>JAEIFT010000134.1:0-661761 GCA_018904225.1 Lordiphosa mommai
CCCTGCCCAGTGCCAGAGCTTAAGGGTAGCAGCGGCAGCGAATGCAACGTTGACTGCGTCGCTTTCAATTACATTTCATTTGCATTTTGTAGTTGCTTATTTCTGTGTGTTTATTTTTCTTCTGCATTTTATTTTTTGCTGATGTTGCCTTTTCTGCTCACACACACACACATAGATCAGCACTCACAGCCTTAAAATCGTTCTCCTTTTTTGCTTTGACCGTTCCACATGCAAATAGGAAACGATTTCTTTTCAGGCTGCCCAGCCACAGGGCGTATACTTGACAGCGACGGCGTTAATTGAATTAAAGTGTTGTTGTGTGTGTGTGTGTTTGTGTGTGTGCGGGCAAAGGCTTAACAGGCGGAAATTGTGAAATCAACTGTGAGGCAAAAGCAGGCCACGTGTGCAAACTAAATGGGAAAATCCTGCAGGTCAAACTGAAACCATTTTCTAAGAAGCAACAGCAGCAACAGATTTATGAAATCCCGTAAATGTTGCTCTTAGCTTTTGCTTCTTCTGTTTTTTATATATATATTTTTTTTCTTTGGTTGGGTTTGCTACATTCTCTTTTGGTTAATGTTTTGCCAGAATTACAAAACATATTTTGGTCACTGACCTTTTCTTTTCTTGTTGCTTTTTTTTTTTTTTGCTTACTTTTAACATTTTTGTGTGCCACTTTTGAATTTAGGTTTTTGCAGCAGTAGAAATTTAATTTCCTTGGACGGTTGATGAAATGCATATGTAAGGGGTGTCCCAATAAAAAAATCAGAAAAAAAGAAATATTAGGCCAATGTACAATAAAAGTATTAAACTAAACTTTATCAGAACACATTTTAAATTACTAATTTCAATAAGACTCCAAACATTTCGTGAAAAGTTGTCATCTTCATTTAAAAAAAAAATTCTATTGATCACAAATAAGAACGTAATTTTGTTGAATGAAAGAGCAGCAAATGGGTGCTAATTTTTCGAATAAAATCACTATTTGAGATAAGGCCAGCTTTGATGAGCTGATGGAGCTATATTGGCGAATGGATGCTTCTTAAAGGCTACTGACTTCCCTCATCAGTAAAATCTCGAAAGGGCTTAGATATGGAACATATGAATGTGTTTCTTAAAAATATTCTTTATAATGTATGTAAACTACATTAATTTGTGCGCTAGACAACTTTGAAAGAAATCAAAAACATACATATTTTTAGTGCAGTGCTGGGCAGTACCTAGATAAAGGTTAATATACTAAAAAGGTACTATAATATTGCTCACGGCTCTGGTTTAAACAGATTTAAACAGTTCAGAAGCAGTTCCTGATCGTCTTCATGGAATAAACTGGGATACCAGTTAAAACGAGATACGATTTGATTGATTGATTCACCTAAGTTTTATTAAATTTGTCATTCTGTAACTTTTGTCCATAAGATCTTGACTGGTTAGACTGAGTCCGAAATTCTCACTGAAATTTAAGTACCTAGTCTTAACCTTGTGAGAAGTTAAATAAAAATTGGGACTTAGGTAAGGTAAAAGGTACACCAAATTTTTGTAGAGGTATGTACCCAGGTACAAATTCCTCCCTAACACTGTATATGCTAGTTCGCATTTACATGATGAAGTTTCCTTCATGAAGGTCTTCATGAAGTTTTTGTTTTCAGGGAAGAGCTGAAATGGGGCAGCCAAAGCTGACAAAGCTTCATGATATCTGTAATTCGATATTTTTCCTATGCTTATTGATAACTCGTGCTCTCAGGCGAATTGAAATCGAACTTCACGAAGCAAACTTAGTCCACATTGACACGATGAAGTTTTCTTCATAAAGTTCTTTATGAAGTTTTTGTTTGTGGGAAAGAGGTAAAGAGGGGCAGCCGAAACTGGCAATGACCTACCGTGGCGTGAAACTTTTCGATAATTCTTCTTTGCTTGGTTCCGATTGAACTGATGCAGGGTTGATATGTGGGCTATTTGCTTATCGATAACTCATGTTCTCAGGCGAATTAAAGTCGATCTTCATGAAGAAAACTTCTTCATGTAAATGCTCATGAAGTTTTGAAGATGCTTCAAAATTTAATCAAAGAGAGCTTCATGAAGCAAACTTCATCGTGTAAACACGGACTTATTCATATATATGAGCATTAGGTTGGGAACATTTTAAAAATTGAAAGCAAAGTAAAGGCGACTGAAGTAATCACAGGTGTGTAAAAGAAGAAGCGAAAATGAGAAAAAGAGTCTGTGTTCTATAAAACATTTCCGACCCAATTCCCATACAATTTTAGTCGTTTTGCAAAAAATTTGTAATTTAGATACTAAATCACAATCACTTTTTTTTTTCACAATCAATTTTAAATCATAAAATGTTTGGGAAATTAAAAATGTCACTCCGACCTTTAGATTTACCGTCTATTTAGAACAGGGCTGCCAACCGGTTTTAAGCCGAACCGGTTCTAACACGACTATTTTTAAACTGTGAACCGAACCTTGAACCTGAACGTGTTCCGAACCAAAGTTTTTGGTTCGGTTCAACAAAAGCTACAAATTTAAGTTAAGCGGGCTTTTACGACCCTTAAATTTATACTCGAAGACATAATACTCATAAATTTAAATTGAAAATAAATTAAATTTAACGTTCAAGTAAAAAAACCAATACAGAAATTCTGAATTTGTTTTTAATTGTTAAAGGTAAGTTTCGAGCCGAACCAAGGCTCGAACCAAAACCCTAACCTTATTTTAGCTGTATTTTCACTTGTCTGAGTTCAGAATTTTTTTAAATATCGTTTTAGTTTTTCATAATGCCAGGGTTTAACCTGCTGATTCAATTTTTGGAATGTGTGATGCTTCGTAACCAGTGTTGCCAATTTAGCCTTTTTCCGGCTAGATCAAACTATTTTGTAAGGTCAAAAATCTGAAGCTATTCAGTTTTGTCAGAGCCAGCATTTCTAGTTATTTTAAAAATATTATTTGCCATTTTTTTTTTTTTTTGGCATTTTGGCCTTAATGTTGCCATTTCTAGGCATTATAGTCGATTTTAAAATTTTCCGTCATCAATAGTTGGCAACACTGTTCGTAACTCCTGCTTACTTTATTGTAGATTTCGTAAAATTAAAAATTACAGAAATTTTTTGCATTCTTAAAAAATTCGATGGGAAGTTTGCAATAAAAGATATACACATAACACAGTCCAGTCAAGTGATAAAACTCACAAAAAAGTCTTTCAAAAGAATTAACTGCAGCTGGCAAAAGTAAATAACATAATTTAAAATAACAATAATTAAGGAATACATTGTCAACAACCGAAACTTTTGTTCTGAATGCAGGAAATAAAAACACAACCGCCCCCGGCCCCTAGAAACTTAACTAGAAAAGCGTAGCAGGAAAAGAAAGAGCGAGAGAGAGAGAATGATATTGCGTATACGCTATATTTGACCAAAAGTGGCGGACTTTTACTTTAGGGTTTTAACTGTCTTAGTCATGCCACTCTCTTTTCTCTCTCTCTCTCTCTCGCTCTCTATTGCTAACTGTTTCGATCTTAGCCGGCTGAACAACAGTTATAGCTTGAGCATAATTTGGTCAACAAAACACAAAATAAAATTGACTGAGCGCAAGGTGTGCATACAAATAATAAAAAAAAAAAAAAAAAAAAAAAAGCTTTTAGAAAGAGCGAGAAGCACAAGAGAGCTGCCGTGTTGTTGTTGTTGTTATTGTTGTTGCTCTTGTCATTTCATTAACAAAAACAACCGCAAAATTTATGTGTGATCAGAGACTTGTTTGGTTGTTGTTTGTGTTCAGCATTCATTTCCTTTGCCATCTAATAATTCATGATTATGGTGTGTGTGTGTGTGTGTGTGAAGTGGGTTAAGAAGCAAATGGAGATTAGGAGATTGGTCTGATTTGCATAATTGTGCCTGGGGTACAGGTGTTAGCGACGGCCACCACCAATCATCATTCAGACGAACCCACTCTCGCAGGCTAATTTTGAACCCCCTCCCCCTCCTAGTTATGCCAGATGAAATCAAATGAAACGCAAAAATGGGGTGCGGCTTGGGGATTGGGAATTGGAACCCAGTAGCAAAAACTGTGTACAGAGATGAAAAAAAAATTTATATATATATAAAAAAGGAAATGGGAGACTGAAAATGACAAAGATCACTGAAGCAAAACCGAAAAGCAACAAAAACAACCAATCTATGTATCTAGTATCTAGTGCGGCTCCCCACAGTATTTTATATGGTCTGTGTATCTATGAGATACACACATACATTGACTGGAAGTGGATGTGTGTGTGTCTACAATTACATGCATGTAGGTACAATTTTTCGATAGGAAACAATATCCATTTATTTTGTTTATGTAAAGCTCTGCTTAAACTTCCGTGACTTAAAGAAAAGAACATTCCAGCATTTTCGTAGGATCGGTTAACAAATGGCGCGAAACTGTTTCCAAATCTCCATACAAAATACATTTCCCGGAAAAAACCTCATCACTTACCAATTCTTGGAAGATTCTTGTGTAATCCGTTTTTGTTTGTAAGTTGTCTTTGAGTGGATATTTCTTTATTTTTTTTTAGGGAAAGCTTTCCACACTCTCCGCACACTTGAGCACTTTATGTATATATATATTTTCTTTTGGACAGTTGGGCAATTATCTAGCTAGGTAACTGTGGTTCATTCAGAAAGACCAAAAAGAAAGCGTAGACAAAATAATCATAATGAAATAATCAAAGATTCACAGCTGAGCTGAGGAAAAATGCCGCGTACAAGCAACGACGGCGCACGAACCTCCAATCAGAACTGAAACGTAGGGATGTCGACGCAGACGCCGTGGCCGTATTGTCCCTGAATGTTTTTTGTTGCTGGTTTGGTTGGGTTGGGGCCGAAGCACGAGCACACACGAACGGCAACTTGTGGTTAGGCCGAGAGCGACGATCACGGTACACGAACTGAGCGGACGTTGGGGCGGTGGGCGGGTGCTGTGTGTGTGTGTGTGTGTTTGTGGGGCTGCCACGACTACGAACACGCGCGCGCCTGTTTTGTTGGTCTCGATGTCGCTGGGGATAATAATATCGTGGCTGCTCCCGTTTCGCGTTTTGTAATGGCGAGTTTCAAATGTGATAAATGGACATGTGTGTGTGTGTGAGTGTGGAGCCGAAGCCTTCGTGGCGTAAAAAAAAAGTCGACAAAAAATTACTTAAGTGGATGTGGACGGACGAGCGGATGAAATGGAATGGAATGAGCGTTTGTATGGCTGGACGGCCAGCCGAAGCCCCCAAAGCGTCGACACGCAGTCGACGCAGAGAGACAGAAAGAGAGAGCGCGCGAGAGCCCCAACTTGACATTTTGACTTGCTCACTCACACATGCGCAACGCCGCTGCGTTGGCGCTCTGCCCTTTTAGCTCTCTCGCTCCGTCTGATAAGCTTCAATCGCTCGTTCGCTCGCTCCTGTAACCCACTGCTCCCCTCCCCCGCCGCCCACAAATGCTGTGTGCATTTCGCTGCTGCCTCAGCGTATTACGAAATATGACAACAATGCAGTTTCGTCGTCCTCGTTTCGTTCTGCCGACGCTGCGGCTTCTTCAGTGTTGGCTCGCTCTGCTTGTGTGTGTTGCATGCTCAGCATAAAACTTGGAGCTCTCTTCTGCACTCTTGCACTGTGTCTCTCTCTCTCTCTCTAGCTCTCCCCCCAAGTGGGTGGGTTTGATTGTTTCGCCCCGCATCACTTGCAAATTGATTGCATTTTAATGAAGTTTTTACCCGACCCCGACAAATGTGGCTAAAAATAGTGACAGGGAAATTTCTAACGTGGCGCATTCCAAGTGCAGCGGTAACTAATTTTAAATGCCCATCTATTAAAAGCGAAAACTGGTTTGATCAGAAGAAGCGTGCCGTATAGACAAGGCGCGCGTCTAACTGAAACCGAAATGATTTGATTTTTCCCCGCTGCACTTTAAACAATGCATAATATCGTATGGGGGGTTACCCTAAGTCTACTGGGCAACTCCAAGAGGGGCGTTACCCAAGCAGTCCCAAGCAAAGTGAGGGCATTTAAAGGATCATTAAGCATGCATAGAAATGATAGTCAATAAATGGTGCCCGGCCATTAGGGGTCAAAGATTTTGGGAATTGAGACTTGAGGCTAAATGACTAATGTGTTCTTTGTAATTAGAAGGAGGAACCACAACACAAACATAATGCGGCTATGGAAAATTGAAAATAAATAAAAAAATTAATTCACTACTTGAAGAGACGAAAGATTTTAAAACAAATCACAAAACGAACGGTAAATGAATCATCTAAAAAAAAATTCGTTATCATAAAAATATCACAAACTCCTCGCTTCTAAGCCCGTTGGAGAATATTTAGCGAATCTTTATCTGTGATAACACCAATCACTTGGGAGTTTTCTGGAACGACAACAATAATGAAAGTTTTATTCAAAAAATAAAAAAGACATGACCAACTTGAATGGTTTTCCCCTAATTCGGTCTTAAGGAATCGAACTGCATCATTACTTTTTTTTTTTTCCAAATTACAAATATTGTAAGATCTTATTCTCTGAAAGCTAAATCAAATAGATTTAAATGTCCTCTTGTATAATACATTTACTGTTTTTCGATATCATTGCGCACTCAAAAGTATTAAAAAAAATAAAAATTTAAAAAATAAATTTTTTTTTGACATTATGTTAAGAAGACATTCAAAAATTATTGTACTATGTTATTTCTTCATATTTAGAAATTTTGTATAATTTTTTAAATATATTTCATGTAAAAAAATCGTAAACTTTTTTTGTTTTTGGACCATATTTTTTAAAGGCGCAATGATATCGAAAATCTGTGAATGTAGTAAATTAGAGGAGATTTTAACATTTTTTCTTGTCTTGTTTGAAAGTATGAAGCGAATGTTCGTAAAATGTTCTTATTCTTTTACCATGACAGTAAATACATATTAGGTATATTGAAACAAGTGAGCAAATATCTCATTAACCATAGATCACTGATCTCTAGAAGCTATGAACTAAAGCATTTGGTTCCAACTGTTACTATGTAGTGAGAACTCGAGGCACCAAACCCAAAAAAGAAACTCTGATAAAGATGATTTATGCAGGCCCGATTTCTCATCCCAAACAGCATTATCTGGCACATAACCTTTGAAATAGCAAAATAAAATGTACGTTTATCTGACTACTATCTAGAAGGTGTAAAAACTGGCCTTAAAGTTATTGGTCAATCTTGTCAATACCAATATATTGTTGGTACAGACAAAAATCAATCCTAAACGATATCAAAAGTAGGTCGATCCCAGATTTTCTTCAAACCAAGTACGAAAGAATTGACTTAAATACGGATTTTTCCAATTGGATTTGACTTTTTAGTGGGATCAGAACTTGATATGAGCTTTGATACAAGAATTTTGGGATTGTTTCAAGTCTTTCGTATTTAAAACTTTAAACCGAAGGTCGGGATCAAATCATAATATCCTCCTCCCGAAAGTCAGCAAAATCCGTTAGGTACTTTGTAACCTTCTGTCGAAGCCTTTAATTTTTCTCTCTATATGAACTTAAGTTATCTTAAAGGCAATGATCTTGTTTCCTTGTTGTCAATAAATATGAAGGTTCCTAGAGTTATGTTATGTTTAGACACGAAGGCCACGGCCTTCTTTCAAGGCTCGCTAGTGCTATTACTTGTGCTTGTACATATTGCATATTTTCTTGGTTGAAGAAGAAGATCTTCTACACAGAAAAAAACACAGATATCCATGCGAATAGTAATCCTAAACAATTTTAGAAGAAGGTCGATCACTGATTTTTAAAACAAGTACAAAAGGATTGACCTAAGTACAAATGTTGGGATTCTTTCAAGTTCAATAAAGTTCGACTCGTATTTGAAATATAAATCCTAAGGACGGTCAATCTGGAGGATCCCAGAGCTTTCTTAGTATCTTCGTCAGATAACTCCTGTCTTCTTCTACTTCTCATTTAGCTAGTATTGCAGAATCTTTCCCTCAAAGTTTAGTGGTTTTAGCCTTAAAAAGAGCTTTTCATATTTTTGACAGCAAATTTACTGGAAGCTATTAAAGGTAACTAGTTAGCTGAAGAGCGATAAGTCACAAAATGATGATTACAAAAATCAGCCTAGAGGAATATTTTCCTGCTATAAAAAACTATATTTTAACGTTTTTAACCCGTAGTTTGCTTTAATTTATTCTTTTCCTATGCGATTTAGTGTGTTACATTTACGGCTGGGTCGATTGGGCGGAAGGTGGGCTGCTAATTTGTCTGTTGTTCGCGCGTTACTAGCTTCGACTTGGTGTCGCTTAAGCTACGTCAACTTCAAAACGTTTCTCTTTTAAATTCTATTCTTAGAAAAACTCTCAAGCTGCTTTTCTAGAACTTTGCTAGTTTAAAAAAGCGCTACTAAGATCATTATACGTTACTAAGAATTCAAATATTGTAGTCAATCAATCTTCGAATTCTTAGAATTCTGTATTCCCTTTCGTAAAACCCTAGCTGGAAGCTCTTCTCTGAACATTACTGATATCGACAATATGATCTTACGAAATTCGGTGCTAGAACCTTTAAGTATCTCTTCCAAAAGAACTGCTGTGAGCTTTATACAAAATTCAGTTGACCCATTTTCGATCATTCGATAGTCTAGCTAGTATATTGTGATTATAAACTTTTCCATATCATTTCACGAACAATTCCATGTGTGACTCAACTAAAGTGCAAACTAATAAGTCATCAAAGTGAGGGCGTTGCAGATTCTAGCTTAACAGCGCCGGCTATTCCCTCCCTGCTTCCCTCATCAATCGCTAGAATAGTTACATTGCCTTGTGAAATTTCCAAATGGCAAGTGGCCCTGGCCAATGTATGAATGTAAGTATGTGTAGATATATTTGCGCTGAAGCCCTCTGGGTAGTGCCCGACAGCACCTGGTGGTTCGGGGTCTTGGGACTTGTGTCAGTCGATCAAGCTGGCTTGATGCTTATTTTTTCCCGCTATTCAAAGTGCTACAACTACAAAATTAATTAATTGTCTAATTGTTGTTGCTTTAGCGGCAATATTCGACGTGAAATTTGCTTTTAATTAGGCAACTCTCCGAGACGGCGCGAGGCTTTGCGTTTTGCGATCGCTAGTGAGGGCGATCCTATGTTATTTGTATTCGTGCGTGGGGGTTTTTCTCTCCCCACATCTATGGCAGTGTCTGTGTACATACATACAAGTGGGTATTTGTTTGTTTTATTAGACCAAAGTCGTGCACTTCGTTAACCGAAGCCTGACTACAAAATATATAAAACGCGTTCTGCGTGGGATTCTCTAATGCGTCGTCGTTGTCGTCGTCAGCCAATGTTATTTGTTATTTGGGTTTTGGCCGTTTCCAAAACTGGTTTCCACTTGGTCAACTTGCCCATCAAGGAGTCGGAATCGCTTCGAAACGAAATCGAATGGGAGTTAAATAAATCGCATAACATTTGAATAATTAAGAATTCCATTTGGTTGGGTAACGCCACAATTTAAATGAGAGATCTTTAAATTGAGCTCCCCATAGGACTTGATTAAAGAAAGTTTTAGGCATTTAACGCATTTAAATACTTGACCTGATTTCCCAAGCTTTCCACTCTCGATGCAAAGGCCCCTAAGTGGAGATTTGGTCATCCTCAAGCCATTTGTCCAGAGTTAACTTCAGTTTAAATTGCTTCGTCTTTGTTATATCTCCTGACGGTTTACGGGCAACCTTTTGTCAACCATTTTATGAACCAAACGCTGGCCCTTTTCCATGCTACACCGCCTAACGGCATCTTTGTCTCTATGGTTTTTCTCACACTTCATATTTATGGACGAACGCCAGCGGACTGCTTGGGAGCTTGGGTAGGAAAAAAAGCTGACTCAGACGGAGGTGAAGAAGGGAATGAAAAAGGTTGTTTTGTAGCCAGGGTAAGAATGAAAAGGTCTACACTTGAACAAATTATTTGAGGTGTATGGAACGTAGAATCCTTATACTTGCGCCAGAAAAAGGTTTTTTGAAATTTTTTCCACTACACCACTATTTTCTGGAAATTTTTAGGTAGATTGCTCAAACCTTATAGACATACTAGCATATAACCCGGCGCGCTTCGCTTCGCCACCATCAGTATAGCCGCCAAAATAATGAAAAAAACGTTGGTAATGATACCACCCCCGCCCCCATTTTCCGACCATCAGAAATGAGAAAATTATTTTCCACCTACTTGGCCCGTTAAGCGTACAAACGCTAAAACCACCCCCGTCACCCATTATCCGACCTTGAGGGTGAGTTAAGCGCAAAGTTAAAAACTTTATCCTATTTAATTGGCCCATAGAGCTTTCAAACCAAATTGAATACATATCGGCTAAAAACCCACCCCCGCACCCATAATCCGACCTTTGCAGTGAACTTCCCGAAATAAAAAAAACACGTGTTTCCATTTATTCTGACCCTAGATCTTACAAAACGAATTTTATTCAGATCGGGTCACAAATAGCCATTGTCACTGAACCGAAATACGCCCACCATTATTCTTGCCTGTGGGCAGAAATTCTACCACCGAGAAATCAAATGTATAATTATTTTCTATAATGTGTTCACAAACCGATTTTGAAGCCAATCGGATTAAAAATAGGTTTTACTATATAGCATTTTCCGACTTTTCGTGCGGATTTTCCATTGGAAAATCTTATGTCTAATTATTTTGCATACTATCCTTACAAACCGAGTTTGAAGTCAATCGGATGAAAAATAGTGTTTTCCATATAAATTTTCCGGCCATTTTCCTTGTGGGTGGATTTTCCACCAACAAAAAATCACATGCCTAATTATTTAGCAAACTATCCTTACAAACCGAATTTGAAGCCAATCGAATGAAAAACGGTTTTTTCCATATGGAATTTTCCGGGAATTTCCCGACTTTTCGTGAGGATTTTCCAACATCGGAAAATCTTATGTCTAATTATTTTGCAAACTATCCTTACAAACCGAGTTTGACTCCCTAATTTCCGCTTTCGGCGCATTTTCCAACATCGGAAAATCTTATGTCTAATTATTTTGCATACTATCCTTACAAACCGAGTTTGAAGTCAATCGGATGAAAAATAGTGTTTTCCATGAAGAATTTTCCGGCTATTTTCCTTGTGGGTGGATTTTCCACAATCGAAAAATCACATGTCTAATTATTTAGCATACTATCCTTACAAACCGAATTTGAAGCCAATCGGATCAAAAACAGTTTTTTCCATATGGAATTTTCCGGGAATTTCCCGACTTTTCGGGCAGATTTTCCATCATCGGAAAATCTCAAGTCTAATTATTCTGCTTACCATCCTCACAAACCGAGTTTGAAGTCAATCGGATGAAAAATAGTTTTTTCCATGAAGAATTTTCCGACCATTTTCCCTGTGGGCGGATTTTCCGAAATCTGGGAAACAGGTGTCCAATTATTTCGCTTACTTTACTTACAAACCAAATTTCAAGTCAATCGGATGAAAAACAAAATTTTCCCCATAGTAGCTTTTCCGGGAGTTTTCCACCCCTTAGGGGTGGAATTTTCCAAAACCCCGCCTTAGTGCTCACTTTCAACTCATAAGGAAACTTCTGTGAAAATTTCAGCTTTCTATGTCAGGCTCTACGTTGATTGCCAATCAGTGAATCAGTGAATCAGTGAGTCAGTCAGTCAGTCAGGACAAACTCTTTTATATATAGAGAGATATTGTAGTCAGCTTTATTTATCGATCCTTGGCAACGATCAGATGAATGATTGTCGATTTCCTAGCAAAAGAAATAATTTTACTGTGCAGCACTGCCCTGAACCGTAATGGGCAGGACTCATACAGTTCGCGTGGCACCACATTTAAAAGTGGTCAGTTATATATCAATTTTGGCACGTACAAAGTATATTAAAGTCAGTTATTCCATTTATTTGGCCCATAAGGCAAATCGAATTTCTTATAGATCGACCCAAAAATAACGTTTGACTTTAAACCCATCCTAGTTACCACACTTTTCTACCTTGGGGTGGGTTTTCCGAAATGAAAAAATGATTCCTCCATTTATTTTGTCAATACAGCTTACAAACCGAATTTCATACAGATCGGCTAAAAAACAGGGTTTTGCCCTTCATTTTATGACTTTGGTAGCGGTTTTACCACAATCAATAAAATACATGTATGATTATTTCGCTTAATTTGGGATGAATAAAATTAATCACTTAAACAATTTAGCCATTTTCTATTGTGGGAGGAATTTAAAAATCTGTAAAAAAAATGTGTCTAATTATTTCGGGGTTTTTTTTTTTATTACAAACCGAGTTTGAAGACGATCGTAAGAATAAAAATGTTTCCACAAACAAACTTTTCCGGAAATTTTATATGGAATATAGAAACTACTGTCAAAATTCCAGCTTTCTATCTTTAACCGTTTAGACTGTGCGTAGAAGAGACAAATTATTTTATAAATATATATGAAGATGAAGATGAATCAAAACGTCGATTGGCGGTGACTAAGACCGGATTTACACGATAAAGCAAACTTCATGAAGTTTTCTAAAAAGCTCTCGCTTGTAGGAAAGAGGTGTTCTTTTTGTTGCACGCAACTAATATGTCAGAACCGCTTGGTTCGCATGACTACGTGGGTTGCTATTTAAGTTTCTGGCCTAGGTCATTTCAAGCCATTTTAAGACCAATTGGCCTTTTCCCAAAAAAACTATGGACTTTTATCGATAAAAGCTCCATACAACTCTTTCATGTGTGACCACATTTGATATCGATTAACGATTAATCAAAAACTTACCTCGGCAGAAAAATGGAATTAACTCGTGAAAATTTTCGTGCAATCATTTTTCACAACTTTCGACGTGGATTATCACGACAAGAGTGCAACGATGAACTTAAATCTTTGTATGGCGATGAAGCACCATCCTATAGCACTGTGCAAAATTGGTTTAATGAATATTTCTTCACTTATAACCCCTTATCTAAATCTAATGGCGCAGTAAGCACGTTTTCTAATTTTGAAAGTTTTTTTTTTATTCCTCTGGGATTCAAACCTGGGCCCTCTGTCACGATTTCATATATAATATGAGTCTTAGATAGTTTCACCACCGTACCGAGATAACGTGTTGTGCTTAAGCTAATGCTAAAGAGAGTCGTTAATTTTTTTAAAATCCATTTTAAGAACGTATTTTCTCAGTTCGTTCGTTGGTTTAGAACGGATGGTGTACTTTTGAGAACGTGGACTTATTTCAAGAATGGGAAAAATAAGAACAGATTGAGTACAACTAACAACTATTCGTGTAAGGCTGGGTTCACACTGTTCGACGCATGAGACATGACAATCTAGTTAGCCTTCATGTTGTATTGTTTTAATTGTCAAATAACAAATTATTCTAATGAAAACAAGACAACATAAGGGCCTACTTGATTATCATGTCTCATGCGTCGAACAGTGTGAACTCAGACTAAGTTCTTTCCTCTCCATTGAGTTGGGTCAAGTTAGCTTTTCCGGAATTTTCCATACAAAACTTGTGGAAAAAAAAAATGATCTAAAAAATTGTAGAGCAGCACATTTTAAAAGCAACTTTGATTATCGAATTTATTTTCCCAAGTGTAGCCACATTTTTCACTTTGGGCTTTTCATTTTAGTTTGGTTTGTAATCTAACAGTTAGCCTGACAGTGCTCTGCCCCTGCCTCTCCCTGATCAGTTAATTAGCGAGTGAGAGAGAACGATATTTGATCACAGAATCCACCAACCCAATCCAAGAACAAAACACAAAGCAAGCAACAATCATAATTACAAGTTAACCTTAAGAGTGACACAAATCCGGCCACAGCCAAGAGGTACGGCCTCTGTTTGCTTGCTTACTTCGTGGCTCGTTCCCAGCAATTAACTTCAAATGACACAAATGCCACCAAGGCACGCCACCACCACCTAGCCCCAGCCCCAGCCCCGCCGCCGCCGCCGCCACCGCCCGCCCACAGGCGAACGGAACGGAATCGCAAGTGAACGGCAACTTTGATGCCGCCTACGATGCGACAGCGATGCGGCTGATGCTGGGGATATGGACAGTTTGCGGTTCAATTGATCGAAGTTTTCATTTGGCATTCCATTGATTTGTGTAGGAAAAGACGTATCAAGGGAAGTCTTACAATACACACAGCCTCCGCTGTTGACTGGGAATGTAAAGTGCAATTGAAGCTTTTGTGTCTTAAGCGTTCATTGAAAAACTGTGTGAAATTTTGTGGTCGAGGATGCATGTGTGTGTGTGTGTGTGTGTGCGGAGTATAACTCCATCTATTACAAAGCTTTGCCTTTGCTTTCTGCCTTTCTGCTTTGTTTCGCCTCGCATTCGTGGCTCATTCAATTCAAATGGCTCGTGATTTCGTAAGCCTGTTTCGCTGGGAGCTGCTGCAGCTGATTCGAGGCCATTGCGAGACGACACGACGACGACGACGATTGCAAGTGCGACTTGGTCTTTGGCGCTGCAGTTAGACGACCAGCTAGCTCTGCCGCCGAGCGTTTTTTGTGGTATTGCAAGCGTGATGACCTTGAGCCGCTCATTTTAACCAAGTGGCTTAGTGTGGTGGTCGTCCGGGGGCATTGGTGTTAGTGAGCTTTTGGTGCTGTTACCCAGTTCCACTTACTTTTGGCATCATGGGGTTGAGCAACAGCAAGCAGAGTTACGCGGGTTGATTTCGAGGTTTTGGGAGTAGTCAAAATCCTAAATAGAAGATTTTCTTGCATTGGATATGCAAGTTGGAAATGGGCTTAAAATGAGGCTCGAACATAAAGTCAATGTTATCAGAAATAAGTGTACACAGAAAAAAAAAGATAAAATATCATTTTAATCTTGGCTGATCAATATGATATTTTATCAAATATCAATTTTTTCATATCATTTTGATGATAAATAATATTAAATTAATCGTACTAATATCAAATTGATAAGATAATTAATAAATTGAGAAAAAGGAAAGAGACAAAAAATTCTTATTATCGAAAACTTTGGCACCGTAGAAAAAATATAAATAGTCCCTTAGACGTTTGCCCGCACGCATGTGCGGTGGCTCACTGCGTTGAGACGTCATTCCATTCGCGTAAAGTGCGAGATCCCGGGTTCGATCCCCAGACAAGGTAATGTTTGTTAACTAACAAAAATGTTTAAATTTCTTTGCTTTCCAAAGGGCTAAGCGGCGCCCTACAATATTACATACATAATCATTAAAATTCTGAGCGGGATTCTAATATATTCCCTTATTATCACTTGACAGTTTTTATAATGTTCCGACCCCATGAACTATATATATTCTTGATCAGACGACGAGATCATTTCCTCCGTCCGTCCGTCGTCTGTCTGTCTGTCCGTCTGTCCGTCTGTCGTCTGTCTGTTTCTACGCAACTAGTCCCTCAGTTTTAAAGCTATCGACTAAATTTTGACAAATCTTCTTTTACCGACTATTTCACGCGACGTGACTATATCTATAGCTGTCTAGAACGATCGGTCGAAAAATATTTTTATTTATTTTATTTCCCCACATTCAAAACCGTCAAAATTTCTAGTGGAAAAACTTTTTGTTTTCCATCGTAGCGTCACCAATCTTAATATATATTAGTTTTATATGCTTTAACACAATTCGGAAAAAATTTATTAAAATCGATACTATAGTATAGCTGCCATAAACGGTCGGCAAAAAAATATTCTATGAAAAACTTTTGTTTTCTATCGTAGCGTCTCCAATCTTGTATATATTAGTTTTATATTCTTTCACATAATTTCGAAAAATTTATCAAATCGGAGGACTATAGTATACCCATGGACCGTCGGCGGATGTGTTTTACTAGAAAAGTTTTTTTTGGTATCAATTTTTATTATCATGATTTAAAATTTTTTTTATCTATATCCTTATATATTTACGGTTAAATCTTGATTATCTTTTTCAAGTGTATTAGAACTTCGGCACAGTCGAAGTTAGCTTTGCGTTCTCGTTTTTTTATTAAAAAAATACCACTTTGATCTTAAACATATCATTTTGATATGTGTGAATATCAGTTTGATATTTTCAAACAGGTCAAATTCAACTGCATCTTATCGGCCTTTCCTTCTTTAATTTTTTTCCCGACGTTTTCTTCTCCTTTTCTTGTTCTCCTCCTCGTTTTGGTATCTTGCCCTTTGCAATGCTAATAATACGCTGCTTTGTCGCGTCGTACTTATCTATAGCCCTTCGTCGTCACTTTCTTACTTTTTTTTTCCTCGCCCTCTAATGCCACCTTCTGTTATCATCTAACTTATACTCCATATAAACGGTCGGTCCAAACTATTCTATAAAACTTTTTTTTTTCTTTACTCACAATCTTTATTTTTTATCTTCACCAATTCTGAAATTTATCATCTAACTCTACTCCTATAAACGTCGGTCCAAAAACTATATATAAAACTTTACCATCACTAACTTTATTATTTTTATCTTCACACAATTCTGAAAATAAAATCTCTAATATCAAAATTTTTAATTTTTATACCCTTGCAGAGGGTATATTAAAATTGTCACGATGTTTGTAACGCAGAGAAGGAAGCATTTCCGACCACATAAAGTATATATATTCTTGATCAGCATGACGAGCTGAGTTCATTTCCGTTTGTCCGTCTGTCCGTCTGTTTCTATGCTATCTCCTCCCTCAGTTTTGAAGCTATCTTGACCAAACTTTGCAAAAAGCCTTTAAATACAAATACGCTGCACATTTGTCGGAATCGGCCGGATCGGATGACTATATCATATAGCTGCCATATAAACGGTCGGTCCAAAAACTAGTTCTAGTGGGAAAAACTTTTTTGTTTTCCATTGTAGCGTCACCAATCGTGGTATATATTAGTTTTATATGCTTCCACACAATTCTGGAAAAATTTATCAAAATCGGATAACTATAGCGTATAGCTGCCATATAAACGGTCGGTCCAAAAACTAGTTCTAGTGAGAAAAACTATTTTGTTTTCCATCGAAGCGTCACCAATCGTGGTATATATTAGTTTTAAATGCTTCCACACAATTCTGGAAAAATTTATCAAAATCGGATAACTAAAGCATATAGCTGCCATAGGAACGATCGGTCTAAAAACTAATTCTATTGAGAAAAACTTTTTTGTTATCAATGGTAGCGGCTTTCAAAAACTGCAAGGGAATTTAATTTAATTAATTTAGCCTTCTATTTTTTTGATATGAAAAAATGTCATATTGAGTCCCAAATCATATCATTTTTTTTTTCTGTGTATGTATTGCTTGACTTGTCATTCTATTCTCTTTTCTTTTACATAAATGCTTTTTGCAACAAAAAAAAAAAATTCAATAAAAATGTATCAAAATTTCTTGTTTTTCTTTGGCATTGGTTGCCTCATAACCGTAAGTCTCAAGTGACACAACTAATTTTCATTTGTTTGACAACTCTGTCCCCTCCAGTTAATACCTTTGACTACGCCCATGCCTGTTGCTAAAACGAGAACAACGATGAAAGTGGAGAATCAAACAGCATTAATCAAGCAGGATCTTCCGGGAGGCCTGGGCCTACGTTTATTTCCACAAAGCATACGATTAAATTTTTCATCCACCAGTAAGCCAATTGATTCAAAACCCATCAAGCCGGGTCTTAAATTGTGGGCCAAACCTCAAGAAGGCGGAGGTGGAGCCCCACCGGAAGCCGCGCCGCCGGCAGGCGTACCACCGGCAGTCGCTCCACCGGCAGCCGCCCCGCCAGCAGCCGCCCCATCTAAAAAAACCACCATTAAAGAGCTAACCATATCTCTGCCAAAATTCACAACCGATGACATGGGAAACTGGGTGCACAATCCCTGGGCCATCACCTATGGCGAAGTGTGGTTCGACACGCGTTTCAATTTCCAAAACCGAATGTCCGTAGCGTCTATGGCCATCGACTCCAAGCCCATTCTCGACTATTATCCTTCCGAAGACGAGGATGATTTTAGCACTGTGTGTGGTAATGGTAGATCGACCGTTTACAATGTACCTGCCATTACATCATGGCTGACCCGTAAGATCTATAATAACAAGTTAGCGCAAAGGCCTATCCATGTGCCACTGAGGAGAGAGCTCTACAGAAAGGGCAATTCGGAGGAGTGCCATTCGGCAGCGTTTATGGACTTTCGGGCTTTTCAGGAGTGCGCCACAAGGCGACATCAGCGCTTGGAATACTTGACGCCAAAATATCCGTATCATCAAGTTGAATAGTCACTAATTTGTAAAATAAATATCGTCACGGAATTTGAAAATAAGAAATTTGGAAAGAAATTCAAAAAAATTGGGACAACGAAAGCTGAAATCGTTGCACTCGAATTCTTTGAAAGTTATTTAAAATGTTTGTTGGTTAAAAAGCGTCACTTTTTATAGTGTAGGAAATAAAAACATTGAACCAATACCAATTTCTGCTTCCTTCTATTTTTATACTCTGTACCGAAGGTACACAGAGTATATTGGGTTTGTGCAAATGTATGTAACAGCCAGAAGGAGGCATCTCCGACCCTATAAAGTATATATATTCTTGATCAGCATCAACAGCCGAGTCGATATAGCCATGTCCGTCTGTCTGTCCGTCTGTCTGTCTGTCTGTCCGTCTGTCCGTATGAATGAAGAGATCTCAGAGATGGTAAGAGATAGAGGTTTGAGGTGTATGGAACATATAATTCTTATACTTGCAGGCAGATCCCGCAAATTAAAAAAAAAGAAATAACTCCCACAATTTTCAAGATAGATAGTTCGAACATTCTAGACATATATTCTAATACTTATTTTCAATCGACCCGCCATACATAGTTTTTTGATCAGATGAACGGTATTAGAGCTATACGTAAAAGAAAAAAAAACCAACGACAACAACAACACCGTAGCGATTGGTAGAACTTACGAGAAAAGAGAGCGGAAGGCAATAGCTAACTGGTAATTTCCCAATTGGACCTTGCTATGAGAGGAGCGATGTAATTGAGATGGCCTGCGGTCAGAAATCACGCGTGATTCCCGCGTGACTAATATAGATACGTTTATGTTATTAGGAAATTATATACAAATTTTATAATTTTACGAGTTATGTACTGGGGTAGTTCTACTCTTTATTACTTATCGAGCCCCCATACATCGTTTTTCAACCAGATGAACGATAGTCGAAAGAGTTGCCACCCCCAGATTTGGAAAAAACCTCACACTTTAAAGTTATTAGATTCGTACAAACAGGTACAGAGTATATTACAGTCGGGCTTGACCGACTTTCTTACTTGTTTATAGTTAAATTTGTTTAAATTCAGAAACTTCATATATCATTTTAGAAATCATCATTATCATCACTTAGAAATCCTTTATATTGAATTAGAGGGTTTATATTAACCAAAGAGGAGTTTTACCGCTTTTTAGAAATTTTTTTCCATATCTTAAAAAGAGAATTTGATTTTTTGACTTTTTTCTGAGTGTATATATTGCTATTTTACTAGTTGAAATATATATTTGATATAATTATTTCAATCAATAAAATCAATAATAAGAAATCGAAACAGTACAGGTATTAGAGTTCGTTTTCGATACCGGAATATCGTTACCGGTTTCGATACCGGTACCTGGCCTTAAGCGGTTTATTTCAGTTAACGGTTACGGTTCCGGTTCCGGTATTAATCCCTGCTGTAAACTAATTAAAACAAACTTTCATTACTTGCAGTTCCCAACTCCATAAAAAGCTGATGGCAAGGATAGGTGATGGGCAATACTTAAGACTTCAGCGAAAAACCTATTGAGGATAGGATAGGCAGTCAACATAATTAAGGTCGGCAAAACTCTTCAAGTAACTTTCGAAAAGTCGAATGAACTTTTGAATTGTCTACGATATTTTTCTAGTTACATCCATTTATTTGATTTATGTACACGATTTAGTATAAGATCTGCCATTTGTTCATGAATCTAACTTTATTTTTTTCTTTTTGTCTATCCACTTATCGATTCCACTGGCTCCATCCATAATAATAGCCAACCTGGTGTAGAGGATATTTCGGTATTGCATACTCCATGCGCTGATTGCGTTTTAAAGCGCACTCTGTATAATTAAGCCAATTGGTTTGATTGGCTGTGTGACATTCCTCCGATCTGCCGAACTTATAGATCTCTCTTCGGAGATCTAGCCAGATGGGACGGTGAGCGTGCGTATGATT
This sequence comes from Lordiphosa mommai, assembly GCA_018904225.1. Taxonomy (NCBI): domain Eukaryota; kingdom Metazoa; phylum Arthropoda; class Insecta; order Diptera; family Drosophilidae; genus Lordiphosa; species Lordiphosa mommai. The sequence goes on from JAEIFT010000134.1 coordinate 20,192, forward strand.
GTAGATATGCCGCGGTAACCAATCGATCACATGGGGTATATTGTAGATGGTCGTTTTGCCGTAGCACACCGAACTCAGCGGCCCATTTGGATAATACCCGGGTGCAGCCCTACCACTTATGGTAATACGTGGTAATCCCTTTGAGTTCTTGTAAAAGAATCGCGAGTCTAAACGCTCATCAGTAATGGGGCCTTTCGAAGGTTTCTTCAATCTAGTAGCCAACTTTGTTGTTGATATCTTGGTATTTATTTGCTTTATGGTTTTAGGTTTTGGTTTTTTTTCATCATGGCCCATTTCGTTACCCCGACTGGGTATCGATTTTTGTTTTAAACTGTTGTCATCCACTGTTGACTGATGCCGATCAAAATTGAAAAGACTTTCTTGTCTAGAGACATTATGTTGGCCTAGGACAAGTGCATCATTGGGATGGTCCACAGTCTCGTTGGGACTACTGTGAGGTTGATCATCAACTAACTGAGGAACTGTAAGAAGTTCTTCCTTACTTGTACTGGACCCTATCAAATCAACAAGGGTATCAAGAGTCGTATTTGAAATATGCTCTAGACCAGTATCTATTTGATCTGTTGAAGCCAAGCTTATAGAGTTGGTTGTGCTTAACATTTGAATTTCCTTGCTCGAAATCGGGGTACTGGGCAACACCAAATCAATGCTATCGTTTTGTTTCGAAGGATCTATACCAAACGAATCGGTCACTAAATCAAATCGCTCATCCAATCTTGATAAGTTATTTGTCGTAATATTTTCATATATATCGAGGTTTATGTCTTCCCCCGCCATTGGTAAACCATGAACCATGTTAAAAAGTATTAACTAAAGATACGAATACATGGTTAATACATAAAATAAATATATATATATTCTCAAACTTACACTGATGAGGCAACCAATGCCAAGAAGTACACAATAATTTCTATTTGCCATTACGAACGTCAATTAATATAAAAACAAACAAACTAAAAATAATAAAAATCCAATGAAACTAGTTCAATCGAGATTTAAAGTGAAAATGAATATATGCTTAGGTATTTTATGGACGGACATTTTTAAAAAGATGACAGATTTAGCACAGATATTATATTATTCAAATTAGAAACCTAGGTTCCAAGCTAAATTTTAGGAACTATGGTGGCGGCTCATTAATGTTTTGGGCCTTTTTTAGCTTTTAAAAATCGGACCTCGATATCCAAGATTACAGGTCCCATTAGAGCTGCCGGATATTATCGTATTCGTATCAATATTTTATCGAAGAAACTATCATATCGAATATTTTAAAACGCGATATATCGTGTTTCAAATACTTTGATATTTTCGGCGAATTTTTAAGTTTTGATGAGGAAAGACAAATGCAGCGCTTTCCGACTTGACATTGGCTATGCTTTTCACCGAAGCACGTGCCATCAGAGCGCTGTGCCTCGACCATAAAAAGAATGTCTTCGACTATAAAAGTGTGGTTTTCGACAACAGAAGTCGAATAACCGATAATCACATAACTCAACGCGTCTTCAAAAGATCTTTGTCTAACGATAATTGGTAAAAAAAAAGTTCTCACGCTTATGTTTCATTATACACTTGAAAAGTGTATATTAATTTTGCCCAGAAGTTTGTAACGCATAGAAATATTCATTTTCGACCCCATAAACTATATATATTCTTGATCAGGACGACGAGCTGATTTCATTTCCGCTTGTCCGTCCGTCCGTCAGTCTGTCTGTCTGTCTGTCTGTCTGTCTGTCTGTCTGTCTGTTTCTACGCAAACTAGTCCCTCAATTTTAAAGCTATCGAGCTGAAATTTTGCACAGAGTCTTCTTTTTACTGCACGCAACTAATATGTCGGAACCGGCCGGATCGGATGACTATATCATATAGCTGTCATAGGAACGATCGGTCGGAAAATAAGTCATTGTGAGAAAAACTTTTTTGATTTCCATCGTAGCGTCATCAATCGTAGTATATATTAGTTTTATATGCTTCCACACAATTCGGAAAAAATTTATCAAAATCGGATGACTATACCATATAGCTGCCATATAAACGGTCGGTCAAAAAACTACTTCTAGTGAGAAAAACTTTTTTGTTTTCTATCGTAGCGTCTCCAATCTTGAAATATATTAGTTTTATATGCTTTCACATAATTTTTAAAAAAATTTATCTAAATCGGATGACTATAGCATATAGCTGCCATATAAACGGTCGGTCAAAAAACTACTTCTAGTGAGAAAAACTTTTTTGTTTTCCATCGTAGCGTCTCCAATCTTGGAATATATTAGTTTTATATTCTTTCACATAATCTCGAAAAAATTTATCAAAATCGGATGACTATAGCATTTAGCTGCCATAGGACCGATCGGTCGAAAAATGTGTTTAACTAAGAAAAGTTTTTTTTATGGTATCAAATTTTTATTATCAATGATTTAAAAATATTAAATATCTGATATCTATATCCTATATATATTTTACCGGTGAAATCAGTTGGAGTAAAGTTTTTCAAGTGTATTAAAACTTCGGCACAGTCGAAGTTAGCTTTTCCTTCTCGTTTTATGTTTCTTTGTTGTTGATATGTCTACTTTTCAACTTCAGCGTCTTCTTTCAATATGAATTCTTGAATAAGTTATATAAATAAAATATATTTGTCAAACTTATAAAAATACATGTTATCTGTATTTTTTGGGTTTGGGAACTATGAATTTGATGGTAGACAGAATTTAGTTTTTAATACGCTTCAAATGAAACCTCAATTATCCCAAACGATCTGTTTATTCTTCAGAAAACAATTTTTGTTGTTAAAATTATCGAAAATAACGATCATATCGATTATTTTTTGAACAAAATATCAATATCGAAATGATACTTTTTCAATATCGAAAAATATCGATAAAGATATTTTCCAAATATCCGACATCCCTATCTCCCATGCTTTTGGAAGGTTATTCAAACTTATTGGAAGAGTTCTTTCTTCTTTCAGCAGTTCAACTATAGTGAGGAGCTATGAAAAGCTATTATTGGTTTGTATATTAATTATATTTAATTAATATAATTAATCCCATTCATTTTTTGGATATTTTGATATAATTAAAAATTTTTGCATATAAAAAAAATTATACTGGTACCGGTACGTATCGGTATACTGAAATTAAAATCTGAGTACTGTATCGGAACCGAAAACCGAAAAAAATGAAACCCTAAATAGAACCTTTCATCGAAATTCTCTTTTCGATACGTAACGGAATCGGTACTGGAACCGATATTTGTTGCGGGAAAAATCCCTGGTTATACCTACTGTAATTGTTATAATTATAAATACATGGAGTGGCGGTAATTCAAAATCTTATATTTCATACCTTACATGTTGTCAGTTGAACTTAAAGATTCTTACACGACCTATTTCAGTAAGTAAGAGCGCTGCAGTCGAGTGCCCCGACTACGAAACACCCTTAACCATTGATTTACGCATATATACACACACGCACGCTATTGACGTTTATGACGGCGCAATCGCGACGCTGGCTCCCCGCTGTCCTGACGATACCTCAGATCGTCATAAAAATTAGCCATGTTGCTGTCGAATGTATTATCTACCCGTTACAAAACTTGATCCTATACGTGTATCGTAGCAAAAACTGTCGACAAAGTTGTTAAATTATTAATGTTGATTTTGTATACACAAATACAGTCTTGCGTCAAGTAGTTTCATTATATCAAATACAACAACACTTTTTCTTTTAAATTGATTTGCAATTTGATGCTGCATGGATTTAAGCTCCTTTTTGCCGACAAACAAGCATAATGGTGAATGGAAATTATCCTGTATTTATGGCCATTAGTTGCTTTCTTGGGGTAGGTAAAGATAAATTATTATTTTCACTCACTTTACTCAAGACAATCACAACTGTTCAGATCATACTACCTCTCCAAACGCTCCATGGTCTACCAGTGACTAAAACAAACATAACCATTAATGTGCACAATGATTCGCTGGTGGCCAGTACTCTAACAGGAACAATGTTTCAACAAATCGCCACAAAACCGCCGCTGGAGCAGCTTCGTCGGGCTACTCAATGGGGACTGCGAGCAGCACAATCATCTGTAACTACTGAGAGTGTAACCAAACATGCTCTGGTTACCAATCAGACCACCAAAGGCACCCAACTTATACATGGCAATCTGGATCTTAAGGCGGCTGCTGATGACTCTGGGAATGCAGCTCAGGGACTAAGTCTGGCACCGGCCCAGGAGCCCAGTCGAGGTGGTGAAATTCGACTATTTCCACAAGGATTGCACATTGGCGGTGTGAGTTCACCGTCACCCATTACAGTAGCTCCCACATTTGAAATGACTGAACTTACTCATGAAGCAACAACTGAAGTTACCAAAAAACCCGTATCAAAACTTAACACAAAGGGACTCAAACTGTGGGCCAATGCTGAAGCAGCAGGACGAAATCAAGTTAGATCTAAAAAAAGAACAACAGCGGCACCTGCAGGAACCGGAAAGCCAAGCAGCGGTGATAGTCCTCCTGATCGTAAAGAACTAACCATATCTGTACCCAGATTCAAAACGGACAATATGGGAAACTGGGTGTACAATCCCTGGGGCGTCACCTATGGTCAGGTGTGGTTAGACACGCGGTTCCACGACCAGAGAAGAGCAACCATACCACGTATTACCATCGACGATTGGGCCGCTCGCAACTATTATCCAGACGGAAAGCTAAGCACGGTATGCCTCGGAAAAACGACCATTTACAATATACCCAAAGTCTTTGGATGGCTTAATCGTCATATCTACAATCACACGCATAACCACAGACCCATATGGATGGATCTACGAAAAGAGCTGTTTAAGCACGGTAAATCAGAGGAGTGTCACTCACCCAAATTGGACAATTGGTTAGGTTATCAAGAGTGCGCTTTGAGACGCAATCAGCGTATGGAGTATATGATACCTAAATATCCGCTACATCAAATCGGCTACTATTATGCCTGGAGTGAGTATTATCCCGAGTATTATCGAAATTAAACTTGCAGCTCAAAAACCGCAACAGAACAATTGGTTTTGAATTCTTTTATTAAAGTTGGAGACAACGATTTAAAGGTTTGAAAATGTCAATTTTCAGCAAATTGATAAGTTGAGTCGAGCTAGCAGCTGTCTAGAATTGGTGTCTTGTCCCATTGCCAGGTAAGTGAGAGGTGCCCGCAGTCAACTTTCGGCGGTACTGACACAAATTATTACATATGAAGAAAATCATTTAATCAAGAAAGATTTGGAGGAAACTTTGGTTAGACTTTTGGCGTTAAAGGTTCTGCGAAATGCTTAACAAATTAGGTGAGAAATGAGGTGCAGGAATAAAAAGAAGTCTTTAGATCCTAAAACAAGTGTTCAAGTCGTATTACCCAACAACTAATGTTTTGAGTGCTATAAGAAAGCGTAAGTAAAAGTTGGCCCTGAACTACTTCGATATACCCGTTACTCAGGGAATGGCTTATTTACAAATTATTTGTTTTGCTAATAACTCGACCTTCCGTAATGTGATCGAGAAATAATAATACAAGCAATCGCCTGGCCATCCCTGGTAATTTAGTTAATTATTACTAAGTAGTAATATGTTTAAGACCACCAACATTGTTTTCCAACACTATTTTCCAACACTATTTTCCAACACTGTTTTGCAACATTGTTCTCCAACACTGTTTACCAACAATGTTTTCCAACACTGTTTTCCAACACTGTTTTCCAACACTGTTTTCCAACACTGTTTTGCAACACTGTTTTCCAACACTGTTTTCCAACACTGTTTATTAACACTCTTTATCAACACTATTCTCCAACACGCCTGACATACCGTGGCATTTCTCATGGTATATAAACTCTTTTTAACCACACTCACACTTTTTTTTTACTGTAAACTGAACCTTTAACCGAATTTCATGTGAAAAATTAACTAAACCTGTTCCGTACCTAAACTTTCGGTTCGGTTTAACAAAAACTAAAAACATGTAAAAATCAGTCCTATTGCCCAGCGACTTTTATGTTACGAAATTATTCGTCAGTCTTATTGAAAGTTCTATAAAGTCGTATAAAATGAATAATAACAAAGCTACCAATAGCCTCTGACCTTTTAAAAACAACACATTGGTAACCAGGGATGCAAACCGGTTCTGAACCGTCCCTTGAGGCGTTCAAAGAATTGACCCCATTTTTGGTTTCTTCGCAAGAGGAGAAGGAACAAGCAGAAAGAGCAAGGTCTGGTGAATATAGCAAGTGGGGTAAGACAATTGGTTTTGGACGACCCCAGAAAAGGTGGCCAAGCATTATCATGCCAAAAAATCACATTTTATCAAAAAGGATAAAATCCTTAAATTAAAAACAAAGTATGTTGTTTGCATTTTAACAATAATAAATAAATAAATCTTGATAATAAACATAGTGACCAGATGTTCCGTCGCAATTTCATGATAATTATGCCATTTGTTGAAAATCCTTCCAAAACTTGGTGCTTGGGTTTGTTAGATATTTTTCGGGTTCATATTCGGTTCGGAATCAGCTCTAACCTGTTTAATAATGATTCAGAGCCATATCTTAGAAAATACTTAAGCTTTGAACTTAATATTGGCGTTTGAGTTTATTAAGAAGGTTGAAATAGATAGTTTCAGGGCCATATCTTAGAAATTGTTTGTGCTATGAACTGGAAATTTGGAGTAAGATATTTATACACTTGAAAAGTGTATATTAATTTTGCCCAGAAGTTTGTAATGCATAGAAATTTCATCCGACCCCATAAACTTATACGACGGACGACGAGCCGAGTTCATTTCCGCCTTCCGCCGTCGCCCCGTCTGTCGTCTGTCCGTCTGTCTGTCTGTTTCACGCAACTAGTCTCTCAGTTTTAAAGCTATCGAGCAATTTTAGAGTCTTCTTTACTGCACCACAACGGACCGCGCGAACTTACTAAGCGCCATAGGAACGATCGGTCGGAATAATCTTAGTGAGAAAACTTTTTTATTCTATTGTAGCGTCACCAATCTTGATATATTAGTTTTAGATGATTTTACATATTTGTGGAAAATTTATCAAAATCGGATGAATATAGCTATAGCCGCCAATAAACGGTACGTCAAAAACTAGTTCTATGAAAAACTTTTTATTTTCCATCGTAGCGTCACCAACTTGATATATTAGTTTTATATGGTTAACACATTCTGAAGATTTTATCAAAATCGGAGGACTATAGCATATATCTGCCATACGACCGTCGGTCGAAAATGTGTTTTACTAAGAAAGTTTTTTTAATGGTATCAAATTTTTATCAATGATTTAAATTTAAATATCTGATATCTATATCCTCTTTATTTACCTTATCACTTAATTTTTCAAGTGTATTAAAACTATTACTTTTTTTTTTTTAATTTTTAATAAGTTCAAATGTGGAAAGCAATTAACCAACCTGTTGAGACTTGTTTATAAATTTTTTCATAATAGTACAAAATTAATAAATGTTCATTATTTTGTAAAAGAAATGTATGAACACAATTTCTTTATTGCATTTTATTTCCGCGACACAGCATTGACTTTTTACTTAATTATTCTCATTAAACAAATTTGACATAGCGTATAGAAATTGCTGCACTGGCATAAAATATGTCCAGAGAAACAGAGAGATGGACTTAAACACAACCTAAAGACGGCTCGTCATTTGTTTATGACAAATTGCAGAATTACCTTGGGCTTTGGTCAACGCAACCAAACGCCACAAAGAGGCACGTCGCGAACCTTCGTGGTGGAACTGGAAGAGTGATATTCTTAGTTGGCAGCGCATTTTATGCTGCCGCAGTTCTTTTCTTTTGCATTTCGTGAAATTGTCACAACCAATGACCCAATTTTGGGGTCTTTGGAGGGTAATATTCTCGGGGCTGGGTATTTGGGGTTTAAGTTTACTGAGTTGGCAAGAAACGCCACGAATGTTGCAACAGCAACAGCAGCAGCTCGAAAGTAAATAACCAAAAAAAAAAAATATAAGCAAAGCGAATTTCATAAATAATTGGAACAGTTTGTCGTTACAAATTGCCAAGGTAAAGACGAGGCTACAGAAAATGCCATATGGTTGCCCTTACAATTGTGCCCAAAAAAAAAGAACAAAATAAAAGAACATGAACAAAAATCAATAAGCAGGCTTATCAGCGGCGAGTCCTGTTCATGATTAGGCGACGCTGACATTTCGATAAGGCAAATCAACAACGATAACTGATATGGGTACAAGCAAAACGGGCGTCCTGGGGATTGGCAAGAGGTACACTCAGAAAAAAAAAACAATAAACCAGGGAGAATCAAGTACAAAATTTGAGAACAGTATGCTTAAATCAATAATGATTTTTGTAATCCCGTTTAACTTTATTTTGGCTTTTAATACACTTAAAAAGTGTGTATTAATTTTGCCCAGAAAATATAAATATTTTTTTCCGGCCCCATACTCTAAAACCTATATATTCTTGATCAGGATATTTTGCGCCGATATTTTTCCGTCCGACTGTTTCTCAGACTTAATGCTATCGAGCAGAACATTTGCACAGATTCTTCTTTTTACAGCGGAACTGTAGTTCGAGCTGCTCGGATCGAATGACTAAACTGTGGTGCATATTTATAGCCGCACCCAATTATTTCAGTATACGAGTACTCAGGTAGAGGAGAGTACAATTGGTGAATGCAGATAAAAAGAGATGGAAAAATTAGATAAGCAAGAAACAAAACAACAACATAAATTAACCATTATGTTTAAATTTTTCTTTTATGTTTGGCGCATATATAGCCGCGCTGTATAATATCTAATTCTGTGTTTGTTTAGTAAAAAAATTGATCGGTCCGTCAAGTTGGTCCATTTAATTTAATTTTTGGAAGAATCAAGATGATTATGGACGGAAAAAAACCGGTGGACCCAAGCTAAAGCTGAGTAAACGAGATCAGCGTCGATTAGTGAGCTCTGCAAGCAATTCGTTGCAGATTGCTAATCAGTAAGCAGCTCAATGTTGCTTACTAGTGTATTTTATTTAAAGAACTCAAGATTTATTGTTTTCCAAAAAATAAAGTTGGTGGCAAAGCTGCTGAACCGGGTTGACTTTGCCCGGAAAAACATTTCAACTAATTGGACTAAGGAAATATTTAATTTAAAAGCAATAAAAATATTCATTTAGATTTTTGTAGGACATTTTTGCAGATGAGAAAAATAAATTTGGACGTTCCTGACTGGTTTCCCAACACTGGATAAATTTAAGAAAAGATTTACAGGGTTGCCCATATTCGACGGACCCATCTGGCAACTCCATAACTTTTGACAGAGATGTCAGATCGCTTAATGACATACCGCGTTTGAAGCGTCAGTCCAAGCAGATTTTTACCATGGAACAATACACGCCACGCGAGCGCTCTGAAATAGTTGAAATTTACATTCAACAGAACAAGTCAATTGTGAAAACTCAATTATCATGTCCGATGAAGCCCATTTCACATTGAATGGGACCGTAAATAAGCAAAATTGCCGTATTTACGCCACTGAAAATCCTCAGGAGATTCAAGAAGTGCCTCTTCATGACGAAAAAGTCACAGTTTGGTGCGGCGTTAGTGCGAAAACGGTCATTGGGCCGTTTTTCTTCCAAAATGAAAATAGCCATGCTGTTACCATCAACCAGGAGCGTTATCGCGACATGATGACCAATTTTGTGATGCCAATTATTCGTCGAAAGCGTATGAGGCCTGGTTTCAACAAGACGGCGCTCCACCGCACACAAGTCGCATAACAATCGATTTTCTGAAGAAATTGTTTCCGGGCCGTTTGATGTCGAAAAGTGGTGATTTGGACTGGCCACCGCGTTCGCCCGATTTGACGCCGCCTGACTTCTTCTTGTGGGGATATTTGAAGTCAAAGGTTTACGTTAACAAGCCAAGGACCGTAGAAGAGCTCAAGGACAACATTCGTGAAGAAATAGCCGCTATTCCGGCCGAAATGTTGGCGAAAACGATGGAAAATGCTGCAAAAAGGGCACAATACGCCGTCAACGCCAGAGGCGGCCATTTGAGAGATATCATATTCAAAAATTGATGTAAACAAATCTACTTGGAACAAATTAAATGATTAAGATTGCCAACCGCCAAATTTTTATTTTTTTCTTTGATTTTTTTAAAAAAACATGGGTCCGTCGAATATGGGCAACCCTGTACATGAGTTGACAAAGATAAGCGTTATAAAAATGCTTACGACTTTTAAAAAAGGTGTTCTCCATTCAGGCTTCAGTTTACGAATTAGTCATTTGAGGATATTTGAAAAAAAAAAAATCAAAGCAAATCAGTTTTGGCAATATGTCTAGTACTCAGTGTTAAGTATCTATTAGAGCCCTGCATGAATAGAGTCAAAGTACCCATTGACTTATCCTTTTAAAAGTAGGTTCAAGTAAATAAAGTCTGAAATTGTTTTAATTCGAACTGCTAATATTTCAGTGATTCCAAACAGATCAATCTCCAGTGGTTCCTTAGACCAAGTCAGAAAATATCCCTTTCATTAAAACACACAAATATGATAAATTGGTAAAATAAATATATTTTTGATCATTTCATCTTTGGATTTAATAGCGAATGTATTTTTCGTTCTTATATGAGGTTTCTGGCTTGAGAAAAGTCCCTCTCTGATGAGACACCGATTGAAGCAGTGGTCAACATTTTCAAGCTTTCTTTATATTGAAGGAGAAATTTGTCTTTAAAGTTCTTCAATATGTTACTAACTTCTTATAGATTGTTAACATTTAAGTCACTAGGGCAGACATCCTATTTTTTACTTATTAGAATTGAGAATATTTCTAATTTGGTTACTTCTAAGGGTAAATTCGTTCTTCAACTTTTTAAGCACGTCTGCATATACTTATATCTTTCTTATATATCTTTCTGTGTCCATTTCTACACCAAGCTTTTTTTTTGAATTACCTACGGAATTCTGGAAAAACTTTTCCGACTGAGTCTATGAACTATTTGAGTTGAGTTTCTAAAGATATTTAAAGGTTTGCAGATTTCATTATTTATTCTTAATTTTAAATTAAAGACTATTTTGGAAGTATACTTTAAGTAAGTCAAATAGATCAAATCAATCTAAGTTCCTTCACGGTAATACCATATTTAACGATGACATTTTATTTTGCTAAGTGTAGGCAGATGGTTATCGCACCCATCAATCCCATAGTCAAAAAATTAACTTGTCGCAGGAATTGGAAAACATGTATCCTGAACGATAACTGTATATCACAAAATATTTCAATATTTGCTTAATTTATGATCTTTCTCTTGAGGTCCTCTGAGATGGGTCGATTGTCGTTGACATTATCAAGGCATTTTCAAAGGGGGCGTTGACCATTGGTTTAAGCACCCAACTCTTGTTATCAGTGTCAACGATGGGCAAAGCAAACAACAAGTCTGGGACATTGCCCGCTGCTGACTTTAAAATCCTCCTGGGCTGGGCGGAAGACCCGCAGAGGCTTATCACATGAACAGTAACCGAACGAAGTGAAATGAAATGTAAATAATACAAAACAGAAGGAAATGCAGCGAGGAAACTGAGAAACCGAGCAGAAGAAACATGCGATAGGCCATGAAGGGGGGTGGTCGGGGGAAATGTACAAGCAGACGAAGGAAAAACCTTTTGCGCCGGCAAAGTGCATTCGCCCCGGGAATGCAAGTCAATGCCAGGAGCCGCGTAGAATCCATTAGCGGTCGAAGCAAGTACAAAAAAAAAGTGCATGCGAATGGAAATGGGTGCATGTGGAGCCACCTAATGGTATCTCCATATCTGTAGCTGTGTATGTGCGAGAACGTGAACGTGTAAGGGGTTCATTGCACGCTGTCTTCTGGTTGCTATGGGAAAATGCAACGCGGAAAACAAATGACTTTTTTGCAGGATCAACCCTCGCGTCCATTTCGTAATTGCTTTCAATTAAAAACTGCGCTCAACTCTCTCAAAATCTAAATACTCCCAGCAAGATCTGCGGGTACTGAAGGATACCCTCCCTTCCAGTTGTTGATTGCTTTAATTGAGGTCGACAGAGAGTTTAATTTATAATTTCTTTACCAAATCATCAGCAAACACGCGTCGGACGCATGTCGCGGCAGGGAATTATGCAGGATTGTGGTAGCCAGCTACCGTATAACTAAGATGAGGGCAGGATCGATATATGTACGAGGGCAGTTGGATTTTATTCTTGGCGACTTATTTTTTAACCCAGTCTTTCTTTAGTTCGATACATTTAAAAGCGGGAAATAGTCGCAGGGGTCTAAGTCTAGGGCTTTTTCTAAATGGGGTAGCAAATTGTAGCCCGTTTTATGGAATTTAAGCATGGCGACCGTGATTGATTTTCTTTTCTGCATTCTGCGTTCGTTCTTGCTTCAATTTAATGTCAAATTGGAGTGAGTAATCGAGTCGCGTGAATGACATAATTTCGCCAGAGAAAACGACATGATTTCGATTATAAAAAGAAATTTCATATATGTATTTGCCATAGTTATACGAATGTAATATATATCCGATTGCATAATTTAATAAAGCTGCCTTAGAAAACCAAAAAATGTTTCTTAATAAGACCAATTCACTAACTTATCGTTCCCAATCAATATTTAATTTAATTTAATTTTAATAATTTTTAATTTTAATTCTCCGACCGATCTGTTCAAAGGTACAGGTCCTACACTGCTCTATAGCTTTAAAACTGAGAGACTAAATTGCGTAGAAACAGACAGGCAGACGGACGAACAAAGCTCAATCGACTTAGTTCGGAAATATCGATAAATCGATTTAAAATCGATTTTTATAATTATCGATTTGTTTTACACCCAATAAAAGTATGTAACTATGAAAATCACACAATTTTGTCTTCCATTTGAAAAAATGGAGTATCATATTTCCTTAATAGACCAAGTATCCAGTTGATATTTTTGAAAGTAATAAAATGATATTTTCGAGGATATCAAATTAATACTAAGTTCGATCAGATGTATGTAACAGGCAGACGGAATCCTCTCATACCCAACTTGATGTTAATCTTTTCATTTGATGTTGATTTTAATAAAAAATGTTTGTTTTTCGAAAACGTCATCTTTTGATGTTAATATTAAATATTTTGTGATTTATTAAAAGATTTCTAATTTATTATTTTCCTGATACTAGCGGAAATAATTTTAAACTTACGCTCTCGCTATTAACTTGTTGATACCAGTTCTTATCAATTTTTTAAAATTTTTTCCATCATTTCGATACTGCACAGAGGAAAAAATTCATACGAAATGGCACTCATGTCCACATTTTATAATACACATTACCTTGTCCGGGGTTCGAACTCAGTCCCTTAACGCAGTGGGCCAACTCTCACACTTATAGACAGCCTATTTCAAATTTAGATGTTTGACACAGACTATTTTGTTGGAATTGAAGTTGATATTGAAGTCATATCATTACTACATTTTGAGTATTAAGCTGAAACTTTTGAATACCAATTTTAGAAAATGAAATTATTTTGGATTGGAAAAATATGTTTTTATGAAAAAAATTTAATTTTTTTAAAAGACTAACCAAAAAAATTTTGATAGTTTTATTTTCAATTTGAGACAACGCTTTTTAAAATAACATTGACACGAAACATTTTTTTTTTATTAACGCACAGGCCAAACGGGTTTGCTAAGATATCTAAAACTTTGCACAGACTTTCGTGCACTCTGAAAAAAAACATTTTTTAAAATTCTATCACGAGGTGTCAAAAGGCCCTGAAACGTTTGTGTGGCAAAGATTAAGCCAAACCTCTGTTTAGGGCAAACAAATTTACAATAAAAATTTAAGTCCAGTCTATAAAAAACAGCAGTTCTAGTCCGTACATTTTCTCTATGATGGATAATTTTTTAATTTTCGCAGAGAAACATAGGTTTGTTTAAAATAACATAATTCCGACATAATAAAGACATAATTTATATTTAAAATTGAAACGGCAAAATTATATCACTAGGCTAACTGTTTCATCTGCAAATATTTATCAAAACGCAATGTAATCCCTCAGCCACCGCACGCACTTTCATTCTCTGATCATGCCATATCATTCCATTGATTTTATCAACAATTTTCGGCATGACGACTTCTTTTAAACAACTGACGTCTCTTGTGCTGGTATGACCACTAGGAATCTTAATTGAAATGGATGGTGTAGAGTTCCCTTGGTATTTATTAAGCCCTCCATTAGTTTCGGCAATGATTTACACAACAAATTAATGCTTGATGAATTTAGATTTACTATTTTACATTTTCTTTGAAATTCACGAGGATGTCTGCTTATAAAAAACATAAACTTAATGGCCTAATATTTGTCAATAGTCTATTAACAGATGGTAGTTCACTGAAGCAGTGTTGCACAGAAAGTCACTGAGAGAAAACACCTCATATCCAAACATCAATTGACTTAAAGTCAAAGTTCAATAACCGTAAATAAATCAAATCCACAACATAGTAACTAAACTCAAGTGAATGAATAGACACACGGACAATGAAGATGAAAAGGACCAAACAGAGAAAATAAAGAGGAAAGGATCACGAGATGTGCGTGCTGTGATACGCGTGTGTTCCAGGAATATCACAGAACTCGAAACACGCCCACGTAACCTGAGCTCTCAAGGATCTCAGGCAGTGACTTGAAATAGTTGGTGTTGAGTAATTTGTGCGCTGCTGCGATAAAAATCAGTTAAGCGGTTAACAAACATAAACAAAGCCCATCCCCGTCCACGTTCCCCTTCCCTTCGGCATGCCAGGACTCGGCAGGGGTTGACCCTGGCGGGGGTGTGACTATCGGTAGCTACTTCTGGTCGTATGCTGGTGCGCTATTTTCGTCTGCGCTACTTAAGGCTCTATGTGGGTCCTTCTCGGGGGTTGCAACTCGCCCTATAGGGGGAAGTTGCTATTTTTATACAATGTGTGGGTTTGTCAATCTTCATTACGATTTCCTTTCGTTTTACATATATTTATGTATGGTCGTAAGTACCCGCAGATAAGGCAATTGTTCCTTCCAGGACAATTCAAATTGAAAGTTCCCACATGAGGCATTGTAAATCATTAAATGCAGCTCAAACAATTCAGCATTATTTCTTCAACTTTTTATCAAAATCCAGTGGCCGTAGCCTAATGAAGCGTGAGTGATAAATTGAAGCAGGGTGAGAGAGGACAGAGCCTTTTTGTTGTTGTTGTTTCTTTCTTTTTTGTTGATTTCCAAATGATAAGAAGAACGAAAGTCAAACAAGAGAATATATGTACGTCAGAGGGATCAATTGTTGAAGGAGAACCGGGGGAACTTGAATGATGATTGCAGTACAAAATGATTTTTGTTCTTATTGATTCTCCATCCATTTACAATTAAAAGGCTCTCGCCTCGATCACTTGAAATTTCTAAATATAAATCAACCAAAAGAGAACTTTTCGTCTATTTATATGCAAATTGATCAAGCAAGGAGTTCAATCGACCCAATCAAACAGCTTGAGGAATCCCACAAAAAGACCTGAGGGTCAGCCGAGAAATATTTTATTGGGAAAGTGTCGAAACTGTTATACCCTTGCAAATGTTGTTAAAATTTGTTTGAAGTGTTCAAAACTGAAATAGTATTTTCACTGATTTTTCACTTCGGTGGTAAAAAAAACCGCTTAAGAAGCAAACAATAAAATTTTAATTTGTAGAGAGTATTTTTTAAAACATAATGAAGCTACCTATGTAACGTTTGGTTATCGAGTTTACCCATGTCGAAAAACAAAAGTTTTGATGATCAAATATTTATTTTCGGTATCTTTTTGAGCTGGATAATACAATATCCTTGATTTTCATCCATATGGTATTAAATAATATTAAAATTATCTTGGTTTTTCCCCAATGGAGTTAAAAAACGACTAAAGGATATAAAAATAAATATTTTAATATTCCCAAAGATTAATATAATACCCATTGCAAATAGATCTTAATGCTGTATATCTTTTTAAATATATAAATAATTTAATTTCGAAGCGAAGTGTGCGGAAACTCGAAATTGAAATGTTTAGTAAAATTATTCTATATTCTTTTCTAGACCAATGAACTTGTGCATATTTGAATTATTTAGTCGATCGTTTTACCCATAGTCGCTGTTCTTGGCGCTTATGTTCTCTTTGATCAAGCTTATGTTATCTATCACGAATGCCAAAGCTTCAATAATTGTCTTGTATCTCCTTATAAAAAAATGCCAACCAACTTGAACCAATATTTTTGATAAAGATGTAAAATGCATCAAATCATCATCGGTGACATTTTTGCTACAAGTGGAATGAGATGATGCCTTGTGCCCCACGAGGAAATAAGGATCTAAAGAAAAAAAAGAAAAGAGACGTACAATAAATATAATCAGGATCCTAACGTGTGCGACTCTATGTATTGCGGCTGAAGTATATTTCCATTCGTGTTCAGCGCCATTTTCCAAATTCGATTCACTAAAAAAAAAATAGACGACATTAAAAGTGTTTTCTTTGTATTCCATGAAGACATAAATGAACCAATTCTGGTATTGGTTCTGGAAGTGTAGATAAATGTCCGAATCCTACGGATTAAGGTGGTTTTAGGCAGCAGCATATTCAGCACTTGTTAGAATATCCATTCGTAGTCCAATGCTCCTAATTTGAGAACAAGCGAGCTTTATTACGTGCGTGCTTATTTTCTCGGTGTACTTTGCAACCATTTTCACTCCAAAACTATCCTTTACAAACACAACATCTGGGACTAGATACCAAATAGAATCTGTACCAGGCCTTAAGCTGATCGATACAAAGCTATAGGGTACAGGTATGAGGATTGGCCAAGTTCAAAGAAGTTGATAGAACGCAAAATTTCTTTATCAAGCTAACATATCCCGGCTTGATCTACACCTACTCCGACGTACTCGGCATCAGTCATTCTTTCAGACTACCAGACCACTGTAGTGTCTTTCAGGCTGAAATCCTTGCGATCAAGGAAGCCTTAATATGTGCACAGTACTCAGCTCAGAAGCTGAGTACAATAAGCATCTACTCTGACAGCCAAGCCGCCATTAAAGCACTTGGCTCAATATCCACCAACTCGGTATCGGTTAGCGACTGTCGCAGATCTCTCCAGGAGATGGCAGAACAGTCCGATATAAGCCTTATCTGGGTCCCAGGTCACAGGGATATAGAGGACAATTGCAAAGCAGACGAACTCGCGAGACAAGGGACTACCATCGACCTCCTTCCTGATAAGGAAAATGTAGACGGCCGTGTAGGCTCAAAAGGACCTCCCGATTTTTCGTCATATCAAAATGATATGTTTAAGATCAAATGACATTTTTTAATAGGTTTATATGCCCATTAGCGCATAGCCGTTTGGGCGAAAGTTTAAACATTTTTGTTAGTTAACAACTTACCTGTCTCATCATTAAACGAACTGGATGACGTCTCAACGCAGTGAGCCACCACACACGCGTGCGGCAAACGTCTAAGGGACTTTTAATTTTTCTACGTCTATTTTCAATTTTTTCTCTCCCCCCCCCTCTTTTTTTATTATCTATCAATTTGATAATTTATATTATTAACAAAAATGTAAAATATCATATTGATAAGCCAAGATTAATTGTATTTCTTTTTTTTCGTGTACTCAAAAATGGCAGTCAGTCAGTACCTGCAGGACAGCGCGACTGACTTGGCCAGATCGCAGCGTAAAACGCTCATTGGACCTATGCAAGCTCGGGAGAGCATAGGTCCATCACAGGACACTGGTTGGTCGGAACACATGCCGCCAGACTAGGTGCCCCCTACAACGACTTCTGCAGAATCTGTAGGGACGAGGAAGAAGTGGAATCTACCTCACACTTTTTCTGCTCGTGCCCTGCTCTAAGTCGTCGAAGAAAGAAATTCCTAGGCTCATACTTCCTAACCGATATTTCTGAACTCTCGGTCATATCCCCAAGACAAATCTCAGGATTCATAAAGGCATCAGGATGGACCTAGCCCCATAATATGTTCCAACTACAATGGAACTAAATAAAAAAATTTGTAAAGATTTTAGGCCCCACAAATAGGAGGAATGGATGCGGAGAGAGTCCGCAATCGGCATCACAATGGGCCTACTCAATGGCCTAACCTAAAAACATGGCCTAATTCCGAGTTTCTTTGAAAAATCGGAAAAATGGGCCAAGATATTGTGAATTTTAATTCTTAAAAACATTGCAAAATACTTTGGAAAATCAGTACTCAGTACGCAAGAAAAAATAATTGCGATATTAAATCGGTAAGAAAATTATGGCTGGGAAAAATTTTGAGATCTACGTGAGCAACACGTAAGTTATCATTATACGGAAAAGTTATCATTACTAAATTCGATTAAATTATTTCATCTTAAAAACGATACACAAATCGTAAGGGAATTGGGTCGTTTTTTGGATCGGAAGCGATTTGTGGAACACATGGATTTAAATATTATTTTACTCAAAAAAAAAATTTAATGACATTTGTTTATTGTAAAAAAAAACATTTTATATTCTTTAAAATTGTTTGAGAAAAACTGTAAATAAAGGAACATATTATAATATATTTCGTTAGTAAGGGCTTTTACCCGCCTCCCCCCAATCAGGAAGATTTAGGACTTTCATGACAAATTGTTAAGAACTATACTAAAAAAGGACAAAATCAGATATTTTAGGAGTATTAGAGAGTTTTTAGATATCTCATAAATTGTATGAAACGTAAGATCGTTTCATTAACAAGTAGGTAATGTTGCAGTGGCCAGACCAGGTGGTGATTTTTTTCAAATCTTTTTGAGGGGATAAACAAGCTACTGACTCTGGAAGCTCTCAAAGACAACATCGGACCAGAGTGCGAGAACTTATCCCGAAGTTCTTTCCAGAACGAAACATAAATAATAATATAAAATAATATCGAAAAAGGTCACTAAAAACCATTATAGACATAAATGAAAAAAATTAAATAAAGTTTTATTTTAAAGATATAGCAAAACATCGCTGGCTAAATGTTTTTGGGCCACCCTGTAAGATATATAAAAACTGATCGTAAAATCATATACAGATACCCCTTTGGCAAGGGTATAAAAAACAGATACAGTTGCCCCAACTCCAAAAAAAAAAAAATTAGAGACAACAACAACAACGAAAAGGCAGCTATACAAAAGCTATTAGAGGCAAATTCCTGTTCCTTTGTCTATCCACAAATTGCCGACAACTGCCTCGCATCCAGCAGATACAAGGCAACCAAATTGCATTTTTATCTATTTTTAGTTGGGAAAATGCCGACGCCGATGCCGTTGCTGCTGCTGCTGCGACTGTTGGCTGGGCGAGCGGAGGATTATAAGGCAAAATAGAGGAGCCATCAACGCAATTTCCTTCCTGCTTCTGCGGACGTGGCGCACAAAATAGCTGTAATAATAAAACCGATCTCTCATTTTCTCTCTCTCTCTCTCTGCCAGTCTGGCAGTGTGTGCCTGTTTATGGCTGTAGGATGCGACAAGAAAAGCAGGAAAAACTCCTTGGCCGGCCACACACACACACACACGTAACCAGCCTCAGTCTGAAAACGTTGTCCTATCGCATAAGCAGAGCCAACAAAGATCGCTCTCTATGTGGTGTCTATGTGTGTGTGTGTGTGTGTGTGTGCCTGGTTCAATGAACTGGCGTCACCTCTTGGGGCAGCGCAGCCACTGCGCCAGCGACTGCGCTGCACAATCCTTTTTCTTTAGATTTTTCTTCTGGCACCCTTCACTTGATCTTTAGTGACTTTTGCTTCTCCCAGTTGAAATTGGAATGCTGGCAGGCAGGCCAAAGGAGCCGCGCAGGAGTTCGTTCAATGTTCTCAAGGGTTTCATTTCAGTTTATGTCGATGCCACGACGACGACGACGACTACGTTGTCTGGGGGCTTTGGATTTCACTTCGTGTGGGGAAATGTAAACATCGTCGTCATCATAATCGCTGCCGCTGCCGATCCGGCTGCCTGACTCTCAAGGCTGGTTTATTTTTCGCGTTGGCTTTCGGTCTGAATGGGGGATGGGGGAAGTACTGTGCCAGTTGTGCCTGTGGACGGGACTGTGGTGGCCCCTGGATGCTGACGCGTATCCCTTTTTTCGCTGGAATGTGCCGCTTGTTTACTCAAATGTATATTTGATCTGCTTCTTGGGGTAATTTTTTTTTTTTTGTCGTATTTGTATTTCTGTTTTAAACCATTTCTGGTTGGGTCATATGATTTGAAGTGCACTTGTGTTTATCGGTAAAGGATTTACAAGGAATACAATTTCAATATTCTAATGATCGCATGACATTTCTCTTACTTTGCTAAAAAGGGGGATTAGTGTTGGCAGTTGGGTACAGTTGAGTTGATCTGCTCTCACTTAGAAAAATATACATAAATAACATTTTGTACTTAAAATAGAGAAAATCGTGTCAGTGCGATATTAAAATCCGATTAAGTTCGATATTTCCAATTCTGAGAACAAAGTTCTAATATCTAATTCGTTTCGATTTTATTAAGTCTACTAAACTTAGAAAACGATTTTTTTATTTTTTTATTATAAACAAGTAAGAAGGTCGGTCAAGCCCGACTGTAAGATACTCTGTACCTGTTTGTATATAACTGATAACTTTTAAGTGTGGGGTCACACAAGCTGCCCATCACGATTACGGGCAGTATGGCAGCCCAGCGTAATTATTTGATTTGCTTATGACTCGAATAATGTTCATCTGATCTGGAAACGGTGTATGGTGGATAGAACTTCAAAATTGCGGGATATTTGAGGTGTTTTTAAAATTGTGGGGGTGTCAACTCTGGTATTGTTCATCTGATTGGAAAACGGCTTTCTGAGTTTTGATGAGTAGAATATTTGTCTAGAAGGTTCGAACAATCTATCTCTTAAATTGTGGGAGTTTTTTTTTTTTTTTTAAATTGTGGGGGTGGCAACTCTACTATCGTTCATCTGATCGAAAAACGATGTATGGGGGTTCGATAAGTAATGATGGGTAGAATACATGTCTAGAAGGTTCGAACAATCTATCTCTGAAATTGTGGGAGTTTAGAGGATTTTTTTAAATTGTGGGGGTGGCAACTCTACTATCGTTCATCTGATCGAAAAACGATGTATGGGGGCTCGATAAGTATTGATGAGTAGAATATATGTCTAGAAGGTTTCGAACAACCTAACTCCAAAAGTGTGCAAGATATAAGGTTTTTTCAAATTGCGGGGGCGGTAAAAATTAAAACTAAACTTGATCTGCCTGCAAGTATAAGAATTATATGTTCCATACACTTCAAACCTCTAGCTCTTTCCATCTCTGAGATCTCTTCGTTCATACGGACAGACGAACAGACAGACGGACAGACAGACAGACAGACAGACAGACGGACATGGCTATATCGACTCGGCTGTTGATGCTGATCAAGAATATATTTAGTTTATAGGGTCGGAGATGATTCCTTCATGCTGTTACATACATTTGCACAAACCCAATATACTCTTTGTACCTTCGGTACGAGTATACAAATTTGTAAACTTTCAAAGGGTATTATACAGCCATGCTCCCATTTTCACTTTCGCAAAAATTTTGCGATTTCAAACCGGTTTTAGGAGCAAATTTGGTCTCTAAATCGCAAAATGTTTGCGAAAGTGAATATGGGAGCCCGGCTGATAATTTTTTGAAGATGTTTGTAAAGCATAGATGAGGGCCAATAAAGTAAATATATTCTTGATCAGCTCATGAGTTGAACGTCTGTGTGCGGTTTCAATGCTTTTTCCTCTCCCCGCTTTGATGCTTTCATCAAACATATCGGAACTAACCGAATCCCTTCGCTAGATCAATGATCTATATAGAATAATTGCTAAACCACAGGAACGATTTACCTGAAACTATATGTTTAAAGTTTCAAGGCTCTGACTATTAAATGGTGGCTCAGTTAAACTCCGGTGTAAAACTAAGGCCGCACCCAATTTTTTTAAGTGTTGAGTACTCAGAGAGGAGAGAGCTACAATTGGTGAATGCAGATAAAAAGAGAATCAAAAATAAGATAAGCAAGAATCAAAACAAAAACACTAGAAATGCAAAATTTACCGTTAAGATTTAATTAGCGTTTTATGCCTGTTGCATAACTATGGTCGCACTGTATAAATTCTCATTCTGTGTTTGGTTAGCGATCATTTCGGTTTTGCCAATATATTTGATAATTAAAATTGACATTTTTTTTGTGGAATAAAATAATAAGCCAAGGGGAACTGTGCTTTCCGACGTCGAAAAAGCCCAAATTATTGCTCTAAAGGCCTCATTCCAGATGGCATAAAAATTTATTTTTGTATAAATAAAACAGCTTTTCAAAAGCATTCAGCTTTCAGGGTTTTTAAAAAGTGTATCTATTCATATGAAGCATTGTGCCGAAATAAATTTGTATGCTATCTGGAATGGGACTTTTAGACTTGAAAATTGCTCATTTCGGCAAATTGGTAAAACAAATTGGTCGCTCCGACAAGCTGGTCCGCAATTTTTGGAAGAATCAAGATGCTTTCTAGGGAAGGAGGGGAACAATTTTAAAACACATGAATCTTGATTTGCCTATGGTAAAGACCCAACAAAATGCAAAAATTTGTGGATATAATTCGACTAGTTTTCTAATATCAACGCTTTCATTCAGACAGACGGAGAAGGCTATATCGACGCGGCTATGTAGGCTAGTCGAATATGATTCCATCTTCCTGTTTCTGTCTGTATTTGGTTTGAATAGGCTTGTTAGCTTATCAGTCCGAATATGTGTCTTAGTGGAAAAAACTTTTTTGTTTTTTATGGTATCGGTCGTCCTCTAGGGCGGGTTTTTCCCTAAGTCTTACCTTTGTTGCTGGAGCTTCATCATCCATACGGATGACATGTCCTATCCAGTGTAGAAGCTGCAATTTTATACGCTTGGCTAGGTTAGTGTTCCTATAGAGTCCATACTGTTTGTGACTCAATCAGGAGCGAAATTCCTCGCAAACTTTTAAAGGGCCGCAAATCCTACGAAGAATTTTCTCTCGAAAACGCCAATTGCTGCCTCATCCGCTGATTTTAGTGTCCCTGATTTCGCCCTGTGTTGTAGAACTGGGATAATAAGCGACTTGTACAGCGCTATTTTCGTTCTTCGAGAAAGGGGTCTGCTCTTGAATTTCTTACCAAGCCCGTAAAAGCAACGGTTTGCAAGAGTTATACTTCTTCGAATTTTGAGGTTGATGTTTGTTGTCGCTTGTTATTGCTGTTCCTAGATAGACGTAAACACTTACCACGTTATAGCTAAAGTCTTCTATTGCCACAGATTGTTCAAGACTCTCTGAGCGTGGCTACTAAGTACTTCGTCTTGTCCTTGTTCACCGCTAAGCCCATCAGCTTTGACTGCCTCTCAATCTCTGAAAACTTATCTTTAACATCCGGTTTTATAGAATTTTTAGTAAACTTGACCGAATTGTAATAAAATGGTATGGAATAATGTTAATACACCTTTCAGGGCTTATAATCGTTGGTAACTTCGGTGAACTTTCTGAAATCTTTATATGTAAGATTCAATAAATCATTTCAATTCAAATAAATTTTAACATTTTGAAAACAAGTCGGTCCTTAATATAGGATGACATTTTTTCTAAGTGCTGCTTTGGAGTACAGTCACAGCGGCAGCATATTCAACAAAAGGATCGTGCACAGAGTCAACAACAGTTGCCATTGGCGCAGCGAGAGGGAGAGCAAGAGTCAGGCACAAACAAAGCCACAACCTGGTCCCAGTCAAACAAATCACTAACAAACGAAAATGGGGATGGGGTCCAGACCTGGAACAGCCATATATTGTATATATATCCTCCATGCACGTACATTTGCCATCGCCTTCGACCGCTTGGCGATTATTCATGACTTTATGGACTGGGTAGAAGGACATTAAAATTGCTTTTACGCCAACTCATCCAGTCAGAGGATCAAACTGGTTCTACTTTGTATGCCACTCACAATCAAGTCGCTCCTCAGCCAGGCGTAGCGTGGCCGCTCCTTTGACTTGGAATCTGGAGAAACCAGTTTGGTAGTTGGGTCTCCTCTACCTGTTGCAGTGCGGATCCCACGAAAAAAGGGATACTTGTAGGCAAACAACACAACCGGCAAGTCAACAACAACAAAAATGTTTATCCAATTTCAATGTTTGCCTTTTGACGCAATCGCGCACAATCCTTTCGTCCTGAACGTCGGACGTTACTTTTTAAATGCGATTCCATTTTGGGATTGTGTACAGTTTCGAAAATAAAAAAAATAATAAAAATGGGAGCAAACAGAAATGAGCAACAGGGGTAGAGTAATGACTTGAGGTCGATATGATTGAAGTTTGTTTAGGGTTGAATATGAAAATTCATTTCCTTTAATCACTGCTTGTATGCTATTTAATGCTTTTCGAATAATCCGATATGGGAAAAAACTAATTTAGGCTAGAAGATTGCAGCGCACTTAATGAAGCAATAAAATATTATTATTTTCTTGAACAGGTTGATAAGTGGGGCGATCTAGCCTTTTGCGTTGGTCTTTCTGTTTCTTTGCAAACTGTTTTCTTAGTTATAAACATATCTATTTTTCAAACTAGCAAGTTTTAGCATGCCCGAGGTCATATAAGTTATGTTTACACATAACTATCAAGACAGGACACACACGCACAACACCACAAAGGAGTCTGGGCTGTTTTAAAAGGTTTCCAACTTCATCTACTCTAGTCTGAGCCCAAAGAAATGCAGATATATATATTTATTGCCCACTGAACGTAGGTAGGATCATACAACGATAGCTTTCAAAGATATCAAAAAACTCTTCTGATACCTGCAGGCAAAGCAAATATTATATATATATATATTTAAGCAATTTTAAAATGCATAAAATAAAAAACATTAATAAAGACACCTACTAAATATTAGTTAAGACTTTGTCCAGTTATTTTAATGGGTCTCCGTAATCTTTTTTAAAGACCAGTAATGCTTTTTGGAAAATCCGAACAGATCATTTAAGATGTTAGAGTTAGGTCATATACATGTCTCTTATATGGTTCTTATCGGATCAGAAACTAATATAAAAAAATTGTATTTTTGGAATTTGTGCCAAGACCATACAGAACAACAACTTTCACCCTCTGGCTGGTCAACCTGGGGAAATACTTACCTTTTGGGGTTATCACTTTTCTAAGGAACAATAGGTCAAATATTTTATTGAAAGTAAACATTTAAGAAAAATATTTTCTAGAAGAAATTCGTTAGTTCATGTGCATTAATCATCCGAGTAACTTTCTTTAATAACAATTATCCTCGCTACACAATAAAAAAACAATCTTGGCATTATAGCAACATATTGCTGATGCAACAAAACCCCAAAACACGATTGAATCCCTTAACCACCAACACAACAAACAAAACACGCAGCGATTGAACAATGATTGACCAACATTTTCTACACGTATCAATTTATTATGGAGGCTCTAAATATGGATATAGCATACATATGTTTCGTCTATCAATTCCTATTCCTTCGTTAAATAAAAAAATTAAAAAAAACGCTTTAAGTTGAATAGTTACAGTAGCGTTTACTTTAAGCGTTTAGAAACCTACTGCTTAAAGCAGTAGTCGGCAAGCAATACAATCACGTTAAGCTTATTTTTGTGAGAGTGTCAACCAATACAAATTAACAGCTGGGCAATGTGCTTAAACTATTGGTGTGCTGTCGTCGCAGTCACAAAGCAGTTTTCTATGCACACTAGATGCTGAAGCAACGAACACCAGCTTAAAGCTACGTAAATTTATTCCGAATGGGTTTCCTTCTAGTAACCGAACTTATGTCACTTTACATATAAAGTCAGACTCCCACATTTCCTATCCAAGAACATTTTAGAACGAAATATATACTGGAGCTGTGAGTTACGAAATAAAATGCAAAACCGGACGAACGAAATGGCCAATGAGACACGAATGATTTGAAGACTCAGCAATATTTTACTGAAGAAACAGGACATATAAACAACTTGATCTTCATATATATGCAGGATATATAGCTGTGACACCATTTCGTGGATTCTAAAAGCTCGAGCAGATGTCTGTGGCTCAAAGGAAATCAAAGATCAGGATCCCGTATGTGCGATATTTCCAATCTAATGTGGGCGGAAACTATAATCCATATCGTTCGTTAAATATAGAAATTTTATTATAACAGAATTTAGATAGGAAATAAAGTCATTTAATAGTCATTCAAGTTTAGTTTAAAATGCAGTCATGTATTGAAAAATCTCTAGAGACTTTCAGGACTCGTCGGTTAAAAATATATTTTCATTTCGAACATAAACAAAAAAAAACAAAAATATACTACTTGCACCGAATTAAACATACTGTTACCGCATCGGACCGAAAACCTAAACAAATTGAGATCCGAAACATAAACCTTAACCCAAAACTCTTATTTCGGGACGCATCGGAACCAGAATGCGATTCGAGATAAATCCCTGATTTAATCACACTTTTTGATCCAAAATCTCATGATCCTATCCTTAATGTTTAATGTTTAAGAACATTTTATCGAAATCTGACAACAAAACATACCTGAGTCAAGAAGAAAAGAAACTTAAAATAAGAACACCATTTTCTGGTTTTAGGATCACCAAGCAGCTCTTGTGCCAAAATGTAGAAGCAATCAAGACAATAGAATAACAGATACTTGGCTTTAACTTTTATAAATATAATAATCTATATGTTGTGCCTTAATGATCTCATCTTGTGTTCACTTTTCTTAGATCCGCCACGATATTTGATTTTATTTTTTTATTGCAATATTCTACTGTGTGTAACTTCTATGTATTTAAGTTGAAAGAAACTTAATTTAACAAGTGTCTGATTCATGCTTCACAGCAACTTAAAGGATCCTCTTCTCAAAATCTGATCAGAATCTCTTTTGCCCATCCCAATACCCTTCTGTCTTTATGGAATTTGTCAACTGTGCCCGTTCGCTGCTTGGCTAATGTGTGACTCTGTGCTGTGCATAATAAGTAATAAGTAAGTTTCAGCCGGCTTCTTCGCTTCATAATTCGCATAAAAATGCCTTTTTGCCTTTTTATTGTAGCTGTCGCTGTTATTCTACCCCACAGGCACCAGACAAGTGGTCCATTCTGGCCTGATGTGGCAAAAAGGCACAATTCACAAGTGACTTGCCACGGAGAAAGGCACTTGAACTGAACTCTGTTTTTATTGTTACGGGAAAATGGTGCGCATGCGCAAATGCGAGCAGCAAAAAAAAAAAGAACAAGAAAAAGAGAAGAAAAAAAAAGGCAGCGCAAGAAAATCCCCCAACCACATGGACTGCGGAGCAGCAGCAGCAGGAAAACAGAGCCAAACAGAGCAGAGGAAAAAGGGCAAAGAAAAATGTAGGAAAATATTTGTGTGAAAAGTCTGTGTGGATGGATGGGAGACCAAGTTGAATGCCCTGCTTAGGCCTGCGACTGGGTGCCCAGGCGATTGTGTGTGACTGCTCGAGTAATGAAGGGTTTGTGAGGTCGTCGCCTAGGTTGATTAGAAGTGGCGCTGTCTCCAGAGGTTTTTGGGGAAGTGGAAGCTTCACCTGTTGCTGACAGGCGTGTAGAGAAACCCAACACAGTTCTCAGGATGCCAGCGCCTGGGAAAGCACTTAAATGCACTCAGAAAAAGAAATCCAGTAGGCTAAAAGAGAATAAAGTGCAAAAGGTATCAATATGGTAAGAGCTATAAAATTTGACTAAGTTACAAAATTCTTATTTCAAGTACGATTCTTTTACTACCCAAATACTTGATTCTTGAACTATATGGGATAAATGAATTGAACTTGGTCGGAAACGTGGAGGCATGTAGAGGTGTGCGCGTGACAGACTTTTCCTTCACGTAACGCACGATTCACAAAATAAAAATAATTTGACGCACACAATATTTTGAGCTTTTTGCGTCACGCACGATTCATGTACGATTGAAGAAGGGGTCACGAATGATCACGATCATGATCAACCACCCCCGAATTTTTGCGTGGACCTTAGTTCTATCATGGGTTTCATGACCACACTGCGCATATGATCAGCTGCGAGCGGCGGAATCACGAATTCAAAAGATGATCAGTTTTAGGAATAATTTGATTAATCAAATAAAACAGAGAAACAATTTCGTGAATTCTGCACGTGAATATACGATGTTTAACTCTAACTCGCACGAATCACTCACGGATCACGGATACACACGCACGAAAGTCTGTGTTTCCTTACGATCACGTTGTGACCTGTCGCGACATACCGTGACACGCTTTAATTCACCTCTAGTAGCATGCTCAAAATAAGTACAACAAATTCTTAATTTAAGTTTACAAATATCTAAAATATCAAAGCATTCTTGATAAGTCAGTGATTTCATTGAATTTGTACAAAAAGTTTTTGCATCAGGTCCATAAACTGATCTTAAACTGATCCCTATTTGTTCTTTAACAAGCCAACTTCTTAATATCAAACAAGGCCATAAAACATATATTCAGAGAATAATGTCATCCTTAATAAAGGTATGACTGTGCTTAAATTCAAGCCGTTTTCTGCCTGAGATGTTAAGATCGTGTTATTCCTATTGAAAAATTTTGTTGATAACTCCTTATTACCAATCACACACCGAATAATTTTTGACATACAGCTGGAAGATTCTGTGGAAATTTCATGAAGATTGATTCAGCGGCTAAAGCTAAGTTCTCACAAGCAAATAATTTGCCCAAAATTTTGGTGGAAATATGTCTAAATAACTTTTATCTTAGAAATTGCAGGACTTAAAACTCAAAAAGATCTGATCAATTCCCAATTAAGGCCTATTTTCCAAACTATTTTTATACACTTGAAAAGTGTATATTAATTTTGCCCAGAAGTTTGTAACGCATAGAAATATTCATTTCCGACCCCATAAACTATATATATTCTTGATCAGGACAACAAGCTGAGTTCATTTCCGCTTGTCCGTCCGTCCGTCTGTCCGTCTGTCTGTTTCTACGCGAACTAGTCTCTCAGTTTTAAAGCTATCGATCTGAAATTTTGCACAGAGTCTTCTTTTTATAACACGCAACTAATATGTCGGAACCGGCCGGATCGGATAACTATATCATATAGCTGCCATAGGAACGATCGGTCTAAGAAGAAGTTCTAGTTAGAAAAACTTTTCTGTTTTCCATCGAAGCGTCACTAATCTTGGTACATGTTAGTTTTATATGCTTTCACATAATTCTGGAAAAATGTATCAAAATCGGATGACTATAGCATATAGCTGCCATAGGAACGATCGGTCGAAAAATAAGTCTTTGTGAGAAAAACTTTTTTGATTTCCATCGTAACGTCTCCAATCGTAGTATATATTTGTTTTATATGTTTCCACATAATTCTGAAAAAATTTATCAAAATCGGATGACTATAGCATATAGCTGCCATATAAACGGACTGTCAAAAAACTACTTCTAGTGAGAAAAACTTTTTTGTTTTTTATCGTAGCGTCCCCAATCTTGGTATATATTAGTTTTATATGCTTTCACATAATTTCGGAAAAAAATTAACAAAATCGGATGACTATAGCATATAGCTGCCATAGGAACGATCGGTCGGAAAATGTGTTTTACTAAGAAAAGTTTTTTTTATGGTATCAAATTTTTATTATCAATAATTTTAAAATTTTAAATATCTGATATCTATATCCTATATATATTTTTCCAGTTAAATCAGTTGGAGTAAAGTTTTTCAAGTGTATTAAAACTTCGGCACAGTCGAAGTTAGCTTTGCCTTCTCGTTTTTATTTGAAGTATGCCAGGAATTTTTTGTTTTCGCAGTGCTGGATACCCGGCTTAAACATAATATTACCATTGGGATTTTTAAAATTTCGAAAGTCCGGAAAACTGGAGGAAAAAGATTACAACAATTTTTTCCAATTTGATCGCATTCAAAATCATTTTCAAATCTAACCCTAAAGTCGGAAAATTGGCGGAAAATTTATGAATGAAACTCTTTTATTTTCATTAGATTAGCTTCATTGTAGATCTTTTGAGAACTACATAACAAAATATTACCAACGGGATTTTACAATTTTGAAAAAACCCAAAAAATTGGTTTTATTTTTCATGTTCATGTTAAGA
The DNA here is from genome assembly GCA_018904225.1 of Lordiphosa mommai. Classification (NCBI taxonomy): domain Eukaryota; kingdom Metazoa; phylum Arthropoda; class Insecta; order Diptera; family Drosophilidae; genus Lordiphosa; species Lordiphosa mommai. Next base: position 50,424 of record JAEIFT010000134.1, read on the forward strand.
ATCCATTTTTCGACTTTGCAGGGAGAACGTTGTAATTATTGTGAAATGAAGGGTCTTGAAACCATGTTTGGAGCTCATTAAAAGAAAAACAAAAAATTGGGAAAACAGTTATAATAACTATAAAGTTATAGTTGTATATAGTTCCATATTGGGTTACTTTCCAATGGAAATATTATTTCTTTTAAAAACTTCGATTTTTACACAAGTGCGAGCGAAGCGAAGTATCAGCTAGTTTATATAAATGAAAGTATTGATTAGTTTTAAGATTTTATAACCGCCCAGCGAAAAAGAATTTTGTTTTCTTATTTCAAATGATCGAACTTTGTCGAATTTTGAGATCGTATATATTCTTGAATTTTTTTCTTAGTCACTCTAAAGGTAAAGTGATTAAGCTAATTGGGAATTTTAAGGTCAGATAAGCTTAAGAAACAATACAATTTTTCGTTGCATACTTTTTATTGGTTTGCCATATTAGGTCTACAAAATTTCGTACTTAATCATAGGAATTTTATACTTGCTTTAAAATCACTTTATCTTTAATTTAACTTAATATTTATATATATATGCATAAGTACCAAATGGAATAAATTCCATTCCGTTCATACTAGAACTTTGACAAGAGTATTGCCTTTTTTTCTAAGTGTGGTATGCACCATGACTCGCACAGCTTTCCCAAGGAAATTGTCTTGGTCTTGATCTGGCTATTGCGGTTAAATTTTCGTTTGGCTGCAGGAAGCTGAGCAACCACAATCATAGCCTCCGTCCCCGTATACGTAATTTACACAGCGCAAAAACCAAGAAGGAATCGCACAGCGGCTTTGGCAACCACAGAGCTAGACTTGGACTTGGACTCTGGGACTAGGCTAACCCCATTTGTGATTGCGATTTCAATGCAACTGGCATCTGTTGGCAATCTGTTGCTGCAAATTGCTGAAGGAAACGCACGAGTGGCACAGGAGAGCAGCAGAAGTAGCAGCAACAGCGGCGCAGCAGCAAAGAGAGAGCTATGCCCTACTCTCTTGGTTCATTCAACTCAACAGACACGAGCTGGATAGTTGTATAGATGGATGGACGGATGGATGGATGGTTCTAAGCTAGCTGCTTGGCTGACTGCAGCTGGCAGAGCTGCAAATGCCAAAGCCAACTGGGAGGTATGACCACGCCATCCGCACCGCCACACGAGAGGATGCCCAGGTTGGGCTGGACTGGCCCCCGGTTTTGGCCCGGCTACTCAAATTGCAAACAGCAACAGCATGTTTTACAAATGGATTTCATGTTCAGTGCGTTATGTTTCTTGGAAAGGATTTCTTTGGCTTTCTTGTCATGGCCATGTCTGGTCTCTCTGGTGATCGTCTTGCCTGGCTGGTTATGAAATTAACTGAAATAAAATGCGACAAAAGTCGTAAACAGCCAGTCATTGACTTGAGCTTAGGGATTTTGGTCATTTCGTTGGAAATCCAGCTGCAGTTGCTGCTGCTGCTGATCCTGGTGGCTACCAGGTCAATTGTCAAAGTCATAAAAAAGTAACAAGCTACCGTCTACTGAGCTGGGCTCCTTCATCTTGTGCGTTTCGAGGAACTCAAGGAGCGCATCTTCAAAAGCAATCAAACATCATTTTATTACCTTTTCCCAACAAAACACTGAAGGGTTAATTACTTATTCGGGGGTTCAGTGAGAAAACATTGAGGAAATTTCAAAGAAAAATGCTACAAAAGGAAACGAAAGCAGAAGGAAACGAAAGCACATAATTGATTTCATTTTGATATACATTTTTTATATATTTTTTAATAGATTCAATAGGATCAAACAGGATCCAAAACTCAGTGAATATCAACAGGTGCCCATTTGATAGATTCCAAAAGTTTGTTTCGCCTTTTCCGCATTAATTTCATTGATTTCAATTGAGACTCAACTCTCGTAAAATATTCAAATAAATTAAAACGAATGGCCGTTCAAAATTCAACTCCCGTATGTGTGCCAGGATTGATCGTCTCCTCGAATGACATATGATTTTGCAAATTGAAAATCTTTTCAAGTTGCTTTCGCATTTCGCACGTTACAATTACGTGTCCACCCTCTTTATCCCCGAAGCAAATGAAGGGATAGCAATCGGTTTTTGGGTTGGGCCCCACTCACACACACACACACACACACACACGCACACACTTTGGAATGCAAATCAAAAGTGGAGGGCATAAAAACCAGAGAGAAACTGGCGATAAAAGTATCCTCTGACGCTGGCACGAACAAGGCAGTCCAGAAAATAAATAACTTCTTTTGATCCCCCTTCTGCCGTTTCGGTTCTGTGGATACACTCGGCTGACTCTGACAACGATCCCTGTCTCTCTGGCTGCACCCTGTGGCGGCAGCGGCAAACGGCGACGGCAACCAATTGTATGCGGCACGTCCTCGCTTTGGTAGGAACGATCGTTGCGAAGTGCTTGAGATTTCTTATGCCCAGACCCCATGCTCATGCAAGGGACAAGCAAGCTCTCTCCCCCCCAGCTCGTGAGTGGCTTAAAGTGGCGCAAGAGATAATGAAAGTCAATGTCTGCTTGCAAGGGTACAGGATATGCTGTTTGCTTATGTATGTATGTATGTATGTATGTACATACCGACCAGACAAAGCCAGCTCTTTGTTTGAGTGCTCCGTTCCCGGCCAGCAAACAAATCGGCGAGGAGGGCCAAACTGAGAGACTTGTTTTCGTGTTTCGTTGTAATTTCTTCTGTGTCGTCGGCCTTGCACCCCAAAAAAAAAAATATATATTATATATAATGAAAAAAAAGAGGCCGAACGGCCCCAAGCGACACAATTTTGACCTGTAATTACCAGCAGAAGCGTCTCAGGTCCTGGCGAGTACAGTACTCCAATAGCGCATCCAGCCAACTGACCAGGTGTTTATGTCAATATTATCTATGTACTCGTACGCTTAGCAAAAATCAATTATTTTCTAACCGAATTAAATACAAACGGTGCCAAGTGTATTTTAAGTAGCTAAAATCCTGAACCAAGTATAAAATTTAGCTATCTAAGTATAATATCATTCCGAAATAGTTAATTTTCGAGTTTTTTTACAAAGAATTCTGGTAATAATACCGGAATTACAATGAATTCAGGGAAAAATAAAGTAACCTGAACTGTTTTAAAAGACATACCGGTACCGGATCCGATATTCAATATAAATAAAGAAATTAAGTAACCGAAAAAACTTGAACCATACCGAAGTAGTAATACAGGTTTATCCTACTGATGTCATTTAAATATATATTTTAACCAATACATTTATATAATAATAAACAAATGCAAAACAGTTATGAAATGATCGAGTATTCGACAAAGGCGACAAATAACAGTACCTATTCTATTGCATTCAAACTATCGGTCTAGACAAGCTCGATCAATTTCTGCTAGTGGAAATGGCAAAACCTAAACCTCACGAAGGATATAAATGCGCAAAAAAAAACTGGAGCTAGAGGCCAGAACGGTGGAACTAAAGCCCAAAAATTTAAATCTTAAGCCCGAAAAATACGAAATAATTTCATTAAAGTATAATGCATTCGAAATGCAAGAGCGAGTATAAATATACGATATACTAGCTAGCTAATATAGCTAGATTTCAAAGACTAGACTTTCAAAATTTAATATAATAGAATTTTATGAGATTTAACATTTATTAATGGAACATTCATTTATAAAGAACTTGGTATTTCTGTTCAGGTGTTGACCAATTTAAAAGAGCTCCATAAACGGCTATTTGATCTCCATTCCTTTCAGTATCTTCACGAGTACCAAGTGACTCATTAGCCTACGATGATCCACTTCTTAAATGCCTTTTTGACTATTGTGGAGTTACAAATTTTGATAAGGGGTCCGATGTTTTTCGTGCTCCTTGCATTTTTTTTATATAACAGTCCGAATCTGGCATTTATATGTCGTCACAGAAATCCAGCACCTTAATGCAGTACAACTGTTTTCTCGAAAAATACACCAAATGGTCGTTTGCGAGACTATCATGAATGCCAATCTTCTTTAGATAATCCGGATCATGATCTTGGATCAGATTATCAATGGAGCACTAGGAGAAACCGACCTCCTGGTCAGACCATTGTTTCGCAAGATAATATTCACCCGTACCCTCCATTCATACTGATTTTTGCAGGGCCAACTAATATTTCAGCTCAATCAATTCTTTTTATTTTCCTTGTCTCGAAATTGTTGAATTATTTTTATTTTAGCTTGTCAAAAAACTGTATATGTCTAAAACATTTAAGACGTCAAATCAAAGAGGCTCGTTCACGAGATATTGTGTATTAATTTTAAGACTTAAGACTCAACACGACTCAACAGACCCCCAAATAATGTAAATTCCAAGTGTTCCATGAATCTATCAAAAGTTGGTTGTGTTTCGTGTTTTTCTTCGCGTCTCATACACGCAAGACTCAAAACTGTGTGTTCGTGTTCCAACATCTGATTTCGTGCGTGTACGTACGTGTCAGTTTTAGGCCCTTAAAACAAGAACACATTCTAACACGACACAACCCGACACTACTTAATTTTACAGTATGAAAGATACTAAGTCAATATATCAACTGGGCCAAATATATAGACAATATATCTAAATTGTCCCTTTATCGGCACTAATTAAAGCCGCCCAGCTTAAGAAATTATAAAACACGAAATTCAGGAGACGATCATAAGTATTTTGTTTTAAAATCAATAAAGCAAAAATATATGTGTAGAAAAGTTTTTCTTTGATCAATAAGCATGATCAGCTCATCGACTATGCGTGCTGGAATACTTGCAAGAAGGTCTTCAAGTATTCGGCTAAAACTGGAATGGACAACTTGATTCGTTAGAAATGCGGTATTTTTTCTCTTTTTTTTTGTGGATGTTTCTACCATTTACTTTTTTGAAAGACGAAAAGGACGATATCCAACATAAATAAAACTTGATATTGACGTCGTCTTTAAATTATTTTTTTTTTTTTGTTATTTTTTGAACTCTACACCAATCCCCCCCTTTTGCTTTTCTTTTTTAGTTACGACCCACGCCCTTAGTTGGATTCCCACTTTTATTCGGTATCAAAATTTTTTATTTTCGTTTTTATATCTTTAACTGATTGATTTTTTTTTTTAGAATTTTAGGGGTTTGCAGCCTTGATGAAAACATATGTCTTTGTGCAGATATATTTATAAAGAAAGGTAAGTATTTATACAAACATACATTTACATATGCAAGCGCGATTAATAATAAATAATTATTTATAATTTGTTTCACTATTAATTTTGTCGTGCGTGTCGTGATTAAACATTAATCTGGTTTAAATGACAAATCCTTAACAATGGGTTTATGGTTCAAAACGTTTAATTTTTCAAGGAGGAATGGGCACAGGAGCTGTGGGCCCTCAGACAAAATGGATCATATTATAAAATCTCCGGGAGATCGCTAGATAAGTTTATAATTACGAAATCAAAGCATTTTCATATATTATAATATATGTTTTAAAATTCTAGTCCCGCAAAACTCGGATAAATTAGGGACCAATGCCGCTTTTAATTTTAAAGTAAAGTGTTAAAAACAGTTGGGAATTGTATGGCCAAACAAGTGCAAGAACAATTTGATTGATCACTTTATTTGTAAGCCGATTTCGGAGCCAATCCACATAATATTGCGCTTGAAAAAGGATTAAATTTTAAAAATACCCATTTTTAAAAGCTTTGAACAAAAAGTTTTCTCACTGAACTATTTGAACTATATGCTATCTAATCCCTTTAAAAAAAGAATTTTCCTGATTTTTACTAATTATAAAATTCTTCTATTTTTCAGAATTTAAATAAATACGTCAAATTAGGACCATACCTCAAGTATAATATTCTTCATTTAAGAATATTTGTTCTTTATACACTTGAAAAGTGTATATTAATTTTGCCCAGAAGTTTGTAACGCATTGAAATATTCATTTCCGACCACATAAACATATATTCTGATCAGACGACGAGTGGCAGCGTTGTCCGTCGCGCTCGTTGCGTCCGTCTGTCTGTTTCTACGCGAACTAGTCCTCGTTTTAAAGTTATCGAGCTGAAATTTTGCACAGTCTCTTTTTACTGCACGCAACTAATATGTCGGAACCGGCCAGATCGGATGACTAATCATATAGCTGCCAAAGGAATGATCGGTCGGAAAATAAGTTTTAGTGGGAAAAACTTTTTTGTTTTCCATCGTAGCGTCACTAATCTTGGTATACGATAGTTTTATATGATTTCACATAATTCTGGAAAAATGTATCAAAATCGGATCACTATAGCATATAGTTGCCATAGAAACGGTCGGTCAAAAAACTAGTTCTAGTGAGAAAAACTTTTTTGTTTTCCATCATAGCGTCACTAATCTTGGTTTATGTGAGTTTTATATGCTTTCATATAATACAGGAAAAATTTATCAAAATCGGATGACTATATTATATAGCTCCCATAGAAACAGACGGTCAAAAAACTACTTCTAGTGAGAAAAACTTTTTTGTTTTCTATCGTAGCATCCCCAATCTTGGTACATATTAGTTTTATATGCTTTCACAAAATTTTGGAAAAATTGATCAAAATCGGATGACTATAGCATATAGCTGCCATAGGAACGATCGGTCGGAAAATGTGTTTTACTAAGAAAAGTTTTTTTTATGGTATTAAATTTTTATAATCAATGATTTAAAAAATTTTAAATATCTGATATCTATTTCCTACATATATTTTACCGGTTAAATCAGTTGGAGTAAAGTTTTTCAAGTGTATTAAAACTTCGGCACAGTCGAAGTTAGCTTTGCCTTCTCGTTTTTCTATAATATTCATTTGTAGAAATGTTTAATACAAATGTATTTTGCTTGAACTCAGACATATATTTTTCTCCGAGTGTATTTCTATTTGAAGAGGATTTTCATGGCCACACAGACAGGGGTGAATCAAACAGTCAATCCTCGGGCCACAAGAATATGAAATTGTTACTAAAAATGTCGGCGATTGATCCTGACGCAAGACAGAATTGACTTGAGCTCGAATCGTGGGAGCATGAATAACGAAAAACTGGCCGGGTGTGTGTGAAGGAAAGAGTTGAAGGATAACCCCAACTCAAGGGCCATTAAGTGTAATCGGGGCCGGGGCATTTCAGTTGGAAAGAAATCACAAAACAAAAATTTAATTTTAGCCTGGCGAGGATCTACACAGCATGGGAAATATTTCAATTCGTGAAACCAGTTGAGTGAGCTCCAATTCGGGGGTGAAAGTTGGCCGGCAACTGGTTGCTGGTGGTTGTTGTTGTTGGCCCTGATTAAGGCAGCGTGACCAGGGGTCGGCAGGATAATAATGTGAGCCTTGGTCACAGGTGCATTTGATATTTTCATTTTCTTTTTCACAGGAGCGCGTTCAAATGCGCGTGAAAATTATGCAGCATTCTGTGGGAAGCAGTTCACCCATGGCAACACAATCGATTTTATGGTAATTTCATGGATCTTAAGAGTCCTGGCTACTGACTCAAAATGGTTCACACGTTAGCGAATCGCGTGTGGAGGTCAGTTCTTTAGATGTGCTTTGTCATATCCGTCAAACATTTCCGGATTGAAAGGCCCAAATACTGCGACCTGGGGTCCACAGCGCCCATGGAGGGTCATTAGCAAAGTTAGAAAAGAAATTAGAAGAAGCTGCTACTGCTGCTGCTGCTGCTGCTGCTGCTGCGGAAGTTCCCACCAGAGAGACCGATTATGACGCAACATTATTTTTGGGACACTCGCTGTCAGGTGCTTGGGGATGACAAAACGTATGATCTTGGTATTCGCTTGGGACGCTAATTAAAAAGGAATTTCTGCTGTATTTTTTTTTACAACCAACCAGGCAAAGCCATGGCAATTAGATATGTCAGAAAGAAAGAGAGAGAGAGAGAGGGGAGGGGCCACAATCAGGAGAGTGCTAATTTAGTAATCACAAGTTAGCCGAAAGTTAAAAACCAGTTGTCAGATCCTCTAAAAGATAAGCTCCCTCCTCTAACGGTGGTAGCCAAAAGGTGTGAAATTGTTGTTGCTCTTGATTGGACATCTCCATCTCTCTCTCTCGTTCTCTCTGTGTTGGATCAGGTGGTATGGCCCGTTGCCTTTGTCGCCGCTTGACGTCGTGAGATCACAATTGATCCTCCCCAATGCCTGACCATCCGTACCACGATCGGCCGGTCGATAATTTAGAAATCTTTTCACATTTTCCATCTGTTTTCTGTTTTTTTGTGTGCGCGTATTATGCTGTTGACTTTTCTTTAAAGCTGCACAGCTTCAACGATCCCTTCTTCCTCCCAGTCATCTTCTTGTCGATGTCTTTTTTTTGTTGTATTTGTCTAATTCATCTTTTGTGCGTGCGTTTGTATGTGTGAAAAGTAATTTTTTACATCTTCTTTTTTTTGTTGTTGTTGATTATGGCACTGTACTCTGATGAAGGGGTTCTTCACCTTGTGATAGATGGACAGAGAGAAAGGGAGCTCGGTGAAGAGTGAGGTTTGGTGGCGGAAAGGAAACATTGAAATTTTAATGGATAGAAATAAGAGTAGGATAATGGTTTGCCTAAGGCTCAGCTATATGTAATATTGTTTTTTAATTTACCACTATTTTTAGATTCAGAAGAATCCCAATTACAATTGGAAACAATTATTCCTTTTCTGCGTAGAAACTAAACAACTTAACTTTATTTTTGTCCTTCATTGTTCGGATATTGTTTATCTGCAACATTCTTTTATAAGCTGAATAGAAAATATTTCTTTCCCACATATCATTAAAAATAAGAAAGAGCGCTGCAGTCAAGTGGCCCGACTACGAAATACCCTGTACACTTAAATATATTCACATCCACACACACACACGGTGACGCCGCTGCAGACGCAACCCCGCAGTCGCGACGCTGGACACACGATGCAGCCGGCCCAGGCCCGGCACGAAATTATAATATTGTTATTAAATGTCAAAAGTTAGTGTTAAGTCTGTTCTTAACCAAAATCAATTACATATTCTTATGGAGGAATATAATTTTATCTAAATTAGAGCTTAAGGGGATCTTCTACCTTTGCACATGGTTTTTTAAGTATTTTTAAAAAAAAATTCTAGAGAGGAAACCATAACAGATTTTTCAATTTGGTTTTTTGTTTTGTGTTATTTATTTATAAAATAAACGAGAAGGCAAAGCTAACTTCGACTGTGCCGAAGTTTTAATACACTTGAAAAACTTTACTTCAACTGTTACGTAAAAAAATAGAATAGATACATATTTAAAATTATGAAACTTGATAATAAAAACTTGATACCATAAAAAAACTTTTTTAGTAAACACATTTTCCGACCATCGGTCCTTGTATAGTAGTCACGTTTTATAATTTTTTTCAAAATTATGAAAAAACTAATATACCATTGGGACGCTACGATAAAAAAAATTTTCCACAAATTTGACAGTGGTGTCGTTTTGTTTTTTTACAATAAAAATACGTTACCGTGAAATCAAAGTTTTTCCCACGATAACACCGCGTTTTGTTTACGTTTTATACTTTTCCAGTATTATGTGAAAACACCCATTGGACCTACGTTTAAAAAAGTTTTTCTACAGACTTCTAACCGATCGCCTGGTGTCATCGACCGGCGGTTCCATTAGTGCGTGCGTAAAAAAGACCTGTGATTTCCGTGCTTTAAACTGAAAAGTTCCGTGACACACACACAACCACGGACAAGCGAAAGAACCGCTGTTGTCCTTCAAGATATAGTTTATGGGGTCGAGAATATTTCTATGCGTTACAAGCTTCTGGGCAAAATTAATATACACTTTTCAAGTGTATAAAAACTAAAAAGTAAAAATGTTAGAATTGGAGGGCTGTTCAACAAGTTATGGTACTGTAAAATAGGGTCTCCAAAAAAAGGTGTAGACTCCTTTTTATACTCCAGATTAAATCGTTAAATGAGGTTATGCTCAGAATTGATGTAATTCTGGCCCGTACCTCAATCATATATTTCAATATCTTTTGAAAAATTGGCGGCAATTTTTCAAGTTTTTTTTTGTAGTTTAGTGTAAGAAAAATAGTTAAAAAAAATTTTGTTTCCTCTTGATTGAGGTACGGGCCAGAATTGTATAAATTCTACGTCGGTTCCAACATGGCTGATCAAAATCGTAGACTTGGCTACCTGGTCAGTGTAAACGTGGTTTCGGGAAAAAAGAGCTTTAAGTTTTGAGCTTACTTACTTTAGCAAAAACATTTCTTCACTTAGATTTCTATATCTTTTAAACTATTTAAAATTTTTGAAAATGGTTTGAGGGGAATAAAAGGGAAATGCCCAAGTTATAATAATAATGTAATTTTTCTTGCCAAAATTTGAAAAAGTTTTAGATCGTTTGCATTTATCCAGAATGTTAAAATAGGAATATCTGCAGAAACTGAAAGGGCAAAATATTTATATATTTCTGCATCTATTACATTCTTTTCAAGTTTTCTCTTATTCGTATAGTTTTGATCCAAAATACGGAAAATTTCATTAAATTTTGATTTGGTTGTATAATATTTAGTACATTCTGGCACTACTTGCTCACCATTTATATCGGAGAGCATAGCTTTTTATACACTTGAAAAGTGTATATTACGGCCCTAAGCATCATTATTCAATGAGTTAAAGGTATGCAATTTAATAAGTAAATGTAATACCATTTTGCTCGCTCTGCCCCAGTGAGTTTCAGACAACATTTATAACTTAAACCATAGAAGAAAATTGATATTTCGTTTTACAGAGGAAGGGAGATCGATAGGATATATACTCTGAATTTCTAATAATTAATCATTCTTCAGTAAGTTCCCAAGGCAGGAAAGCCCTAGTTGAAAGCCACAAATTTGTATTTCCCAATGGAATCCTAAACTAATTTACAACACGTGTAATCATTTGGAGGTCGCTGACCCGGTCCCGTTTCTATTCCCTCGGGGCCAAAGGCAAACAGCAACATCTTTCTAACAGCCTAGATGGACAATCGAGATTGAAGCAATCACAAAGCAGAAGCGAACGATAGAAGGCAAGGGAAAGCAGCAGAGCGTAAAAAATAAGGTAAAAGAGTCCGGAGCGAGCTGAACGAGTGTTGGGGTTGCGGTACAGAAGGAGCCCACGGACAAATAGTTGAAAGAGACACAACAGAAGAAGACGACACACAACCGTCCAATAGTCATAAACAAATTTGTTTACACAAATGGCTCACGTAAGGCAACTGCTGATGACTCCTGTCGGATGACCAAAGCTGGTGGAGCGCTGACCCCGACATGTTTTCATCTTGTCCGCTCTTTTTTGGGTCAGAGATCCTCAAGTAAGCTAAAAATAACGATGAGCTCAATTTGGGTTTTTGTTTACGAGAAAAGCTATAAAACCAAGTTTCAGGCTCTCTCGGCCTAAGGGAATAGACACAATAATGGAAGAAAAAAAGAATTCCAGTTAACCCCAACATGAGCTCAATGCGTGCCTCCAAATAGTGTGGCCAGAGGGGGTGTGTGTAAGGCGGTGTAAAAGGGGAGCAGCGGCAGAAGGCTTTAAGTCGTTGGCCAACAACAGGTAGAAATCAAATAGAAAATGGAATAGACAAAACTCAGGCAACAACAAAAGGCAAAGGCAAATGGAGGAAGTGGTGGTAGTGGAGTGGTGTGTGTGATGGTGGTGGCAGGGGCAGCAAAAAAACATCCAAGCACCAAACCACCGGCACGTAGCCCACCACTCACACACACACACATACCCAAAGACTAGCTCTCACACACCGAGAGCTACATAAGTTTGTCTATGTGCAAAGGCATTTCGAGTTTCATTTTATGTTTTGACCCCTTTTAAGTTCAAGAACCCTTTTCCTCACAACAACAGAGCCCCACACAGGCACACACAGGGCGAGCGCGCTCACCAGCAGCAACTGAGCGCGCGCGAGCGGCCTGTTAGAGATTTATAATGCAAGTTCCCCCAACAGCGGCTCGGCTCCAGCTCGACTCGGCTTGGTTTTCATGCGGGCCACACCAACACAACGAACCACCCCAAGCCGCGGTCGCTGCTGCCGCGCTGACGAGAGAGAGAGATCAAGTCTACAAAGAAAAGCTTAGCTCCATCGCTCTGCCTGGCTGAGTGTGTGTGTGTGTTTTTGTAGAGTTGGAGAGCGGTCGCAGCCTGTGGATTGTTATTGTTTTGGCGTTTGGCTTTTTGGGTCTTGGGGTTGCTGTTGCTGTTGTAGAATGCCAAGTCACATTATTTCAGCTTCGTTTTCAATATGGAATTGGGAACTGCAGAGAGGTAGCGGCGAGAGAGGTCTGCGTTTTGGGCCTGGGCGCAACAAGTGTATTTCGTCTTTTGATTTATGCCTGCGCTCCGGCTGACCATTCGGCTGGGAATTATTAATTGATTGATGAAAACTAATTATGTTAATTGGATAATCAATTTTTTTCTGGCAGGCAAAAATCTTCCTCCTGCGCTTCATTGAGTGACGTGACTCTGTCAGAGTGACAGCACGTAAGCTTTTGCGCGCAGGTGACTCACTCGCCTGGGCCAGGAAAATACTTGATTTGCTAAGTTAGGTAGATGGTGTAATTATACATACATACATATATGGTGCGGCGCTCGCTCTCAGCCTTTCTCAATTTAGTTGACATATTTTCAGTGCGCAACTGACACTTGATGAGAGAGGTTAGTTCTTCGTTGCTCGTCGGCTAGCTTGTCATCCCAGCGCATATGCATACAAAATTTGTGTACTGCCGCAGTTGACAACGGAGAGCGAGCGCTTCACCAGTTATAATTACAAAATGCTTATTTCAGTTAACTTAAAACTATTATAAATGGTGGCTTTGTGAGTTTTTTGGGTTTGTGGGGGAGGAGTGCAAATTAAAACTAAACCGAACCACAATTTCTTTGCGAGTTTGACAGCATTAAACGCCTACCTCAAAAAACGATTTTTGAAACAATTTAATTTTAATAAATATAATTCTCTGAATGAAGTAACATTACTTGCTTTATGAGCAGCAAGCTTTTGGTTAGCATCGGCGATGGGTTGGATACAGATAAAATGTTCAAGAGTTTCCGCAGTATCTGGCTCTGCACATCTACCTCAATTCTTCGTTGTCCTCTAAATATTCTTGTCAGAAATTCGAAACCCTACTTCGAAAGTTCTAGATCTAATTGAGTGAGTTTTATATTGCTTATTCAGAACATTAACATCTATATATTCTGCAACTGCTCGAGATTTAATCTCACTTTTGCAGGGCTATCAGACATTTCGCTATCGTGTATACCAGAGACCTGCAAAGGGTACACGAGCATGCTCGCTCAGCCTTTCCCAAAATGCGGTACGAGCAAGCTTATCGATCAAAAGCTTCAAACCTATTTAACCCCAAAAACTAAGTTCAAATCGTTAAAATTGCGAGTATGTTCAATTAATGAGCTCGTTGTGGGAAAGGGCTTGTTTGGCTTATAGCTCATTGTCTGCGAGTTACAGCGAGCTTGTTGCTTGTTGATCACGAGTTGCAGCGAGCTATTGTGAAAAAATAATCAGCTTTCCGCATCCAACAGGAGCGCATAAACAAACAAAAATAAATCATGTTCGAGTAAAAGAGGTGTCATGATTGCCTTTAATTTCGCTCTCTCTTTATTTGTTGTTGTGGCCGCTCGCTCGGCGCTCGTTGTTGAAGCCGCAGCTAAGCTTAATTGCTCACATATTTAAATGAGCTTGTACTATTATTACTTGAGCTTGCAAAAGGCTTGCTCGTTCTGGTTTAATGTACAAACGAGCATTGACGAGCGATGCAAGTGTAAGCGACGGGAGCTAACCAGCCTGATAAATGCCCGAGGGAGCTTGCAAATTAAGTGCTCGTTGCAGGTCTCTGGTGTATACCATGGAAGTTTTAGTCTTAATAGATAAACACCTTATACCAGGTACTTATTGTATTTGTTGAATCTCTGCTCGACAGGATAATCCTGAAACTAATGTACAGCGCCTGCATATCCTAATTAATTTTTTTTAAAACATTAATGTCCAGATATTGAAGCTTTTAAAATGTTTTTTAGGAGTTTAAAAATTAACAGAAAGTTTAATTTATGGAAATTCTGAGCGTAAACCACTGAACCGAACAGAAAGCGTGGTTCGATTAGCTCCAGAATTCATGTTTTAAATCGACCCAATGATTTAAAACCTTTGTAAACCAATGAACCGAACCAGCCTAAATACCCGTTTATATAGAAATACGAACATACAGACAGAATATAGCTTTGATAATGATCAAGAATATATATATATATTTTATATGGGGTCGGAAATGTTATCATCTTTATGATACCGATTTCCCCATTTTTAAAAGGAACTTTAAGAACAAGAAAGGTAACAACTGAACAACCAAGCAAAACCGAACAAGTTTATGCTCATCTGAACGATTTAACAAAAAAAAAAATATGTCAGCAACTGATCAAAAAAGAGCACAAGTTTACTTTTCCAGCTAAGTCAGCAACTCATTTCTGTTCACTTACTCATAAAAAAAACCAACAATATTGTGTGTCTGCCTGAAAGCTTTGTGCCTGGGACAGGAAAAGCTTGATTACTTAGGGTGTGGCCACGAAGGCTGATATCATCGCCAGCCAGTAGCCAGTTCTAGCTTTCATAACTGTTGGCCACACAAATGAACAGTTACATCCTCCGCATCTACTACAAAAAAAATAAACCGTTCATGGTCATTGTGCCATAAATGGCAAACGAAATGGAAATTAAGCAAATGAGTGGGAAACCAGACGATGTGGAAGCAGCAGCAGCAGACACTTCACAAACAAGTCGTCGAAATCTAGCTTTGTGCAGGCGGATGCGCACCTAGAAGCTCTGACGGATGCTGTGCCTCTCTCTCTCTCTCTCTCTTTTAACTGGGCCAAAGCAACTGCGCCATCAACTTGGTAGTCAGCCTCTCATACATACACACATATGTATGTCCCACGCGTTAATTTACATATGTATCAAAAATCCCAGTGGCCTAACGGTACATTTTACGCAATCCCCATACAAGAATGTCAGGCCCAACTGGGTAAAGAAAGCGGCGGCGGCGCTGAAAAGGGAGAGAAAGGGTTTCTTTCAAATCAACCATCAAGAAGCGGGTATCATAAAAATATATAAAAAAAATGTGCGACGCTTTTAACATAAAAAGACAGAATGAATGTGGCGACGGGGCCAGGCGACGCATGTAAATTGGCGGCCCAAAGTAAAGTTACTTTCCACTTTTGGACGTTGTTGTCGTGTCAGGTGGCGGTGGCCCAAACGGACAACAATTCTTTTATTATTTCTCTTTGTTGTTGTTGTTGTTTTTTTTTTTTTTTGGGCGTGTGCCCATTTTTGTAGACTTCAGGTCGGTATCGATGCGCAGACGACAGGTTCGTAAACAAAACATACACAAAGATTGCGGGCGGAGCTTAGGGCCCAAAGTCCTAAGCGCGTCTCAGGTTTCAGGCCAAAGCCAAAACGCAGCGCCTCAACAGGTTCCCCCCAAAGTCAAACTCAATCTCGAGCCATACGCATTTGAAGCGCGTTTTACTGTTTACTGTTACGACTCGAAAGCGAAGATCTCTTTCTCTGCTGCTCCCAGTTCAATGACCGAAAACGGACGGCTCTTTGTTGTCGCTTCTTTCGCGCGGTTCTTCCTGACTGCCTGCCTGCTGCTTGCCTTCGTCTAGCTTTCTATTGTTTGATTTCCAAAAAGAAAGAGGAAAAAAAAACGCTCGTGGGTTTTAACCCTACAACAACGCGCGCTGTTGCTGCTGGGAATGGGAAGCCGAGAAGTCCAAGTCTGAGCTATAACTCTGCCCACATTCCAACCTGTGTGAATGCGAGAGAGTGTTTGGGTAGTTGCTGAGGATTAATAATGGGCGCGAGTGGTGGATTTGATGTATTGACGAGCTGGAGTATAAGCTGTTGCCGAAAAAGTCCATAGATTTATAGAGGTACGGGAGTATATACACTGTGGGACGGATCGGCAAAAAAAATAGTTCAAATTTGTTAAGAGGATTTTTGCAAACAATAATCTAAAATTAAAAGATAAATTGTATATTCGTCAATTTTTCAAAACCTTGGAGAAACCAATAGACTGATAGCGAATTTGATATCTACCTTTGGATATCGAATTCGGCGCAGGGACGAGAGGGGATCCAGAAGCTCTTTAAAAAAATGTTACGTTTTAATCAATGAAAAATTTATACTCATTGTATTTAATCAGCGGTGGGCACGAAGTTTGGGAGCAGTCCAACAACAACAACAGAAAAAATCATCGAGCGAGGCGTGTACCTTTTTTTTGCAAACACTAGCTTTTTGCTTCGGTAATGCATGCATTTGGTTTCTGCTATTTATCATTTTATGGTTTTCGTTGACAAATTTTATATGCTTGCTCATGAAAGACTTTTCGGAATGCCTTTATTCTCCCATCATGTTTCTCAGTCATGTGTTGTCTTTCCTAAGTGTACTGAAGAATTGCTCAATGGAGATGTAATTGATTATCGTTAGTAGAAGTTCGTATGCCTTTTTGAATAGGTAAGTAGATATTCTTTAAAACTTTTTCGTAAAAATAAATGGAAATGATTCGAATGCCATTATAGCTCTTTTCTGCAAAGCTAGAGTATTTTTATTTTTTAATCATAGATGCGAAGAGGTCGTTTTTAAGGTATAAATTCTTTGCATTTGGTTTTAAGCAAATCTTGGCAAGCACGAATCTGTTGCTCCTAGATGTGCGTGAGCAATGCCGACTAACAGGCCAGTATGGAAGCCCGAGTGGAACACGTAATCTTAAATGACTTCTATGAGGAACAGGAGAGTGTAATTTATGAGACAGGAATTTTAGATCAGTGGTATTTGATTCCTTGATTCATGAGGTTATGTAACTTAAACATTCATGCATTCTTTTGTGAAATCACAATTTTCGAACTGGTTCGCTATGGTTCAGGAACTAGGATATCTATAAAAGGTTTAGTACTTTTTTTTTAATTCGACAAATAAGACAAAAAAAAACATAGTTTTGCATAATTTTTAAAAAAAATATGCATAATATTTATTTTCCAATACTTTTAAAATATCATAGTTCCGGCAATATTGACTTACTAACAGTTTAAAATGCTTTTTATGCATTTTTGATTTTGTTCTTAAATCGTGGTCGCCAATAAACTTCCTTTGAACTAAAAAAAATCGATATCATTTTGATATTTGAACTTAAAAAGTTTTTTATTTTTAGTTTAAAATAGAGATGGGAAAGGGACGGGAATTTTCGGATCAGGACGGGATTGACTTTAAAATTTGGCTCTTATTCAGTGACTGAATCCTGTTTTGTGACTCTTGGTTCGTGACTCTTGATTAGTGACTCTTGTTCCGCGACTCTAGTTTCGTGAATCTTGTTTCGTGACTCCTGTTCTGAGACTCTTGTTCCGAGAAACCTGTTGAGAACTCTGCCGTTGCCGAAAATATTGAGCAAATCAAATCGGTCCGGAACAACTGAAAAACAGAACCGAAGAACAACAGAAAAGAAGAACTAAAAGAGCATCTGAACAACGAAGCGATTGGAATGAGCTGACTCACGTGAAAGGAACAACCATTACACTCAGAGAAAAATCCGTTCTAAATGTACCGAAAACCGTGTTTTTCCTTCTCAATATTAGGGTAAGTCGGTTTATTCTCATACCAAGACCGGCGTTCCGCGTTTAAAACCATCCGATCTTGATTTTAGAACAGAAAAAAATGTATTGCGATTGGGGGTTGGGATCAGGACGGTTAGGGACGAGACGGGACGGGACTGAATTCATAATTTGGGTTTGGAAACAGAATTTATAGTTCGGGTTCGGGACTAGGGTCGGAGTCGGAAAGGAACGATTTTCAAACAAAATATGGTAATAAAATGACATGTTTCAGGTTTTCCTGGTTCTTTGAAAAAAAAAACATCGTAAAAAGAGTGAAAAAAGAGGCGACACTGGAGATGGCCCCTTTAATTTATATACTGGTTTATTCCATGAAGCTTTATGTTCATTATTTATCTTCAGTCTTTTTACGATGCCCATTTTGGGCTCTTGAAACACATTATATATATTATTATTCCAAAAGGAAGTTTCAAGAAATAACTCTAAAGTTATTTAAAAAAATTTCATTAAAGATATCAGCTTAACTCATAGTAATTACATAGCAAGTCACTTTTGTAGGTGGAGATTCTTTTAATCGGGTAATATTGGTATTAAAATTGTCTAGTTCTGTGTATGTCTATTTTTAAATTTTTAATCTAGTTAAGAATCTATAATTTTTGCCATTAAATCCGTGGAAACGTGTCCACTGTGCGAAGGTCATTGACTTTCTAATTGTGTGTGCGCAAGGGACTTTGTCAGCTAGCTAGAAATCTGAACCTGTGTGTGTGTGTGTGGCTCAATGGGTTTCTTATAATATGATTAATGGGTTTGTTTTGCTCCTACCTTTTGGCCGATTTTTGTTTTTATTTCTACAAATTACATTTGAATAGACTGACTGACTATAATATTAACATGATCAAAAGTCCTAAGGAATGTAGCTTGAAGGCAATCTCTTACCCATCTAATTGAAATGTATGTAAGGCACTGGCAATAAAATTGGTTAACAAATGCTGCAACAGGTTGAAAACATAATCAACCATAAGATTGAATGACACATACGTGGCTGTCAGTCATGGGAAAGTGTCACAAATCCCAAAAAAACAATCAAATGCCCACCCTCGTGTCTGACCATTACAGGTTCACGCATAGTGCACGAAAAGACCAAATACCGTAACGCCTGCGAAGCTCATTATGAATTCCATGTGAAAATTGCCTTAAATCTTTTTTGATTTGGGATATTTTCACATATATGTAACATTCCGGAAGGGGTAGCGCTAAGCTTTCGAGATTTTAGCGGGGACCAGGAATCAATGTAATTATTCACCCTACACAAAGTGAAGGCATTTCCGTTAGTCCCGACATTTCCGTGTCCCGCACAAACAATAGTCAAACGTCCAACCCCGACAGTAACAGAACGAAACGGTTGACCCTCGCCCAAGTGTCCGGAAATGAGATGCAAATATTATGTGGGATTCATGGCCAGGTCCTGGGGAAGCTCACCCACCCTGACACTGTGGCGCAATTAAAACTGCCCATGCGCCGCTGACTCGCAATGAGGGTTGCGCATGCGCACTGCCATATTTGGAGTTTTATAAATGGTCTCATCTATTTAACATATGTAAGTAAATATGTATGGATGGTATGATTGCCTCTCCTGGCGATGAGGGTAAGAAAATTGTCTTGCCGTTATGCACGTGCATTTTCCATCAAAAGAACAAAAGAAAATTGCATTGCTTCAGTGAGTTTTCTAGCAAGTAATTTAGTAGATATCTACGATAAACATTTATTAGAAATTATGCAAAGTTCTTAGTTGAGTGGAGTTTTCCAGGAAATAACTACACTTCAAAAAAATATGAAGAATATTGTTCTTAAATCAAGTACAATCGAAGGCGGACACTCACCGCGGACACGGAAACACAGACGTGTAAAGCAATGTATATTTAAATGTTTGCCGTTTTGAATAACGTTTTAAGTATAAATCCAAATATTATAATTGTAAAATGGTTTTATAGGATCCCTGAAGACGGTTTCCCAAGCATAGCTGAAACATTTTGGATATAAACATCAAACATACATACATAGACTTGTTTTTCTTGACCTTGAGCCAGCACATTTTCCGACCGATCGTTCCCTTGGCAGCTATAGGATACAGTCATCCGATCCGGGCGGTTCCGACATAATAGTTGCGTGTAGCAAAAAGAAGACTCTCTGCAATATTTAAGCTCGACAGCTTTCAAACTGATGGACTAGTTTGCGTAAAAAAAAACAAACGGGCAAACGGGCAAACGGACGGATGAACAGACGGAAATGAACTCAGCTTGTCGTCCTGATGAGGAATATGTATAGTTTATGTGGTCGGAAGTGAATATTTCTATGCATTGCAAACTTCTGGCCAAGACTGCAAACCGGTCCTGAACTGAACCCTTGAAAACCGGTTCAGTTCGGTTTTTTCGAAGTGCTCGAACCGGACCATGAACCGAACCTTTTACTTTTTTGACTCCTCGAACCTGAACCCGAACCGAACCTTGATTCGTCCTAAGTTTTTTAAAATTTATAAGGAAGTGTAATTAAATTGTTAAAAATATACAAAAAAAAATTAAAGATTTTCTGAGTTTTTGTATAGTCGAACATACGAGTTCAATTAATTTCAATTAAATTTTATAAGTTTTATTTCTTCGAGCAATTTTAGGTCTATACTATTTCTCTTATCAATAAATTGCCTGCTTAACTAACTTTTTTTAACCGAACCGAAAGTTTTGCTTCGGAACAGGTTCAGCTATTTTTTTCAAAAGTGGTTCGGTTTAAGGTTCGGTTCAAGGTTCGGTTCAAGGTTCGGTTCACAGTAAATGAAAAGTCGGAATTCCTGGTTCGAAACGGTTCGGTTCAAAACCGGCTTGCAGCCCTGTTAAAAAAGAAGATTAGGTTCGTAATATTAAGTAATTTAAAAAAAAAGACATTTCTAATAAAAGTATTTAACAAAAAGGATTATGAAAGCAATAGAAAGCAATAAACATATATCAAATAAAAACTCTGTCAATAATGTTAAAAATTTCTTCGAAAATTAAAACATTCATTGGCCAATATTTTCAAACTTTGAAAAGGTCTTAAAAGTGCTCCAGGTATTAGTTGTACAAGCGTTTTTAACACTAAAGATTGTTCATTCTTATCAAAGAGCTAGTAGAGATGAAAGCCTAAAGAACCATAAAATAAAAAGTTGGTCGATTCCGGATTTTTTCTAACCAAGTTAGAATTTTCTAATCCCAAAATCTTAGGCATATTTTAAAAACAAGAATTAAATTTTAGCTCCTTTTTTGCGACCTCTGGTATTGTATGTTATGGTAATCCCAAAAGAGAGAAGCGTCATAATCTGAATGAGCGTAGCGTCATTTCTTTGTCTTTCTTTTTGTCCAAGTGAACAGAGTTTCGAACCAGGTTCAGGTTCAGAGGTTTCAGGAACTGGTCGACGAACCCAACACAAAGGTTCCTCCCTGGTTCAAAACCCCGAAACGAACCTATTTAAACAATTTTGAGGATTGCAGCCTTGCTTCTGGCCAAAATTAATACATACTTTGGCAAGTGTATAAATATAATTTTTGAACGTTTTTTTTCCAAGGGTTTAAACCGAACACTGATACCGAAAAGAACCGATTAAAAATCAGAACAGGAATCGATATTTTTAAATTTTTGAAACCGGTACTCGAGATCCGATATATTCGAAAAGAATCGAATCGAAAAGAACCGAACCATCGTAACGGTTCTGTTTCAGTTTTTTGTTCTTCTTTTCAGTTTGATGGTTGCTAACATGTTCTTTCTTAGCCTTAAAAACTTATAAAATTGAAGCAATGTTCTTCAAAAACACATACTTACAGAGGTTGCAATTTTATATAGAAGAAATATCATTCAGGAAGAATTTTAGAAAAAACAAAAAATCTAAAATGAATTTAGTATCAGCTTTTTGTTTTGAGTTTTGTATTTTATAACATTATTGTAAATGTATGAGAATATTATTAATTGTTGTTAAAACAACAGAAGAAAAGCTGACAGTTACAAACCAAGCTTCATAAATATTTATATCTTTGATAAACCAATAATCTGAAGCAGCAAGCTATGTGTATGTATATGAAAAGAATAAACAAATATCTATCTATTTAAGAGCACAATTGATTTTGTATGCCAACGATCTTTATATGATCTTCCATTCCATTCCATATATGTATTGGTGCCTGCCTTGCTATAACCATTCTGTGGGTATCCCTGTTCAAAATCATAAATCTATCTTCACTCCATAAAGAAAACGATAGAACCAGTTGGGAATTGTATAGGTAGACTCGTATATATAAAAATGTGAATTTTTTTGTGCATACTTTTTATACCCGTTACTCGTAGAGTAAAAAGGGTAAACTAAGTTCGTGCAAATGTATGTAACAGGCAGAAGGAAGCATCTCCGACCCCATAAAGTATATATATTCTTGATCAGCATCAATAGCCGAGTCGATATAGATCTGTCCGTCTGTCCGTCAGTCCGTCCGTCCGTCCGTCTGTCCGTCTGTCTGTATGAACACCTAGATCTCAGAGACTATAAGAGCTAGACCTACCATTTTTTCAGTGTAGACTTGTTTTGTCTGCACGCAGATCAAGTTTGCCAAGCCCCCTCCCGCCCCCGCAATATGAAAAAAACCTCATATCTCCCACAATTTTGAAAATAGATTGTTCGAACCTTCTAGACGTATATTTTAATCATCATTATCTATCGATTCGCCTACATCATTTTCCGATCAGATGAACGATAAAAGAGTTGCCGCCCCCGCAACTTGCAAAATACTTCATATCTTTCACAATTTCGATAAAAGATTGTTCGAACCTTTTAGACATATATTTTAATCATCATTACCTATCGATCCGCCATACATCATTTCTTGATCAGATAAACGATAGAAGAGTTGCCACCCACGCAATTTGGAAAAAACATCATATCTCCCACAATTTTGATAAAAGATTGTTCGAACCTTTTAAACATATATTTTAATCATCATTACCTATCGATCAGCGATACATCATTTCCTGATCAGGTGAACGATAGAAAAGTTCCCGCTTCCGCAATTTGAAAAATACCTCATATCTCCCACAATTTTGAAAATAGATTGTTAGAACCTTCTAGACATATATTTTAATCATCATTAACTATCGATCCGCCATACATCATTTCGGGATCAGATGAGCTATAGTAGAGTTGCCACCCCCGCAATTTGGAGAAAAAAACTCATATCTCCACAATTTTGGCATAATGTGATCTAATTAAATATTCTTTAATAAACCTTACCCTGAGTGACGGGTATATCGAAGTCGAGCAGGGCCGACTTCAACTTACGCTCTCGTTTGTCGTGATATTGTGTACTTGAAGTAAGTATCGTTGGTTTACTTTAAGTATGAGGTGTTGAATTTAAGATTGACCCATACTTAAATTAAGTACAAAACCAATCCAACCTGCAAATATAATAAATTACATCCTGTTGTTATAAAAGAACTCTAGCAGTCGTTTTTTTTCTGAGTGTAGTGTAAGCTACATTTGATTAGGAACACATTTTCTCTCGCATATCTGGGTCAAATGAATCATCATGGGCATTAACTGCAACCACATGTCCAGCAAAAGTCATCTCTGCCTCCAATGCACGAATGGAGGGGCAACTTGTGGAATTATGTGATTAACAGATTTCCATTGTGTGTGCACACCCCCCAGGAGAGAAGAGAGGAGAGGAGACGAAGCGAGTGCGTGTCTCACAATTTATCATCCTCGCTGGAGCTGCAGGAAAATATAGAAATCTGTAACCCCAGAAACTAGGCGCAAATCATCAGCCGAGAAGTTCAACGAACCTCGTTGTAAATGGTGAGCGAGAGCGACAGCCACGATATTGTGTGTCCACCACACAAAAGCTAGAGAGAAGCAGGGACCGAGGCGAAAGCATAAAAAGTTAGAATGTTAATGGATGCCACAGTCAAAGAAAGAAGCTAGCGGCGCGTGCCTGCCTGGTAGAAGGAGAAGGGGGTTCACGCACGTGCGCAGCTGCTTTCCCTGAAGAAAGCTAGATGTGTAGACTGGAAACCTTGGCAAGCATCCTGGGTTTCATTAAAAGCTTCCTTCAAGCTTTCTCTTCTGCCCCCATTTCACCATCCGACTGCAATGAGTACATAATTGCCCATCGCATACCTTCCTCCCTTCTCTTTTACTGTCTCTTTCTGTATTTGGTGGTCCTGGTGCACTCTGGTTGGATGTCAAGTGGCGGCTTCCTTTCTTTCAAGAGGATGCAAGTGCAGCAGCACTGAGACAGGAAATATTGAATTAATAATTATGTTGATACAAATGCTGATATATGTGTACATATTTTCAACGAAACGACCGTTTCCCTGCGCAGTCTGCTGCTTTGGCCAAGCGAGTCAGGGGGTTGTTGGAAAGAAGTCACCCCTGGATGACAACATTTAAATATTCAAACGATCACTTCACACTCCACGAACTCAAGACGGGCACCGTGATTCCACCACCATCATCTTGTTACCGTGTGTGTGTGTGTTGAACGTAACGTCTGGCCCACGAGGGTTGCTAGACCATCTAATTATCATTTTTCAACATTCAGGTGTCGGAGTCATCATCAGGTGTACTTGTTGTATGTATCAAGGATTTTGGAGTCGCACGACTGCACGCAACAGAAAACCGTCGATTTTCCTTTGTCTGCGACTTGGACCCTCTCCCTTGTCCTGTTCTGCTGGCAATTACTTCAAAATGCCTTAATGTTTTTTTTTTTTATTATTTGGTTCTTCTGCCTTCTCCTTCATCGCGTTGTTTACCTTTTGTGATCCTCTGACTTTGACTCTGACGCTTCCCCTAAAAATATAAAAAAAACGTCGCTTTTGTCTGCCCGTAGCTCACATTCCCGGTACGTCACACTCGACTCGTCTTTACTTGGCTTTGACTGTATTTTTGTTGTGTTTTTTTTTTATGGACAATCAAAGTGGTTCCCCCCGTTTGGGCTTTGGCTTTAATTTTGAGAGCATCCTGTTGCTTGTTCTTGCATGAAACAGGATGCCAATGACCGTGTAATGCACGACCCCTACCCTCACCCCTTTATCCACGAAGCACTCAACTGTTGCTATATTCATGCTGATTCAATTCTGTTTGATTTCCAATTTGAATGTTTGTAGGAAACGATAATTGCCTGTTGCCTTTGTGCACAGGGTGTGGTTTTCGTATTCAATTTCCGCTACATGTTGCACTATGAACGTCAAGTGAATTTATCGAATAGATGAAAGGTAGCCCCGTCCCGCTGAACTCTTGCACTTTCCATAATATTTTAAGATTATCCACAGTTTCTTTTGAGATATTCAATAGAATCCTTCTGGATCTGATATAGGATTAATAAGGATGACAAATTACACTAGGCAACATGGTCCAGTTTATAGAAGAAGTGTTGGCGATTATAGATGATTTTCGTGTGCTTTACACAAGATCAGGATTTTAGTCAATTCGAACCAATAGTCGGTAAAAGTGACTTTTTTAAGCATTTTCGGGCATGCTTTGTGGGCAACCTATGGGTTTGTTTTCAGCCCCCTTTATATTATCGGAAAGATGTATTCCTTAGTTTTAAATTAAAGCACCCCAAATATTTTTGCGATTTTTTTCAACAAAGATACACAAATTTGAATTTTTACTATAGGTGTCGTTGAGAACTGTCATTATAATTTAATTAAAATTACTAGGCGTTGTACTGGTTTTAGCTTAGCATACTTTTAGACAGCAAAATCAAGTCAGACATTTTGTAAATTCTAACACATGCATTCAAAATGGTATATCTTTGTTTAAAAAAATCTCAAAATTATCTGGAATAGTTTATTTTAAAGCTAAGGAATAGTACGATAAAATCAAGGATATTCAAAACAGGCGTATTGGTTGCCCACAAAACATGCCTTAACATGGTGAAATTAGGCACTTTTACCAACAATAGGCTCAAATTACAAAAAAAATCCACACGTGATGGAGCATTCTGGTAAACAGATTCGTGTTAAGTCCAAAGTCTTTTAGAATAACCACCAACCATTCAATAAACTGAAATAAGTTAAATTTTTTTGACTTGTATTATTTTTTAACTGTGTTTGGCGACCTTTCTATTGTTTAGATAGTGAGCTAGAAACCAGATTAAGTAACTCTTGCATGCAGGGACTACTGAGTATCTCTGGAGTAGTCTGCAAACTTCCCTGGAGCAAGTTGGGGTCTTTCAAAACAGCATTGTACGAGGAACCTTTTCGCTTTTTGGAGTTGGTACATTTGTTGTTTAAACTTATGAAACCATAACTCAGCATATAGATTTGAAATAAAAACACTAGGCAAAATGGTCCAGTTTATAGAAGGAATGTTAGTGATGCTAGATGATTTATCTGTGCTGAACACGAGTCTTTTTACGTCACGATTTTTGGTAACTTAAACCTAAATTTAAAAGTTTGACAATTTAAAAGGAAGGAAACCTATAGGTTTGATTTGCCCCTCCTGAATATAATCGTAAAGTAATCTTTCTTAGCTCTGAAATAAATGTTCCCACATAATTTTACGATATTTTTAAGCAATGATATACCATTTTGAATGAATGTATTCGAAATGACAAAATGGTATATATTTCGTTGTCATAAATCAACTTTTGCTTGTCTTTGGGTGCTTACTTAGCTGGCAGATCATCCCGCCTTTAAGTTTTTAACACCAAGTTGACTTTTAAGATTTTTATATCAAATTTCCAGAATCAAACCCAGTCCCTCCCGCACTAAAGGCCAATACACTATCCATTGCACCGCAACCGATCAAATGAACTGGTAATTAAAATCGAAATTTGTATATTTCTGCTTACTCTGGCAACATTTCTGAAATTTTTTGCTAGCACTGGCAACTCTTTCGAATAGTGCGACCCATTGTATGGCACGGAATTGACATGCTTTCACAAATGTTTAGTATTTGGTCTACCATCCAGATGTGAAATCGTAATGCCTTAATAGCGACCTTTATGGTGTTAACATTAATCGGATGATCCTACAAAGTCCCATACTTCAATCAGCTGTTGTTTGTTTACTTTAAACTAAATTAGAATTTCGGTGATAAGTTTGAAGAGTTTTTAATATGCCAAAAAAACTTTTATCTCGATCTGGTAAAAAAAATGGCACCAAATCCTATGAATCATCGAGAATCACCATCTGTGTATGAACTGAAAAAGTTAAATTATATTACCTGGTATCATAATCCATAATTCGATATCATTCAAAGTTTCAGATCTCAACGTCCCCAAAAAGCACATTGCCTTTTCAGTTCCAGAAAAACAAAACGAATTGAGATCTTGAAGAAAATTTTTCTTTAAAAGTCTAGTTTGACAATGAACAATGATCTCAGTCCACAACAATAGATGTCACAGCAATTAATACAGTCACAAAGTTAAGTATATTTCATATTTTAGATATCGTAAACGAATTTTATCTGCTATTAAAACCAATGATGATCTGTATATATTGTATAATATGCTCAAAAACTAACAAGGACATTGTTTGAGACGCACATAGTGTGCTTCACATTAATTATCTTACGAACTTGCCACCCATCCAGCATATTCTCCATATCTAGCCACCTGGGACTATTTTCTGTTTCCAAGGCTAAAGAAGTGACTCGGTGGTAAGAAATTTTGGTCGAATGAAAACCTCAAGAGAACCTATTATTTATAAAAGATACAAATTTTGGGAAAAGTGGAAAAGTAATAATCGATTTCTCATCTTCTTGATAGCAGCTATGTGTCAGATAAACTTACACTATATTAAGATACTGGAATAATGATGACCCAGCCTCAAAATTGATCAGATATGGGTCCGTTTGACTTTTCAGTTCCCGATAAAAAAGTAAATTTCCTTATAGATGTTGCCACATTTTATAGCCAGAAGCACCGAGGATGTGTTTTGGCCTATTAGATGTTTGCAAAAAAGGAAGTGTGAGTTTTTCCTGACTTCAGTACGAAATGCCTGATTTGATTTTCTGAAAAAGTTGTCACCTAACTTTCAAGGTAAATTCAAAACGTCCACTTTTTCAGTTGCATACGAAAATAATAAAAAATAAAAATCAGAGAAGAAAAAAAATCAATTTGTCAGGTAACACTTGCCACCGTAAATAAATGCGGACAGCAGATACAATGCCACCAATAACAACAACAACAACAACGACAACACACATAAAAAGCATTAAAAGACATTCAAACGGCAATCAGAAATCAAAACAAAAACCGCTAAAATAACAGAAAAAGGCAGAAAACTGGCGCGCATGCGCAAACGAGTTTTAGTTTTATTTTTATTTTTTTGAGCTGCCACGAAACTTTTGTGGCCGACAAGCGGCAAGCGCGTGGTCAGACCTCAGCCCATTGTAGGGCAACCCATACAAATGAGTCAGACAGGTCGAACGCCAATTGAAATCAACAGGCAGGATCCGCTAACCAGTGGCAACACAAGTAACTGCGAGGAAATATGCAAATTGCTTTGCCAAGTGAGGCGACAACTTCATTTGTACATCAGAGCTGAAGCTGGCGGCGGCGGTGGCGGCGGAGCTGGGGCATACAACGGAAACGGCAAGCTCTGATTGCTGATAGAAGGGAACGGGGTAAGCACGTCGTCGCCAGCTAAATTGAGGTTAAGTAATGCAGTCAAATGCGTGAAAAATGGCCAAAGAATCCACAGAAAGGAGGACACAAGCACGCACAAAAAAAGCAAACAACAATAGCCGCATAGGATTCGGCAACATCACACGCCCTGTTCCCCAATTTAGTATGCAAACATTCCTGGGATCAGCTATTGGGGTCACCCCCACCACAGCACGAAAAGTGAAGTGTGTCCGTCAGGCAGGCGCGACCTCGCCTTTAGACTTGGATTGATAATTAATTTCGGCATGGCACCTACATCTACCTGTACAGGTGGAGCTGACACCACGACACCTGTGCTACAGCCACAGCGCTGCCAGCGATCTCTGTGTTCAAGTAAACTGGTTGCCATTGGCAGCTAATTTTGCCATTTGCTCTTTGAGCGCCACTTCTAATCCGTTTGGAATTTCAGACATGCCAAGCGGCGTTGCCAACAGGCTGGTGGTTGTCCACTTGCCAGCTCGGTTAGTGTCTGCTGGCAAAATGTCAAATAGCTGCCTGGAAAACGGGGCCATTGGCAGACGAAAATAGTTAAGAGTTAAGGTAGGATTGGGGTTATACGAAAATAACAAATTAAGTGAGAACACCCAAGTTCAATCTAACTAATTGTATAATGCGTTACCCATCAGTGAAAGAATATCAGTTTATCAAAAAGTAAGCTCAGTAAGACTCCAGAAACTAGTACTTATACTTTAGTTCACAGCAACATCCTAGTGGAATTGGGAATGAATGCTAAGACAAAGGGAAGTGACTACTCTGAAATGAAACGAAGACTTTAGAATCATATTTTATGAGAGAGAGGACTGGAAGCTAGAAACTATCGTCAGGGAGTACGAGCTTACTAAGCAAAAGAAAAAGGAGATTTTGTGATAATCAAATGGATATTTTTGATATCTTTTAATACTCTTTCTTTCATTCATCAAAATTTAATTGATCTAAGTATTGCGTCTAATGGAGCTGAAAAACGAATTAAGGATATTATAATATCTATTTCATATATGGGTCATTCCATGTCAACTCAGCCATCCAGTTTTTTTTTCTGTTTTAACAAAAACTCATTGTATAACGCTATTTATTTGAGATCCCCACCACTAACAGTTCGCGAGATAGCCGACAAAGAAAACAAAACTTCACAAAATTATTGCTTTACAACGGTGCTTCCGATTTAAGCGAACCAAATAATGAAGTTACTATTATCACGTCTTCTATCCGAGAAAAAATAAGATGTTCAAAAAAATTATTTCTTAAGTGGGGTTTTGGCAATCTTTAATAGTTTTTTGTCTTTTTTTCATATAGGGCCTACCGATATTTTCATGAAATAATTTTTTTCTAGTAAAGGATATCCGTATACTTATTTTACAAACTATATCACGATGGGACAATCAATTAATGCGCGAGGAAAAATATTTTTCTAAAATAAAATTTATTTGAAGTAAAAAAAATTTAATTGAAAAAAATGTCTAAAATTTTATAAACCACTGCGGATATTAAAATGTTGCTTAAAAATTACTTCCTTGATTTGACATAATTAAAATTAGATGTCAAAAACATATTTAAAAAATGTTATATAAGAAATATATTTTTTCTCGCGCATTAATTGATTGTCCCATCGTGCGGTTTTTTCTAGAATATGTATATGGGTATCCTTTACCAGAAAAAATGTATTTCATAAAAATAGCGGCTGATTTGTCCGATTAAGCGATATCTGGTTTATAAAAAATACCAGAACATATCAAATGTTTTACCTTGAAAATGACAGCAATTTGACTCAAAATGAGGCAATGATAGCCCAGCCTAACGAAATGAATATTTTTCTGGAATAGTAACCTCAAAAAGAATCAATTAAAAAAAATACATTGTTTTTAGTTTTGAGTTAAATATTAAAATTTTTTATAATTTTTTATAAAACTTTTTTTTTTTAAAACACTGAGAAAATAACATTTTCACATTTGTACGTGGGTTGCTATTTATATTTCAGGCCTCACAATGATATAACGCACTTTGGTGGTTGAAAGGGTTCAATAGTTTTTCAAAATATTCTGCTTGTTAATCAATACACTTTTGCATTCGTTTGAACCAATTTTTGAAGCACTTTATCCAGTCATTTGACAGGGAACAACTCCTAACCCGCTTTATCTGACGTCGAAGATCGATGACCACATAGTTTGTGCTTGATGTTTCGGAACAAAACGAAGTCATTGGGTACCAAATCAGGACTGTTCGGCGAATGGCCCATCAAATCGATGTTTCGGATGGTCAAAAATATTTTGGTCAGTGCCGATGTGTGAGAGCTTGCATTGTCTTGGTGAAGGATGATTCGTCTATTTTAATTTGTTTCGCGAATTTTCACCAAACACTTGGGGCCAACAAATGGTTGTAAACAAATCAGAGTAACTGTTTAATTGTTTGAAGACACATGACCATAAATGCCAACAAAAAAAACAGCCAACCATTTGCTTCGATGTGCTTCGCGAGTGCACAATTTTTTTTGGATTTGTCTCATCTTGAAACACATAAGCAGTCAATTGTGGTTTAGTTTTCGGCTCGTATGCATAAATCGATGATTCGTCACCTGTTTAGATATTATATACAGCTTTTGAAGTACTGTGGTCGTATTTTTTGTGCACTTTCTTACACTTATCGATTTAAGCCTCTTTTTGGTCGATTTTTAAATTGTGTTGGATCCAAAGCGAACACATCTTTTTTACCACGAGTTGATCATGCAATTTCTTATTGATGCTCATCATACTAATGCACAATAAATATCCTTAATTTCACGGTATCTGACATTTTCGATATTTTGTAGCACATCATCTGAACAGATACTACAAACCAATTTATTGTATCTGTTTTTAACTGTGATAAAGGTGACCGTATAATAATTGAAGTTTTCCGATACCTTCTTGCCTACTTAATCCACTCCGAAAATTGTAAAAAAAAATCGGATGAAAATGTGCTTCGCTTAATTCCATTTTTCTGCCAAGATGAATTTCATCCGTACAACCAAAAAGTAATAT
The DNA here is from genome assembly GCA_018904225.1 of Lordiphosa mommai. Lineage (NCBI taxonomy): Eukaryota > Metazoa > Arthropoda > Insecta > Diptera > Drosophilidae > Lordiphosa > Lordiphosa mommai. The sequence goes on from JAEIFT010000134.1 coordinate 81,774, forward strand.
GTAGGCTGGAGTCCCAGAAGGCTTAGGCCAGATATATAAATAGGAACCCACGTCTGCAGACGTTGTACTTTTGTAATTAGTTTTGACTCAGATTTTGCACCTAAAACGTTTATTTTTCATTTCAAAACTAAATTAAAATTTTCGGCTACTAAAAGGTTTACATTTATTTTTAGTAGGATTAAAAAACATTAATTTTTTTTGAGTCGCTTGATATTTAAAAACAAATACTTTCATTTAGGATTTTAAAATGCTTCTTGGATTAAAAAAAACAGACATTTTTAATTAGGGTTCTAAAACGATAGTTATTTTTAAAATCCACATATTCGGTAAGTACAGGAAAACTAATTGAAGCATTAGGAAATATTGTCTGTAAATTAAGAAATCGTTTTTTTTTTTGCTTGTTTATAATAAAAAGTTAAAAGAACCATTATTAATAGCTGCGATTATCCTAAAAGTTTACATTTATTTTATGAGGTCAAATAAATAAATGTTTCATTTGGATACCTGTATTCTGTTTAAGTTCAATTTTACACAAGTTTCGTCGTCCATCACAATACACACAACCGGTTTATTGGACAAACGGTCTGATTTCGAACTTAATTTTTCCCAATTTCAACTTCTTGTGGACAATTTTCAAAATTGTTTGGTTTTTTATGTTTATAAGTTATGCTGTTGTGTCACTCTTTGAATCATACAGACACTCGCAACCTTTTTTGAATCAAATATCGGAAGAACATTGTTTTGTTTATGTTGTTAAAGCTTTAAGACATATCTTTGGAACATTTTTACAGATTTCTATACACTTGAAAGTGATTTAATTTTGCCCAGAGTTTGTAACGTGATATCTCCACCCCAATATCTTGATCGACGATCTTCCTTCGTCGTCCGTTTGTGCTTCGCTGCGTTTCTACGGACTAGCTCAGTTTTAAAGCTATCGGCTGTTTGACAGAGTCCTTTTTACGCAGAACATGGGCCGGGTCGTGACTATTTAGATGACGATCGGCTAGAACAAGTCTAGTTGAAAAACTTTTGTTTTAAATCGTAGCGTCCCCAATCTTGGATGTTAGTTTTATATGTTCCACATAATTCTGGAAAATGTATCACGCATGTATACGTGGACGTCGGTCGAAAATAGTCGTTGTGAAAAATTTTTGATTCCATCGTAGCGGCTCCATCGTAGTTTGTTTATATGTTTCCACAAATTAGAAAAATTGATCAAAATCGGTGACATAGATAGCGCCAATAAACGGTCGGTCAAAAAACACTTATGAGAAAACTTTTTGTTTTTTATCGTAGCGTCCCCAATCTTGTTTTGTTTTATATGCTCACTAATTTTGAAAAATATCGATCGACTAAATAGTAGGACCGATCGGTCGGAAATTGTTTTACTAGAAAAGTTTTTTTTATGGTATTATTTTTATATCATTATTTTAATATCTGATATCTTTCTTTTTTACCTTACTTGTTTTTCTTTTATTAAATCCAGTATTCTTTCTTTCTGTTTGAAAATATTTTGAAGAACAGGTTCTTCCGAACTGAATTAAACATAATAGTTTGAGCTCTATTAACGCTTAATTTATAGCAATAATTTACCTTTTTATAAATAATTTTATTGGTTTCGTCAAAATTTGTAGGTAAATACTGGAGATAAAATACGTAAAATTAAGAGAATCGTTAAAGCTTTCTAACGGTACACCAAATGTCATGAAGCGATGCTCACACTGCGAGAAAAATGCGATTGAAAGGGAGCAGTTTCTTTTCGGTACAGTCCTTACAATTTAAATAATTATTACTTGTATTTGTTTAATAAAATCCCTTTCTCCAAAAATTATTTTAAAATCCCATTTTAAAAAATCCCCAAAAAGCCAGAGATATTGGGTTTGTGCAAATGTATGAACAGCCTGGAATTATCTCCGACCCTAAACATATTTATCGATAATAAACCGAGTCGTATAGCCTTCCGTGTCTTGTTTGACGAGATCGATTACTGGTTTGAAGTGTATGAAATATAATTTATACCGAGGCGTCGTTTATTTGGATTCACGCCCGCCTCCCCGCAATTGAAAAAAAGAAATAACCCACAATTTCAAGATAGATAGTCGACATAATATTCAATACACGACCACGTTTTTCGATCACATTGCAAAGTAGAAAATAAAAAACGACAACAACAACACCACACATTAGTGAACTACGGAAAAACGGAGGCATAGCTAACTGGTAATTTCCCAATTACCTGGTTACGGATCTAAGACCGCCGCCCATTACAGTTACATACGAACAGGTACAGTATATTACAGTCGGGCTTGACCGACTTTCTTACTTGTTTGGGCTTGCAACTGTGTATAGCCCCTGAAAACATGACAAGATTTTTTCTAATAGCATTTACTCACGGCCAAAAGATGCCGAATTTTCTGCAGATTTAATAGCCGTAAAAATAATATTAGTTAGAGAAAGGGTAAGGGTTTGAAACCCCGAAACGCACCCTTGTCGAAATTGCAGGAGTTTGCAGCCCTGCTTTAAATTGTTAACATTCCTCATATAATACACGTTTTAACAAATATCTTTTTAAAAAGAAGAATCACGAAAAAAACGGACAACTAATTTAAAGGAAGGATTGCTATCTGATCTGGTCCAAAACCTTGTATAACTGTGTTATTTTCAGCTTATAAAATATAACTTATAAATTAATCGAGTTAGTAGTTATTTTCGCCAGAGCTTCTACACCAGTTTCATGTTAAACTTCAATGTGTAAGTGAGGACTTACTCTGCAGAAGCAACCTTTGAACTGAATGTGTTATCACATTTAACCAAAACCTTTGTTGCACAGTGTTATCGACATAACAGGTATAAATATTAAGCATGCGCCAAGTGATACAATTCCTTTTACAACTTATCTTTCACTTTTCTTCTCAACTCTCCACTAAGTCAGAAAATTTACTCATCGATGAAGGAGCACACGCCATGAAAAATAATAACAGGCCATTCTCCGCCCAATCACTTGGATCACATGTTGCGCAACAAAAAAAAAAAAAAATGGAAAATAATAATAGTTTGAAAGAGAAAAAAATGCATTTTCACGCAAGTGCATGATGGAAGTGAAATGAACGATGACGACGTCAAAAGCCAGTTGTAACTTTCCCCCCCTTATCAGAGCGTCTCGGCCAGCCTCCAACGACTCCCGATTCAATCCCGAACAACGAAAATTGCATGCCGAATTCTTTGGCCAACCAGTTTCACTTGCGAAAGCAAACAGCTTCCATTTTCATTTCATTCGACAGTCGACCGCCGTTAGCTGGAAACGCGTTGCGAGTTCCAGCACACACACACACAGACAAACACGCGCCAGGCACAGCTCGTTAAAATCAAAAGTAATTCAGTAAGTCAGAAAATAAGATGAAGGAAGCCGATCTGCAGGAACAATATGCACGCTTCCCGGCAATCAAGCGTGTTGAGGTGCAAAAGTTTGTCGATTGGATTCACACCCAGCCACATATCTCCGCTCAGTTTTCCGAAGGCGAGGCTCTGCATTTCTTTTACTCCTGCCGTTATAGCATGGAGGTGGCCAAACAAGTGCTCGATACAAATCTTACAGCTCGCACCCATCTGGACGATTTCTTTGTGAATCTGGACTGTGAAACAGCCGAACTAAGACGGGCCATGAAAACGGTGTAAGTGGAGTAAATGGAATAAAATGTCAAGTTGTTTTTTTGGTTCATGAAGTCTAATTGCAGCTCCATAGTTCCATTGCCGGGAGCTACACCCGAGGGATATCGTGTGATAACAGCCAAACTAAACGACTTGAATGCCTCCAATTTCAACTATGCGGACATCATGAAATTGTGAGTGTTAAATTTTCTAAAATTTCAGATAGTTTGGTATTCTATTTAAAGCTATATTAAATCAAAATATGATTTGACAACTATTGTCTCCAATTTAAACTGAAACCAGTATCAATTTTTGATAGCAATATGAATAATACTAGGGAAAATCTAAACCATATTTTTCATCAATTTATTGATGAAAATTATCAGTTTCATTCCCAAAGTATCATTTTGATGATAATTATTTTACTTTTTTAAGTGCAGAATTGGTCACTGTGGCATATGCATTTCAAATATCTCAAATCCTTTTCGAAACGCAACCTTGTTCAAATCATTAAAAGATTTTAGGGTGAAACTTAAGGAACCTCAAAGAATGGAGATCGGTATTAACACCTCCAACTGGGATCCAATTCAACCAAACCATTTATCAAGCAGTTGATAGTTTACCGATTCCACAAACAACCCCCTTACATACGAATTCCTTATTAACTATGCCTTTAAGCATGACCAGGTATATTCTTTGGCAATTACCTAGTATCTCATCTAGTAATCAAAGATAACAGAAGGCAACAAAATTCAACTTTTTCATTCTATAGAATTGGTGATTCTAGATGATTTTCGGATGCTGGAGCTTGCTCTTCAAAGTTTGAACTGGGAACCCAATGTTCGTTTGCCCATGTACTTATATTTATAACCTTTTCTTTTTTAATTATGCTGGAGGCTATCTTTATACACAAAATTATTAGTGTCGAAATCGAATCTTCTGCATAATGATCTTATTGTTATTATTATTAAGGATTCGAAATATAGTGGATGTTCACTTGATGCATTTTTAATGTAGTATTTGGAACTTCACAGATTATCCACGTTGACTTGGGAAATTCATTAAATAATCGAAATTTTTTGTCAATTCATCTATAGCTTTTTTTGTGCAAGTAACTTGCCATTTTTAATGGCTTGCATCAATATGCGCTAAGTGAGCATTGCAACTGTTATTGTTAAGTTTATCTAATAATAAGTTAAACAAAATATTTGACTGCCACTAGCAAACACACCCACAGAAAAGTAACAAAGCCCATCCCAGTTGTTTCGACGGTGTCAAGCGACCTCCGTTACCTAAGCATTCCACCAAAAACAAACTGTCGATAGAGGAATATCCAGCTTGTTACGCGCGAACCCCAGGTAAAATAGTAGCACACCAAGAATTGGACGCACTAGAGACGTATAGAGAATTTTGGTCGTATAAGGATCAACAAATTCCGAAAGCGTTTAATAAAACCTAGAACACTTCTGGTTTTACTAACTGTAGCCGTTAGATGAGAGTCAAATTTAAGTTGATGATCAAGAAGTACCCGCAGATCATTTTCTTCATTGGCACCAGCATTTAAGAGATCTATTTCCACATTATCAAGAGTGTATGAACGCAGTTGTCATAACCTTACACTTTAAACTGTTAAGGTTTAGAAAACTGAATTGACACCACGATTGAAATGCATACAAGATAGCTTGCAAATGATATTGATATTGAGATACCAAATCTTTATATGTTAAACAAAGCTTCACATCATCGGCATACATTAGAATTCGAGTCAGGATAAAGAGGCTGCATTGCTGCCAAGTGACAATATTCCTATAATAATTCAAATAATCTACTTAATATAGTGAGCCGTCGTAATCTGAATGATCTTTGCTTCATTTATTTGCACCTGAATATGAAAACTTCGTAGCCGAACGGTAAAGCGTAATGTAAGGAGAGTGGCCGAGAAAGCTATTTCTACATCGCTCTCGGTTTCCTTTAGCTCTTTCACTTGACGGTACTTACTTAATACCATTCTTACTTTAATCTTGATGCTATGGACTATTTAATTATCAAGTAGATCACGTGTTTTAAATGAGCCTTTTCGAATTGATACAACAGTTCTAGAAGATTGTTCCGAGTTTATTATAATTGTTTCAAGTTGAATCAAATATTTTTTTTTAAACCTGTTCCCAATTTTTATTCACTTGCAAAGTGTGTATTAATTTTGCAATATTCATTTCCGACGAAAACTGAGTTTCTCAGTTTTAAAGCTATCGAGCTAAAATTTTGCCCAGATTCTTCTTTTTACTGCACGCAACTAATATGTCGGAACCGGCCGGATCGCCATAGAAACAGTCGTTCAAAAAACTAGTTCTAGTTTAAACAACTTTTTTGTTTTCCATCCTAGCGTCAACATTCTCGGTAATTATAAGTTTCATATGCTTCCACATGATTTTGGAAAAATGTATCAAATTCGGATGACTAATGCATATAGCTGCCACAGGACCGATCGGGCGGAAAATGTGTCTTACTAAGACAATTTTTTATACCCGTTACTCGTAGAGTAAAAAGGGTATACTAAGTTCGTGCAAATGTATGTAACAGGCAGAAGGAAGCATCTCCGACCCCATAAAGTATATATATTCTTGATCAGCATCAATAGCCGAGTCGATATAGACATGTCCGTCTGTCCGTCTGTCTGTCTGTCTGTCTGTCCGTCTGTCTGTCTGTCCGTCTGTCTGTATGAACACCTAGATCTCAGGAACTATAAGAGCTAGAGCTACCATTTTTTCAGTGTAGACTTGTATCTTCTGCACGCAGATCAAGTTTGTTTCAAATTTTTGCCACGCCCCCTCCCGCCCCCGCAATATGAAAAAACCTCATATCTCCCACAATTTTGAAAATTGATTGTTCGAACCTTCTAGACATATATTTTAATCATCATTACCTATCGATCCGCCATACATAATTTTTCGATCAGATGAACGATTGAAGAGTTACCGCCCCCGCAATATGAAAAATTCCTCATATCTCCCACAATTTGGGCAACCTTACCCTGAGTAACGGGTATATCGAAGTCGAGCAGGGCCGACTTCAACTTACGCTCTCGTTTTTAATGGCCACGTGATTAAATTTTGGTTCTCAACAAATTTAAATTTATAATTATCTGAGATCTATATCCTTTATATTATGTACCGGTGAAATCAGTTAGAGGGATCTTTAGCAAGTGTATTAAAACTTTGGCACAGTCGAAGTTAACTTTGACTTCTCCTTTTTCCTTACTTCAATGCGATGCAAACATCTGATCCATATTTGAGCAACCAATGGCCCGTTGCCCCCTAGACGTTCGGTCTGTTATTCCTCTCAAAACGCAATCAAAAGCTAACAACAGCAGAATACAAGCCACTCAATAGATTATAAATTGATTGTTGCCCCCTCTCGTTAGATAGGTGTGCCCACCGCAGCTCTGGACCATATTATACTACCCTATGCAAGGGTATAGAAGAGTAAATAAACAAATAGTCAAACGATGAATATAGCTCCGCTCCGCATTTGCACGGTTCTTTTGCTTTTTCAGCACAAAAGCCATTCAAGTTCAATTTGCTAAAGTAGGCTGAAAATGGGAGCACGACTGATAACAATTTGTTGTATACTCGTACGTTAAGAGATATTAAAGTAGCCAGCCACCCATTAAATTTTAATAAAATAGGAAAATCATAATTCATTCAAAAAACGAAAGCTTGTCACCAATTTTTACTGCTGTTTGTTTATTATTCAATCATATCAATCGTCCAAGTTGCTATTAAAGTGCAAGTAGATAAGGTTCATCGTTGCATTATTGACTAAGTATACCTTCAACTGGTATTTTGTTCAATAAGAAACCCCCTGGCGATGGCCGAATAGAAATTAAAAGTTCGTTCGAGATGTAAATTTAATGGATTTTGAGGCCTTGCCTTATATTCCGTGCATCATTTCAATTGTTACTTAACTTCGTCATTAGATATAATTTACTATTATTGCTAAAAATTTACTAGAGTTTTTTTCGTTGTCGTTTGACAATTTACACGTCATTTTCGACAACTGTCAGGCTTAAATTATGACAATCCATACAAAAACCATTAAGAGTTTAACGTTCATAAAGCTTAATGTTATTTCTCCCTAACCCGTAACGCTTACGATTGCTGCTGGTTGATTGTCAGTGCAACTGAAAACACGCACAACAAAAACTTTAGCATGTCCAGAGATACAAGTGCACACAGACTTGTATAATTTTAATTATATCCACAATTACGTAGTTTGTATCACATACATATGTACAGGTCGTAGTCGAATGCGAAAAATAATTTGCTAAATAATGGTTGTCAATTAAGAAGAATTAATTAAATATGCATTTAAACATTTCAAGTTAGCGTTTTGAAGGGTCGCATATATATTTCTAGCCTTTACCCTTTTAAAATGGGTAAAAAGGGTATCACAGAGGAAAAATTATGCACAAAACAATTTTGCATGAATTTTTCAGTATGTTGCAGGGGGAGCAGTGACAGCTACGCGACCAACCCCATTTAACTATCTGTCGTGTTTCTTAAATCTATCGCCTAAAAGAGAGTTTGGAAATGGTGCCAAAAAAGGACAAGAACCCACATAATGTGGATTTCTATCGTCCTAATGTCCTTCCCCCTACCTACTCCAAGATTTTCGTGCTTTTGACCACCAATTTGGGTTACGTAGCCGACACAGCGCAGTTGAGCAAGTTCACAGAGTGGTCGATCATATTCTCGATGCCCTTGAGAAAAGGAAGTACAGCTCGGCAGCATTCGACAGAGTCTGGCATGAGGGCATGATTTATAAATTAATGCCTATCTTACCGGAGAGTCTGTGAAGTTCCGCTCTGCTTTGCATCCTATTTGTGCTGGTGTCCCACAAGGATGTGTTCTTTAGGGACTTGGGGATACCTTCAATATATGAAAGTGTTGAGGCATATTTAAACCGTTATAAGGAACGTTTAGTTTCTCACACTAATCGAGGGGTATCATCCGAAAAATTGGTTATAGTTTTAAACTAGGTGGACAATAAATACCAACATTGTAACCCCTCGATCTGATATTTATTGATTTTGGTGAGATACAAATGTGGTAGCGAATTTCGAGACATGCTTAGGTTTCAAGAATTATGAAAATTTAACATATTTTGAGCATTTTCTTACATCGTACTCATAATATGTGCGCCGCTGTTGGCATACCTGCTATGCTATTGATAATTTCTGGATAGACAATATTAAGATTTTAACCAATGGCAGAAACATTAAAATGTGCGATTTCATATCTATTTTTGAGGCACCACAGTACGGCCTAAAGGCGGTACAGAAGATCCACCAACTTAAGTAGCTGTCTTCTACCAAATGGCAGCTTTCCCTTCTTAGCAATTTCTGCTGCAAGCACACAAAATCAAGGGCATATGGTATTTTGTAGCCAAGTTACTTGTTTCAATTTTTGCTTCGCAACTTTCAGATATTGCATGGTTTTTGACTTTTGGATGTACGAGGATGGTATACAGCCAGGTCATGTTATCGTCATCGATTTGAAGGGCTGTGCCTTAGGACATGTGGCTCGCATTGGTTTGCTGCAGATGAAAAAGTTTCTCTATTATTTACAGGTAATTCTTGTTATTTCTCCATGTTTTTATTTTTTAACACAAAATCAATCTTTCACAGGAAGCGGCTGCCATACGCTTGATTGGTTTTCATTTTATCAATATTGTGCCGTTTATGGACAAGATAATGGCCCTGATGAATCCATTTATGAAGAAGGAATTGACCAGCATTCTGTATTTGCACAATGATATCAATGACTTTTATAAATTTGTGCCACGCGATATGCTGCCAAAGGATTACGGTGGGCCGCTGGAGGAAACTAGCGTAGGTAAAGGTAAGTTTGTAAATAGGACGAACATTTTCATTTGAGGCATTAGATAATAAAGTACATAAATCACACACGCAAGAAAAACGACTTGAGAATTGTAAAGTTGGCCGTAAATATTAAAGTATACTTTTAGGCAGACAGCTATTTTACGAATTTTTGAGAATCACACTCCTCTCAAATGTGATTTTGCAATCTATGTTTTTTGTTTTTTTATAAATGGTGTAAGAAATTGTATTCTAACAGAGCCTAGCTTTTTAGCCAATTATACTACAAGTGGTCGCAAATAATAACTAATCTGGGGATTTTTCATGAGAAGAATATTAACCAGTTAACCCTTTAATTTTTCAGAAATCTTCTACAAAAAACTGCTCGATAACCGTAAAGAGATGCTAGAATTCGAGACTCGCCATCAGGTGAATGAGAAACTAAGGCCTGGCAAACCAAAGAATGCATCAGATCTGTTTGGCATCGAAGGAAATTTCAAGAAATTGGATATCGATTGATACATTTAATTTAGTATATTTACATTTTAGCTATGGTACAATTTTCCTGGTGCTTGCCTTTTTGAGCTAATAAAATGCAGTTCACTTTGTTTTGGAATTAAATTTAATTTTTAAACGTTGTAATGATCGTTGGAACATTTCTTCAGTTTTTATTTCATTAGCTTAGAGCTATGCATGTATGTATGAGTGTGTGTCTGTGTGGGGGTGTAAATGGTACAAATTTACATTGCGCTGCACATGAAGATTGGGATGATCTTTTCGACTGTTAGTTGGTAATCGTTATGCTTTAGAGTCCATTTCATGGATTCGACATATTTTTAACTTACTTACTAAATGAGACACTAAGAATTAATTAGGTAGAATAAAATCAGCAAAGCTGCTGTTAGGTCTAGAGTTAATCAATTTCAAATATGTATACTTATATATTTATATGCTATATATATATATATATGCTAGGGTATAGTAATTCATTTATGGTTACATAGTCAATAGTTTTATGTAAACACAGCAATGTTTCTTTTATCCATGTAGAGTTAAGAGTAGATGAAGTCGGTTACACCAAGAGCAGGTCGGTTTTAGTGAAATATCAATGAAGTTACCTGAAATGATTAAGAAAATTTGATATTTTTCATTTAGAAATTCAAACGCTAACAAGATAAAACTATTTCAAATCGATTTAAATCAGTATGTATTATGTCAGTATTTAAAATTCAAATGTGATAATCTTTTCAGCTGAAACACATTTAAACCGAACCAGTTCGTACACGGAATTCGGACTTTTTTCAGTATAACTTAATTTATGGACATACAAATTTTGTTGTGATATTTGAAAATAATGTACTTAGTTAAGTTATCCAGTTATTAAAAAGTCTGGATGGCTTATACATAGAAACATTGTGTGAACAACAAGAGATATTGATTGCTCAAAAAAATAAACAAAATTTTTGTTGTAGATGTGGTTACATTGACCTTGCGATTAATTTTGGTGCCCACCGCTGCCATAGAAAAACAATTACTACGTTTATGCTATGCTCAATTTGTAAAATAGTTTCATGAAATGGGTCCGAAAGTGCGTGCATAAACACCATTTCATAAATTCGACTACACACGAAAGTTGACTTTGAATTCGCCTTCAATGACTCGCACATAATCAAACAAAATAAGAGAAAATTATAATATTCTTCATTTCTTCTTTATTTCAACAAGTTCATTGCATCTTTATCGCAATTGAGTTAACTTGGGCCGAACCAAGGACCTCCGCAAAATTTATTTGGATTTGCAGCCTTGGTTCTAACTGGTTCGGATTCCGTTTTGAAATGGAAAAATATCTAACTCAATATTACCAACTTACAAATTTCAACTGTATAGCTTGAAAACTTTTTGAGACATGGATAAAAATACCTTTTAGACCGTTTCAAATTGATTTGGATCCCGAAGTGAACTAGAAAAATATATACAACCTTATATCACCAAACTGAACAAATTTTAAGTTCATAGTTTCAATAATTTCTGAGATATAACTATAAACCACTTTCGAACCGGTCTACAGACTTGAAACAAAATTTGATTTTAATGTGTTTGTTGTTGTTTTTCTTTGAAGCAGTTCATTTAGAAGCAGTTAATTTTCCATTATGTCAGAAATCTTAGGACCGTTTTTTCATCTCATGCTTTTTAATACTAGGTGCTTTTTGAAAAATTTAATGTTGCATACTTTTTGACCGCGATTAAAATTGTATCTGGGTCGAAGTAGACACAAACTTAGACATTTAAAGCGGCCTTTAAGTAGGCAACTCAATTTTATTCAAAAGAGCACCTGGATTTGAAAAGCAGGATCATGAGATAACGGCCCTTAGTGATAAAAATAATTTGCAAATAATGAGATTGTATAAGACTGGGCTCACACTGTTCGACGCATGAGTCATGATAATCTAGTAAGCCCTTATGTTGTATTGTTTTGAATGTCAAATGAAAACAAGACAACATAAGATCCTTCTAGATTGTCATGTTTCGTGCGTCGATCAGTGTGAGCCCAGCCTTAGACAATTTAGAAAACTTTCTCATATATTTAAGTAGTTTCGACCTGCAAAGCCCTGCTCGTGAAAACCTGAGTTTAAGTGTTTTCCAGACCATTTCTATTTTTCCAGTCGATAGGAAATTTATTTTTCAAAATAGCATTTGAAAAATACTGGTGATAACAACAATCAGGTCTATTCCTGCTTCCGAGTTCAGTTTTATCAATTGATAAATGATTTTATTTTCAAATGTTGAGTTGTGAACACAATTGGTTTTTGGAAACTTAACATAAAATACTACCGATAAAGAGATTATGAAGTTAAGGGATTACCTTTCTGCGTTTTGTGATACTGTGACCAATACACCGGAAACTCAAGCAGTTAATTACACTGTGCTAGTTTTTTTGTAAAATAAAATAGACATGACCAACTTGAACGGTTTCCCCTAATTCGTGCCTTAGAAATCGAACTGCATCGTTATTTTTTTGAGTTATCACAATGATTTTTTTAGGTTTTTTACGAAGTGAAAATTAATTTTTGAAAGTTCGAAAAATATGATATTTTATTCTTGTGAAATCTAAATTAATTGATTTACATGTCCTCTAATTTAATACATTTCGATATCATTTAATTAGTTATAGATTAAAATTTAAAAAAAAAACATTAAAAAAATTTTAACATAATATTTATTACCAAAAATACATTAAATTAGGAAATATTTAATTAGAAAAACAAAGGAGAACAAAAGGGAAGACATTAAAAAATGATTTTATTGTGATTTTACCTAATATTTGGAAGTTTTAAATAATTTGTTGTAAAAAATTTTATCTAAAAAGATGTAATTATTTTAGTTTTTGGACCATAACGCAATGATATCGAAAATCTGTAAATGTAGTCAATTAGAGTACATTTAAATCTATTTATTCAGATTTCACAAACATCAGATATAATTTTTTCACAATTTTGAAAAAATTTGAACTTGATGAAGAAAACAAATTTTTTCTATAAAGCCATTGTTATAATTCATAAAACTAATGTTGCAGTTCGATTCCCAGGGCCCAAAATAGAGGAAAACCGTTAAAGTTGGCCATGTCTTTCTTTTCGACTTGCACAGTGTTATTATTACAAGTTTTACGATTTTATTTTTTAAATTTTAGCCGATATTTTTTACAGTACTCTTGATTGGCACGTTTTCGTCTTTCCTTGTCATCTCGGATAAATCCTTTGCTCTCTTGTTCTTGCTTTTTTCTTGCTTTTTGACGTATTCTATAAGCTCTATTATACTCTCGGTGGGCTTGTTTTTTTCTTTCCCTGTCATCTTGAACAGATCCGTTACTTGCTTCAACACTGTAAATAATAGATAAAGATTTAGTCTTGCTATACGCATCGTTGGTACTCCAAAATTGGACAAATGAGAGTATTTTTACATCATTTACTGGTAATTTGATGATCGAAATGAACAGTCACTATTTTCTTGTGGTGCAGAAAACAGAGTTCGTTTCGGTTCAATAAATAACACTAGTTTACAAAAATAAAAAAATAAAAAATACGCATTGAAGCTGTTATTTTTTTCTTATGTACTTTGGAATGCTGAACTCAAAAATAAAATTTAAAAATTGTTGTATGTATAAGTTTTTGAGTTAGAATTTTTTTTTAGTTTTTTCGGTAGGTACCCTTTCATTTTATAACATATCTCGAGATAGAAACTTTAAATGTCATCAAGCAAGGTATTAATCTAAAGGGTATGCAATTTTTAATAATCAAGTTGAAGGTAATTTTTCAATTAGTTTAGTAGTTTAAATGCTACAAGCAAAAAAATTTCGAAAAAATAAATTTTTTTTCTCAAAAACGTGCAAAATTGTATTTCCTAAAATCCGTAAAAGGTTAAAACTGATAAAAAGAAGTTGTTTTTTTCTTTAGATCTTACGAATAGAACTTCTACGATGAAAATAATGTATTGATAAAGAATATCTATGGATAAATAAAGGAGTTGTGAGCAATTAAGTACAAGTACTAACAGTCAAATTTCAGTGTTTTATGTATTTATTAAAAAATATTTTTAGTTTTTCTTCGTTTTTGGCATTGCTTTTAATTTTTTTTCTGTGATTTGGCTTCTATTGGAACATTGAGCAAAAAGCAAAGTAGCAAACATTTTTTTTTTAATAAACACGTAAAATAGTCAAATTTGACTCACAAAATTCGCTATTTATCCACAGATTTTCGTCATCAATACCTTATTTTTTTCGTTAAAGTACAATTCGTGAGTGTAAAAAAAATTTTTTTTTTATTTTAATTTTCATCCATTCCCTGATTTTAGAAAATCAAATTTTCCACGTTTTTGAATAAAATTTTTTTTCTCGGAATATTTTTGCTTCTAATTTTCAAACTACAAAACCGATTGGAAAATTTACTTCAACTAGATTATTAGGAATTACCCCTTGATTAATCCCTTGGTTGACCCATATAAAGTTTGTAACTCGAGATATGGCTTATAAGGTATGGGAACCTACCGAAAAAAAAAAAAATTCTAACTCAAAAACGTATCCATACAAAATTTTTTGAAATTAATTTTTGAGTTCAGCATTCCGAAATACATCATTAAAAAATAATGGCTTCAATGGGTCTTTTTCGCTGAAAACTAGTGTAATTTATCCACTATTATTCAACATGTCAGAAACCACCTTAAAAATCTAGAAAAAGTCAACAAGCTCGATATATGGGTACCGAACACTTTAAAGACAATTAACTAAGCGAATCAATATCTGTGATCTATTGCCCAATCCTAATGAAATTGATCCATATTTGATAATAAAATATGTTGTCTTTTTTCACCAGAGGAATGCTGTCTGTTTAGTGAAAATTTAAAGGTGTCGTTCACTTTGTGCTGCCGCCAAGGAATGAAGCCATAAATTTGAATGTAACAGTCAGCTACCCGAATTATATAAAAAAAAAACATTCCGAAGTGTGTTCCTTTCCATCTACCGCATACATTTTGGGTCACCC
Source organism: Lordiphosa mommai (assembly GCA_018904225.1). NCBI lineage: Eukaryota > Metazoa > Arthropoda > Insecta > Diptera > Drosophilidae > Lordiphosa > Lordiphosa mommai. The sequence continues at coordinate 96,834 of JAEIFT010000134.1, forward strand.
GTCAAAACTGATCGAAACTAAATTGGTAAGTGATGGCACATCCATCGTATAGCCCCGACCCTGGACCTTCAGTCCGAATTACAAGTTGTGCCTTTGGTTTTGTGTAATTCTTTCCGCCTTGCCTTTTCAAAAACCCAATCTTGTTTACAAATTTTTACTCACTGCTGGAAAACTTGATTCAATTGATTTTGCCGCAATTGATTATGTGCAGTGTTATTGCTGCTGCCGCTGCTGTTGCCGGTGCTGCTGCTGATGTTGTTGAGGGCATTGCGTCCTCGATTGCTAGTCTTGTTGGAGTTGCGTCCCATGGGCTTGGGAGTCTGCTTCGGTGTGGGATCCGCCATGAGTGTAAATGTACTTGCATTGCTGCTCACGGTAATGGGTAACTGGAAATAGATCGAGGCACAAAGTGAGCGGGGAAAATGCAACTAGACTGGATTCACTATACTTACAGGAATATTATATCGCTGTACGGGCAATTGCTGGGACGGTTTAGCGGCATAACTAACCGGATTCCGGTGGATGGGCAGAAGGTTGCCAAAATGCGATGTTACAGAGGAGGACGATGATGGGGTTATTAAGGTGGCAGCCATGTTATTGGCATTCACTGTGCTAGTTGGGGCGGTGACCGTGGCCGTCACTGTGCATGGCAAAGAGCTTACCACCGGGCGCAAATATGTATTGGTGGGCAGCTTGAGCACTTGTTCAGGATTAGGCTGGTTAATCACGGACATTAAGGGCTGATGTGGCCATTTTTTAGCGCTGGCTGCAGCCACTGATGTGGAAGTCGGTGTGGGTGTGGCCGTGACCGTGGCTGCTGCTGCTGTGTTCCTGTTCAACTGCGGACTGTTGGCCAGGGTTACAGGGTTTGGTGTTGCACTTTTTTGCTTGGGACGTGGCATAAGCTCTGCAGCTGCCACAGGAGCGGCTGCGGCAGACGACGGTGATTGGGGCAAGGTGGCCGCTTGGCCACAACTGGCCGAATGGCGTGCCCAGTGCATTTGCTGACAGGGATAGTCACAGTAGGAGGTATTCCAACAGCAGTACAGTTGCGCCTCGCGCATGCAATTGGCACACCACTGCTTCTTCTTGGCCTCCTCCACAGCTCGCATGCGCTCCAGCGTGCCCTGCTGGCGTAGCTCACTAATGACGCGCTTATTCTCCTGCTCCAGCGATTTGCGCATCTCGGCTATCATCATTTCGGTGGTACGCTGCATATCCGCCACCTGACGTTCATAGTGCTGCTTGAGTCGCTCATTTTCCAAAGTTAGGCCAGCGATGCGGGCCTGCATTACACTGGAATCACCCGTGGCCAGATCGGTAAGGGTGTCTTCGATGACGGAGATAAAGTAGTCCGTGATCTGTGGAGAAAAGATGGATAAATGATTAAGGATACTTTTTAACAAGGCCAATCTCACTCACCTTGTGCGCATTATCCTTAAGACGACGCGACAGGGGACCCGCATCCGAGGGATAAATGTGAGAGCCATCGGAGTTAAGTGGACCGCAGGGACGTGCCACCAGTTTAGGAGGACCCGAGCGCAATAGTATTTCACTTACGGCCGAGGCCATGCCCGGTGTAATGGGATCACCCGCCACAGACGAATCACTGACCAGTGGTTCACTCGAAAGTCCGTTCAGGGCGCTTGCCAGCAAACCGGTTGATTCTACGACAGGTGTTGGCATGCTCAGCCCGGCCAGGGGCGGCGGCCAAGGGCTACTGGGCAGAGCATGAAGTGGGGTCTGCATTGTGTTCTTGGAAACAGCTCTTAGGGGAGGCACTGGTATGGCCATGGGATTGATGCTGATATTGCTGCTGCTACTGCTGTTGATGCCTGCCTGCTCTACAGGTATGACCACCATATTGGATCTGAGTAGACTTGAGGTGGTTGTTGTGGTGGGCGGCATAGCCGGAGAAGGGGGAGGTGTGGGATTCACTATCTTACGAAGTTGCTGTTGTGTCGAAGGTGCCAGGGATTTGCCTATGGGCGAGACCTGTATAGAAGGTCTAGCAGCCACATAGCTGCTCAGCGACTTGGGTGACGCAGAAGGCGATGCTGCTGCTGCTGCTGATGATGTGGGAGTTTTCGTTGAGGCCAGAGCTGACGCGGGCAAAGGACCATGGGGAACTCCTCGGCGTTTGGCCGGCCCCTCAATTGTCTTGGCTGCCTGTTTTTGGCTTAACCTTTGAATGGTCGTATCGCCCACACAGCGCACAAAAGCATTTGTGGCTGGCGTATCCTCGCGCATTTGATAGGGATGATGAGGAGATGGCTGCTGTGGCGGTGGGGCTGGCGGCGGAGGCATGTTAATGGTTAGGCTCTTAGTATTTGGCACAACCTCCATTTCATCTTCACTGAGGATTTCCTCCTTAATTTGAATGCCAGCAGGCGGCGGCGGCGGAGCAGCGGCTGGTTCTGGTGCCAAGTTCTGCTTCGCCTTTACTGGCTCTGCTGGAGGATCCGATTTGTCCATTTGCTGCTGCTGTCGCAGCAACTCTTCTACTTCGACTGGCTGACTAACTACCTCCTCCTCCTCCTCTAGCTCTGGTTCTGACATTACTTCCGTTTTGATTTCCACACGTGGAAGCACTTTACTTATAAGCTGTTGCTGTTGTCGTTCCACTTCCAATTGCCTGGCACTGGTGGCCTCATTTGGCTCCGGTTCACTTGGCTTGGCTAATGCCTGCTGCTGCTGTTCCCGTGGTATTTTGGTTATGGTAACGCCCTGACGTCGCCGAACCAACTCTACCGCAGACACAACCGCAGCAGGTTTGGATGGGGCAGAGGTGGATACTTCCTGCTGCTCTTCTTCTACAGTGGCGCTTAGGTCTACCATTGTTTTCTCTGGGGGTTTGTCGTCTTCCGTTGATTCTATCCGCTTCTCCGCTGTTTCCATTTGTTTGCGCCCATGTCTGGCCCGACGTTTGTATTCGGTTCCAGTTAGGCTAGACTCGCTAATACAGCTCGCTGCATCGCTCTGGGAATGTTTACGTTTGCTGGCAGACACCTCCGTGGTTTCCACTGAGCCTATAGATGACTTGGCTGACTGGGCCTTACGCTTTAGTATTACAGTGCATCCACGGGATTCGCTTAGAGCATCTGCTGATCTGGGTATGACCTCGTAATTACTGCTCTTCGACTTGACCAACCCACTTGGGGCGGGCTCTAAAGTCTCCTGTGTTGGAGTCGCCTTTTTAACTGGACTAACTGACTGATCCGATTCATTGCCCGACTCGGTGGCTTTGCTTTTCTTCACTATTGACAACTTATCGCCAGCTGTCTTGCGTATGAGGAACTGCAGTGGCGTCTTATTGACTGGCTCCAATTCCCGTTCAATGATCTCATGCACTCCGGGCATCATTTGCTCCAGCTGCAGTTGCTCCTCGAGTGGATCGTAGGCGGTGCGATATGGAGCATAGTTAAATCCGCCAATTTTTTGTTTAATCTGCTCGATATGAACCTCCACCTCACGTATACATTCGGCCAGATCTCGTGGCGATCGCCGGCTGGTCTGTGTATTGGGATCCTGTTCAGAATACAAAAAGCAATCCTTCACCGGCACATTGGCCCTGTCGTGTTTGCCAAAGAATCGAACATTGACCAAAGCATTCGAGTTGGATCCCATGGCCTTGGCTGGCCAATAGGGAAATCCCTTCAATTTGGCCCAGAGCAACAGATGGGGATGGGTGCATACCTTGACAAACCATTCGTCACTTGTGTTGGCATTTAGATAGCACTCGGCGCAGGTATCAATCTCATTGGCCTCCTGACGACAAATCTTAACCAGCGTCTTTGAGGCCTGCTCCACCTTAATGTCTGAAAAACCAAGTAGAAAGTGGGAGAAATGTTACTATACCCTGTAAGTGCTTAAGTGTTCGATCAACTCTCTCTTTTTCTCTCTCTCATTTTACTGTTTGTTTGTGTGCGGTTAGAGGGAGACTGCAGTGAATCTTTGTTTGATAATAGCTTCATTATCTTTCATCTGATCGTTATCAAACTGATTACTACGAATATACAATGTTTTAAAATTATTTATACAAAAGTGGGAGATGAAAAATGTGGGAGATGTTTCTCAAATTGTGCCGCAAAAATTGAACTTTGAGATGTATCGACTCGGCTGTTCATTTAAGGGATAAATAAGAATAACTTTTAAGACTCGGCGCTGCTTCTTTCTAACTGTTATATACTTTAGCACAATTTCCGTATATCCTTTGTACCTTTGGTACGGGGTATAATGTTGTCATTGTTATAGAATCGGAAAGGGTAAGTACTTACCACCACTGTCCAGTATCAAGGCATTATGCTGCATCCACTTTACCTCGCTTAAAAACTCATCAGGACTGTGAAACGCTCCATTCCGTATGTACTCGCTCAGACTGGTAAAACTGACCGGATTCACAAAATATTTTCTATATGTATGCGGCAAAACTTCTCGCGGCGAACGTATTTTATGGACCTGCAAAGAGCAAACCAAAAGAGAATGCGAATTCGCCGCATTAAGAGCATGACAATTGCATTTCCATTTGTAAACAAAAACAAACGAGTTTCCATCCCAGCAATTAGTCGATGAAATGTGAGCGTAAATAACCTCAACTTGACCAGCAGAGGAAGAGGCATCTTTGCCTGCGCTGTATGCGCCTCTTCCTGTTTCTGGTTTGTACACGCAGTCAGCCACAAATTGAATTGTATTGTACATATGTGTGTATGTGTATGTAACCATAGCTATCTAGGCATGTTGTGGGTTCGTCTGCGAGCTGGTAATTGTTGAGCTTTAAGCTCGCTCACTGACGGCAGCAACATTTAATTTCATTAATTGATTAATTTCTCATACTTGACGTATAAACATCATTTACTGAGAGAAAGTTTGCATTTAAAATACCATAAATAACAATGGTTGCGGCATTATGGAATCCAGTTAAGAAATGGGGGAAAATTCAATTATTATAATCTCAACCCAAACTCTACTATCCACACTATCTCATATTATTAAAAAATTAAAAATAAACCCTCTATTAGCTTTGAAATCCAGCATAAAATTTATATATAAACTTATGATTACTTCGCTATACCTCGGATGCTTTGTATGGTGCGTACTTTATTCGACTTTTTTCATGAATCAAGAAAAATAAGAGTTTTAAGTTGGGGAAAAACGATAGAATCCCGTGTTAGTAAAACACTGTGATCAGGTTTACAAATCTGTTCAAGAATTTGTCTTGATGAAAGCTGGGAATACTTTAACACTCCACAATGATATATCGTTCTACCGAATTTTCGAGAAAACATTTAAGAACATTCTTAAACATGAATATTTCCTTAATCCACTGACTGACTGACTGAATGTTCATCACGGTTACACGCGAATGGTCATCGTGACACTAACTTAAACAATAAACAGCCGATTGGGAGTCAAAGTCTCCCTTCCACTTGTCAAAAAGCAAGCTCTTTTGGTAGTCTTCCCATGTTATGGCCAGATTTCCTAATATACACTGGTCGGCACAATTATTTTGACAAACAATTTTTCATAATATCTTTGAAACAAAAAATCGGAAAATGTTGATATTTGTATGGCATACTAGTACAGAAGAGAGCTTTCAAAAAAGCATAAGAAGTTCACAGTCGGATGCTTGCATAAGAGAATTAAAATAAAAATGTAAAATTTGATTGGCATAATTATTTTGACAAGATTTGAAAATTGATTTATTCTCGAAAGAGGAGCTAAAATGCTAAATGAGTTATTGCTTCTAAATGCATTTTTCACGCTAAATCCGAATCTGGTTTCAGAGATCCTATATCTTTAATGGTTTAGCTCCAAATTGAACCTAAAAATGGCAAAAATGGCTACTTTGGCCATTTTCCCCATCGCCCTACATCTATTTTTTTTATTTTTTTTCCCTTTTTTTTTTTTTTTTTTTTTTTTTTTTTTTTTTTTTTTTTTTTTTTTTTTTTTTTTATTTTTTTTTTTTTTTTTTTTTTTTTTAATTTTTTTTTTTTTTTTTTTTTTTTTTTTTTTTAAATAAAAAATATAAAATATATTATTTAAAAAAAAATTTTTTTTTTTTGCGTCTAGAATCAATAACTCATTTAGCATTGTAGCTTCTGTTTGGAGAATAAATCAATTTTCAAATCTTGTCAAAATAATTATGCCAAACCAAATTGTACATTTTTATTTTAATTTTCCTATGCAAGCATCCAATTGTTAACTTCTTATGCTTTATTGAAAGCTCTCTTCTATACTAGTTTGCCATAGAAATTTCAACATTTTCAGATTTTTTGTTTCAAAGATATTATGAAAAAATTTTTGTCAAAATAATTGTGCCGACCAGTGTAGATTCATATGAAAGATTATTGCTTTTGCTTTGCAGACCTTGACTAATCACGAACCAAGGACATAGCCACTTTTAAAATAAAAGTAGGTATTGCCATAAAAAAGTTTTGTTATGCTGGCTCAAGGTCCCGCATTTCATAAAATATTCTAAAAAATTTTATTTTGAAAATAATTGCTACATAAAATTCTAGTTTTTCCTTAAAGGCCTGTACTGAGATGAGATTAAAATTTAGTTTGGCTCAATACTTCATATAAATAAGAATGCTATCCAAACGCATTTAGTTACTTTCTACAAGGGTATAATAAATACAAAATATATACACCGGCCTGTCCCCATTTCCATTCAGATCTTGGTGAATTGGTAGCTGTTTCCCTTTTTCGAAAAACGATCAAATTATTCGGTTTCAAAAGCTTTGACTGCGAGTCTTTTTTTTTTGTGGACAAAGTTTAATAAATTTCGTTTTTTTTATCCACCACTGCGGAAAATTCCTGTTAGGAATTTGCTATTTATTAAAAGTGTGTGGAACTCAACTAAAACAGTGTGACCAGAAACGGTAAAAAAGACCAAGAAAGGTAAAAAAGGCCTAAACGGTGTAAGGTCACACTTATTAATCTGTTGTGTTTTGTAAGGCGCTTTAATTTAAATAAATTAAAATTATGAACGAAATGGTCAATTCGGCCTAGCGACTGCATCCCACATATGTGCAGCCTTTGTAGGAGAATGTAGCATCAGAAACCGTAGACAGATATGGCCTCTTCAGACACATTGTCCACACATTGTTCGCTTGGAAAAAAGCCATAGAAAGCCGTAAGGCTCTAGAAATTATCCAAAGTAGGAAGTATGTAGATGTGTGCACGGGCCGAGTAAATCGATCCGGGCTTATTACGGGCCTGGGCCAAACCACAAAACGACGAAGCCCAAAAAATACCCGGCCCTCTAGTGATAGCCAATTAAAGCCATTCGTGGTCGTATACCCCAAAGGAATACCCCTAATATATTCAAAATAATACAAAGAACTTTGTCAACTGTAAAGCCAAGTATCTTGGCAAGATGAATTTGCTGGTGTGCAGCAATAATAAAATATCAAATTATTTTATATAAGATAACGATATAAACCTTCTTTATTGTTTGCTCTCCAGCGTTGGAAATCCTCAATTCATTTTTATTGTTTTGCACCCAGCATTTGCCTCCATCTTTTCGCCCATCACGTCAAAAATTAATTGTAGAAAATATATTCCTGTGTTGTGCGTCAGAATTTTTAGCATCCACACACGCAAACGATAGGCCAACTATCGATAACAAACTGTGGATTTCGATCATGTTGCTGGATACCAATGACAGGAAAAGGTAAATAAAAAATTCCTGGCACAGTTTTTTTTATATGAAGTATGCCAGGAATTTTTTGTTTTCGCAGTGCTGGATACCCGGCTTAACCCTAACACAACATTTTTTACATGTTACTGTTACTTTTCAGAAACTTATAATCAGCCTTGTTCTCAATTCCACTTACTTTTCAAAAGTAATTCAGAATCAATTCCGAAACGTTTGCATTTCTGAATTCCACGTGAAATTGCTGCGGAATTACATTTGTGAACAAATAATTGGGAAACAACAGCTTTGGATGTAAGCTAACTCATTTTGATTTTTATTGCTTCAGTAATAAATATTAAATAACAAAATAATTTGCTATACCGAAACGAATAACGAGCATTTGTCCATTTGCGCATCAAAACTTAATAAGTGAGAATTAGATTGCCAGCAGCTAATGCAACAGCCACCGGATGTAGTGCCCTATGAATTAAAGCTGGGATCTGAGCCACATTGCCAATTGATTTTTAGATCCATTCATAATTTCCGCCGGCCAAATTGCATCTCCTGAGTTTCCATCACTCTCAAATTATGGACCACAAGGGAAAACAACACAAATTTGTTCGATTTGTTCGTGTTTTTTATGGGTTGACAACACTTTTACCAACGATAGTCGTCTATCGATTGTTAATATGCATATCGAACTAGTCGGAACTTTCGCAATGCGGAATTCAGAACACGTATCTTTATCTTTATACTTTTCAGTTTTGCTAGCCGCAAAACAATCACAAGTGTTGAGAAAATTAATTATTAAAAATTAAAAATAAATTAAAAATTCAAAGAATAATTAATTAATTACTTTACTTTTTCTGAGTAGCTTATGTTTATGAATGCAAAACTTACGACTTACTGTTCATTTCACTAGCCTAATGCCAAAACGTTTGAAACCACAAAAGTCTTTCGGTTTACGTTTTCCAGAACACAAATCAATTCCACTTTCGAAAACATTTTGTGGAAGTGGAATTGGGAACAAGGCTGTATATTTATTATCATGGGGAAAGGGGGAACTGCATCCTCTGTTCTCTTTCTTACCATGGCAATCCCTTAACACAATCAGCTATTCTCATTGCTGACACTTGGCTATTTGATAACATATCGATAATAAATCTAGCCTTTAAGCGAAAATATATAAACGTGTCCGGGCGAATTTTGTCAAAAATTTTGATCCGAATGTATATTCATCTCTTATCACGAATCCAACAAACGAATCAAATCAAGAATTTGACAGCGGAACAAGGCTATTTATGTAGCACTCTTAATAAACTATGTTAAAAAATAAATTAAAATTGGAGCAAAAAAAAATCTGTTTTATTCCTATACCTAAACCACCTTGTCACCCTATTCGAAAACAGGAAGTATCCCGAATTTTCGTGCGTTTGTAAAAAGATTAAATTCTAATTAAAACTTACACTTTACAAGGTTTTTAAAATTTCGGAAATCAATTTGACCAATAGAAAATAAAATAATACAAGGTGGATTCTTATGTATTCAACAATTTCTTTAGAGTAAAACAAACTGTTTTCTGAGCAAACCAAAGTAATTTTCTACTATGTTCTTTCGGCAATCTTTCAGCATGACAATTGAGAGTTTAAGGTCATATTATGCTAGAAAAAATCAATCCTTTCATCGCCTCATTTTTTGCAATTATGGGGAATTAATTGAAATGTATTAAATAATTTAATATTATTGATATTTACTTGGAAAACACAGTCTTTAGTCACCTGATGTTTAACAACCCATTGTCAATGTTCTCGACACGTTCCAATACCCAATTCCACCAATCTTAATGAAAAGTGTGATTAATCTTTGATGAGTTCATCTCCTTGCGAGCGTTTCAATACTTTAATCACCGAAACGCTTCCAAATGCATTAAGTTCTTTTGCATTGGCGAAAATACTTGAACCAAATTCAAAGACAATCTTATTTGACAGTCAATTTGGCTTTGGCCTAATCGCCAAATCATGTTCAATTTCTTCTTTTCTATCTAACCGGTTTTGTAACAAAGCACAGACTTTGTCTATTGCGGAGACCATGATAAATATATGGATAACTAAGCAGTTGACAAACAAACAAAAAACTAAAAGAAAATCTAACACGTGAGTCCTAAAACAGTACAAACTATTATTGAAATATGGCTTATATGGCTTATTGGGGCTGCAACGTAAGTCAATGCATTAGACCATTTCACAGCAAACCTAGTGGCGTGGCTTGAGGGGGTGTACCGACCCACTAAAGCAACGAGACATTTCAGGTGTGTATACGAACAACGTTTCATCATTGCAGATGGAGGCGAGAGCCGTCATACGCTGCACCAAAGAGAGCAAAAAACAGAATACCTACAAACATACGCACATACGTATAAGTACATATATATTGTCATGTATATCTGTTGGCCGTTGCTTGTGTGTGCAAAATAAGTTTGCGTGATTTTTGAAACGGCAAACGAACGAACATGTGGAAGAAGATAATGAAAATCGCGATTGGGTATGGTACTTATTTTTTTATATGTGTATGTGCTTATGTACATATTAACTTACCTCGCGCATGTGTTTCATCCGCTCGAGCGCATAGGAGAGTAGCTGGCTTAATAGATCTACAGAGATATCGTTGCGACGCAGCCTTAAAAAATTAAGAAATAAAATTAAAATTGATCACAGATCTAGGTGAAATAAAAGTATGCTTAAGACCAACCTCTTGGGCGCACTTTCGATTAGCATACACTCGGGACACTTCCACGTGGCATCAAACTTGGTTGAAGCGGGTCGCACGCAGTATGTGTGATAAGAACGCAGACATTTGGAACAGGGCACCAGTTGGCCACATTCGCGACACTTCCAGCAAAATGGATCCCAGCCATCCTAAGTGGGGAAAACAGAAACATTTTAAATTACTTTATTTATTTTGTAAAAAAAAAAATTAGCTTATCATTGAGATTTCTATACTAAAACTTTACTATATTATTTTCTAGTTATGCTTGTGATGTAACGCTTGATCTTTGATACGATTTAATATATTAGACATTTTGTAAAGGGAATCTCAGATCTCATAAAGGTTTGCTTTAATTCCTTACGCTACTTTTAGAAACAACTCTGCGACAAATGATTTTTAAAACCCATCTTTCCGATTAGAGAAAGTCCTATTAACACATTTAGGACCGATTTCTCATCTACTATATAGCTGCTATGTGTCAGATAAACTGGGAATTTACTCTGCTATTTGTAGGTTTATTTGACAGATAGGGCTATGTAGAAGATGAGATATCGGCCCTAAGTTACATGTTCCCATTGATAGTCGATTTCAGGTCTAATTATTTCAAAACTAGCCGATAAATTAACGAGAGGTGGCAGAAAAAGCGAAAATTAAGGCGTTTTTTTTACTTTAATTGAGCGAGATATTGAAAAATTAAAACGAATCAGCACTGTTTCTCTATAAAATCTTTGAAACAAAACAAAAATTAAGCAAATTGGGTGTGTCCAGGAAATCTACAGACATTTAAGTTTAAACGATTGCACTTCGAACTAAAACTGTTTGACTTTATATGGAAAATTACACAAATATGCCCGGTTACTATTGTAGATCAGATGGCAAAAGTTAAGCAATTTAAAACCGACTGCTTAAAGCCAAGTAGATTTAATTCGTACGTTTTGTCTTCCATTTAATCTAGTAAGCGTTTTAATTCTTATCATTTCACATATAAAGTCATTCAAGTTTGGTTCGAAATGAAGTAGTTTATACCTAAATCTCAGAAGATTTCCAGGACACACCTGAATATGTTGATTTTTGTACCCGTTACTCGTAGAGTAAAAAGGGTATACTAAGTTCGTGCAAATGTACATACAGACGGACGGACGGACGGACAGACGGACATGTCTATATCAACTCGGCTGTTGATGCTGATCAAGAATATATACACTTTATGGGGTCGGAGATGCTTCCTTCTGCCTGTTACATACATTTGCACGAACTTAGTATACCCTTTTTACTCTACGAGTAACGGGTATAAAAATACCTCATATCTTCCACAATTTTGGAAATAGATTGTTTGAACCTTCTAGACATATATTTTAATCATCATTACCAATCGATCCGCCATACATCATTTCCCGATCAGATTAGCTATAGTAGAGTTGCCACCCCCGCAATTTGTAAAAAAAACTCATATCTTCCACAATTTGTGATCTAATATAATATTCTTAAAAAAAAACCTTACCCTGAGTAACGGGTATATTGCAGGGCCGACTTCAACTTCCGCTCTCGTTTAAGCTAAAAATGTTACTGAATTGTTTTGCCTTGGCCTATTTACATAAAAGACTAACTTATACCCAAGGCATAGCTCGTAGTTGTGCAAATAATAAAAAAAAAGGATTCCAAAATATATAGTTATTCTGAAAAGTCGGGCTTTAATGTCGGAAACCAGTTTTGTTTTTTCTTTCAATCATCTTCAAAATTATTTTTAAAGCTCTTCATAACAAAATAATAACGAAATTTTTAAATTTTGACATGGGCATGGAAAATAAAAGATTTGTTTGGTAACAATTTTCTGTTAGATGCTAATCTGTCGAAAACTAAAATTTTCAAGCAGGTGGGTGAATTTACAAAACAAGTGAATATTTATTTTATGGAATTTCCGTAAAGAGCTTTTAAAATAATTTTGAATCCGATCGAATGGAAAACAGAAAAGATGGTTTTTAACATAACTGTTTAATATTTAAGAACACTTTTTCGCCCAATTTCCGACTTTGCGCGTTAGATTTTCCAAAACTTTAAAGTATGTGTAGCTTTGAAAATAAGGAAAAGAGAAAAATATAAGTTTGGTATGCAATTATTGTAACATTATCATACAGATCTTTGAAAATGAGTTTAAGCCTGATCGGATGATAATCAAATAATTAGCAGACAACAGTTGTTTGCTAATTTTTCACATTTCCTGACAGAATACAGAATATAATATACAACTACTATGAAGAATTTAGCTTCCCATCTCCAGTCAGAAAGGGTTAACTCCACAACCAAGTCAATTATATGCAAAGTTATAAAAAAAACAAACAAAAATCTCCCGATTTTTTTGTGCCTTGAGCCCGAATGGCGTTTTTGGGTCGAAAGCGATTTGTAAAACACATGGAATATATTTAAACAGTTTTTTCCAGCTAAAACGCTTGAAGATTTTTCTCTGCATCACTTACCCGCGGCGGCTCTTGTAATATTTCCATAAGACGATGGTCTATCACTCCTCCCAGTTCCTCGACGGGCGGCCCTATTGTTGTTGTTTTCGAGTCGCTGACATCAGACATTATTGACATGGGTGCATCTACATCGCCTATCGAACTCATTGTGGGCCAATCGCTATCGCCTGACGTATGCAGACGTGTCGACTCCATGTCCGGTTTATCGTTAATGATGCGATTGAGAAATGCTCTATGCTTTTTGGCAAACTCTTCGTTCTCGGAACGCAAATTGCTGCGTTTCGGTTGGCGTTCCTCTTGGCTCCAGCTGTTACTGGCCGAGATGGTTTTGCTGCGCGTTTGACATCGTGTTAGAGCGGGGTTTATTTTGCGAGCCTTGCCCTTGCCCCGTTTTAGCAGGTCTTGGTGCCAATCCTCATCGCTGTCCAATATGGGTGCGGGTATACTCTTGCTACGCTTAACAAGACCCAATGGTTTACAGAGTCCCTTAGTAACGGGCAGGCTGCGTGAAAGCTCATAGGTGGCGGTCTGCTTGATTAGCTGGGCGGTCACTACACGAGAAGTGCGACGTTTTGGCTTCAAGTTAACGGTTACATAGCCAGTGAGCACTTTGCTTTCGTTGTGTGACCTTTTTAGGGCACCCAGTTCGCGGGACACACGCGCTTTGCCATCTTGCTTTGGTGTGGACGAAAGCACCGTCTTAATCTCGCTCAGCTGCAGCTGTGGAGTCGTTACCTTCGTCAATTTCATGGTCAGCGAGGAGGCAGCTGCCGTTGAGGGTCCCAAACTGGAACTAGATGAATTACTGCTGCCACTGACCACATACTTCTGTCGCTTGCTGGGCATATTGGTTTCCATTTCACTGCCATCCGGTTGATGCAATTGCGGCTGGGGGCTATCTATGGCGGAAACGGCCTCGAAATCAGGACGCGGTATGGATTTGGCGCTGTCCCGGCTGTCGGTGCTGTCCGTTTCCATGTAATTGGGAGAATAAAACTTCTGCAACGAGGAAATCTGATGATGAGTTCAAGCAGCAACATGAAGAGAGAAACCGAAAGCCAGAGGGAGAGTAAGTAAGAGAGAGAGAGAGAGAGCGGTCCGTGACGAATTGTACAAATCGCAAATTGTTGTTGTTGTTCTGCTGGCGAGCGAGTGGCAAAAATTTTCGGACTCACCTGGTCCCGGTTTCGAGGGATGCTTCAATGAGTGCAACTTGGTAGTGACATCTCTGTCCCCATTGAAGAAAACCAGGAACTATTTTTGGCAAGATTCCGATTATTCCGCTTTGTTGTGGGTTGCTGTTGTTGTTGTCGTATCTGCAAGAGAATGTGCATGTGTAAAATTTATGTATGTACATCATTGTGAGTACATACATTCCTGCATATGTATGTATTACAATCTTTGATTTATCTTACCAGTTTAATTGCTGGTCTCTACAATAGCAGCCGCCGCTCACTGGCCTGGCCGCATCTTTCGCCTCTTCAGCAAAATTTTATATTATACACACAGCACTCGAAATCCTTGATTCATATGATGGAGCACTTAATTTAACATTACATATCTTCCTCTTGGTAGATAATGCTGCTGATACAGTGTGACCAACAGCCGCCCGGCTACGCTGTGCGACCGTATTAGCTGTATGCCAGCAAAAATGTGCTAAAAGATACTGCCTGGTCACACTACAATTTGGTATTGTTTGCATTGACAACTGCAAGCTGAATTCGCCGCACTCACAACTCGCCCTGGGATTAACGCTCTCTTAGTTGTCCGCTCTTTCTTAATGTTGCAAGTATTTACAATCATAATATAGAGCACCTAAAAGTATGCTACTCTTAAGTATTGAAAATCATTTAAATACTAATAACGAATACTTGACAGGTTTGATAAGCTGTTTGTATTGAAATGAAAAATGAGGAACTATTAAATTGCGCGTTTAAATGCAACATTATTTAAGGAAAATTCCACATTGCACACCTTCTCAGGCATAATAAACGAAAAATCATAGTTAAAATTTAGTCAATAATGATAACACTGTGGAAGTCAAAAAAAAACGAGAGCGTAAGTTGAAGTCGGCCCTGCTCGACTTCGATATACCCGTTACTCAGGATAAGGTTTATTTCAGAATATTTTATTAGATCACAACATGCCCAAATTGTGTTTTTTTTTCCAAATTGCGGTGGTGGCAACTCTACTATAACTCTTCTGATCGGGAAATTATGTATGGCGGATCGATAAGTAATGATGATTAAAATACATGTCTAAAAGTTTGATTAATCTATTTTCGAAATTGTGGGAGATATGAGGTTTTTTTAAAATTGCGCGGGCGGGAACTTTTCTATAGTTCATCTGATCAGGAAATGATGTATGGCGAATCGATAGATAATGATGATTAAAATATATGTCTAGAAGGTTCAAACAATCTATTTTCAAAATTGTGGGAGATATGAGGACTTTTTCAAATTGCGGGGGCTGTAACTCTTCTATGGTTCATCTGATCGAAAAATGATGTATGGCGGATCGATAGGTAATGATGATTAAAGTATATGTCTTGAAGGTTCGAACAATCTATTTTCAAAATTGTGGGAGATATGAGGTTTTCTTCATATTGCGGGGGCAACAAAACAAGTCTACACTGAAAAAATGGTAGCTCTAGCTCTTATAGTCTCTGAGATCTAGGTGTTCATACAGACGGAAAGACGGACAGACGGACATGTCTATATCGACTCGGCTATTGATGCTGATCAAGAATATATATACTTTATGGGGTCGGAAATGTTTCCTTCTGCCTGTTACATACATTTGCACGAACTTAGTATACCCTTTTTACTCTACGAGTAACGGGTATAAAAACTAATGCAGTCAGTTTTGCTAAATCAGCCTATTTCCCGCTGTTTCAGCTTTTTTTCTAAACTCGTCTGTCTGTCTGTCTTATTCTTCGCAAACTAGTTCCTCAGTTTTAAAACTATCACTATCAGTTGGAGTGAGTATTTGCAAGTCTCTTAAAACTTCGGCACAATCGAAGTTAACTTTGCTTTCTCTTTTTAAGTGCATTACAGCCGAAGGCCATAAATTGGACTAAATTGAGTTTCTCTCACCTACACAGCAAAAAGAGAATTCTAATTTTGTTAATGTTTAAGAGTGCGAAAGTCTTTCCGGTATCGTAGCTAAGCGGCTTGGAGAAACTAGATTCCACCATGACCATCTCAATGTGTTTCAGAAAAAAATGCACAATTTCTGCTGAATATTTTATTAAGCAATGCCTAAAAGTATACAGCATTTTTTAAGAGACTTGTTGAATACTCGACAAACTTTTTATACCCTTGCAGAGAGTGTATTAAATTTAGTTTCTATAACACTAGTAGTACCGCCTCTTATTCTATAATCGGAAACACATAATTTATAAAAAAACCTAAGCACGCATTTTTAAAAAATTTTTTTTATTTTAAAATTTTATTTGAAAACAGCATAAATATTTATTCTAAGTAGAAAGTCTCTAGAGAAAATACAGCGGGAAGCAAGAAATCGCGGTCGTTCTTATTACAAACCGTATATTTTATATGTAAATTGACCCTTTTTCGATATTTTGAAATTTGAAATGGACTGGAATTCAATATTAATTATGTTACATACGCAGCATCTGTTGCGTCTAAAATAATTTAAAGGTCCTTTCACTACATCGAATCGCTGAACTATATTTTTAATTACTTAGGCATCTTCTGAATCTTTTAAGACCATTTAAAAAATGCTCCGTAAATTTTAGCTCTAATAAGCACCTAAACAACTTAAGGACTGTACGGAAAAGAAATTGCACGCAATCTTATGCTTATAACTTTAAGATTTATACTCCGAATTAATTTCATTAATTTTGAGGTTCCATTTGACAAATGCACAATATCGATGTGAAGTTCTGGAGCATTTGGTGTATTCTCCTTTTGAATAACAAAATTTAGTTTATTTTTGCATTAAGCAAAGCTCTAGATCGTTTATACGATAAAATGAAAAGTGTTTTTTTTTAACCTCTTCTTTATGTTGAAATTACAAATTCATGTGTGAAAATTAAAAAAGTTATTCAAAAGCCGCTGAATCAAATTGCATGACACATCGAAGACTCCTGAATACATTTTTGTACTTGAGTTGTTGGAATTCTTTGGACAACAGAATCACAAATTAAGGGACAGGTACACAAGTTTCGTCGTCCATCACAATTCACATAACTTTTTCATTGAACAAATGGTCTAGAAGATTTTCAACTCAATTTTTTTTCAATTTCTACTTCTTGTTGACTTTTTTTAAAACTTTTTGATTTTTAATGTCTTTAAGGGGGTCTTCTACCTTACATTTTTTTTTTTTTGCACTGTTATTATAGCTTGGTCATTCCACTTTCATCCCCGTTTTTAAATTCTCGAAATAATTTAGCAGATATAGCCATTTTAGTGGAACAATGTTCTTGCTTAAGCAAGTATATTTTACGTTGCTCAAAACTTTAAGCGCGTTTTTCTCGAAACCACTTTTTTTTGACCTGGTAGCCATGATTGCGGCAGTTCTACTGAACTGATTTTGATCAGCCATGTTGCAATCGACGAAGAATTGATGTAATTCTTGCCCGTACCTCAAACAAGAGGAAAAACATTTTTTTACTATTTTTTACTATTTTTTTACACTAAACTGCAGAAAAAAAACTTAAAAAATCGAAAAAAAATGTTTAATTCCCTCCAATTTCTTAAAAAATATTGAAAAATAGAATTTCATCAATTCTGATCATTACCTCATTTACCGATTTAATTTGCGATAATCTAGAGTCCCGGTATCATGGCCGCCAATGGCCAATGGCAGGCCGATAACTTTTGGAACAGCCCCCAAATTCCAAACATTTTTTTTATTTCTGTTGTTAAAGACCAATACCTTATTTTCAAATTTCTGATTCTTTTGATCTTTTTTCTACCGGTTTTTTAAAAAATATTTTAAAGAACAGGTTTCACAGAACTGCTTTATAATATTTCGAGCTCTATTGACGTTCAATTTATTGCAATTATGTAATTTTGTATACAAAATTTCATTATCGGCACAGTATTTGTGCAGAATTTTTTCGAGCACCTTCTCTGCGATCTGCGGTTTCGCCAAATCTAAAAGGAATATAACGATGATAGAATAACTTATTCTATTTCTTATTCTTATTCTGATCGTTTAAGCTTTCCAACTGTACTTCATATGACATAATTCGATGCTCACACTGCGAGAAATATGCGATTGAAAGGGTGCAGTTTCTTTTCGGTACAGTCCTTATGTTCACTAAATGAAATCAACATACACTACATTGTAAGTTATTATTAAAGGGTCAAAAAGATGTTAAAAATTTAGTGAGGGTATTCACTAATCCTCGTAAAATGGTAAATTGTAAATGGTAAACTCCATAAGTTTACGACACAACAATAAAACACATGAGAAAAAAAAATACAACCTTTCCGAGACCCTGGGGTATGTTTATAAAAATGCGTCGTAAAATTGTAGTGTTAAAATCAAAGTATCGAATAAAAAACCTTAGTATCGTGTCACTTCTATATAGCAACTTAGCTACTTTATATTCGAAATAGGCGATGGCTGAGTGGAGAGGCATGATGGCTCCTTTTTGTAATTTGTCGGTTCAAATCCCGGCAAAAACAAAAGAGGACTGTTTTTTTTTTAATATTTTTTTTGTGTCTTTTTTATGAATATGTTATTTATTTTTCATTCCCGTTATTGTAGAGTAAAAATTGTACACTATTCTAATGCAAATTTATGTAACAGGAAGAGGAAAGAATTCCCGACCCGCTAAGAATAAATATTCTTTATCAGCATCAAAATATATATTTAAGTCCGTCTGTCAGTCCGTACGCCTTTCTTGATGAACAATTAGATCTCGGAGAGAAGAAAAAACTGAATAGATCAACCAAATTTGAAATTTATGCAACAAAATGAATGAAAGTAAAAGCGCCAAACTATTACCGATTTAAGATAATAATAAAACTAAAAAAAAGTTTTTATCACCCACCCCCTTCAAGGATCGAACACGCAACCATCAGTTTTAGAGCTATGTTTTCAGCGCCCTACGCCACCGACCTAGCAGAAAATGGTCGAAAATATTAAGCTTTGAATCTACTCTGGTTTACTACTAAAAATTACTATCATGAATCACAAAGGGTCGTTCAGTAGCTAGTGTGTGGTAAATTTACCATTTACCATTTTACGAGGACTAGTGAAAACCCTCAGTCTACATTTTGGGGTTACTAAGCTTAAAAATAATAATAAAATAATGATAAAGAGCCTACTACACAGAGAAAATATCCGTTAATAAAACATAAACTCAACTCAACCACCTTACAAAAAATATATTTAGAATCTTAGAATTGTGGCAACAAGCGTGTGCGATGATGCAGTGCGCTAAGATGCAGTTCCATTCGTGTTTAACACCACTCAGCAACCACGGGATGATTGTATTTCCTTAATTAAGCAAAAATTTTGATTTGTTTTCTTGAAACAAGCTCAAACCGTTTATACGTGAGAACATAACGTTCAGAAAATAACGTAATGGTAATGAATTAAGAACAAGTGTGCTTGACAGAATTAATGTTAACGAATGATCATGATTTTGGTACTTTAAGAACGCATTTTTTCTCAGTGTATGCATATATTTGCACTTTGGTCTGAAAATCTGAAAAATTCATGTAATATTACAGTTTTTCATTTACAACCGAGGAATCATTGTTAAAACGATTTGTGCCTTTAACCTCATATCATATTTCTGGGATGGAGCCGAGCTTCGATAATAAGGCCTCGATATACCCACTCCTAGTGTGTAAATTACATAACATAAATGAGATTATCAATATATAAATGCAGACGAATGTACAATATCCATTTACAACCTCCCATCTTTAGCTTATCAAATTGGTAAATCTCGCTATAGAAAATCTGTAAAGAATTATTATGATTCACATTTTTAGTCCCTCTCTAAAAATACTCGCCACAATTTACATAAATTAAAGTTCCTTCCATGCTGGCTACGCTAATTATAATGACAAATCGGTCAATTATAATGCCATGTCATAAATTTCCAATGCACGATCGATCATGGCAAAATACTGGAATATTGAATAAAAGTGATCATAAATTATGCAGCCAGTGGGGAGTGGGGCAACTTCATTAAGCAGGAGCAACAAAGTGAGCATACAGATTTTTTCGCAAACATTTTTGCAGGACACTTGCCCAGGAAGTGCCAGATCAGCAGCAGCTAAAGTAAAAGGAAGCTGGCATCGCAGCACTTTAATGAAGCCAATCCAACCTGCTTGGTCTCTACAAAGCTGTCAGAATGGCAATCCAGGCAGCACGCCCACCACATTAAAAAGCAACTAAGAGGACGTGAGGGCGTGCTGCTTGCGTCGTTCAACCTGTCAGGCTGGGGGCAATCGTGTAGTTTTCAAATTTATTGTCGACACGCACAAAAAACACGCCCCCGAATAACAAGAACAGCAGAGACTCGTAGAGATCCTCCGCCGTTGCCCTGTGGGGCAACGCGTTCATCATGCCACTTTGCTCTTTCACTTGAAATAAAAAAGCACAGAACTAAGAACTGTTCCATAATTGCCTCACTTAAGTTAAGCCTGCCAACGGTATAACCAGTTTCCTGGATTCCTTTTGGAGATGTCCATCAGGCAGCTGACCGCAGAAAGGGCATGTCTCTGGCATATTTCGCATTAACTCTGCGCCGGCACATTCTCTTTTTTTTATGACCATGCGAAGTATTTCACACAGATCGCGTCCAAGATGCTGGAGCCTGATTGCCGGTTTGCGATAAGACAACACATACCAAAGCCTCAACTTGTACACTCACCGATTGTCTTACACTTATAAATAGCCCACAGCTCGAGGATTGGCGCATGCAATCAGTGGAAATTTTTAGCAGACCCACAATCCCTCAGAGGCAATAAAAACCAAATGACGACACGCAGACGCCAAACATATCCCATCCCGGCGAGTCGACCGCAAGCAAGGTCGTTCAGCGACCTTCAGCTCCGCTCCAAACAGACTCAGACTCAAGACTCCACAAGTCCTGTTCGGCATTTATGGGGCCCGTCGTCATCGTCGTCGTCGTCGTCTTCATCCGCTTTGCTTTTATTTCTGTATTGAGGTAGATCAGTAAACAAGTCCAACCGTTGCTTCTTTATGGTGTTGGTGTCATTGCCATCAGCTCTTAATTGGCCAAATGCATCTATAAAACTCCCAACTGTTGCCTTGACTTTGTCAACCAGATAAGAGCTGAAGGAGGGCAGAGCAGAGCAGCGTTTATCTGGCAGTTCCCGTTCTCAGTTTCCGCGTTTCACTGTCCACAATGAAAACCGATAGCAGGGCAGGTTTTTATTAAGTATTGTAGCTCGTGGGTATATTAGAATGGGGCAAATCTAGCTGTTTAGCCTTTACTCTTTCAAAAACTGAATTGTCCCTAACTACAAATTGTGGAGGGAGTGGATCATTAAGTACCAGTGTTTAGAAGCACACATGTAATTATTTATATTGTATATTGTAGAGGGTAAGGCTGGGTTCACACTGTTCAACGCATGAGACATGACAATCTAGTAGGCCCTTATATTGTCTTGTTTTCTTTGTGAATAGCTTGTCATATGACATTCAAAATAATACAACATGATAGTTTCCTAGATTATCATGTCTCATGCTTCGAACAATGTGAACTCAGACTAATATAATGTTGTTCAGATGTTTGTAAAGCATTTAAGGAGACTTCTCCGACCGCATAAAGTATATATACGTGGGTTGCTATTTAAGTTTCTGGCCTAGGTCACTTCAATCCATTTTAGGACCAATTGGCCTTTTCCCAAAAAAAGTTTGGACTTTTATCGATAAAAGCTCCATACAACTCTTTCATGTGTGACCACGTTTGATATCGATTAACGATAAATCAAAAACTTACCTCGGCAGAAAAATGGAATTACAATAAAAAACTCTTCGGACCACGGATTTCGATTAAGTAAATACTCGATATTAAATTTTCGTGCAATCATTTTTTACAACTTTCGACGTGGATTATCACGACAAGAGTGCAACGATGAACTTAAATCTTTGAATGGCGATGAAGCACCATCCTATAGCACTGTGAAAAATGGGTTTAATTAATTCAATCGCGGGCGACGCTCGCTCGAAGACGAAGGTCGTCCAAATACAGTCGTTGTGTCAGAAAACATTGATGACGTGCATGAACTGATAATGCAAGATCGTCATGTGACATACCGTGAGATAGAGGCATCCTTGGGCATTTCTTCCACCAGCATACATTCGATATTGCATGAACACCTGTGCGTAAAAACGGTTTGTTCTCGTTGGATCCCGCACAATTTGACAATCGCTCAAATTTTTTTGGCTCGTGTGGATTGGTGCAAAGAAATTTTGAAAAAATATAATCGCGGTGTTTTAAAAGACGTTTATAAGATCGTCAAAGTTGACGAATCATGGATCTATGCTTATGAGCCCGAATCAAAACAGCAATCGACCTTGTGGGTCTTAGAGGACGAGCCAATTCCAATGAAAGTCGTTCGTGGAAGAAGCACTTCGAAGCAAATGGTCGCCTGTTTCTTCGGTAATACTAGTCATGTGGCGACTGTTCCGCTTGAGCAACGTAGGACGGTCAATTCTGAGTGGTACACCACAATTTGTTTGCCTGAAGTATTCGGAGAAATTCGAAAAACGAACAAGTGCAGATAGATCATTGTGCACCATGACAATGCGAGCTCTCAAACATCAGCTCACACCAGCGCCTTTTTGACCGTCCAAAACGTCGAATTGATGGGTCATCCGCCGTACAGCCGTGACTTGGCACCCAATGACTTCTTTTTATTCCCGCACATCAAGGGAAAAATGCGTGGTCAACGATTTTCGTCGCCAGAAGATGCTATTGATACATTAACATAATTTTGCCAAATTTGATCATAATCGGACGACTATATCGTATAGCTGTAATACAATCGAATGAGCTGAAAATAGTTCTTAGTGAAAAACCAAATATTTTTTGGATATTACCTGCTTCAGCACAATTCTGACGAGTTTCAACAAAATCCGTTTTCTGTTACGATATTCGAGCAAGAATTAGCAGATTGGATCGGTTCAGAACCGCTTTGCATACCTGATCTAAGCCACTGCATTGAACTGCCTTTAATAATTTAATTTGTTTTAACTTAACGCCAGGTACCTTGCCGTCGAGCAGTCTTACCTTACTCAGCTGCCACCTTCTGACTCCGGTTGGCGTCTGCCTTTCCCAGCTGCTTTGTCACTTGTTCATATCAATTAAATTTTAATGATATTGTCCCAGAGTCTCAGTCGGAGTCTGATCACAGTCCACAGGCGGTGATCGTCAATTTAGCCGCTGGCCGCATGTTTTTAATCAATTTTAAATGGCTATTTACATTTCGGAATCCTTTCTGGCCACCAGCAACCTGTTTGCCAGCTCAAAAGGGGTGGGGGGTCCGACAGAGATTCATTTCCATCCATTCCATTAAAGCACACATTCTCAATCATTTCACTTGTAATTTACGTATTTATTTCACTATGCAAGTCACTTAGGGTCTAATTAGGATATTCGTTTCTATGCTTCTATGTAGGTGTGCAGGAGTGCTTAGGCCCCGCCTGGGTACGGTATGGCCCGGGTACATATCATTATGGCAAGTTGCTAGGTCAATAATTTCGATGCTTCTTGTGTTAACTGGAATAAATTAAATTACAATACCAACAACTACAATAAATTAATTAAAACATTAACTAAATATATTAAACAAATTCGTTTACACACTATTTATGCCCACACACACAGAGGCACACATAGGCTTTTCGTTTAGGATACAGCTGAAGTGGGTTTGTGGGAAGAAAATTAGAAGGCTACTACGTTTACGTTTATGTGGATTAATTTAAGCTACGCTAACTACAATACGACTTGGATCACATGTGTATGAAAAAATGGAAGGCCATTTGCAGCTGGGTCCCAGCTGTGCTCCATTGGCGACTCTACTACTTGAGCTTCAGAAATGTCAACAACGCCTTTTGGATCAGACTGCGATTAATGGTCGAGTCGGCGGTGTAACGCACACCGCGCAAGTTGCCATCGTTGTGGTCCACCACACCGTACTCGCCAACAATGAAACCATCGTCGGTCTTCTCCTCCACACGATACTTGCGATAGTTGCGTCCCTCCACAACATAGGCGACTTTGTCTTCATCCGACTTGTCTCCATCGCCATCGCCGTTGCCCTCCTCCTCGTCGTCGTCCCCACTATCGTTATAGTCGTTGGCATTTGCGTCGGCGTTGTACACCACCGAACCACGTCCTCGGTCTGTACCTCTACCACGGCTGCTTGTTGTTGCTGCGGTGGCTGCTGCTGCTGTAGTTACTGCGCTGGCGGGTGTTGAGCTGGGTCCGCTAACGCCGCCGCCACCCTGCAATCCATGGGCTCGTCCGTTTGTCATAACACTTACGGACTCTTCAATTTCGTAATTTTGCTCTGGGGTCGGTGTGTACAGCTCAGAGCGTTCGGTTGTAAAGTGCGGCTGTATAACGGCAGAAGAGGAGGCCGAGGAGGATGATGAGGATGAGCTGGTGGAGCTAGAGCTATACGAATAGGCACTAACGCCATTCGCTGTGGCCGACGATGCTGGATGTTGGTGTGCATATTTGGAAACACACTTGACTAGATCTGTGTGGAGGGAGGAGTCAAAAAAAAAAGAGATGATGTTTGATAAGTTCAAGATTAGTTAGTTGAGGCAGGGTAAGCATGCGTTGCAAATTGTTTGGGAAACTCATAACTACACTGTACTACAAAAGAGAGAGAGAGACTAGCGATTGGAGGTAATCAGCACAGGAGATATGAAGTGTTAGGAACAGGAAACTACAACTATGGCATGTAGATGTAAGATCAAGCTGGATCGTATAGTATTTCTCAAGCTGCTTTAACTAACACCTCAGATGCCCCATAACTCTTGTGGCCCTTAGGTTTATGATTTAGATTAGTAAAAAGATTATTCCGACTGGAAATCGTAAATCTTCAAGTTTTCTAACTGCTCTTCCCTTCGCTAAAACAAGTCCTGATAATAATGTGGACATTGCCAACTTATTCGTCACATTTTGTCAGAGTTGTTATTCTACCTCAACACTAAATCTTAAGGCGTCGTACCCTGAGCCGATTTCGCTCTCTAGCTGCATTTTTTGCCTGTCTTCCGAGAGGCTGCTGTCTGTTATTAAGACGGTTAAGTCATCCTTCAGATGACCAAGATGTGTGCTGACTTTTAGTTTTTGCCCCTTCTAAAACTCTTTAACCTTTCTCATCAACTTGTACACTTCCCTAACTATTAAAAAGGAGTTGTACATAATTCCTATCCACAAAAATGGACCTAGGGCAGTACTTATTTAAATGACAACAAAGATTTTTGAATCAAAAATTTTTCGTACCGACAGTTAGCTAAAAAATGTTAGAAAGCGCCTTCTTAATTCAGGTATAAAATTTCTAAAAAAAAAAAGTATGCAATGGAAAATGCAAAATATTTTAACACGAATCTGTTCCTAAAATTCCTAGCTGGTTCTATCAATTTACTTATGGAGGGATGATAGATTTCTGGTCTAAAGTTATACCTTCATGTACTTGGCTTAGCTTAAGGCAATAAGATCTTTGCAGCCATATTTGTGTCGATACAGAGACCTCGTTTCAAGCACAAATTAAAAACAGCTGAAGAATTTAATCGTTTTAAACCAAGAACATTTTGTACTTATTTTGTGTACTCTTATTTGGTTTTAAGAATGTTTTGGGGGAATAATTTAGAATTTATTAAACTTATTATTATTTTAAATAAGCAAATTCTGGTTTAAAGAGTTAATCAGGATTGTCTTAAGACCAGGGAATAATCCCAAAACTAATACCGGCTCCAGTACCGGTTACGGTACGTATCGAAACGAGAATTTCTGTTAAAGGTTCTCAGTTTATTTCGGTTTTCGGTGCCGATACGGTACTCTGATTTTTATTTCGCTATACCGGTAATACCGGTGGTTCAAAATTATCCGCTCTAAAATCTACCGTATCTCCGCCAAAAATAAAATTCTTTAGCGATTTGTATAGATTTAAACCCATACTATAATATATATCAGCTTTAAAAAACACATAAACAGATTGAAATATCAAAACTGGCTTACTTTTTCCTTTCATTACATATTCAAAATATTGAAACCGAATTTTTTTGGGGCAAACTTGTATTTATCATTTTTCTAACATTTCTATATTTAAGGGAGGGAGAAATCCTTTAAATATAGTTAGAGAGTTTCTATTAACCAAAGAAAAGTTTTTCGCTTTTTAGAAATTTTTTGTCTATATCTTATTTTTCTTAAAAAGAGATTATGATTCTGGTTTTTCTTTAAGGGCGAATTTCTAAAATGTAAGTTTTTTTCTGAGTGTATATATTGCTTTATTACCATTTGAAATATACATATATTTCAAATAATCATAAATAAATGAAATAAATAATAAGAAACCGAAACTGTACCGGTATTAGCGATTCGATTTGGTTTCTGCTTTTTTGGTTCCTATTATAACGGTTTTCGGTTCCCAAAAAATTGTTAATATCGGTTCCGGTTTCGATAGCGGTTTCGATATAGTTTATTTGGTAAACGCTTTCGGTTCCGGTTACGGTATTATTCCCTGCTTAAGACTGTTTCGACCTAAAAATATGTTCGAAAAGATAGTAACCCCTTCATGTATTTGTTGTTTCTATACAACATTCCACTTTAAATAATATTTACTAACGGAATATTTTTTAAAAAAAAAAAATTTAGATCCCGTTACCACATTTCGGGAGCATAAAATAATTGCAACTTTTGATATATTGAATTATTAAATTATCAAGCTAAACTGAGGTAATTTTCAAAGTTATTAAATTAATGATCCTTTTTAGTTTTTTAGATTTAAATTTTACTTATGCAAAAAGGAGACTCCTTTACTCCGTAGGGGTTAATATAGTTCGAAATGTATAATATATCTCGTATCGGATTTCGGGATTGAAAAAATCGTACTTGATATAAGAACTTTGTACTTGAATCAAGTATGAATCAAGTATAGACACCGTTTGTATTTGATTCAAGTACAAAGTTCTTGATTTTATTCTTAGTGTACTATCCTTTAATAATCGCAGGATCTACATTGGTGTACTATTCCTACATAAGCGATTGTCTGGTGAAGTTGACTCAGTTGACTTGTACCCCAATTATTTGAACCGAATAATTGCCCATTTGGACCAAGCGCAAATACATTGGATCTTAGCTTAGGATGTTAGAAATAATCTACAGACAATAGGCAACTAGGTTAGGATCTTCCTCCTCTACTTAAACCTGCCTCCTAAACTTGAGCTAACAAATTCCTTTCATTAATAATGCCTCTTGGTAAGTTATGATAATTTCTTGTAAATTTGTGCAATTCACCTCCGACCCTCTCCTCGCAAAACCTCAATCCTGTGGCCCAGTGTAATTTGTTTAAGCAGAGCCGAAAAGACAACTCGACTCACCTCTATTGGGCAATCCTTTGGCATTTTGATTAGAATGTTGAAGCGACAGTGATGAATGCTGACGTTGCTCCCAACATGGACGATGATGTTGTTGTTGTTGTTGTTGCTGTTGTTGTTGGTGGTAGTCGCTTGGACTTGGATGCTTCGATAAAATTGGCTCCAATAGATGGTGCTGGTGCGACTGCGTTTGTGGTTGCGGTGCATTCAATAAATCATAAGGCAATTTATCCAAATTGAAGAGTACACGACGCGGCTGTGACGCAGTTGCCGGCTGAGGCGGCTGCGCCTGATGATGATTATGACTGTGATAATGCTGCTGCCAAGTGGTTGGTCCAACGGTGGCAGACGTTCCAGTTGTTGTTGTTGTTGAAGTCGGCTTGGATGTGGTGGATATTGTTGTTGTTGTTGATGATGAAGATGATGATGTCTGAGCCTCGCCAAAAGCTATGCGCGAGACAATTGCAGGTCGTCGCGAACGTGAGGGCACAAAGGTGGTTGGTGCAACACCCGGTGGCACAGTTTTGGGCGATACTGTGGTGGTAGTCAAGGGAGAGGGAGGAGTTGATACCGTGGTAGTTGTGGTGGTACTGCTGCTGGTGGTCACAGTCTGAGGCCAATAGGTCTTAGCTGGCTCTCCATAAACTTTCGCTGGCTGAGAATAAACTTTTGCTGGCTCCGAATAGAATTTCGAAGGCTGACTGTATACTTTGGCAGGCTCCGAGTACACTTTCTCCGGCTGGCCATACATCTTGGCCGGTTCGGAGTAGACTTTGGCTGGTTCCGAGTAGAACTTAGCTGGCACACTGTACATCTTTGAGGGTATGGAATAGAATTTCGCAGGCTCCGAGGAATGAGCCTGTTTCAGACTCTCGCTGACATTACGTTGCGCCTCGGCCAGTATACCCGCCGATTGTCGCCAGTTTTGCAAATCCTCCACATTCTGTGATATGGAACTGTACGATATTGATCTTGACTGTGGTCCATGACCCGCCTGTTTAGTGTCGTGATAGATCACCGTCTGGAAAGGCAGCAATTTGTCGTCGTCGTCGTCAGCGCCAGTGCCACTTGATATCTCCATCAAGTCGCTTTGATTGCGTCGAAAAGCTATAGAGCTAGAGTGGCTGGAGGAGGCGGCGGCGGCCAATAGTGGAGCTGCCAACACGTTTTGTATATTGGAGGCACTATTCAGTGAGTCACTCTCCATGGCATCCATGGCATCGGCTGCCAGCTTAGGTTCTGTCTCCTCAATGGATAACTCACTTTTATGCGAGCGATTGACAAAATCGGCACCGGACGCACTCACCGTACTTATCCTCGAAGGACCTCGCTTGCTCGAAGAACTTACACTGACTGCCACCACTTTGATCTCATCCCTGAGCTTGGACTTGGTGACTGCAGCCAGCGGAGGATCCTCCAGAAAGACAATCTTACTGCCTGTGGTCACCAGCTTGACCACATGTTTGCCCTCATCATCCGCCTCATGCTGGCTGTTGGCATTGCGATAGCGCGTCTTGTGCTCCAGGCTCCGGGCATTGTTTATTCTTATTCTACTAGAGCTGGACTCTGCTTTGCCCTCGAATTCCTCGCTGCTGTGTAGACTACGCTGGTGTTCATCATGATCGAGAAATAGCTTGAGAAACTCATTGCCAGCTATGAGTTCACTCTGTCGCCCCGTGGGCAGGGGAGCGGGTGCGGGTCGCGTTTGGCAGCGACACAACATCTGCAAAATGGAAATGACAACGAATTAGATGTGTGTGTGTGTGACAACATTTTTCCCCCCTCAATGCCTTTTTTATGCAAATGAGCCGCGCACACTGGTTGTAAAATGGAAATATATGAAGACACTAAGGGATATTGCTTTAACTCGGATAATGAGATAATAAATGACAAGAGACGTGATTGGATTAAGCGAATGCAAAGGAGTCTTATTTTTTTTTTATAATTTTCACCTGCACTTTATACACTTTCCGATCACTGTGCGGCGGCGCATTGCAGTTGCAATCGCTCGGGCTTATCTCAGTGATCTATTTATAAATTTGCGTAATTAAAATATCATTTGGAATGATTCGAGTAATATTTATGTGCGGAAATATCTTCATGCATGCATAAGTCATGCCATGAATCTGGATCTGGACCTGGCTTGTGAATAATAATAATGTGCTGGTCTGTCTATTAAGACATCATTGGAATGCTGCGGTGCTGTTTGAAGTGTGTGGAGAATGCTGCATGTTGCTCCCTGGCAATTAAACACGAACTTAAGAGGCGGCAAGTGGGTGGCGAACAAACCGTTATGTGCTAAGTCGATGTCAAAAGGAACACTTGAATTGTAATTTGATTTATGATTAAGAAGTCACTTGAAATGTTATGGTATGAGTCAACTGATTGCCATTTCCGTCTTTAAGTCAAGCCTTAAAATATTTCAAAGGCTGAATATAAGAGATTGGAATTTTCTGGACTTTCTTTTGTTGCAACATCGATTTGCCGTGCTTTCTGTGTTTTACATTTATCAACAAAATTTAAAAGGCGCAACTTGGGTTCCTAATTCGTGCATTTTGGTACGTAGCGAGGACCTTCTTCTAAGACAACCGTGAGATATTGGTTTAACGAATTCGTATATCGTCGTTCATTCGTTTGTGACCTGAAGACGGCAGCTAAAACGATGAGTTTATAGCAGAAATATTAACCTGTTCCGGGGACTTTATAAAAACCGTCTCTTTAAGGGTGTAACAAAAATTGTCCAACATATTGCACAGTGTAAGATTTTGCCAATTCCATCAGCAGATGTAGCTTTTTTAAGGTTTTGTATAAATGGCCCTTTGGGACTGTAAATTTTCTAGAATAATTTTCAAAAATAATAATACCTAAATTCTTAATATCTAGTAGAGTTGTCCGATTTTTTTATTCGAAAAGTGTATGTGAAAATTAAAAATATTGGTTTTTGGTTTGTTTTAATCCGATGCACCGTTCAAAAGATATAATTTTCAGAAAATTGCAACTCTCATCCACAATTTCCTAAGAAATATAAAAAGTGGATGAAAACAATTTAAGCGTATTTTCATCCTTATATAGTCCTTCAAAATGATAGCCATTAATAACACAGTGAGACAGCGACAAAATACTTTTGAAATGACCAAACGTACGCTGTAGAGCAGCTCTAGTATATTTAGCACTTCCTCATACTTGGTTTATTTAATACACCCCCAAATCTTATCTTTTTGTTAATTTTTCTCCATTAAATTAAAATACTTTTCCCGTCCGCAACATAAGACTGGAAAAAATAACACCACCTCAAATCAATTTGCATCTGAAACCGTATTTCGAGGTATTATTTTGTTCGTATGGAGATGCAATGGCACGGAGAATACAAGGGAAAGTTGCTCATCATTTAAATTTTTTAATTTCTTTAACCAACTCAATTTAAATACTTTAAGCATTTTACTCTCACAATAAGCCAGTCAAAGCCGTACTGTGGCAGGGTCCCATTCTTAGAAAAATAATTCTGACTAACAATTCTCGGATATTTTGTATGTACGTATTCGGACACACTATAAGTTAGGGATGCAATCACAGTTACTAAATCACGGGTAAGCCGATATAGCTCATCTCTTATTTATAGGCCAAGACTGGATATGATTTTAGCAGGTTTCATGGCCACATAAATCACATCAGTTTTAGGAATCCCACTACTGTGAAAGAGTAATGACTTCAGCTGTGAGTGCAAGTTGTATCGGTAAACTCTTCTGAACATACATGCAATGCAAAATGGTCCCAAACTCGATTTTTTTTAGTATAAAACCTTATTATGAAGATATCTGCCCGCAATTTAGTTTATACGCATATTTTGGGCCCCCAAAACGACTTACAAACAGGGAATCAAACCGAATCGAATTTCTGTTCCGGTTCCGGTTCTGGTACGTAACAAAACTAATGTTTTGGTAAAAGGTTCTGTTAAGGTTCTAGTCTATTTCGGTATTCGGTTCCGTATCGGTACCTTGGGTTTTTATTTCGGTATACCGGTACGTACCGGTATGTACCGGTATAACTTAAAAATCTTTTAAACCGAAGATATAATAGAACCAGTAGCAACCTACACAACAGAATGTAGTTAAAAAGAAGGAAAATAAACTTTACCTCAGAAAACAAATGTCCTAATAATAATTGTATAACTGGAAGAGCAAGAAGACCTGTTGATACCTGACAGAATGTTTAATACACTGTTTTTAGAAAACGTTTCCGATCACAATTTAAACCTGATGTAAGGTTAAGTCAATTTGGTCCAATTATCAATTCGTTTCCTTTGTAAATGCAAAGAAAAGGATAAATTGTCAATATTTGGAAATTTTTGAGCCAAAATTGATGCAAAGAAATAAGATGAAATTGTTATTTTTATTAAAAAATTTCAGTATATACCAGATGATAACCCTAACCTAACATTTGTAAGTTTTTGCTAACGTTTATCTTGAGGAAATCTCTGATTGAAGCAATAAAACTCAAATGACAAAAAAAAAAACTCAGAACCGAAACTGTACCGGTACAATGTTTTGGTTCTTTTCGGTCATTTCGGTTCCAAAAATAAATGTTCTGAAATACCGGTTCTCAAAAAATAAATAATATCGGTTCCGGTGACGGTTCTGGTTCTGGGTTTCAATCGGTTCTTTTCGGTATACGGTTCCGGTTCGGGTTCCGGTTTGGCACCCTGCTTACAAAGATTCGTTCAATTTAGAACATTATCTTATATATCTGCCATATAAAGGATCTGGCCGATTTGCACTAACTTTGATATTTTATATACACAGAGAAAAATATGACGTTCTAAAATCATGACCAAATGTTCATGATTTCGTTCTATTTTTCCGTTCATGAATTTTTAACTCAACTCAACCATCGTACAACAAATATAAGTAGCATCTTAGACATGTAGCAACGAAAGCGTGCGATGGTAGAGGGTGATAAGATGCAGATCCGTTTGTACGTTTGAGTGCAAGGTAATGGGTCCCGAGATCGAATCCCAGACGGAGCAAATAGCTAACTAACACTCATCGTTTTTTCTTTGTTCTTCAAAAAGAAATAAATAAATCAAAAAGGGAATATAAGCTTTTCTGGTAAGGTTTTTTGGGGTGCGTGAACAGCAGAGAGGAGAGGAGGAGGAGAGAGCCCTATATTAGAGGAGAAGGGAACCCAAAAACCGTTGTAAGACTTGTGGTGTGGATGGGGGGGATGGCAACTGCTTTATACACCAATCATATCCATCCATCACACCTTTCCCGATGATTGCTGTGTTACTGAATTAAGCAATTTTTTTTTAAAAATAAGAACAAAATGTTCATGAAACATGCCCAAACAGTTCATAAAACAAACACAAAATGTTCACGAAACAAGCCCAAAAAATCCAAAGTGAGAACAAAATGTTCATGAAAATCGTACCCCAAGGTTCATGTTTTGAGAACAAACGTGCATGATAGACTTTCGTAAACGGATGTTCATGATTTTGGTACTTTTAGAACGGTGTACTTTTTACATTTTTAGTTTTTTTTAGTTTACATTTAGTTCAAATTGCGATACTATTTCATATAGCTACCATATAAACGATCTGGCCGATTTACACTAACTTTGTTGTTTTTTAAAGTATTGAACTGAAATTCTGCTTGTACGCGAATTTGAAGCTCCCAAGAATATTTTTATATTTGCTCATCTTTCTTTATAGATTTTTTAAACATAAAATTGGAAACACCTTATCTTCTACGTCCAAGGAACCACCCTTCAAGCAATTCTTAATGCTTGTACATTATTTTCCATATTTTACTTCAATTGTTTAAATCAGCTTTTGCATATTTTCAAGCCAAAAAATAAAAGTAGTAAAAGTTTTCGGTTCTTAGACCCCAGGGTTTATTTTTTAAAAACGTGGTGTGCTCTGAAATCTGCGTATAACATCTTCAAAAAGAAACAAAATTAATTGGGACGACATGTGATTAACGCAGAACTGAATGGACTTTTACTATAAAATTTTGAGAATAAATCACTCAGAACAATATATAATAATTAAAAAAAAAAAGTTAAAATTCCATATTTGTAACCCGCTATTATCTGGTATAACTTCAGATTTTGGGGGTGTACTGAACAAACCAAGTACGAGGAAGTGCTCTACTCGACCATCTCCTCAATCTGCATACTGTCCCGTGAAAAGTAGAGGCAATTTTTTTTGTTTTGTATTACTGCATCATTTTTCTTATGATAACTGATCATAATAACTTTTATGTATAACTAAAACGTCTTAGTATAGAAGTCATTTGCATTTATCGAACTATAAAGTGATATTTTGTTGCCTTGTGTAATCGATTGACAGAGAATTTTTATCACCAATTGGATCCACTTATTTCGTAAGTTAGACCATCTTATTTGAATTATTTACTATATTCGCGGCGGGTTCACTTTTTTATATCATATCGCAAAAATCTAGCAAAGAGACGAATTTAGCATGCACTTCTTAGTTTAGCATAAATATAAGAATTTCGTTCAATAGTTTTGCCTTCAATCCGATTGCCAGTTTCATGGCCACCTAATGGCAGAGTTCAGTCATAAATTCTTATCAACTCCACACCCTACTCCCACATCTCATTGACTTTCAATGTCTTTGGTAAAACAAAAGACTTAGGACACGAACTTGCCCTGCACAAATCAAACAAAATGGCAAATAAAACATATTTATCGCGAAATTAGCATTGCTAATTGCGGCCAAACAAATAATTTATGTATAACACCTCGATGGGGCATAAAAATTGATTCGATTGGAAAGGCAACCGAGGGAAACAATGCAAAAAATATTGAAGCTGCAGCAACATAATAGCATAATTATTAAATACTAAATTAAACATACAACAACAAATAAGCAGTAACCACATCCGGCAGCTTTTC
This sequence comes from Lordiphosa mommai, assembly GCA_018904225.1. Taxonomy (NCBI): domain Eukaryota; kingdom Metazoa; phylum Arthropoda; class Insecta; order Diptera; family Drosophilidae; genus Lordiphosa; species Lordiphosa mommai. The sequence continues at coordinate 131,202 of JAEIFT010000134.1, forward strand.
GAGAGCAGCGAACTGCGATGTGCAATTGGAAAAAATATGTGCAAAAGCAAAATGCTGCAAAGTGGGCGCTCCGGTCGCCTGTCGTTGCATGTATTTAACATTTTCTAGATCATATTTAAAGCGATTCAATCTAACAATTGTTGGCAGTCAAAACACCTTCGCACATGTGCTAAAATTACAGGCAGCAAAGTAACTGGCCGCCAGCAGCCGTTAGTCATCCAGTATCAGTTCGACGGGTTGCCTTGCCTTTTATGTCTAAAATTGCAGAAGTAACTGACCGCGGGCGGTGAGTGAGCGCGCTCCAACCCCCATTTAACATTGACACCAAAATTGAGTGAACAGTCTAAGCAATCTACTAAACGGCAAGGGCCACGTATTGGTGTTAAAACTATTTGGTTACCCTAAAAACAAAAGGCAGCAGCAAACACGTTCTAAAAATACGAAATTGAATAAAAAGCATTCCTTTGGCCATTGTGCGGGAGAGTTATTTGAACCGACCGGGCAAAGTCAGTGACGTGCTCCAGTTTAATGAATGAACTGAGCCCAGCTCTGCTTTGCTGTTTATGGCGCACCATGATAGGCAATTGTTAATCTTGATTGATTTATCAGGCATTTTGTTGATTACTTTTCTGCTAATCCTGTTAGACATTCTTTTGCACTTTGCCGGGGTATTTAACAATTTATCATTCAATTGTTGCAGCACTCACAACAGCAGTGACAATTTTCACGGCTGTCCACTTAGCGGAAGTGTCAGACAGTTGAAATTCTAAACTGTATCAACTCAATATGGTATCCGCCTTAATTGACTCCAGTGGACATCCAAACAATTCAGCAATAATCATGGCTTAATGAACACCCTCTTTGTGTAAATCACACACAATTGACTTTCAAGTGCCCGCAACAGAAACCGAAACCGAAGCTGAAACTTCATTTTAATTAGCCATTAAGCATCCAAGCTGAATATCAAGTTCTACCATTGTTACCCATGATTTCGACATTTTTATGGCCAAAGGGAAACATGGCTTGACAAATTCAATTGCGTTTCATACATCGTTTCAATTTCAGTTTCAATTTCCATTTGTTTGACAATCTTTTTATGCAAATTTCGGAAGTGTTTTGTCTTGATCATAAAAACTGTTCGGCTCATTGTTAATGATTGATATGGCAAAACAGGATTCAGTTGACCAAAAATAAACGAATGACTCAAGACACGAACTTGCCACACACAGACCAAAAAAAAAAACAGAAACAATTTGCATGGCCAGAGCTTTTACCTCCGAAATCAACAGTTTGGAAAAGTCATGTAATAATGCAAACAACTTTTTATCAACTGAGAAGAATTCACTCCCCTCGCATAGTTTTGGTCGGTTGGTGTGGCTGCTGGCCGAAAGGCATTTTGTTATGGGGAGTGGGCGTTGAAAGGAGCCACAGCCGCTGCCGTTTGCCAAGTGAATGTGTCAGCGGTCGCTTTTGTGGCCATTTTACGAGTTCCAATCTCTAGCTGGCCAGTCACCACCCGCTGTCGTCAGCTGTGTTGCAACTGTAACTGTTTCCACTAGCCCCATGCCCCATGCCTTGTCATTATTTGTACGATCGATTTGATCTTCAAGCCAAGTGTGCGGCCAACATTAGGGCAAATGCTCAATGCCACATCAGAGGCAGCCAAATTGCAACAGCAACAGTATCACAACTGGCATAATAACACACATTTATTAATTACAAAGCAGAGACAAAAAAAAAAACTGCTAAAGTTTTGCCCAGATCTGTCCGTGGAGCTTAACCCATTTCTGCTCTGATGGGTGCAAAAATGGCCAGTAAAAATGTATTTAAATCTGTTAATTATTACAGAAGCGACAACAGCCATTTTGATGCCGCCTTGTCGATGTATTGTTTTGTGTGCTGAGTCTTTTGGACTTTGGGAAATAAGGGAGGTTGTGGATGAAACTTGGATACATCATTGCACAATGCAATATGAAGCCAGATATGGGGAAACCTAAAGTACTTTTTTCGCACTCTTAATTCAGTTCCTATATTTCCATCTTTGGATCTGGATCTATGAAACCAACATTTTCTGTTAAGAAAATACATCTTTGGAATTTAAAAAAAAAAATTAAAGGAATCAAGAAAGCTTTAAAACTGAGGAAGGAGATAGCATAGAAACAGACGGACGGACATGGCTATATCGACTCAGCTCTTCATGCTGATAAGAATATATATAATTTGTGGGGTCGGAGATGCTTCCTTCTATGCGTTACAAACATCGTGACAATTTTAATATACCCACTGCAAGGGTATAAACATTGCAAAATTCACAAATATTAATTCTATATTAATGCCTACATACTTAATTAATTGTTCACATCAGGTGATCATCAAATTTTCTGCAACTTTATACAAAAATCCAGAAACTTCTGCATAGTTAAATACTGATCCCAAAATTCAAGAAATTTCTATAAAATTTTAGATCTTTAATGTGGATTGTTCTTAGAGTTTGTTTACTTCAGTCTAAGCTACGACTTCGCTTAAAATGTGAAAGAGAAATTCAAAAAGTAAACGATATATAAAGTTTAAAAATTCTATCAAAAGAATTAACTTAAAAGTGTAATAAACCAAACCCTGATAAGTCTTTTTTTACAACCAACATATCGATTAAGATTTTATGATCTCGACACGATCTACTCTTTTGTGTTAAACTTATTTATATATGTATACACTCCCCACCAATAGAATAGGACACCCCTTATGTCTGTTTTATATTGACCACTGCTTTCAAACCAACATGCTAGAGACGTATATTTTTTCTTTAATTAAAAGTCATTTAATTGTTGCAATATATCCAAAAGAAAGAATTAGCGACAAAGTTTTAAGTATTAACCAAAAATTATTTACCAAAAACCGAACAAATTTGGGCTCCTAATTTTGAGCCACTTGAATAGAACATTGATCGTTATCCTCAGCACGTGGACTCATAATTTTCTTTGATCAATATTTTTAGTTAGTTAAGATTATTAAAATAAAAAATTCAAGAAAAAGCCCTAAACGAGTCGGAAAAAGAACAAAATAAAGCCAACAATTTCGCTGACCGGTAGCTGATCAAAAGAGCTTAAAATCATCAAGAGAAGCCGAAATGTTATAACCGTATTTTGAATAAATGAGTCTGAACATGGTAAAATTGTGAAAGGCCGTACACACGGTGCTCTTAGTAATGGAGAAAGACGACTTATATTAAGACCCTTTGTCAAAAATAAGATAAAAATTTGGTGTTAAGGCCAGTTTCACAACTATTCGACGCGTTATTTCGAGTGCTAGGCATATTTAAAAGATAAAAAATCATGAAGAAGCCACCTCTTAACCCAGCTCGAAAGGCACAACGCCTCAGTTTTTTTGTTGCACATATGTATGACCTGCACTTCGACGAATAAATTCTGACGAATAAAAATTTTATTTTGGACCACATATCAAAATTGGAGTTGTGATGGTGTGGGGGATCAATTCGTTTCAAATCACCGGAAAATTAAAATTTTTGTGAATTACCCTACCAAACCGAATGTGTGAAGTTTTGGAGCATAATGGTGGCTTTTAAAACATTTTTTTAAATCTTAAATACTTCAATTACCTTGGACTTAGGAATAATTTGTGTTCAGAATTCCCTTAAATGGCTATTTCGTTATATGTCCTATTCAAGTGGCGCAAAATTAGGACTCCAATTATTTGTTTCTTTTTGCGGTTTTGTTTCGAGAACCTTGTTTAATTCTCTGCCATTGACTTTTAATTTCATGTCTCTAGCTGCTCTGGTGCCCGAGAAACAGCAATTTTTAAAAATGCTTATCAAAAAAGAATTGTTAGCTATATCTCTTGGACATTGCACGAAAATAACCCAAAGTGAGGACCTTACAGTTTGTTTTGAACAGGGAGAAAGAAACCTACAGTTTAACGTCGTTTGAGAAGCTTTTTTATGGCTAGTTACTTCACAGCTGGAGCCAATAGCTGGTGAAGGTGATCGGATGTGTAAATGTTTTAAAGAAACAACTTTTTATTAGATGTTCCGAGGCGGGATCAATCACAGACCACACCAAACACGGCCACGTTGAGTGAAAAACAATAGACCGAGTGACCGTACCACAAAGAGTTCTTAGTAAGACGAAAAATGTCAAATTGAACCTGGCCACACCTAAAGTAGCCAAGGCCACAAATATAAGTAGCGACCCACGTACATACTCTGAGTCATTTTGAAGAAATTGCCACAAGTTTTTACCATATTAACTGAAATTAATTCGAATAGGAATTTTAAAGTCTTTTTCGTATTAACAATATGCTGAGTCCCATTGGGTTAACTCTTTTTATATTTGAAAGAAAAGCAGACTTTAGAATGTTGTTGCACCACACCACACCCCGCCCGGCTGCCATCCCCCCGCCTCCCGCAGTGCATAATTTGCAAATTGCTGCTGACGCCGCCGCCATCGACGGCGTCGTCGTCATCGACTCGCCAGTTTCCAGTTGCGCATAACCGCACTCAAATCGCGTGCAATTATTTAGCTTACTTTGGATTTTAGCTTCAGTTTACTTTACTCCACATTACTCACAATCAACCCAAGCTTTGTTTGTGTCTAACTGTCTGGCTGCCTCTAATGAGCAGTCAATAAAGTACGGGGCAGCCACAACAGACATTAACCAACTGTGGTAATAAAATTAATAAAGCAAAAAAAAAAAAATGCATTCGCCAGCCCGCATTATGGATGATTTGGGCTAATAAATACTCACATAGCCAGGCCAAACCAAAGACAAAAAAATGCGAGCAATTGAACCATTTTTCAAAACGCGTTGGCTAAGTGAGCGATTGAGTGCATTGGCAATTGCATTACATATTCATATTGGGGCCAGCGATTAATGATCAGACCATTATTCGCAACAGATGAATGAGCCAGGGCAAATTGAAAGTGTATAGATTAGAAAATTGAATTTAAATCGAGAAATCATAAGTGAATCAGGTGAACGTGAACTTTTGTATATTTTGAAGTTCAATGGCAAGACGAAACTAGTTTAAGCCAATTGCCACCTACTTTCCCCCTTGAATGTGTTCAATCTTTCTTCCATATTATAAGAAAACTAGACAGTTGTAGGTTTTTTAAAATTTTTTCAAAATCTGTGTATATTATTTTGTAACTGTTTCGAAAACAGGTTTAAACCCACCTACAATCTAAATTTCAAAGTCATACCTTAAATACTGTTTGAGTAATGGCTTAAAACTACTTATGAACCGGTTCATATTGTATCGAAACGCGTTTTGAACCGAAACAAGTTAGAAGGTAGGTGAACCCCAACTGTAATATACCCTGTAGCTATTAAAGATTTTATGCTAATTTGGCTCTGTTAAATTATCAACCAAGCAAATCTAAGAAAACTTGGCCAAATCTAAGAAAAGTACCCGATTTGGAACGTGAAAATATCTAAAAAATATACTTCAAATCAGGGAATCAAACCGTAACCCGAACCGGAATTGAATACCGAAAATATCCGATTATATCTCAGAACCGGAACCGATATTTAAAACTCGGTATTCAAGAACCGATATTTTTGAAATCGTAAAGAACCGAAACATCGAACATGTGCAGTTTCGGAGTTGAGGTTTTTTCTTTTTAAATTTTTACTGTATAGAGCAGTAAATCAAGGTTTTTTTTTACAGAATTTAACGTCTACAAAATTAAGAAGCTGTACTTAAAAGGTGGTTGTTAAAATTCTCATAAAATTTGTAAATTTTTGCTTGCAGTTCCATTTAGACGGACATGGCTTTTGATGCTTTATAAGAAAATATGTATACACTCAAAAAAAAAAAACGAGTCAATAGTACGGTGTCAATAGTATGCCAAGTACAAAAATACTTAATACAAGTACAAAATACTTGGTTCAAGTAACAAAATTTCAATCCCGAAATACTTCATTTTATATCGCTTCGGGATACATTAAGTACATTTCGAGCTATTCCAATGTTTTTTAAATATTATTCTTAGAACGAAATGGTATTGAACCAATCCCAATTTGAACTTATTAGGTTGATTCGTACTTAGTTTAAGAATCATACCTAATATTTTAAGTACAAAACTGTATAAATTCTATCCCGTTCGTTCTGAAGCGTTTGAGTACAACAATTTCTTGATTTATGTATTTCGTACTTAATTTAAGAACTGTGTTCTAATTTTAGGAACATTTTGGGTCAATTTGAAACTTTATACTGATTCGTACTTAGTTTAAATACAACGCATTATACTTGAAATTTTAAGTACAAAATGGTTTAAATTCTACCCCGTTTGTTTTAGAACTCTGGCCTTCGATTTTTTCGGAGTGTACCTACCTATATGCCTTAAAGTTTCTGAGATGTTTCTTTCTACCTGATACATACATTTTCACAAACTCATTATAACCTTTGTACCTTTAGTACAGGCTATAAAAATATCAAAATCCAAAAATTTATATTTCAATACTTTTAGAGATATGGTTAGGAACCGGGGTTGACCGGGAAAACATCTAATTTCATTTTATCAACCTGCACAACAAATTTTCTATAAGCTATAAAGCTGAAATAATTTCAGAGATACAACTCTGAACCACATTTGCTGCAGTTTAAACTGGATCGAAACCGGATTTGCGATATATTAACAACCCACAAACCAAAATTTCAAGTTGGTAGCCTAAGTAATTTCTAAGATGTGCTTTTGAGCCTATGACCCTTTCCGTATTGATTTGAAAATACTTTAATGTATTTGATTATTTTCTTTGTGCAATACTTACCAAGAGCAATATAATGAATTTTAGTTGCCAACAAAAGTGTGCCATCCCGTTGAAGTTGGTTTACTTGACTTTTCGTTGCGTTTTATTTGGTCTTTTGTTCTTAAGTCTTCTTCTGCTTAATGAAGCTCACTTTCTTTTAAATGTGATTCATTTGGCCTCCCTGGACTTCTGTTGAATCATGCTGGTAGTGGGAATACATTGATCAGGGCCACCGTCTCAGCACTGCCTTTTGTTTGGACTCACAGTTAAGTTAATGGCTGCAATTAAAAAAAAAATAAGAAGCGGTCAATTAGTGCATAGATATCTTTTAAATGCCAAAGAAGCTTCCAGTTCCCAGCTATAAATTCAAAATTAACTACAATAATAAATAGCGAATTGGTGGCGCGTGAGCTAAAAAAAATAAGTAACAACAAATAAAACACAAAATCATCAAAGTCATTGCCAGCTCTCAAATGAACATCTAAATTGCAAAATGATACATTAAATTACAAAAATAAACAAATAATGGCCAAAGCTTAACAAAATTCATTGCGATCGATAATCAATAAGAAAATTCCAATTTAAATGTCAAGGTGCATTTCACACCACAACGAAAAATACTTGAACAGACATTTTTTTACTAAGCACTTGCAGCTAATTTTAAGAGTTTAGCCAAATTTGATGGAGTCACGGCATATTTGTGCGGCTGGAGGCAGGGGCAGAGTCGCAAAGGGGATGAGGTTGCCAAAGTAAAAAATAAATCATTTAATAACACCGATAGCAGGGATGTAAACCGATTCTAAACTGAACCGCTAATTTGTGCTCAAGAATCGAACCGTGAAACAAAACTGGTGATTTTGGAAAATTTCGGAACCAAAACCAAAATTGAAAAGAATAATGGTTCGGTTCATTTCATGAACGAATTTTATTACGAAATACGACAATGGCCAACAAAATTGAACGCAAGGGCGCTGCAACCACATCTACAACAACATCTAAAAAACCAAAAATATTTAGTACTAGGGTTGACGGAAATGTTATCGATATATAGAATATCGATATTTTTGTCGAAGAAACGATATATCAATATCGCATATTTTACAAACGCGATAAATTGTTTATCGAATATTTATTGTGATATTTTCGGCGATATTTTTAAGTTCTCCATGGAAGAGAAAGACAAATTGCTAGCGCTTTCCAACTTGGAATTGGCATATGATATTTTACCAAAAAGTTTGTCTTCGACTATAAAAGTGTGGTTACCGACAACAGAAGCCTAATAACCGATAAACACATAACTCAACGCGTCTTCCTAAAATCTCTGTCTAACGATTATTGATAAAAAAAAAAAGTTCTTACGTTTTTTGGATTTAATTGTTTGTTTCTTTTTATGTTTTCTTTGTTGTCGATATGTTTTCTTTTCAACTTCAGCTAAAGTTCTTTTACTATAAATTCTTGAATAAGTTTCCACAACATCACATATAATAAATAAAACGAAATACATATCTTTATCAAACCTATAAATATATATTGGATCTGTATTTTTTGGGTTTCGAAGCCCTGTTCTGTAGACTTTGATCACAGACAGAATTTAGAAAAAGAAAAAACTTTGTTTAGAATATCATAAATATCGATAATATCGATTATTCTGTTAACAAAATATAAATATCGAAATGATACTTTTTAAATATCGAAAAATATATTCAAATATCCGACATCCCTAATTTGTACAGAGCAACCAATCTCTCCTTCAGCTGAACACAATATTTTTATGCACCTGCTTGATATAGCTCACATCAAGGCCAGTTTTTCTCTATTTCAATATTAACATTTGTTAAAGTGTTCACACAAGCTGGTTTGAATATTTTGTATGACCATTGACTTTATTTTTCTCTATTTCTTAAGCTGAGACGCGTAACGGTAAATGCATTTCATTGTGTGTTGAGTAGTGTTAGGTAAAGGTTGTTTCTTTCACGGAACATGTTCACTTGTTCCTTTTTTTAAGTGAGTCAACTACGATCGATCAGTTGTTCTCGTTTCGCTGCTCTTGTTCCGAGACTCTTGTTCCGTGACTCTTGTTCCGAGACTCTCGTTTCGCTGCTCCGTTTTTCTGTTGATCCGTTATGGCTAAGATTGCTTTGTGAGTTGCAACATGGAACAACAGTCTCTGAACAAGAGTCACGGAATAAGAGTTACAGAACAATTGTCTCGGATCAAGTATCTCGGAACAAGAGAGAAGACGAACATTTTCACTTGTTCTTTTTAGTGAACAACTCCTATTTGTTCACTCACTCCGGAACAACCAAACTTTAGTGTTGAGAGAAATAATGGGCACAAAGAGCCTGGGGCTGCCATCTGGTGGTAACAATCTTTCGCATCAAGTGCCAGCTGCACACTGAAGCTGTGTCAACTGAGCAGAGATAATTGCACCTTGGACTGAAGCATAAAGACATACGACAACTACCTCAACAAAACGCTCAGATTTTCGTAAATGTGGCTTGTGCCGACGTTGCAATTGTCGCTTAATGGCTCGCGAGCCACTGAAGTACCCTACACTGTTTTAAGCTCTATTTTAAAGCTTTAGGTGAAGTTGTACCTATTACTAGACAGCGTTTGCATGAATGGCAAACTGATAATATGTAAGCTATAAAATAAAAGCTTTTGAATGACGGCCGCACCTGTAATAGAAACACCTTGGATTTGGTCCTGTGGTTTGGGTCCGTTGTTAGCTTATCCTCGTTAATAGTTAGAGTATCGGTTTACAGCTTATTGGATCGTTGACAAATTTTTGGTAATATTACAATTTCTTATTTCGATAAAAATGTTAAGAAATTTTTTCCAGTTTCCAAAGAAGTGCCTTAGTCATTTTTGAAACCAAACCATTTTCGTAAAAGAGCGGATACGGGTTTAGGTTCGGGAGGTAATTAATTTAAGCAGTTCGGTTTACAATTTCGTGCAAAGGATCCAAAAAACACCTGAACTTAACCGGTTCTGTTAAAATCGGATCTGAAATGGCTTGCAGCCTTGCTCAAAACCCCCCCATAATGGAATAAAATCCAACCCCGTCTCTGTTCAAAAAAGAATCATTGAACTTGTATTGGCAACCAGAAACAAGTTGCAGACTTCTTTTTGTTAAGCCAATCCAAAGCCAAGCCCAGGCAGATGCTCAACCGTCTGTTGCAATTTCAACATATTTATAATTAATGGCAAAATGTTTTGATAGTTTTTTTTTGTATTTGGTCCCACCAACAATTGAAAATCGTTGCTGCAATCGAAGTTTGGAAGTTGGTCAAATTTTGGATGCCTCAATCGCAACGTGATTTCATATTCAAAGGCTCGCAGAGGCTCAAGCATTTCCGCTTTAACGAAATGTGTAATTAAGCCGTAAACTTCAACCAAAGTCAAATGTATAAAATGAAAATAAAAAATAGTTGGCCAACGTTTCAAACATAAAACCAGTTCTAATTCTTATCAAGCGTTTCTTCACAGTCCATATAATTACTCATGGTAGTCGGGTCGTCTGTCTTTAGTCCCTCGTTCAATGGCTTTTAATTATAAAAGAATTTTGGTTTTGCGTGTGTGTGAAAAACAAAACAAAAATATGTTGTTTTCTAGGCATCTCATTAAAAACGAAAGTTTCTTGACTCATTAATTAGCCAAGTAGCCAAAGTCAAATATGGAAATGCCAAGACCTCAACTTAAACCGGCGTTTTTTTTTTTCTATTTCAGCTTCCATTTATTGTCTGAGTTTCTTTATTTGGCTTAATGAGGTGTTGGCTGTAAGTTTTTGTTCTATTCGATTTGGTTATGTAAGCAGGAAAGTAAAAGTTCTAAAGTTCATTGTGATGTTAGGTCCAAAACCGGCTTACATATAAATCAAGCAATCCAATTGGTTCTCACATTTATAATATCCATGCTAAACGTCTCTAGATTACTGCAAATGTAGTTATTAAAGCTGCACCCATAATCGGAATCAGAATCAGTGACAGGTGGAGTCAAAAGCTACTATTTAGTATCAGGCATCAGTTGTAGACGCCGCTTGGGTTAAGGCCAAAAACAAATGGAAAGATATTATATATATCAATTAAATCCATCGAAGCTTGCATACTCTAGAAAACCTGAATTAAGATAAATGGTATCGCAACTGTTATACTTTTTAAAGAATACAAAATTGAACTCTAAAATTTTGGCTGCGGGACTCTCTTAACATAATCTTAGAGAGAAGCCAGTCAGACGTTTGGTCCAATAAAATGATTTGAACCTTGCTTAAATATAGACTGTGGGGGCTAAATCGCTAAAATTCGCTTATATATTTATTGAAGTTGGTATCGTTAATATTTTGATAGTGCCACATCAGCTTGGCAGCGGTAGCAAACACAATGCAGTTTTTTTTTGTAATGACTCCACTGCCTTTCTAATTATTCTAAAGGTCGAACAGTGGTCGAAATTTTACTATTAAAAATATTTATTAACAGGTAATGACTGCATTTTGTCGACAATTTTAAGTACATAACTACCTAAGTCAAATAATTGTAAATAAAATTGAATCTTCGCAGGAAACATTTATATGCTATATACGCTGATTTCTGGCGATTAAAGTGGCTATTTACAAAATACTAGCATAATCCCCGGTGCGCTTCTCTACGCAGCATTCAGTATAGCCGCTATATACGAAATCAAAAAAAAAAATTGAAATGAATTACAGGCGACTAAATTTTTTTATGGAATTTTCCGAGCTGAAATTGTACAATTGAAATAGTGGAATAAAATGGCATTCACTATTAATTCAAGCAGTTCACTGCTTGATGTTAATTTACGACACATCTAATCTATCTTTTAAACTGAATGAATTTTTCGGGTGTATGCAATAAGGCCCATTTATTGCACTCTTGTGTTTAAAAAAAAAACCTAAAAGAAAATGGTTTATACATATTTGTCGAATTTGAATCTGGAACATGTATTGTTGTTTAAGTAAATTAGTTTAAAGCTATTAAAGTTGAGTTGAGATTATCTTCATCGTTTATTAGAAAATTGAACATGTTCAAAATTCGAAATCGGAACAGGCCAGATAAAACGGATGATTTTGAAATGATAACGTTACGATTTTCAATATTTTTGAAAAAAAGGTCCAATAATGCCACCGGACAACAAACCGCACCAAACAGTAGCTTTTTTACAGGATGCATTGGAAGCACTTGAATTGCCTCCGGCTGCTCTTCCGAACAATTTCGGTAAATCTGTTTGTTGTTTGTTGAGCTTCGTCGCTAAAGACAATTTTTCGATAAACAAAAGTGGATCTTCTTTCATCCCTTTCAGCAAACAAAAAACGTTGTGGAAGGACACAAGGCTTCAGTTCTTACAAGCCCAATTGTTGTGAACGGCAATATTCTCCTCGTTACAAACAGATTGTTGGATTATTGTCTAAACTGGTGCAAAATTTGGTCACAATAGCTTAAATAACCTGTTCGGTGAGTCGATTATGACGACCATAAAATGAACATAACACATTTCTCAAAGAGCACGAATTTTGATATTAAAATTCAATGATTTACAAGCGCTGTTCGTTTGTTATAGATTATTTTCACTAAGGCAGATATGTACATATTTTCACATATTATCAGAAATTGAAAAAAATATAACATATTTCCCATAAGAAAACAAATGTACATATTTAAGATATGTGTACAGTATACACTTATATTCATGCAAAGCAATCGCCTTTCTGAAACTTGTGTCCGCTCCACGAGCAGTTTAAAGCAGAGTTTGACTTCCATAGCTGCTGGAAGCCGAACACATTCGGCAATTCACACAGAGACGAGCCGAATGCTTGCCGAGCCCTTCGCCAAGAGAGTCAAAATATCAGCAAAGCCAATCATTCGATGGCTAGCTTTCAACGAGATAGGCATACCAAACATTTTATTTTTTCGCCTTGCCCTTCCTGACATACGCTGGTTTAAAGCATAGTTCGCCTGCCATAGCCCCTAGGGGCCGAACACGTTCGGCAATTCACATGTTTATGAGCCGATTACTTTCCAAGGTTCGCAAGACTGATTGGCAGAGAGTTAAACTTAACCTACTCTTCATGGAAAGCACATCGACATCTGTTTGGTACCAGGCAACACTTTCACACGTTTTCTTTTCTCTCTTCTTGGCGAAAAAAATAAATAAAATCAATAAAATCATTTATAAATGCTTATTTATTGATTTCCCTAAGAAAATGAAAGGAGCTACAAAACCAATATATTAAAAAAATCGTTCTTTGCGATATTGCATGCACCCGAATTTTCATATATCTGCAAATATAACAAATTGCGTAGATACAAAAAATTAGGACTGAAAACCAGAAACAAGAAACAATTGAATAAATGACAAAGTGAAAGAAATGAAGTAAGTAATATAAAGAAGGATGGTGCAACAAATAAGGAATGTAAAGGGCAAGAAAGAAGGAAAGCTTACAAACAGCATAGCATTTAAAAGGCAATATTATGAATGAAAGGTAATAAATTACAAAATAGCTATCCACATTTTTTATTTAAAGTTAATAGTTTGAGAGTTATTGAGTTTTGCATACAATTTTCTTAAGTCAAAATATCGGAACAATTTTTGCAAAAAAATCATTAACATTGTTTAAAAATTGATAATACTAATAACTTATTAGTCAAATGTTTCGTAAAGAAAGTGGGTTATAAGTTATAAAAGAATCACAACTTGAATTAGGAAACTGTTGAGTTGGAAGACTGTTGCAATCATGGAACCAAGCGCTAGCTTTAAAACTTTGAGCAAGATATCTCCTTTGCGAATGCTTAACTAAAGCATTCCCCCAAATACATGTGGCTAAACTCATCTTTCTTTTGTTCTGTCTCAAAGATTCAAGTCACATACAAAAACTATTTTGGAGCGCACACACAGCGCCATTTGATCTTGAAACTCTATGGGCGAATTCGTGCATGCCCATTGGCGTTACAAATTGGTGTCATTCACTGCACAGTTTAGTATAAGAAATTAGAATGCTAATCGATAGTCAATGGATACGCCCTGAAAACTAATAGAGAACAGCTACAATACAATTCAATGTTCCATACACCTTACAATAACAATTCCGGTTAATAAACTTGATTTGAAACCAGAAGTGAATAGTGCGAGCAAAACGTAAAGGCAAATAAATTGTCACTAAGTACAAATAAAATGTGTAACAAATGGGTTAACGTGGCCCGCACCCGCACGCGCAGACAATTGGACGAAGCATGTTGGTACCTGGTGTTGGTCTGCAACAGGCAAGTAAGTGACAAATTGTCAAACATTCTCACAAACAAAACACAAACAAATGTCGCGCGACGATTGCAATTCCATTGACAGTCGAGTTGAGGGACGGGCAGGCTCAAAGCCAGCAAGGGAGAGGCCACATGGCGTATGCGTTATTTGGAAAAGCCAAAAGCAAAACACTAATTGGTTTGTATTTCCATGGAATTTCTTAAAAGTTTATTGCACTTTTTTTTTATTATTGTCGCTATTTTGTTATATATTAACGCACATTGCAGCAAACAAACAACGAATAGTGCAATCGCAACCAGTTTATGTTAGCTCGTGCGAATTTAAAGCGTTTTGTCAGCGTTTGACGTGCGTTTTTGTTTTTTTTTTTGCAGCAGCCAGCATACAATTTGTTAATTTTAGGTTTTGCCGCCGTTAATTGTTTTGGCCAAAGTTCAGATTTTGTTTTTTAAAGACATAAGCGCAATGCAGTTTTAATAACTGTTTGGCAAGACAAAATTCTATTAAATTATGGAATGCATAAATTCCAAAAAAAAAGTTGTACTTATTAATGGATTCTCTTCAAAACGACCCCTCAGTTCTAAGTATTTTTTAGTTCTGCAGCATGAGGGCAACGACGCATAGTGACGCATGTAGTACAAATGAGGTTGCAAAAATCAAAAAAAGCATGTTGAAGTTTTGCGAAGTTTTGAATGAAAGCATCTTCTTTGGGAAATTGATTACAAATATGCAACCTTTTATAAAATGTGATGTTTACTTTAGAAGATATAGCCCTTTAAAGTTGACCTATTTGTAGTTTCCGAAAAAAACACACCATTTTTATGTAATTTGGTCCGCTTTCAGTCAGCATATCACGTAAGGAATCGTCATATTTTCTTTTTCTATTGATTGATGTTTTTATTAAGTGTATAATTCAAAAAAAATACTGTTTGCTTTGTGCTTCTCCTGGTAAATCGCTATTTACCAACTGTCCATTTTTTCACTATTTTCCAACTTTGATGGAAAATACAAGACAAATTTATAATTTTGTATATTTGTCATATTTTTTAAATATATTTTTTGATTATTCCTTTACCGAATTCAAAAAGTTCTAACTGCCCCTAGCCGCCTCTGCAACTGCTAGAGGTAAAATTTGTATAAAAAACATTGCAAATGAGGGCCTCTTCAAAGTGTTGGCAGCATCTTTCTAAACATTTATTTCATCTCTGCGGATGAGTTAGAATCGATTATTCGATATAGTTCAATAATGAGTAATCTTTTCATATACCTTCTCTTTGAACAGTAAAATTAATTTTGAAAAAAAAATTAAAAATTTTTTTTTTTTAAATTAAAAAATAAATTAGAAAAAAATAAAAAATAAGTTTTTTGGGTAATAATTTTAACATATTAAATATTTAAAAAAGAAAAATAAAAAATTTTAAATTGTAAAAAAAAATTTTGTTGGTACATAAAAATTGATTTTTTACAAAATTTGACTTTGGTAAGTATAAGTAAGCATTTAGTAGGCATATCACGGTTTTCAAACATTTTTTATAGGTTGAATAAAATATCTATATGGTCACTTATGAAAACAAATGTAACGTTCATTTCAGGCGATCTAAGTAATCCTCATAAAATTAGTGGCACATAGCGTTTGAAAAGTACTTTCAAGGTACAAGGTATTATAGTTTACTCAGTTCGCTTTAGTAAAGAAGTAATGGCTGTTTTAAGTGCCGTTCCTACGACACTAAAATGGGAAGTCGTGTTTGAACTCAACACACATTTTCTTTATTTTAAGCTATTTTTGGAGTGTTATTAAAAAAATGGTTAAGGCATAAAGAAAGGAGGACTATTAAACCATTCTAAAACAGTTTTGGTGAGCTCAGAGGAGTGGCTCGTTCGTCCATAATGTTTCCACTACTATAAACAGGGCTAGAATAGGGAATCTGGTCCACACTATTGACTACACTGGGAAACTAAACAGCACCTCCCCCTCGCTAACGAAACTAAATCAATTATTTAAACAGTTCTGGCGAAAGACTATACCTGTGGCAACGGTAAAGATGATGCGTTAAGGCAGATTTATGTTTTTTTTAAATGGAGGACCCTAATTACCACTTTAGGCCGTAATGTAGCTCCTCAAAAAATCTACATACAAGAAGATTTTAGGATCAGCTTTGCCGAATTGCCAACAGCGGCGCACATGATAGCCGTTCGACGAAAGCATATGCAAATATTTATTTAATGTATTTTATTTTAATAATTCAATTTATCGAAAACTAAGCAAGATTGCGAATCGCTATTTGATATTTTAATCGTATTTCGCTAAGATTAACCAAAATTTAACAATATGAAATCGAGAGGACACAGTTTTGATGGAACATTCTGAATTTTGTTCGTTCGTTACATAATTCAACGTGCAAAATATATTTTGAACCAATTTTTTCCAGCTTCAAGAGCAGAAAATGTTGTGTTCGCAAAGTAAGTTGGAAGCAAATAAAATGATGTATTTTTCCCGTTATATTAAAAAAAACCTATTTTTCGTTACGCACGTTACACGATTTAACTATGCTAATAAATGTTAAGCCAAAATAGTTTTCCAAAGTGTTTTAACTATAGAGGGTCCAAAATTGGTTAAACTTAAAGTTGGTTTAGGCAGAGAACACCTTAGCTTAGTATAAAGCTGATTTATGGCAATTTAAAAAACAAAATTTATAGCGCAACAAAATTTTGGTTCAAAGTAGGTGATATTTTTTGGTGATATTCTATTTCTATTTCTCCTTTACATATTCTTAAAGGTAAGTATGTAGCCTATTTTATGTATATTTTGTGGATTGTGTTAGCGCAACTTCAAAAATAGACTCCTGGTTGACATTTTTGTTTGGAAATGCCCATTTTTCATTTAGATTATTCGATAATCTCATTTGGTTCAAAAGTTATGATTTTTGCAACGAAAAAACTCAAATAGAGCCCCGGGCTTTATGTCACCGAGCGTTATTACAAGCCCCAAGTAATGTTGCTCAATTTTCCAGTTTAGTCATTTTGTTGATCAGTTATTCTTTTTTTGTCGGCTATTGATGAGTTGCCTATTCTTTTGTGTTTTTTTGTTCAGTTGGCTCTGTTTTTGTATACACTTTCAAAAAATAATCGATTTGGTTTAAGGGGGTCTTCTACCTTTGCACATGGTTTTTTGAGTGTTTTTTTTTAAATAATTCTGGAGAAAAAACAATAGGAGGTTTTTAAATTTGTTTTGTGTTATTTATTAATTAAATAAAAATATGAAAAAATGGGCAGTTCAACAAGTTATCGGCCTGCCAATTAAGGTCTCCAAAAAGAGGTCATGATTTCGGGACTCCAGGTTATCGGAAATGAAAACGGTAAATGAGGTCATGATCAGAATTGATATTATTCTAGCCCGTACCTCAATCATATTTTAAAATATTTTTTTGAGAAATTGGCGGCAACTTAAAAAAATCGATTTGTTTGAAGCGGATGAAAGGGGAACGTCCAAACTTTAAAAATATTTTTTCCAAGGTAGAAGACCCAATTAACTCTGAAATCATGTTTCAATTTGTAAGTTAAAAATCCTATTAACCAGATTAGATTAAGAAAGCTACAATTGAAAGCAACAAGTTTTTCTCACAAAGACACTTTTTCCGACCGATTGGTTCTATGGCAACTATAAGATATGCTGGTTTGTTCTCGTTTCCGAATTCGATCAATCGGAATTGGTGAAGGGTCTTATTTTTAAAAAAACGATTAGACAATTCGGTTCATATATTTATGCATCAAGACAGTCGGAGGAAGATAAATGGAAATTTGAAGTTATTCGCCGAATAAGACAATCGGATTATGAAAACGGGAACATTTATCAATTCCGATTCCACATCATGTGATCGAAATCGGAAATGGGAACAGGCCTGATTGTAACCCGATTCGCGCGGTGCTGTCATATTTGCAGCATGTAGTAAAAAAAGACTATTTGCTAATTCCGACAAAGCTTAATCGACTCAGCTCGTTGTCCTTATCGAGAATGTATATTATTTATACTTTATACACTGTTTAAAAACAAGTTATTTAGCAACTGAACAAAAGTGAGCAATTGAAGAAGTGAGCAACTCATTTTTGTTCACTTTCAACTGAACAACCTAACTCTAACTTGCTTACTGCTAACCAAAATGAGATTCAATTTTTAACACAAAAGAGAAATAACGCTCAAATGAGATTTACTGAATTTACTCAAATGTTTGGGCCATACCTTTTTGTGAAGTGTAACTTAATTTACCGCTCAACCCATTTGAAATCAATTTTAAACCATTTCGGTGCCTTAGCAACAGCTCAATTCTTAATTACATTTAACCGTTAATAATTGCCAACAAATTACTAATAAGGAGGGTGTTAAAATTATACCCCAATGCAGGGCAAATTACTTTTGTTAACCAACAACAATAACAACTCATTTGTCCATCAAAAAAGCATTAAGCAAAGAGGGCATTGCAGCAATCTCCTGGCGTGAGATAAACATCTGCTCAATCAAAAAATAATAATAATAACAATAACAAGAAAATATACGTAAAATTTTTCTACACGCTTGTCAATCAAAAGTCCGGAATCCGTCCAAGACAAAGGGCACATAAAAAAGGCTTTTTTTCAATTTTCGATGGTTTAAAACGCGGGCTAACTGTAAATGTAATGCAAACACACACACACATTCACCGCTCTAAGTCACACATACACTTTCATCCATGACCTTGAAGCTAAATCTCAGGCATTTTTTTACTTAAGGTTTTTGTTTCCTTTTGGCCAAGATTTGTCTGTTAGTTGGGTGATTTTTGGTTTTTGTTTTTCTTGGCAATTGCAAGGCCGCCCTGCACCGCCCCGCTCAGTCACTTAGATTTCTACAATTGAAGACAAATCCGTTTTATAGCCGCTGTAAGAAGCACACACACACACACACACACACACTGGAAACAGTCACTCATTGAGCAAGGTAGCAAAAATTAAAACACAGCCAAAACTTTTGAGTAACAAGCAAAAAAAAAAAATTGAAAAATGCTAAGCATAAAAAACGCGTTTTTTTCTTTGGATTTTTGTTTTGGCCAATTTTAGCTTGTCTCTGGCATATTATTAACCGTTACTTTTATTTAACCCGCTCAGCTTACCAATGCACCCACCACATTTGTCGTTGTTAATCCCGTTGCTGTTGTTGTTGTTGTTGGCGTTGTTTATTGTTGTTGCTGGCTTCAAGTTGATTTTTGTATTTGATTGTTAAGCTTTCTATATAACGTGTTGCTGTTGTTGTTGTTATTTGTTATTGTTCAGTGCAATTGTTGCTAGGCCATTAAAATTGGAGCAATATTGGCGCGCGAGCTTTAAAATGAGTATTAGACGATTGTTTTTTATTTTTTGTTAGCAATTTATCGTTTAATTAATTTTATTTCTTATTTGTACACACTCTGAAAACTATATATTTAACTGACTTGATCGAAATGTTATTTTCGTTGGGTTTTTAGTTATTTTGCTTTCACAAAATTATGTCTGGTTGACTTTTTAGAACGGTCCTTAAATCAGTTTTCAGCTGTGTTTTTATTATGCTTTGTGTAGCTAGTAAATTGTTATGGCTTTAACAAATCCCTGCTCAAACAAGTTGCAGACTTTCACGAAAAAGTGTTTTTTTATGAAATAATAAATCTAAAGTTTATTTTGCTGCCCGTCCGTTTATGCGTCCGTTTGGCTACAGCGTCCACAATTAACTGAATTCCCACAGCGATCAGAAACTGATAAGTGCCTGGCTAGCGCCCCAAAGAAGCAGGCAAAAGCTCAGACCGAGACCGAGACTCAGCCTCAGCCAGTCAAGTCGCAGCCAACATTCACAGAACGTACCAGGCAGGCCGCCAACTCCACCGACTTGATTTGCTTAGTTTGGGGCCACAGAACAAACAAACAAAAACAACAACACCACCAACAGCTGCAGGTCCATAGAGCCAAAACAAACCCACAAACAACAGGCTAGAGTTCGTTCCACTATCAAAGACTCGGTCGTTGTTAAGGCGGCTTCGGTAACTAAACAAAAAGCTAACTTCGTGTTTTGTTTTTTTTTTTTTATAAATTTTGCACACTTTTTATATAAAATTTCTTTAAGCCAAGCTTGAAGTCCACTTGTTTTGACCACCTTGTTTATATTGACCCAACTAACTGTGTTAGCCGAGTGCAGAACCAAATGGAAAAGCTTTTTGATTTTAGTCAATTTCTAAGCCGAATTGCAATAATGAATTAATGTTTTTTATTAAATTGAAAAACCAACAAAGACTTATAAAATGTATATAGAAAAAATATACAAAATTTGTTTTAGTCGTAACATATTTGCAGGAGAGCTTCTGCTTATGGTTCGAAACTTAGCTAAGAGCGAATCTCTCCAAGGCAAGATTTATGAAGGGAGATCTTAGCTTTCCTAAAGTTTAGTTTTGTTTTACAAATAATACATTTTTAAAACCAAAAAATTATAGTTAAAACAAGGAATCGAATCTCTTAGAACCGATTGCGTCTCTTGAACCGGACCACGAACCGAACCTTATAAATTATTCACCTTCCGAACCGGACCTCCTATTTTTTGATTTAAATAACCTCTAACATTTTGGTACGTTGTTAACCATGGTTCAAGCCAAAACTGGGGGGACAAACTTAACCAAAACGGATTTCAGTTCCGGTACATACCATAATGAGTTTTTTGGTTGAAGGTTCTATTTCGGTCTTAAATTTATTCGGTTTAGGGTTTTGATGCGGTACATGGATTTTTATTTCGGTATACCGGTACCGACAAGTGCAAGTATAATTTTTTGAAATATTCAAAAATTAAATTGCTAAGATATCGAAAAATTTAACGAAAGTAATGAAACTTTAAAAAATAGTTTTCATATGTGTATTATCCAGGGACAGTAACAGTTATAACTTATATCAAAAAATTTAAAAAAAAAACTTTTAATCCGATTGAAAATAAGTCGCTTCTGGCTAAATTATTTCTTCCCCAACATCATTAGATTTCAAGTCAGGGTTGTATTTCAGATGAACCATCAATGCGGGTTTAATGATAATAAAAAACTCTCTTGTCTCTTCATCATTAGACGTTACATTTCCCCCTCCCGAAGTTCAATTCAAAATCATTTGTTATTCATATGAAATGTTTATTTTATAAGCCATTTTAATGTAAAATACATATTTACATGCAATATTAAATGCGACAATAATTCAAATTAAATTGCAACATTTTGCTAACAATAAATCTGAGCCTATCGAATTTGTATGACATATTTTTGTATACTTATATGAAAACAAAACATTTTCTTTAAAAATGTATCACAAAATAAAGAGGAATTACTGTACATTAAAGTAATTAGTTAGCTTTTTCGGCCGCTTTCTCTCGAATTCTCAAAGCATTTAAAACATCCAATTATCAAATTTCCCACGACGCGATTGCTTTCTGTTTTGAAAAAGAAATTGTGCGATAAATTAGTAGGTCAAGCAGCCAAATTATCAAAATGTGTCGAGTGTAGATATGCATTTGTATTGTTGTTGTCATGATATGTTTATTTTTAAAAAGAAAACAACAAAAACCACTACAAAATGTATTTGAATTATTTATTTTTGTATTGCTTAAAGGTAATGCATCTTCATTTATATTTATAGTACATATTTTCCATAACTTTAATACATCATAAAAATAATCGTAATCGTATAAACAAAACAAATCGTAATTGAATTATGCCATAAAACAGCTCATTTAAAAGAAATCACACACAATGCCCATACAAGTTTCGATTTTGTTTTTTGTTTTTTTTTTTTGGAATACAAAATGTATAAAAATATTACTTATAGAAAATATACGTTTATGGAAACTGAAACAGTTTTCTATTTCTTGCATGCAATTTGACACCCAATGGCAAACAAATTATGATTCAACTAATACACATCATATACTAAAAAATAGAAAAAAGAAGTTAGAAAGAAACTGGATAAAATTGTTTGAAATAGAAGACGGCGGTTATTCCATTTGATAAGTACAACTGTTGTATGCATAAATGTGTTTTATAATTAGGATATTGATTTTGGGGGATTGTCTTAAGGGTTCGTTACTATTGTGTGTTTCACAAGCATTGGAATGTGTAGAGTAAACAAATGTATCGATTAAAGCTAGCTAAAATGGTATTTAACTACAGAAATCTCTAGGGAAGGCAACAAAAAGAAAAACAAAACCACAATCAGAATGAAAGTGATAGCACAATTATACAGAGCAGGGTGAAAGAAAGTGTTGATATACTTCACTTTCAGAACCCTGTGTATAGATTAGTGTTGGGTTAAACTACCAAGTCAGTCCTAGGTGTTCAAATCGTATGGGAATTGGGTCGTTTTTGGGTCGGAAGCGATTTGTGTAACACCTAAGAGTTCCTCTCTTTTTAGTGAGTAAACAAAATGAGCCACTCTGTTCAGTTGTTCATCTTACTCAGTTGTTGTTTTTTGTTCAGTTGCTCACTCACATGTTCTTTTTTGTTCAGTTGTTCAATTTAAGTAGTTTAATGAGTTTGTTCATATTTCTTCTACCATTACAAGATATATTTGATTTGACTAAAGCCTCGACTCATTGTATTTTCTTCATCCCATTAACCAGATTAAAAAGAACCAAATTGTTTAGGGATTTTAAAACTTTAAAACATCTAAAATTCTAAAGGTTCGGTTCACGGAAGGCTTCCTAATAACATTGAAAACAAAGATTCAGTTTGAGCTTGGGTTCATATATCGACTAATCATTGAATACTCGTCATTCAGCTAGATCTTAAGAATTTGGATGGTGCAATATTTTCAATTTCACGTTCGATTTAAGAGTTCCAAACCATTTTTGTTCCTAAAAACCGCAAAACTTTATTCAGACCGCGATTTAAAGACTAGAATGAAGCACCTATCAAATAAAAATTTAAGATCCCAATTTTTCAGAAAAATGTCTTATAAAATCTCACAACATTATGACCCATTTTTTATGTCTCACATTAAATAACTTTGACTTTTATCAACCGATTGACGCGATTCTGAAAAGTCATTTCAGTACAATTTTAACCATGAATGGCTTTACGCCAAAATTGACCAACAAATCTACGAAAATATTGCGGAAAACACTATTCTCGAATTTTGTTGAGCGCAGAACAGTGGAAGATCGCCCACATGCTGTTCAAAAGGATCCAATAAACTAGTTGAAGCAGTAAGAGAACCCTCATTTGTCGCGCTTAACAGTTTTGAGTCTGTGGAACCACTTTGCGGCGCATTTTAAAGAATGAATTAAATTTTTTTTTCGAATAAAGTGCAACTGACTCAAAAAATAATGCCGACAGAACGCCCAAGTCGTTTGGAATACGTCCAAACCGACGAATTGCATTTTTTCCGAATAAAATGCAATTGACTTAAAAAATAATGCCAACAGAACGCCCAAGTCGTTTGGAATACGTCCAAACCGACGAATTGCATTTTTTTCCGAATAAAATGCAATTGACTTTAAAAAATAATGCCAACATAACGCCCAAGTCGTTTGGAATACGTACAAACAGACGCTCGATATGTGATGTTAAAAATTTGATCCCTCCGGCCTTCTTTTTGTGCAAAGCGTACGCATCAGACCCAGACAAGCTCAAGGCAAACATTATAACCGGAATTATATATATGGAAATCGGATGGGTTTTTTTTTGTTAAGTTATTTAATATTCACCTACCGATCTTAAAGAAATCTTTGGCAGTGAAAATATTATGACAAATTATTTTTTAATAACCTATTAATTTTCAAAGTTCTATTTGAATGACTCAAAAAAACTAGAACCGAACTGGTTCTGCGGCTTTGGTATTTTATATGGTAAACTCATCAATTTTTAAGAACCAACCCTAAACTTAGAAAAAACGAACAACTGAACAAAAAAGAACCAGTAGCTTACTTACTGAACAATTTAAGGAACATGTTCACTGGTTCAGTTTAGTAAGCAAACTCATTTTTGCTCACTTACTCATGAACCCAACCCAACACTAACTATATACTTGAAGTTGCCTCATCAAACTTGCGTCACGCACTGAGCATATTTATCCAGTTCGCCACGTAGCAGCTTAACACGTTCGGCTTCTTCTCTTAAAGTGCGCACAAGTTCCTCAATGGTTCTTTGCTGGGTCTGCACCACGGTCTCTAGTTTCTCTACTCGTTGCTCCAATTGCTGTACCCTAGGTGCAGCGGATTCCTGATGATTGTTTTGTGGGGCAGGTGCAGGCGCGGAAGGTGCAGGCGCTGGCGCTGGACTGGCATTGTTGCTTATCTTCTCCTCGATTGTACTGCTGTGTGTGCTGCTGGTATTGGCTGACCTCACTAGAGGTGACACACTGCGATTACGTATGGAGAGGCTATTAGGGCGTGCCGCACGTGTTTCCTCATCACTGCTGGTTGTGGCTGCCGCCGCCTTGCCAGCTGACAAGCTTTTAGACATGATGGCATCATTATTGCTGCTGCTGGTGCTGCTGCTGGTGCTCACTATGCTTGTGGCAGACTCCTTTTTATTGCTGCTCTCCACAAACATGGATTGCTGCATCAGACTGGAGGAAGTCACCGCCGAAGATTGCACTTTTGTTGTGGTTGCCATGGTGGTACTGCTGCTGGTGCTACTGCTGGCGCTGGTGGTGACCACACTGGAGGTGGCCGGCTCGGGGGCAAACAATTTGGAAGTTCTTTCAGCCACTGAGGCACCTCGTGGCTCCACGCTGGGTGTTACCTTCTTGCGGGTCACTTGAGAAGCCTTCAATTCCTCCATCCAGGGCGCCTTTTTCTGCTGCCATTCGCGTGGCTTAGGTTTGGCCAATTGATCATCACCCGTGGAATTGTCATCGGATGAGGCTGCCGCTTGTTTGCCCGTTCCTCCATCTTCACTTAATTCACTGGCACTGCCGCCCATTCCGCCGCTACCATTCACATATACCGAATTATTGTTGCTTTCGCCCAGCACATTAATGGCCGCCGATGGTGGTCGTCGTTTGGGTGCCTTGACGCGTCCGGCGCGCATATCTGTCAATATGGAGGCACGTTCCACACGATCAAAATCGGTATCTTCGCCAGCAATGGTGGCCGCACGTCGCATAACCAGTTGGCCGGAGGCACCAGATTCGGGCAGCTGCCCACTGGCCAATTTGCTAGCAGCCAAACCATCAGCCAGATCATGGGATACAGTACTGGTTAGTTTGCCCTCTGGATTCTTTTTCTTGCCTCCCAGTAGATTGGCTGTGAACAAAGGAGTATAAGTTAGTTAACGATTTTAAAATGTTTTATCAAAGATAATAAAATGATTAGTTTGACTAGAAATGGGCGCGGGACAGGATTTCCGCGGGACTCGAATTAAACTGCTGCATCTGATCAGAATTTTTTTTTTAAATATGGATGGATTTTTTATTTAATTTAAGAACTCAACGAAAAGTACTACTTTCGACAGAAAATTCGCTAGTTACAGGCAATACAAAAAAGAAGAATTCGTTCGACTGACCTTCGTTTATACAAAATCGCTTCATAGAATTTGATTAAATTCTTGAAGATTTAGAAAACGCCTAATGTTTAGTTTCTATCTTCAGTAGACTTTGTCCGACGACTGTTGGGGTCAACACTTATAGTTAAGGACAAATATAACATATACATGATCTCGAGATGGCTTAAACTTGCTAGTTTGAATTCTTTGTATAACGGTTTTCTGTGAAACTCATGTGGTACTTAACAGCTTTGTTCTCAATTCCATCTACGGAAGTGAAATTAATTCTTGAAAATGTAAAGTCATATTTTCACCCCCTTAAAAGTAGCATTTTGGTGTATAAATGGCATACCAAAAGAGAAAAGTATAAACAAAATTAGTTTAAGGGGTTGCAATGGAATCAAAGTTTTCTACTTTCTCGATTATTTTATTTATAAGAAGTTGGCGTTTCAAATCAAAGGAATCCCTGTTAATAACACGAACAATTTTGTTAGCTTAGCTCTGATGCATATCTATAAACGCACCCACTTTTTCCACTGTACCGTCCGTTACAAACGGAACAGCGAGAAAGTGTACGTGAGAAGTGAAAAGGAATAAAAAATCTCCCATTTATAATGTAAGACAGTAAAAACAATGTTATCTCTGCTGGTGCACAACATGCCACCTAATTGGGAAATGGTATTTTTCTTATAAAGTTTATTATAGAACTAAGTATTGATCAAATATTTGGAAAGTGTTTTGTTTCATCATTCGCATCGCGATTACGATGCCAAATTCTGAATTTAGTTTCCCAACCAAAGAAATATTAGTTTCGTTTTTAATTTTAATAACAAGTTATCTTGAAATTCTAATGTTGACAACGCTTGAAATGGGGTAAATGGGGTGGCCGACTTGGGGAATATTTGAAGCCATCTCGCAACGCCTAAAACTTAAAAAAAAAATTGTTCAGTTTTTTTATAAATTCTTTGCTAACCAATCCAATCCTTCTATTTCGGATGGTGAGAGTTAGGTTTTCTGATTTTACCTTATGAAGGGGCATTCTAAAGGCCATTTTTTTATTTTTAAATAATTAATTTAATTAATTTATCTAATTTTACACTTGCCATTTCTTTGCGGCTATCAAAAGTGCAAGTTTTATGTTCTGAATTCCGCATCGCAAGAGTTTCGACTAGTTCATTAGAGATTTCAGCAATCGATAAAAGACTATCGTTGGTATAAGGGTTGCCATCAAATTAATAACATGATAAAATGGTACTAAATCCTGTTTTTTTCCTTTGTGACCAAATAATTATTGCACTGCTGACCAGAGACTCTGCTTGCTGGTTATAAAAAACAGAACAGAATATATATATAAAAGAACAGCCTCATCGGAAAGAGTGGAGGGTTACCACCATTAGTTCGTGAGCAAATTACCGCATGTTTTTGTTGTCGTTGTCAGAACTATATGCTATAGTAATCCCATCCGGTCGGTTCAGACAAAAGCGCATTCTATGTAATTCAAGACTGTATAAAATTTGTTGATTTAAATAGCTATAAAACTGAGGGAGGAGAGAGCATAGCAACAGAAAGACAGACTTGGCTATATAGACTCAACTCCTCATCCTGATCAAGAATATATATACTTTATGGGTTTGGAGATGCTTCCTTCAATTTTAATATGCAAGGGCATAAAAACTTTGTCCTTTGTGAACGTCAAACGGAATTGGAGAATCGTTTGGTTTATCTTTCTTTAAAAAGTGCTTTCCCAGACATGTCTGATCTATCCATTTTACTATCTTTGATTATATCTTAATAATTACCCGTCACAGGAACTCCTCCCGTTGGCGTCTTCTTTAGCGGCACACTAGGTTTCTTGCTCAGAACTGGCGGCGGTGGTGATTTCAGTTTTTCATCCATATTGTCCAGACTCTTACGTAATTCAGTATAGGATGAGGCTGCTGTGGCGGTATGATTGCTGCTGGTACTGCTAGCTGTTGTGGTTGTAAGCGTAGAGCCGCTCTTCGGCTGCTTGGTCAGATCCAGGTTCTTATTTTCCAGCGATTTACGCTGGGCGGCCACATTGCCACTGGGTAGACCCGTCTCGCTGAGAATATCGTTCAGTGAGTCACGAGAGCCAAAACTCTCCTTACGACCAGAGGCTGAGGAAGAGGTGGTGCTGCTCTGGGTGACAGAATTGCTGCTGCTGCCAGTCTTTTTGATATACACCTTCGATGTGGTCGAAGAGCTGGCCGTGCTTTGTTGTTGCTGCTGCTGTTGTTGTTGTTGTTGGGTCACCGTTGTGGTGCTGCTATTGCTAGAGTTCGTTGTGGTCATGTGGCTGGTGGCGTTGGCTATGGTATTGCTAATCTTACGCTGGGATTGCGTTTGCTGTGATGTCGCAGTTGGCTCGTTGATGGGAGCAACTGTAAAGTGGAGAAGATGACAAGAGTTAGTAAGTTTTTAGGCGTGGGTTTCATTTTTGGCTTTCCCCTCCTCCTCCCCCTCCACCATCACCTGCAAATTGTCATGCAAACATTTTATTATTAAAGATGAGCCATCCGCATCACCATGACTAACACAAGCAACAAGAACAGCTGAGCGAGCGCGCGCATTACACAAACAAATCAACACAAACTGGTTTCACTTCTCAGCCTCAACTTGTTGCCAAATGTCAATAAAATTAATGTGGAAATTGAAATAGAAATACACAAAACCAAGCTCAAGCTCAGGCGTAGGAGAGGGAAATAAACAAACAACAAAATACAATTCAACAAACAAACAAATGACAGGCATAAATAAATGCCAATAAATGGCGATGGCAATAGAAAAATCAAATAGACGATTGAGTAACAGCTAAAAATGTGTAAAGGTCAGACCAAACAAATGGCAATATCACAACAGGAAAGGAAACACAATTTTTGTGTGCATGATCAGTGGACGTTCGAATACCCTCACGTAGCTATAACAATTTAGTATAAAGT
This sequence comes from Lordiphosa mommai, assembly GCA_018904225.1. Lineage (NCBI taxonomy): Eukaryota > Metazoa > Arthropoda > Insecta > Diptera > Drosophilidae > Lordiphosa > Lordiphosa mommai. The sequence continues at coordinate 159,703 of JAEIFT010000134.1, forward strand.
TTTTCAAATATTATTTACAATTCTGTTGTAGATCTCGGAAACTTTTTGTTATGTAGGCTTCACTAATATATGAGATTAAGTTTTAAAATAATAATTTCATATATTTATATTTACTGCTAGACGCAAATCGTACCGCTTTTTCCCAATGAGCTACTGAATCCACTGATGAACCTAGCATATTTATGAAAATTAATTAAATTTGGGATCCAAGAATTTTAAAATATTTTCTAAACTTCCAAGAAAGCATTTCATTTCGGATCCAGCGGAACCCGTCGAACTTGCTCCCATATCTCAAACATCAATGGCTGATGAAATAATGGCTTAACTAAATTATGTAAATAGACTTGTACACATCCGGTCACCTTCGTCAGCTATTGGCGCCAGCTGTGAAGTAACTAGCCATGAAAAAGCTTCTCAAAGTTTGCCGTTCGGATTTGGTGTTAAACTGTAGGTCCCTTTCTCTTGTGCGAAAATTGAAAAGCACACTAGCCAAGAGATTGAAAGAAGCTCGGCTTTGGCCCTTTGGAGCTGTAAAAGCCAGATATTACAATTTTTTACATATGTAGCAAATAGCACATGCCCTCTCTTTTTCTCTCGTGCTTGCAACCCAACAACAAAATCAAAGACACTTTAAAGAGACACTACATCAACGTTTTTCAAGAAGAGCAAGGCGAAAAAGTGAGTGGATTGGTGTGCGAATATAATCTGACGCATAGCGGCTCTGACCTACTTCATTGAACACTGGACAGCGAATGATTGGCTTTGCTGATTTATTTAACGATTCGTGTCTGTGAGAGTTACCGAATGTGTTCATCACATTGGCGCTAAAGATGACAAACACTGTACCACATTCATTTCGGTCGTTGTAAATACGATTTTTGGTGAAGAATTGACGAAATCGTACCCGTTAAGTGGACTCCGTTAGTCAGCGCTTTGCTGTTTGCTCAAGCAAGCACCGCGGAAATCGGTTGTGCTGTAGACCAGCGATGGGCATGTTCGGCATGTTAGTTCGAGGACAGTAAAACAACAACAGAAAAACGAGAAGGCAAAGCTTACTTCGATTGTGCCGAAGTTTTAATACACTTGCAAAAGTTCACTCCAACTGATTTAACCGGTAGAATATATAAGGAATATAGACATCAGATATTTATAAATTCAAAATCATTGAGAATCATAATTTGATCACGTTACCATAAAACAAAAACTTTCCGACCGATCGGTCCTATGGTAGCTATATGCTATAGTCGTCCGATTTTGATCAATTTTTCCAGAATTATGTGGAAGCATATAAAACTAATATATACACAAAAGATTTTCTAACTATAACTTTATTTTTGACCGATCGTTCCTAGGACAGCTTTATACTACAGTCATCCGATCCGGCCGGTTTCGACATAGCTCGATAGCTTTAAAAGAATTGAACGCAGCTCGTCGTACTGATCAAGAATATATATAGTTTATGGGGTCGGAAATGAATATTTCGATGCGTCACAAACTTCTAGGCAAAATTAATATACACTTTGTAAGTGTATTAAAATCTTTTATAAGTATTACTTTGAAAGGGAATGACAATTTCGATTCAAAAACAATATTTATTTTCTAATTTAAATAAGTAATTTATTCGCTCCCGGAACGACATTTTTGTGCACTGATTTGGCTTAGGTTTCGTAAACAGCTGATTGAAAATTGTCGCAAAATGCCGAATGAAAGTTTGCTGGCAAAGAATGCAGTTAAAGAATTTTCGAAATTTTACAAAAGCAGTATGTAAACACATACCAAGTTAGACTGATTAATTTTCTTCAAAGAGACAGATAGAATATAACATAGAAAGCCACTCTCAAACGCCGCTCAATTTTGAGTAATGTTTAGAGATAATTATCATGTAGATACTTTCTGTTAGCTTATAATCATCATAGGAAAAGCCTGTGGTTAGAGCAAGACAGAAATAACTCAGAGAGCGGAACTCACAGCGAACAGCTGACTAATTTGGAATGTTAAGGTAGGAGGCGTCTCACAGTATGTATCCATGTTTACTGGTCTGTGAAAGAGAACGGTCTCACTTAAAAGCTAAACGACGAAGTTTTGTTTATGAAGTTTTTTATGATATTTTTGTTTGTATGGAAGTTTTCGATAAATCTCATTTGCTTGGTTCCGATTGTTTTGATGCAGGGTTGAATTGTGGGTTATTTGCTTATCGATAACTCGAGTTTTTAGGCGAGTTGAACTAGAACTTTAAGAAGCAAACTTTGTCATGTAAATGCGCATGGAGTTTTTATAGATGCTTCAAAACGAAATCGAAGAGAGTTTCATGAAGCAAACTTCATGGTGTTAACACGGAATTATTTATCGTTAAATCTCTTAGTTTGACCTTAACTTCCTTACTTTTTCTGGGCACACTGTACATTTTGTATGGAGCAGTTAACAGCTGATGTCAGCTTTGACTTAAATGTCAAAATGAAAAAAAATCTTAACCCTACCTAGAAACACAAGTTTTTTTTATCATTTGTGAGCAGTAAGTCGAGCAATCAACTCATTAATTTTTTATTAATTTTTTCTAACGTTTAACGCTTTTTTTTAACTATTTTGAAATTTTTATTTTGAACATTTTTTTTCCAAACTTCAGTTACTTTAAGTTGGATTTTTTGCTTGTGGCAGCTCAGTCCTGTTTTAATTTTGCAGAAACAAATATGCAATGCAATTTGTATTGTTATTGTAATTGTTTTGTCTTCCTTTATATTTTCGAATAACTTATTTTAATTATTAGTATTTTTTGGATATTTTTTTTTTATAGCTGAAAGTTATCTTAAGTAAAATACTCTTGTGTGTTTTTGTATATTGTTTTGATTTTATTATTGCTCAACATGTTTTTTGTTGACTATTTTAAATTCAATTCAAATCATCGAAGAAAATCAATTCATCGAAATAATATTAACTCTAGCGTATTGCGATTTGTGCTATCAAATCACAAAGACAAACTTGCCCTCACTTTTAATTAGGTCATCAAGTCAATGTAAAATCCATTTGTATAAACCTGCAAATGAATGTAAATTTTGCTTGTCAAACCACATGCTTTAGTATATAATATAACCCATAAAACTATTAAAGAATAGCATTGGTCATGGCTAATCGCATTGCAAAGCGTTGATAATACAAAAAAGAAAAATTGCAAAAGAAATGCACTCGGGCGACTTTCACTGCCTGGGCAATGAGCAATGACAGCAGCAAATCAACACACAAAAATTATAAAAGGCAGCACGAATTTGAATTTGATATTTATTTAAATATTGAGTAATTGAATGTGTTCAGTTTTAGGTGCTTATTGTTATAACTGTTGCCGGTTGTCTGGGTATTTCGCCTGCGGCTGTCACACTAAAAACGAAAGACTTAAGCAACGAACTTGGGCTCTACGTTGATTTAATGATGACGATGGCGACGAATCATTTAACTTTGAGCGAAGCACCAATTAATAATCATTAATTACACATTGTAGACACATAACATATAATTATTTATGAGACGAAAACAGTTTTTGCCCATGTGGCAATGGCAAATTGCAATTGCAGAAAGTCAGCCAAAAAGAAAGCCGCAAAGAACGCTAACTGTAGCACACGCACCAGTTGTGGGAACGCGGAAAACACAAACAAATCCACAGCTTTTGCCGCACCAAAAAATATTTCAATAACGTAAATGGTCAAGAAATCAAAGCGTACTGAAACAAAAAGGTAAACAAAAATGCTGCCAAAGGTACAAAGTGCTGAGACAGCCAGACCAGCGAGAGGGAGAGAATGTACCTTAAATTCGCTCTCCCTCTCTCTCTCTCTGCTGATTTACCTCTAACTCTCTAGCAACTTTGTTGATAAACTAACAAGCTTAAAACAAAAGGGGCTTGACTTTGGTGAAGGAAGAGGTGAGAGCGAGAGAGAGAGAGGAGGAACAAGTGAAGCGCACGTCTGATAATCACCGCTAATGTTTTCAAGCTGCCAGATGATGATGATTATGAAGATCATAATAATGATGATTGCTGGCTAAGAGCACAAAAGAGACTTGGCAAAGAGTAAGGCAAAACTTTAGACAAAAACCAAAATCAAAACGTAGCACAAAAACCAGTTACAGCAACTGTTGTTTATTTTAATGATGGTTGTCGTTGTTGTTGTTATTGTTGCTTAAGTGTCGAAGGTGGCTGTTGGCTGAGAAAATGCGACGTTGACAAAAGCAAAAGGCAAAGCAAAAATAAAACAAAACAAAAATGCCAAGCATAAATTTGCAAAAGAAACGCTAAAATACTCTTGATTTTCAATAACAACCGCAAAGTATGCAACAAGAATTTGTACAAATTAACCGCAAGAACTTACTAAATTCAACATTATTACAAGGTTATGTCAAGTCTAAAACAAAATAATATTATGTATATACATTTATTTATTTAAAATTCCGGATGGAATTTATTTTACATTTTAACAAAGTTTAGTTCGCCCACAGTTTTCCCGCCTTTTCTAAGTTGTTTAAAATATATGAGAAAACTATAAGGAGTACGAGACAATGTTTTGTTTAAGCCAATTTGAATTTGAACAAATTATTTTTAAGCCACTCAAATGTAAACAAAACAAAATGTGTTACAATTGAACTCAGACCACCATTTTCCGACCTTGGGGTGGATTTTTCCAAATCGGAGAAAACACGTGTCTTATTATTTAGCGTAGTCGATCAGATTAAGAGAATACGAACTTTTCCGGGCATTTTAAACTAGTTGTGAATGGCATTAACAAATATTTCGTGCATATGGAAAATAATGTTCATGTTTCTAGCATTTACGGTTTAGGCTGTGCTTACATTTCCAGTAAGTCAGTCAGTCAGGATAAACTTTTAATACCCTTGCAGAGGGTCTATTACAATTGTCACAATGTTTGTAACGCATAGAATGAAGCATCTCCGACCCCATAAAGTATATATATTCTTGATCAGCATGACGAGCTGAGTTCATTTCCGTCTGTCCGTCGGTTCGTCTGTCCGACTGTTTCTATGCTTTCTCCTCCCTCAGTTTTAAAGCTATCTTGACCAAACTTTGCAAAAAGTCAAAAAATACTCAAAGGCTGCACATTTGTCGGAATCGGCCGGATCGGATGACTATATCATATAGCTGCCATAGGAACGATCGGTACAAATACAAGTTCTATTGAGAAAAACTTTTTTGTTTTCCATCGTAGTGTCACCTATCGTGGTATTTATTAGTTTTATATACTTTCACACAATTCTGGAAAAATGTATCAAAATCGGATGACTATAACATATAGCTGCCATATAAACAGTCGTTTAAAAACTAGTTCTAGTGAGAAAAACTTCTTTGTTTTCCATCGTAGCATCACCAATCGTGGTATATATTAGTTTTATATCCTTTCACACAATTCTGGAAAAATGTATCAAAATCGGATGACTATAGCATATAAACGGTTGGTCCAAAAACTAGTTCTAGTGAGAAAAACTTTTTTTGTTTTCTTTTGTAGCGTCCCCAATCTTGGTATATATTAGTTTTATATGTTTTCACATAATTTTGAAAAATCTATCAAAATCGGATGACTATAGCATATAGCTGCCATAGGACCGATCGGTCGGAAAATGTGTTTTACTAAGAAAAGTTTTTTTTATGGTATCAAATTTATATTATCAATGATTTAAAAATTTTAAATATCTGATATCTATATCCTATATATATTTTACCGGTTAAATCAGTTGGAGTTAAGTTTTTCAAGTGTATTAAAACTTCGGCACAGTCGAAGTTAGCTCTGCCTTCTCGTTTAAAATTATTTTTATCTAGTCAGGCCCGGTGGTTCAGGCCTAACCGGAAAATTTTGGATGGGTAACTGCCCGCCCAAAAATTTAAGTCTTACTCGAAATTTCGCCGTTTTTGGGATTTCTGAATCGGGAAATTTTTCTTTCCGTGGCTATCCCTTTGGAGACCAAATTTGGTCCAAAAACCAGTTTGAAATCACAAATCTTTTGTGGAGGTGGAATTCAGAACATGGCTAATTGGGTCATGGTGAGCAGCTGAGTTTTCGGAAGAATCTAAAAACAAGGACTACAAAAGGCATATACACTGCCATGCACTTGAATAGGGACAAAAATTTGTACTTGTTTCGTTTTATTTTTCTCTTAATCTACTGTTACTGTTTTAATGGTGTTTACTGTTTTCTGACGAATAGAGTATAGACAAACTATGGAAGTAAGAGAGGGACCTCGAAAATTTACCGTTACCATTTATTTTTAATTTTGCTTTGAACATTCCAAGAATGTTGAACTTTTTTGCATGCAGTTGAATAGGGACAAAGGTGATTTCGTCATTCTAAGAAAAACTTCACGCGATTAACTTTATATTTTGTCAACATTGAAACGTTTTAAATAAAAAAAAAATACTATGGGCCGCGGAAAAGCGCTAACTGCTGTTGAAAAACGCAAAATACTTGCGTATAAGGAGTGTAACCTTACGTACAGGCAAATTGCTGAAAAAATTGGAAAAAGCAAAAATGTTATATGCAATTTTCTTAAAAACCCATCAAATTATGGGAATAACATGAAAGGGCGCACCAAAAAAGCACTTTCACGTACTGCAGAGCGGTGAATTGTTCGAGAAGCTTCAAATTCGCACTGTTCAGCATCCAAAATTCATTCTAAATTACAATTAAATGCAAGCGTCGACACTGTAAGGAGAGTTTTACGAAAAGCTGAACATCTTCGATAAGAAGAACACTTTTTGTCCCGTCACCATAGCCGTGAGAAAGGTGTAATGGTATGGGGTGCTATCTCATATTATGGAACATGCAAGCTGCACGTTGTGTCATGTAAAATGAATGCAACGCATTACAAAGGCTTGCTCGAGAAAGCATTTCCTGAGCTAAACAACATCTTTGGACCATTATTGTGGACTTTCCAACATGATAATGCCCCAATTCATACAGCTCGGGTGGTAAAAACGTGGATTCAGCAGCAAAACGTGGCTCTTATGGAGTGGCCCCCATATTCTCCGGATCTCAACATAATTGAGAATGTGTGGGGATGGTTGACAAAGAAAGTGTATGAATCTGGGAGACAATACGAAGACATACAGGCGTTAACAGATGCCATAAACACAGCCTGGAGTGAAATATCCTTAAATTACATAAAGGCACTATATGACTCTCTTCCTAATAGAATTTATGAAGTAATTTCTAAAAATGGTGGCCACACACATTATTAAAATATTTCAATTATGAACACTAATAATAAGTAAGCGTTAAAGATAATGAAAATGTATATACCATTTGATGAAAACCAATTTTTAGTTCTTGTCCCTATTCAAGTGCTGCATTAAAATGTGCAATTTTTTGAGAACTCGGACAAAAAAAATATTTAAAAAAAAAACTATGTTAATTTGGAATCCACTTTTTTTTGATTCAATAAAGAATGAAATACTGAATATTTTAAAGGAGTTGTCTTTTGATTTTATTTGTTTGTTTCAGTCAAATATTTGTATATTCGTTTTAGAATGCTTGTCCCTATTCAAGTGCATGCCAGTGTATATGCGAACAAAAGTTATTTAAAGTTTTTGTGGTCCACTGAATCAAATCAATCCATATTCTCGAACAGTGGAAATAGGCTTAACTACCAATCTAATACCATATAATAATCTCTGTTAACTTAAAATACTGTTATTCATCATGACGATCGGTTTATATATAGAGACATAACAGCATTTATGCTACCTTTACTTAATGTTAATGCTCTGTTAATTAATTTACAAACAGCCTATTAAATACTTCTTTCTCTGAGCACGGACAACTTTAATTTGCGCAGTTGTATTTTGATTTTATAAATATATATTTAATTTTCTTTCAATTTAAAGCGCTCAGGTAAAATCTGAAGCAAATTGTAAACAAGTTTGTTATTGCGCTGACACAACAAACACGCAAATAAAACTGCAGTAAATTGAATATAAAGAAAAACCAAAATTGCTCTAAAGATGCCCGCCCAGGCCAGTGTCTAATTTTAAGTCAAGCCAAAGGCGCCGCTGGCAAATTCGGACGCGCCAAAGAAAGCCTAATAAATAAAATGAAAAGCAAACGAAAAAACCAAAACAAAATGTAATATAAATCATAGAAATTATGAGCATGGGGCCCCAAGAGCCAAGCAATTTTCCATTTTCGTATCAAAAACGCCTCAAGTCGGCAGAGAGAAAGGAAAACTGAAAAAGAAAAACACTCTGGTGGAAGCCGCAAACGTTTTGGGGCTTGCCTACTGGAAAAACTCGTTTACATACAAATCGTGGTGATAAAGCTGGCCATACGCGCGCCCAAGAACTCGAATGAGCCGCCACGCTGCGGTCCCGGAGCTGCACGCGTTCGTGGTCGAGGACGTGGCGGCGGGAGCGGTGGGGCAGCTACAACGGCCGATGCAGAGTGCAGTTGAGATTTTCAAATATATTTGTGTGTGCGTGTGTGTGTTAGTGTGTTGTTGTTTCAAGTGTTTTGGTGAAGTGGAATCGTTGTTGTCGAAAAATTGTAGTAGAAAAAAAGAAGAAGAAGAGAAAAGTGTAGAGGGGAAAATTACACAGAGAGACCACAACCAACGACATAAAGTCATATACAAAGTGTTATAGAAAGATAAATAGAGACATAAGAGCGATAGTGGAAAAGTCAACAAAATTAACCATAAAAAATCTTTTAACGAAAAGCAAGTGACAAAAAAGAAAATTGGTCTATGAAAGGAAAGAAAGAAAATTGTTAATTGAATGTTTGGATGTGTCGTGATGTGGATGTTTCTATAGATGTTGTCTATGGAGTTTTGAAGCAGTTTGCACTATGCTATGAAAGCTGAGATATATCGAGCACAAGCTACTTGAATCTATTCACTTCAAAGCTAATTCTAATCTCTTTGCAAATAAGTATATCTCTTTACTATGTTTTGATTTTAAACAAACTTGAAATCATTTCCAAAAAAAAAATGTATTCATCAGAACTATTTTAGTATTTACTTTTGTTGAGAAAAAAAAACTGAAGTATCTTTATAATTAAATTGATGGAAATAATTTAAAAAAAAAATTTTTTTTTTACCGTTTTACTCAAAGAGAGAAAATTGAGTCGTTCTGTACTGTGGCTTTAAATCAGACCCGGCCGTGCCATAGTTAAAGGGAGCCGAACGCATTCGAGTTTTCACACAGACGCGAGCCCATGGAGCAATAAGTATTAGAGATTCAATTGACGCTGCCTCTCGTTTTTGAGTTATGTTAAGCGATAGTACGCATGTAGATACTTAGAGCGAGACGGACATTGTCAAAAAATAACTCAGAGAGCGAAAATGACAACGAACAGCTGACTTATATCTGAGTGAACAGGTGTTGACTGACCAATCGTTGAGTCTATATTTACTAGTCGGTGGCGAGCCGAATTCATGGTTGTGTGAATCGGTGAGCACAGAGTCGGCTGTCGACTGAGGCTGCTCACCAACACAATAACATTTTTCTGTTTGGCCGGCACTGCTTTAGATGGAGATCAAGATACCAAACACATTTTATTATAATAAAGTCGGTGAAAAAATGGTGAAGATTACACAAAAAACTATTGGACTCGATATAACTGAATCATTTAGATGATTCACCAAATTACAAGTACAATATATAGAGCTTTCTTTTCTTTGCAAAATTTTTAGATCGATTTCTTACTTAAAAGGGTTCAGTTCGCGGACCGGTTCTTGGATCCTCTGAACCACAGATTTTGGTTCGGACCTCAGTTAACTTGAACAAAAAAGTATAAGTCATTTACTTCGATAAAAATGTATGTGGTTTAGACCTTCGGACTCAAATTTCCAGTACGAGTCAAACTTGATTGTACTAAAAATAACTACGGATTAAAACAGTTCTATAATTCTTGTATCAATCATTTTAAGTACAGATCCTAACTGAAAATCAAATAGTCTTGCATCGAGATTAAATGTAAGTAATGAAATTGCAATCTCATAGCGAAAGAACAAAAATGAACCGTTAATTCGAAATCTTTTCTCTCTTAAAGGCTTATACTCAGATGAGATAAAAATTTAGCTCGGCACAATACTTCATATAAATAGGGAAGCTTTTAAAAAGTATTCAGTTTTCAAAGCTGCTTTAAAGTGTTTCTATTTATATGAAGTATTGTGAAAAACTAAATTTTTATCACATCTGAGTATTAGGCCTTTACATTCAAAAACAAACTAAAATCTATCCCGTGTGTTGTTGAAAAAAGTCTATTTCGAGTTAAAATCAAACACACCACACTCGAACCAAAGACGGGGTCAAGACAATAATTTTAGACATCGATTCTGATTGGGATTGGTCTTAGTCCTAATATCTCGTTTTTTTTTTAATCTGTGTTGGTACTATATGGTCCTAAATAAGTTCATCTAGACGCAGACTAAGTTAGCGCAATAATTTTTTCTATTTTCGTTCTGAAATCTTTTCCAAAATTAAAAAAAAAATAATAATTTTGAATTTTTTAGTTTATGCTCTCTTGGACAATTTTCGAAGGAATCAATAATGTTATAGATTGATAGATTTTATATTTCCTATTGCCTAATGCTCTTATAAACTTTCCTTCCTTTTTAGACGAAGTGACTATAAAATTTTATTTTAAGTAATCTCATTAAGAATTTCATTAGATTGTATAATTACTTATTATTGTGAACCGAACCTCTTGTTTTTTGTTTGAAAAAAGTGGGCCAGTTCGGGTTTAGGTTCGAGGGGTCAAAAATGTAAAAGGTTCGGTTCACGGTCCTGTTTGGGGAATCCAAAAACCCGTGCCTGACGTCATGTACAAACATAGCTGTTGTCTTTGTCAATCTGTTTCAGTTAGTTCTCTTAGCACGCTTGTTTAGTTCAGTGCAAAATTCCGTTCAAACTGGATGGTCGGTTAGGAGAGGTGGAGACAAGTGTTTAACAACATGCCAAACTTTTGGAAAGAGTAAGGCTGGGTTCACACTGTTCGACGCATGAGACATGACAATCTACAATGCCCTTATGTCGTCTTGTTTTCATTGTGAATAGCTTGTCATTTGACATTGAAAACAAGACAACATGAAGGCCTACTAGATTATCATGAATCATGCGCCCAACAGTATAAACCCAGTCTAACGTGTCCATTTTCTCTGATAGTCAAGGTGATTTAAAAGCCCTTGACGGTAATACTAACAATACGTGGCAACTCCTGGCTAGACCATTGAAGCGAGTTGCCAGTGCGAGCAGAAAATGTCGGAATTGTTGCCAGTGTAATCCCTATAAGGACCTACAAAGTAATGTCAAGTTTCATAAAAAAATTGTGCAAAGAAGAAGCAAAAGTAATGATTCCTTCACCCTTTAATTTGAGCCCATACGGAGCCGAGAAGTACTGTTGCGTTTAAGAGCACATGAATGGATCCTATGTTAATATCCTGTGGAAATCAAGTTACTTCCAACAGCTGAAGAAACATTGTTGCAAACAAGATATGAAAACGACCCTTAAATTGTCGACTTCAAAAGTTGTCTTTGATCTGATTTCAATCTCTTATCTCTCTTATATTTGACACCGTCTAGTCTTTGCTTTCCTCTGCATATCAAAAGAAGTAATTAATTTTAATTACTTTTGCACACACTAATGTGCAGGTATCAACTAAATCTCTATCAGGACTATCTAAAAATGTGTACAAACTACACTATCTACACAATTTACGATCTACAACATTCACACACAGACCAATTGCAGTTTGTCGGGGGTAAAACAACTCATTTGCCAAAGAGGTTGGTTTTTAATTAATTCAATTAGCAAAAACAAACGTTTATTGACTTTTTATGCCCCGATGGTTGTTGTGCCTACTACGTCACGACATTCAATTTTGTTCGCTTTTGACGATCATCTCTGACTGAGTTTCATTGCTGATACGTTTGGAAAATTGCGTTCAATTAAAACAGCGAGAGGAGAGAAATGCGAAGATGAGGCGGCTGATGACGACGATGCAGTTGACAGACCAAAATCAAAACTCATGGGAATGTGTCAGGTGAATGAGGAGAAATTGAAGGCAGAGAAACTCACCTTCTGAGGGAGCCAAGAGTTTGACAAAATTATCAGGAAATACGCCCACTTTGCCACGTAGTTCACCCTTCCACCAGCCTTTATCCGGCAGTTCCATGCTGACGACCGTGATAATGTCATCCACTTTAAGCTCCAGTTCATCATCATTTTGTGGAGCATAGGGAAACTCTACGCGACAAAAGTCACGTTGAGGTTTCGGTGGCAACATTGGAGCACCAACTATGGCCGCTGGCTCAGCAGGAGCAGCAACAGCAGCCGTAGCGGGAGTCGCCGATTTGTTAGTGGTTCTGCTTCTAGTTTGTTTCGCTGTAAGACTGGATGCTGGGGAAACAGATGTAGGTGCTGCTGCTGCTGGTCCTGGTCCCGTTCCTATTGCTGTGCCTGCCGTTGCTGTTGTTGTTGCAGTCAAAGTCGATGTCGTCACCGTTGCACCAATTGTTGGCGGACGTTTGGAGGCTAATATGGGCGATGGTTCGATATGTTGCACAAAATTTGAAGGAAAAACGCCAGTTTTGCTGCGCAAACGTCCACGCCACCAGCCTTCCTCGACCTAAATGAGAAAACAGAACAGAAAATTTCAATTTCGTTCCGTTGTTTGTTATTGTAGCGGCAAAATTATTGGCAAAGAGGTTAAATGGGGGTTGTGGGCCCTTCCTTTGTACATACCTCCCCTAGGAATTCAATGACATCACCCACGGCCAGCGTCAGCTCGTCGTCGTTGACTTGTGTGTAACTGTAGATGACTTTGCAGCGGCGATTCGATGTCGCTGATTTGTCCCTGAACGAGCCGAAAGAAAGAGAGCAAATGTGAAAAGAGAATGGAAATTTGTAAACATATTAGAATAAGTTGCGTCACTCTCATCTAAGCTCATCTGTTTGATAAGGGAAAATATGAATTTGTTTTGCCTAAGATCTTTTGGGGAAGCAATGCGATCCAGGTATAAAGTAATTTGTTTTTTGAATGTATGAATTATATATTAGTTGCTAAAGTTCGGAAACATGGTTTTGAAAACATTTTCAATCAGTTCAAACTGGTTCGGAACCTTATTTGAATTGGTTAAATATCTAGCTCTTTTTAACTAATCAACACACAGAATTTCAGGATTAAAAACTATTTTAGATTTGGTTCAAACCCAATTTTGTACGCTAAAAATAATAATTTAATAGTGTTGCCAATTTAGTCATTTTCCGGCCAGATCTTAGTTAGATAGTTTTGTAAGGTCTAAACCCGAAATCTATTCAGTTTTGCCGGAGCCAGCATTTCCAATTTTTTTTTAAAATATAATTTGACTTTTTTTAAGTCATTTTGGATTAAATTTTGCCATTTTTAACAGTCGATTTAGCTATTTTCCGGCATTAATAGTTGACCACACTGCATCCTACACACCAATTTTCAAGTTTATAGCTTGACTTATTTCTGAGAAATTTTTCTAAAGTAGATTTGATTCGGTTCCAACTAGTTCGGAACCGGGTTTGAACCAGAAATATATCTTACTCCATGTTAATAGTCTACACTAGAGTTGGACAATCTAGTTTATTTCAATGACCTAGTTCATTATTATATTTTTTTATGAACTATTCAATTTCGAGATATAGTTCGTTTTTGGAACTAAAGGTCATTTTTCTGAACTAAAGGATATTTTTTCACCTATATTTCATTTTTTCACCTATAGTTCATTTTATTTCATACATTGAACAGTAGTTCAAAAAATGAACTTTAGTTCGAAAAATGAACATTAGTTCAAAAAATGAACTATTGGTCGATAAGTAAATAGTTCAAAAAATGAACTAAAGTTCAAATACTAATACCTACATCATAAGTTCATTTTAATGAATAGTTCGTTCGAGCTAGTTCATTTCAAATTTCAAGTTCGAGTTTAAATAATTTATGAGATTTAGCTGTGAATTGAAGCTAGTTCGGGATTTTTTTTTAACGGTTTAAACAGGAAATTTTCTAACTGTATATTATTAACGTAAACTAAATTCATAATTTAAATAATGTCTAAGATATATGCCTCTGATTCACTTTTGCACCGGTTTTGAACTATTTTCGAACCGGTACTGTAAAAGATTCATGAAGATTTGATCAGTAATTTAGAAGCCTATCAAGAACAATCATTCATGATAGTACAGGGCAAAATGGCCCATTTCACTAAACAAAAAGAGAGAGGACGGGATTTTCGCGGATTCAAAAATTGAATTTAAGATAAATTTAAAATTTAGTGTTGTAATCAGGACGGCATAGACGTTGGTTAGCGTCAGAACGGGATTAGTTCTTGATCCCGATATTTTTAGGGTCCCGTTTTTTTTAAATGGAATGAAAGTTTAGGCATTGCATTAAAAAAAATTGATCGAATTTCGAAAATTTTCGAGACGGGTCCCAAAAAAACTGCGAGAACGGGATGGGAATAAATTTAAAATTTGAGGACGGGTCGGAAAATACCAGGGTTGCAAAACGATTCTGAACCGAACTGAACAAAACCGTACCGAACCGCTTATTTAAGCTCGTAAACCGAACTAAGAACCGAACCATTGTTCTTCGAAAATGCTAAACCGATCCAAAAACCAAAAAAACCAAAAACGGTTCGGTTCAGTTTAATTAATCCATGAGTTAATGATGTTAACACTACGATATTGTACCTTAAAATTAAGCAATTTTTCTAAGGTAGTGGAAACACTAGTTTTCTCGTTAATCTAATTTAGCCTTTGCAGTAGCTCTATGTTCTGTATTTTACGTTTATGGAGGTACTTATTATGCGTTCTAACATCGTTTGCTTTTGTCAGGCTTTAGCTGGTACTCCAATTGATACGACTTATGGACGCCGGCATCCAATTTATCTTTATACCCGTTACTCGTAGAGTAAAAAGGGTATACTAAGTTCGTGCAAATGTATGTAACAGGCAGAAGGAAGCATCTCCGACCCCATAAAGTATATATATTCTTGGAAGATCAATAGCCGAGTCGATATAGACATGACCGTCTGTCCGTCCTCCCGTCCGTAAAACACCTAGATCTCCAGAATTTGATCTAATAAAGCAGGCTGAAACTCCACCGTTTTTCAGTGTAGACTTGTATGGTCTGCAGCAGAAGTTTGTTTAAAATTTTTTCACAATTTGAAAATAGATTGTTCGGACCTTTTAGACAATATTTTAATCATCATACCTATCGATCCGCACACATCATTTTCATACCACAGGATTTTGAAAATACAGTGAAAACCTTCTAGACATATATGTTAAACATTACTACCACGATCCGCACATACATCATCTCTATCAGATGAGCGATGAGTCAGGCCCCCGCAATACAAAAATCACCTCATAGCAATCCCACATTTAAATAGATTGTTCGAACCTTCTAGACATATATTTTAATCATCATTACCTATCGATCCGCCATACATCACTTCCACGATCAGATGAGCTATAGTAGAGTCGCCAATCCCCCGCAATTTGTACATAAATAAAAAAACTCATATCTTCCATAATTTGTGACCTAATAAAATATTCTTAAAAAAAAACATTACCTTGAGTAACGGGTATATCGAAGTCGAGCAGGGCCGACTTCAACTTACGCTCTCGTTTTACATTAATTATAATTAGATCAGCTTAATAATGTATTATATGGAAGGACCTGATTTCTATCTATAAATTAATATATTTAGATTGGAAATCGAAGTTATTTAAATGCAATTTAAGAAACAGATTTTAAAAATAAATGGAAATATCGATTTATTTTAGAAAGTTCAGAAACGGGATCTGGCGTAATACTATACTGACCTTGAACCACTGAACCGAACCAAAACCGCGGATTGGATTGCTATAAAAACCATATTATGAACCGAACCGGTGGTTTAAATACTCAGTGAACCGCAGAACCAGACCACTCCATATTTTCTAACGGTTCGCATCTCTGGAATATACTAGGATTGAGATTGGGATCGGGACGGGATTTTCTTTTCCTCGCCTATCTTGCACACTTTGCTAATGAGTGTAAAAAGTAAGTAACTTTGTTCAGTTGTTCAGTTTATTCACTATTTTGCTTAATTGTTGTTTTTTTTTTTAGCTCAGTGACTTACTTGATCTTTTTTGTTTAGTTGTTCAATTTCGCTCAGTTTCACACTTGTTGATGAGATTAAACCGAACCGAAACCGCGTTTCGATTGACTCTAAAACTATTTTTTTAACAGAGCAGGTGGTTTTAAACTTTTATGAACCACCGAACCGAATCAGCGGATTGCATTCCTATAAAAAAAAGTGATCAAACTAATTAAAGAGTGGGAAACTGAACAAAATTAACAACTGAACAAAAAAACAATTGAAGATTAGTGAGCAACTCATTTTAGTTCACTTACTCATGAACAACCCAACACTAATTCATACATTTACTTTAATAGATTATTGTGTTCTTGTTATACCAACCTCAGCTGCACTGCAGCACTATCATCGCCACTGTGATTCCCATTGCTGCCATTACTGTTCGGCTCCAGCACGCGCACAAAATTGTCAGGAAACATTCCTGTGGTACCGCTAGCCTTTATTGTACCCTGCCACCAACCTCCCGGCATTTGTTTGATACGATGAATGATGGCACCTTTGTTTAGATTCAGCTCATCCGGCTCCTTGGCTGTGTATTCGTACTCAACTATTGCACAGACTGCAAAAAAAAAAAAGAAAAACAAAACAAAAGAGCATGAGAAATATCCTTTTATGGAAGAAACTCAATTACATATTATATAGGAGGCAACTGGCACCAACTGACAAGTGCAAATATTTACAATAGTCTCTCAGATTGCGCAATGTCTTTCCATTCCTGCATTGTCTATCGGTTTGCTACGTGGCTCGGCCACATTGCCCTCAAACGTGACATCTGCTTTTAAAATGCTTAAAAAGTAAAAGTTACATGACGCGGTTTTTGTCTATATGTACGTAACGGGAATAATAAATTGTTTACCATGGACTATGGGAATGATGACTATCATAGATGGCACCAAAAGTGGGTTACTGTATAAGGAGAGGTTTGCTATTTCATTTTCAAATGTGTAACGCGAAAAGTAAACGTTGAGAAAGGTTTTATTGTACTTGTGATTTCTGTACTCGTTAAGTGATGTCATTTTTTTTATCAAAATTATTTGTGCTTATATGGGACTTGTGTGTATGAGTAATCATAGCAAATTCTGATGAATAAGTCGTATAAGCCAATAAAATATTTAGGAAAATTAAACCATAAATGAAATATTATTCAAGTTCAAGTATATCCCAAACAAAAGGAAATGTCAAGAAGCATGCACACGTCAATGAGTAAATTTTCAGAATTAAGCATATGCAACAATAACCACAATGTCCATTAAAAGATGCTCTAGTAAACTGAACAAGTTGCCGCCTAACATGACTTGCCTTTGAGATAATTTAAATACAGTCAAACTTCATTAAATTGAACATTCATAGTGTAAAATTTCTTGTACTGAGTTACTTCATAGCTTGAAAAAAAATTATTGGCAAATAGATTTAGCTGTTCTTGATCTTATATCCGATCGATGTGCAAAGCTTTCGGTTTTACGAAGTAAACATAAATTGGGCAGAGGTAAATTCAAGAAGATAGGTTCCAAATTGGTTTTCAAACGTAATAACGAAAATAAATAGTTCAATATTAATTTTTAACAAACAAAAAACAACTTAACTTTTTCAAGACTGAAATAAATTCAGGTCATAATTTTATTAAAGGTTTCCTAAGTTCATGTATATAAACGATTTTGTATTCTAGCTTCAATTTGATTTATGTAAAACTTGTCATAATCATATTAAAGAAAATAATTTTGATAATTATTGTTTATTCTTCGAAATGGTACAAATGGCACATGGTACCGCTCGTTCCTATGGGCTTAAGATATGGTCATCAGATTTCGATTATTAGGGTTGGAAGGAGAGTGATGTCGGATTCGTTCATTTGATGGCCTTAAGGCCGAACATCTAAGTATCGTTTGAAAGCTTTAAGTATAATCGGCTATAGATAATATTTGAAGAAGAAACAGCAAATTTAATATTTTGTTATATTCCGAATAGGAAAGAACG
Organism: Lordiphosa mommai; assembly: GCA_018904225.1. NCBI lineage: Eukaryota > Metazoa > Arthropoda > Insecta > Diptera > Drosophilidae > Lordiphosa > Lordiphosa mommai. The sequence goes on from JAEIFT010000134.1 coordinate 177,836, forward strand.
CGACCCAAGCTAGAATAAAACTATGAAATTTATACGGGAGCTATACAATAGCTGAATAACAGAGTCAGCGTTGGTTTACCAAATCCTTTCCGAAGATTTTGATGCACTGTCCGTCCCTTGAAGGCTAAGTTCGTTCTTTAACCGATATTAACTAGAGAAAGGTAATGCCGTCTGTTTTCTGTTGCCACGAAATGAAACCAATAATTTGGTGCATTCTATCGTCAGCTATCCGAGTTGGAAAAAAAAATTAAAGAGAAGCCAATCGCAAGGGTCTGCTTTTTCATCATGAATTATAAACATGAATTATGGTACATCTACCATATAGCCCTGACCTTGCACTTTCTTATGATCATTTTATTGATCTCTTTAAAATTTTTTAAATGATAAAACATTTGTTTCTAATGAGGCTGTCAAAAAGCACTTGATCTAGTTTTAAGATAATAAGGACGAGAAGTTCTACGAGTGTGAAATCCTGCAGCTGCCTAATTAATGTTCATTCTTTATACAGTAACTAACGGTTATATGACGAACCGTTTGTATGCAAATACCGGTGAAATACAAAACTGAAGTACACCGGAGTTTGCCATTAAGCTAAATGAAGACCATGTTGTCAGATCAATTTTGCTAAGATTCACCGAGAAGCCGTTACAAGAATACAGCAAGTGCCGCAGCTTTTATCGCAGACTATTGCTGCTTATTCTGGACAAATTCAGTTCTCGCCGAGCTTTTTATAAATTCCTTGAAAAAACATTTCAAAATATATTGAAGCATCAGGATGGAGTTGGTTAACTTAATAGGAAGTCTGACCGCCGGAGTAAATGTACTAAATGTGTGGATAGTATCATAAGGCATCTTAGATGAAATGTTTTTTATACCCTTGCAGAGGGTATATTAAAATTGTCACGATGTTTGTAGCGCATAGAAGGAATCATTTCCGACACCATAAAGTATATATATTCTTGGTCAGCATGACGAGCTGAGTTCATTTCCGTCTGTCCGTCCGTCAGTCTGTATCTATGCTATCTCCTCCCTCAGTTTTGAAGCTATCTTGACCAAACTTTGCAAAAAGCCTTTAAATACAAATACGCTGCACATTTGTCGGAATCGGCCGGATCGGATGACTATATCAAATAGCTGCCATATAAACGGTCGGTCCAAAAACAAGTTCTAGTAAGAAAAACTTTTTTGTTTTCCATCGTAGCGTCACCAATCGTAATATTTATTAGTTTTATATACATTCACATAATTCTGGAAAAATTGATCAAAATCGGATAACTGTAGCATATAGCTGCCATAGGAACAATCGGTCCAAAAACTAGTTCTAGTGAGAAAACCTTTTTTGTTTTCAATCGTAGCGTCACCAATCGTTGTATATATTAGTTTTAAATGCTTCCACATAATTCTGGAAAAAATTTCAAAATCGGATCGCTATAGCATAAAGCTGCCATAGGAACGATCGGTCTAAAAACTACCCTTAAAAAACTGCAAGAATATTGAAAACATCGGACATTTTCTCGAAACGCTATTTATTTTAAAAAACACTGTAAGAATTTTGTATGGATCGTTAGAATTGAGCAAAATCTAAATAAACGATAAATACTTATAATTGAAATAAATGCGTTCATTAAACATGCAGATTAAAGAACCTTGCTTAACAGAAAGCGAAAAGTTAACAAAAACATTTTTTTAAAATCAAAACACTTTCATAGGCAACTCTAAAGAAGCAAATGACAAATTGTGATTCAAGCTAGAGACGTTTGACTGTATCAACTACAAAATAAAATATATTAACGCCAACGGCAACACCAGCAACTGAAAATGACAGCAATGTTTGACTTATTTGGCGTATAAAGGTTGCTGCCCCCGCACGTTTGGATTTTCTGCTTTTAGATGAGTTATGTATATGAGAGATTAAATAAAAACTGGTTTATTTTGTCATTTTGATCTAGAAATCGAACAAGAAGATTAAAATTATTTATTTTGCAATTGTGATAATGGTGAATCATACTACTTTCTATCTCTCTCTCTATCTTTCTTTATTGGTTTAGGATTTATGGTAAGATAAAGAGTGGGAGCACAAAACAGTCGCTTATTGCTTAACAAATTTAAACAAACAAGAAACCAACTCCAACTACGTGCCGTGTGTAGTTAAATATCATTTCAAGTGTTTCTGGGTCAATAGAGTTAATATTTTCTGATAAATGATGTGTAATAAATTTGGGAAGTATGGAGTAATTAAGCTCTTTAGTAACGTGTAATATAGTTAATGGACAATTGATAATTTGGGCGAATTGATCTGTTAAAAGTGTCTTTATTGCCTTTCCATTTACAATTCTTTTAATGCCTTTTTCAACACCAAATGACTTGGCAGCAAATGGAGACGAAGAAGACTATGAAGTGGCGGCCGTCAATCGAATCCAAAGCAGTTATTGAAGCGCGCATAATAATTTCACTTTATTTTTAAGCAGAGGCAAACCACAGCCCGCCCAGACCAGACCCCAGAGATCCGGCGATGAAGTGGCAAAAGTGCTGCGACCAACGCAAAAGGCAGACGTCAAAGTCGCTGACGACCAGACGACGAATGTATCCAATGAATGTTGGCTAGAGGTGGTGGGATAATTCTATGAATCACGAGAAAATTGTAGCACAAGTTGAACAAACTTTTCTAACAAACCGAAACCCAAACTAGAACCGTTTACCAAAATAAACCGATTAAATCTCAGAACCAAAACCGAAATTTTAAGAAGCCAATATTATTGGATCTTAACATTGTGCCGGTTTAATTTCGGTTCTATTTGTCTAGGTCCTTTGATACTTCGATTTCAATACCTAAATTATCGAAACAAAATTCAATTTTTGTGAAAACCTCTAAAAGTTCTATTGACTCGTATCAATGATTAGGGATAGGAAATAATGTCAATCGTGTCACGTGGCCATCTCTGTTACCTGCCAATTTGTAACTAGGCCAAGTCTGACCGTTTTTCAGCCACGGTTTAACCTACGCGACAGCAAAAGGCAAACAAAGCGACAACCAAATGAACCTTTAATGTGGTTTTTGTTTTCAAACTTTTTCTTTTGTTTTTCGCTTATATACCGTATATGTACGCTTTAATAACCGACCACAAAACGCCAGCCAACAATGGAAATGGAAGCCCAGACACAGAGAGCTTTGCCTAGAATGGGAAGCATGCAGTGAAATGAGCCGCAGCAAACGGCGCCATCTAAAATGTTGAGAAATGGTGAAATGTTGCAGCATTAAAGTGGTGAAAAGCAACAGCAGCAGCAGCAGAAAACCACAGCAAAATGAGGCAACAACGACGACCATGGGGCCCGGTGTCGTGTGAAAACCACGTCGAATACCGCCAACTGGGAAAACGTGTAAATGTGTCAAAAATGGGAGAAAATCGTATGACAGACATTCGCAAGTGGTAAAGGGAGAGGATAGGGGGGGCAGATGTTATAGCCACTGGGTGGGTGAGTTGCCTTGTTTGGCATTCAATTATGAAAACAGCTTCTCCCAATGTCAAACAACTCATAATATATGCCATAAAGATATGCAAATCGAATATTCGATAATAAAATAAAAATACAAAAAAAAAGTCAGGTGAGAGGTGTAAAAAGTCAACAACGAGATACGCTACGTAAAGTGTGAAAATTTAATTTTCATTAGAATTTTCAATAGTTCCCTACTTAACACCAACTAGCCCCTTCATTCCGGAAATTGTCTACTAAAGAGCTCCAATTGGGCTTGCTAAGGCACAACTGGCTATAACTTATGTACGATAGATGGCGCCAGTGGTTTGTGGTTTCAATTGTTTGTCTACTATATATATATGATTGATTGATATAGTGATGTAACGGAATAATAACTTCAAAACTGACTATTTCATCTCGGTTTAAACATGAATATATATACTTTTAATGGGATCTGGTTATGCATTTGTGTGTGCGGTTTAAACTTCTTGCCGAAGCCCTTATAATACAGGGTGCCGAATATGTATCACCCTATCGGAAGATACTTTAAAGACGGCAACTGTCAGATTTGTTTTGTTATATGTAGTAAACAGATGCAGAATACACGTCGAGAAGCCAAGTAACTCTTCGCTTCTCAAGAAAAAACCTTGCATTTTAGTGTGTGCTAATGATCAGGAATGTTCGCCCGATCTGACCGTTCTAGGCTTGTTTTTTTGGGATTTTTGAAGTCACGGGTCTATGTGAACAAGTCACAGACTCTGAAAGCGCTTAGAGAGAATTTTTGACAAGAGCATAAACGAACTAACCTAGACTGCCTGTTTGCTCAGTCCCTCTTCTCTGCTAGCAAAGGCAGCGTTTTGATCGTTACGAGTTCGACATGAACGAACATGTCTGATGTGGCCTACTAATTTGTACTGAAAATCTAAGCGATAGCTGTTCGCAACCTGAGTTCGACGCAATTCTCTCTCTCAAACCATCAAACGTCAGCGTTCTTGTCTCTCAAACGCCATCGAACGTCAGCTTTGTTCTCTCTCAAACAATCGAACGTCAGCGTCGCGAACAAAAAAGCAGCGCAATCGTTCAGTCTATTTTTTCCTAGTCTGTGACAAGAGTGCGAGAACTTATTTCCCGCTATTTTGCCCAAGTGATCTTCGTACAGAAACCGTTAAAATATTTTTGATTAAATTCATAAATAAATTTTTTGTTATTAATTTTAATCAGCGAACCATTAAAATTCTTAAAGCTAAAGCGTCTTCCAGACCGAGGGGTCACGACTATAATATATTTGAGGACCACTGCCTATACTCGCAGTGCTCTTTTGTTTTTGCTTACCTCGCGATTATAGCGCGAGCTTACGCTTTCATAGTCAGAGCAAATATATCATTTTTTCTTCTCTCTCTCGTTCAAACATTACAAAAATTATGATTTAAATACCCTTGCAGTTTTTTACAAAAAAGTTTTTCACACTATAATTTGTTTTTAGACCGATCGTTCCTATGGCAGCTATATGCTATAGTGATCCGATCTTGATCAATTTTTACAGAATTATGTGGAAGCATATAAAACAAATATATACCACGATTGGTGATGCAACAATAGCTTTTCATACTAGAACTACTTTTTGGACCGATTGTTCCTATGGCAGCTACACATCTGATTTTGTTAAATTTATCCAGAATTATGTGGAAGGATATAAAACTAATATATATCACGATTGGTGACGCTACGATGGAAAACAAACAAGTTTTTCCTACTAGAACTAGTTTTTGGACCGATCGTTTTTATGGAAGCTTTATGATATAGTCATCCGATTCGGTCGATTCCGACAAATTGCAGCCTTTATGTATTTAAAGACTTTTTGCAAAGTTTGGTCAAGATAGCTTTAATACTGAGGAAGGATAAAGCATAGAAATAGACGGACATGGCTACATAGACTCAGTTCGTCATGCTGATCAAGAATATATGTACTTTTTGGGGTCGGAGATGCTTTCTTATATGCGCTACAAACATCGTGACCAAATTAATATACCCTCTGCAAGGGTATAAAAAAAACTAGCAGCTAAGCATGAGATGCTTGTATAAAGCATGCCTTGGGGTCTACTCTTTTATAAGCTCTGAGTGGGCACCCCTGTTAAAAAGTATATTGTCAGAGTGATTTTTTACAATGATTATGATTGTGTTACATATTTTACAGGATTGTCCGAAACGTCATCACCATCAGTAACGTCAATGAATTGCCTTAGAATAAGTTTATGAAATTTTAAATCTGGGATAGTGCATCAAGATCAATGCATCTTCAGTAACTAGGATAATTCTTTCATGACAATGCATATAAGGTGGTGAAACTCGTTGGTTGCAACGAGGGAAGCACATATGTGGCGGTAAATCCCGTGACGGACACGTACCCGAACAGTATATCCCCACACAAACGATCCCAAATTGCTAAGGCTCGGGCTTATTTTCAAATATGGTGTCAAGGGGTTATAGGAAATGCAATGTCTTCGATTTTAAAGGTTTTCTTAATGTACTGGTACGTACCGGTGTACCAAAAAACAAAAGAAACATTATTGCAAATATTGCAATTACGTTACGTATTTAGTGTTTTTATACACTTGAAAAGTGTATATTAATTTTGCCCAGAAGTTTGTAACGCATAGAAATATTCATTTCCGACCCCATAAACTATATATATTCTTGATCAGGACGACGAGCTGAGTTCATTTCCGCTTGTCCGTCCGTCCGTCTGTCTGTTTCTACGCGAACTAGTCTCTCAGTTTTAAAGCTATCGAGCTGAAATTTTGCACAGAGTCTTCTTTTTACTGCACGCAACTAATATGTCGGAACCGGCCGGATCGGATAACTATATCATAAAGCTGCCATAGGAACGATCGGTCTAAGAACAAGTTCTAGTTAGAAAAACTTTTTTGTTTTTCATCGTAGCGTCACTAATCTTGGTACATGTTAGTTTTATATGCTTTCACATAATTCTGGAAAAATGTATCAAAATCGGATCACTATAGCATATAGCTGCCATAGGAACGATCGGTCGAAAAATAAGTTTTTGTGAGAAAAACTTTTTTGATTTCCATCGTAGCGTCTCCAATCGTAGTATATATTTGTTTTATATGTTTCCACATAATTCTGAAAAAATTTATCAAAATCGGATGACTATAGCATATAGCTGCCATATAAATTTAAATATAACGGACGGTCAAAAAACTACTTCTAGTGAGAAAAACTTTTTTGTTTTTTATCGTAGCGTCCCCAATCTTGGTATATATTAGTTTTATATGCTTTCACATAATTTCGAAAAAAATTATCAAAATCGGATGACTATAGCATATAGCTGCCATAGGAACGATAGGTCGGAAAATGTGTTTTACTAAGAAAAGTTTTTTTTATGGTATCAAATTTTTATTATCAATAATTTAAAAATTTTAAATATCTGATATCGATATCCTATATATATTTTTCTAGTTAAATCAGTTGGAGTAAAGTTTTTCAAGTGTATTAAAACTTCGGCACAGTCGAAGTTAGCTTTGCCTTCTCGTTTTTTTTAGAAAAAGTCTCCTGTCCCGCCAATTGCTGACTTTTTGATCGACAATCATACCTCGTAAAAGTGTCATAACCATAGAAATCAAACAAAAGCAAATTAAACGTAGGACCATTTAATACAAAACCATATCTTATCTAGAAATAAAAGCATTTTTAGTATTAATATAATTTTTCTCGCCTATCTTATCATAAAAGCCCATAAATTACGGACATAAGCTAAGAAAATGTTAGGTCAAAGACCCAAACAAGGTTATTTTGTTCTCCAAATTGTTTTGTATTTAATAATTCTATGCATTTATCGATCTCAAGCTCATTATGCTCTGTACCAAAGGTACAAAGAGTATATTGGGTTTGTGCAAATGTATGTAACAGCCAGAAGGAAGCATATCCGACCCTAAAAATCAGATATATGTATATATAAATTTGATCAGCATCAACAGCCGAGACAATATGTTCGTCTGTCCGTTCGTTTCTCTGTATGAACGAACAGATCTTAGAGATGGTAAGAGCTAGAGGCTCGAAATGGAACGTAGACTACTTGCAGGCAAATCAAATTTATTTTCAGGTTTTCAAAATATCCCTCTATCTCCCATAAATTTATAGTTAGATGGTTCGTAGCTTAAATATATATTTTAATCAACATTATTTATCGATTTTGGTAAAGATCAGATCAGTAGAGTTATGAACAAATCAAAAAAAATGGCAACAGACACAATCCTTGCTGCTTCATATGAATATAGGATTACCACACACAAGCTCTAACTTACGATGGGCAGCACCGGCCGCGGCGATGGGTAGCACTTTGACTGGCGGACGCGGCGATGGTTCCCGGGAGCGACTTGAAATGCTTCCTTAGGCAGGTCAGAAATATTTTTAAAGATGAATTTATAATGACTAAATTAAAAAATTTTTTATTTGATTACTTACTGAAAATAATTCTTTTAAGATTTGGGGTTCGGGAAATTTGGGAATACCGTCCCGCGCCCATCTCATCTTACGTTACACATAATCTGGGTTATCGAGTTATACATTGGTAGGTCGATTTTCTTCTAAATTCCAGTACTAGCTTTTGCCCTTCTACCAGGCTAACAGCAATAATTGCCATTGCAATAACATTTTAGTCATTAGTTAACGCTCTAAAATGCAACGGGTTTCCTATACTTCTCAATGCACCTGAATACCCTAACCAGGGGAAATAAAAATAAAGTAATTTAACATAACATTTGCCAAAGCTTGGCCATTAACAAAAACACAAGTGACTGCACCACTATTGTGGATATACGATGCGGTGCGGGGTAAACCGGTTGAGTTAAACAGCTGCTCTCTGCTTATTTTGTTATTTGGCGCTATAACTTTGGTCGACGCTGGTGGGCATAAAAGGTGCGGCTTAAGTTTGTTCAAAGCCAACACCTTGCGTAGGTGTGTGTGAAGATGCTTTTCCCTTCCCACCGCCTATAAAAAGAAACAAACAAGAACATGCTAATTGGTTTAACTATCAGTTTGGGTTGCCTTTGATTTTGGGTTTTGCCAAGTCCAGAGAGATGCCATGAACCGTAAATGTTAAATTGCGTTTGCGTGAGTTTTACTTTTAAAACAACACACATCCATCCATACATCCATCCATCCATCCAGTTTGCGCTGAAGAGCTCTTCAGTGGTGATGGAGGGGCGGGCAGATGTACATATGTATATGCTTGCATAGTAATTTACTTAGGTTGTAGACTACGTGGTGAGGGAAACAGGCTGTTTGGATGACTCGTTTTATGTATTTATTTCATTGGGGGAAAAACAAATAAAAATACAAAAAGAGTTTACTGCGTTTGTGGGTCAGAAAAGATGAAGCTTGGATTTCCGCACTAGGGGAGTAACTGCAATTAACATAAATTCTCAAATGGGTTAAGGAATAAAAGAAGGTGCATAACTAATTTTAAATACACTTATTTGTCAAAACTGAATTTAACGAATCGTAGCCCATTGCCCAATTAAGTTTATTTGGCTTAGTTTGGAAATCTTTTTGAAAAAACTTTAGAAAATAGTCATACACTCCCCACCAAGAGAATAGAATTTATATTGACCTATGACAGCTAAAGAATATAGTCATCCGATCTTAACAAAATTTTATAGAAATTTTTAAAAGCAAATATTTTTCATAATTCCTGAGACAAAGTAACGTTCTTTCATGGATGATAACGGATTACTATATTTTATAGCTGTCAAGGGTCAATATAAAACAGACATAACGGGTGTTCTATTCTATTGGTGGGGAGTGGATGACTATTTTCTAAAGTCTTTTCAAATCAAGAAGTTTTTTTCTTTAAGACTTTTTATACGACCAATCGTTAATATTTTAATATAATATAATATTTTAATTTAATATTCATAACTGCTGAGTTTAAGAACGTTATCATTGAAAACAAAAAACTTTTTCTCACTAAGACGAATTTTTCGACCGATCGTACCTTTGACAACTAAAAGATATAGTCATCCGATCCGGCCGATTCCGATATATTAGTTGCGTGCAGTAAAAATAAAACTCTGTGCTGTAAAACTGAGGGACTAGTTCGCGTAGGAACAGACAGACAGGCTGAAATTAACTCAGCTCGCCGTCCTGATCAAGAATATACATTGTTTATGAGGTCGAAAATAAATATTTATATGCATTAAAAATTACTGGGCAAAATTAATATACACTTTGCAAGTATTTAAAAACTTGGACAGTAACTGACCGGAAGAGCTATAACGATAAACGGTCAAATTCCCGGCAAATATAATCTTTATAAAAAAAAAACTTTCTTGAAAAGTGTTATAAAAGCTCTGGGGAATTTCTTATAAATATTTCTTGAATAAATTAGAATACATACACTCAAAAAAAAGATTCAATCCATAGGGACTTAAACCATCTCGAATATTCTTAAGCCGAGTAGAAAAAGATCCATTTGATTTTTGTTTATTATATTATATATATTCTGGTGCCGAATTTTGGGGACTAGTTCAATAAACTATTAAAATAAACTAGAACTAGGTCTCAGTTTCTTTTTGAACTTAGTTAAAAATAAAATTAACTCTAGTTAATTTTATGAACCTAAATTACTTTGTATTCCACTTCCACAAAAGTTTTGGATTTGGGACCAAATTTGTGCAAAACCGGTTTGAAATCACAAAACTTTTGTAAGTGATCGAATGGCTGATAGTTCATTTTTAAACAGGGATGCACACCGTTAGGAAATAAGGAGTGGTTTGGTTCTTTGGTTCACTGAGTTTTTAAACCACCGGTTCGGTTCATAACATGAATTTTGTAGAACCGAACCGAATATACCGAATATAGTATCACGCATGATTCGTATTCCGAATTTTCGAACTTTTTAAAATGAATCTTACGATATTTCCATTCTTCTATTTCTTAAATGCATTCAAATAACTTTGATTCCTAATCTAAATATATTAATTATATAGATAGAAATCAGGTAATATAATCATCAATTAAGTATACATTGGATTACCAGCAAAAGCCTCCTATCGTCTGAACGAGAAGAAGAGAAATTGCTCAATTTCAAGGTACAATTATCGTAGTGTATAAATCATTAAACTGAACCGAACCGAACTGGTTTTCAAGGTGGTTTTTGGTTCGGTTCAGCATTTTCGAAAGAACACCGGTTCTGTTCTTGGTTCGGTTTACGAGCTCAAATAAGCGATTCGGTACGGTTTGGTTCGGTTCAGTTTAGAACCGCTTTGCATCGCTGTTTTTAAACTATAGTTCATTTTCGAAGGCAAAAACTTGGGTAGAATTTTTTGCAGCTGGGCAAGTTTAAAAATAAACTGTAGTTTAAAAAAATAACTAAAGTTCATAAAATTAACTTAAATCCATAAATTGAACTATAGTTCCAAAAATGAACTACAGCTCCATAATAATAAAGCGCACAAAACAAATCAGGATGAACAAATGAACTATAGTTCATAAAATGAACTAGATCATTAAAATGAATTAGATCATTAAAATGAACTAGATACTCTAACTCTACCATATAAAGTAGATAATTTTTTTTTCTGTCTGTTACATAGATACCATCATAATACCTTTTTCCCCACTTTAATTGGGTACAGAGCAGGGTTCGTAAAAATAAAGCACATTTTTCTTTACACAAAGTAAAATATACAAGCTGTAAAAATAATTATTTTCACACGTGAAAATACAAAATTTGATATAAGGATACAATTATTTTTTTTCATGTTACTTATACGGGCATTTTTTACACGACTGTTCGTTACAGGTGCAAAAGAAGGCAGCCCAAATTAATAGCATGCCTGTAAATAACAATCGTGTCAAAAATGATCGTGTTAGTTACATGAAAAAAATTAATTTTTACATATGGGAAAAATTATTATATATATTTATAATTATACATGAAAAAATTAATTTTTACATATGGGAAAAATTATTTTTTTCATGTCTGAAAATAATTATTTTATACATTTATGTTATTTATGGCGTGAAAATATATTTTGTGGATTTTACGAACCCTGGTACACAGTATAAAAAAGGCCACACGGCGTATGAGAAATATAAAAAAAAATGAAATAGCCTCAGATTAAGACTTAACATTTTCATACAAGGGAAATTCAATTTAATGTACATAATAAGCAATGTTTCAAATCTCTTTCTAATTATATACCTTTTTACTCGATAATTGTTGACTTGAAAAGTAATTTAGATAACAACTTTCTATATGAATTTAATTGATTACACGATAGCGTGGCATCTAATTTTATACATACAGTCAACTTTAGATTATTTTGATTTAACGAATTTAATAAAATTTTGTTATTCTACTTCATTTAAATACCACATTATTCCGCCCTCATTAAATAGCAACCTGACCCTTACTAGGGATATAAACCAACAACTGTTTGCTTACACGCATCCTTGGCCATCAGCCTTGACCTTAGAATTAAACGAGAATTGGCACATGACACTAATTACCCAAGTTCAAGGCCACAGCCTGGTTGCCTGGCTGCCCGTCAATGTCAATAGTTGCGTTGGTTGCGTGCAAACAAGAAACTTCAGCTAATTAATTTGTCGTTAAATGTGTTTGCATTTTAATTGGTAAACGTAGTTATGCAATACCACCCCCAACCAAAGGGTGAATCACAGTGCCATTTCATGTAATCCAATCGAACTGATAACTCACTTATCAGTAGCAACAAACAACAACTATAACTAGAAGGAAATAACAAATGCATCAGCTTTATCATTTCGGTTTGATTAAGTCATAGCCGGGCGGGAGGCGTCATCGGTACGCGTGATTTGTCATTCAAAAAACCCAAACCATTCGATTAGGTGAGACACTATGACCTTGATCCATTGTCCACCATAGTTTTCATTTACATTTCCATTGCCAAGGCAAGCAGCGCAGCTTTATTCAAATTGGAAAACCGTTGTTCACTCGCTTGATTTATGTGGCAATGTTGTTCAATTTAAAAGAGTTTACGATGGAAAGTATTTTTGCTGCAGTCAGGCATGGCCGAACGTTTGATGAGTTGTGCATTAGGCAAATGAATTGGACAGGCAGTGACTGGGATGTGGATGGTGCAGCACATGGCTGAAATTCATAGTCAAAGGTCGCTGGCATTAAGAAGCTTTTACTGATTAAACTTTTTCTTTATGGAACTGGCAATGAATGTGCAATGCATTTCACATTGCAATCAAATAAAAAGAAAATATATTTAAACAAATTCTAATTCTTTGCATTTACAATAGACAGTTCGTATTTATCGATACATTAAGTGAGGAAGTTCAACTCTTCCGTGCCCAATTTCGAAATACCCGTTACTCAGAGGAATAAATATAATTTTATCGAACTCGAAAGCAGGAACAGGCCCAATTTAAAACTTAGCAAACTTAGCGCTGTTTCATGACTGAATTCAAAGCGAGAACGTAAAATATATACAACCCGAAAGCACACAAAAAATTCCCAACGAGATACAGATATTTAAAAATGAATATGTTAAGCCGCGAGGTTCCTAAATATATCTAAGTTGCCTTGTTTTTTATAGTTAAGAGAGAACTTAACTTTTATGAATTCGTGCCGGCTAAAATTTGCTAGTTAAAGGGCTATTCTCAGATGACATAAAAAAAAGTGTTCGTCACTATGCTTGATATGAATAGAAACACTTATGTAGAGCTTTGAAATTATAATGCTTTTGAACAGATGTCTTATTTACATGAAGCATAGTGCCGAAAATAAAATTTATGTCATATGAGATCAGGCCTTAAACACTATTGTATTAATTGTTTTTAAAATCTGAATGAAATCCATAGGTTTTCGTTTACTCCGGCTATCAATTTCAGAATGCGACTTCGCAAGCAATTTTAAAACACTTTACGCTCCTCTCAAGCAGTAAAAGCTGGGGTATTCTTTCTTTAAAATGGTTTCTATATGGATCTTTGAAATTCGAGCTAGCTGTTTGGAACTATATCGATTAGTAAGGTCTTGTGTGTGATAGAATTCAATTTGTTTGCATTCTAAAAGGCTCAAAAAGATTGCCTTTCCTATTATTGCGTTAAAATATACTCGAAAACGATTGTTTTTAAATATTAAGTTAACTTTCATCAAAAGAATTGCAAATTGATTACTCGCGATAAGCCCACGGGCAAATTATTTGCCAAAATTTTTAATAAAAATCTGTCAAATAGGACTAAAAACGGAATTTTTCAGCACTATCTGAACAAGTTATTTGCGCGTAAATCCATAGATTACGTTTCATTTAGACAAAATTAAATGGCCATACTATTTGCCTGTGCGTCTAATTCAATGAACAACTTGAATTCCAAGTGATTGCTTCGATATTTCGAGAATCATCAAATGCACAGTTCCGAGTGCTACAACAAAGCATCAATTTGTTCTAATAATGTTTGAACTTTGATTCGACAAACATATTGGACGGTAAAAACCTGCTTAATATTTTGGCGCCACTAAGTCGCACCGGCAATTGTGACGCTTCGGCACAGATTTTTTTAATACAAAAAAAAAGAAGGGTAACATTGGCTCCGTCGATGTTTTAAATTCCCTTGCAGTTTTTTAAAGACGCTACCATTGACAACAAACAAGTTTTTCTCACTAGAACTATAGTCATCCGATTTTGATAAATTTTTCCAGAATTATGTGGAAGCATATAAAACTAATATAAACCACGATTGGTGACGCTACGATGGAAAACAAACAAGTTTTTCTCAATGAAACTAGTATTTTGTCCGATCTTCTCTATGGCAGCTAAATGATATAGTGATCCGATCCGGTCGGTTCTGAAAAATGTGCAGCCTATATGTATTTAAACCTTTTTTCAAAGTTTGGTCAAGATAGCTTCAAAACTGAGGGAGGAGATACATAGCATAGAAAAAGACGGGCGTACAGACGGACAGGGCTAGATCGACTCGGCTATTAATGCCGATCAATAATATATATCGATTATGGGGTCGCAAATTCTTCCTTCTATGTGTTACAAACATCAGCACAATTTAAATATACCCTCTGCAAGGGTTTAAAAATCCAAAATTGTAATAAAAGAAAAATAAAGAAAATATCTTATGAACTTGCTTGCACACCCAATATTTTTAATCAATTTAACACAGATTTTCTGAAAAGGATTTCAATTTGTAACCCAATTCAGAGCAAAGGTTCGCCTTCCTTCTTTAAACGCTGCACTGACCTGAACCCAAAAAAAATAGAGAGTTTAAATAACTCAGGAAAAAAAAAATTTTTTTTTTAATCTGTTATTTCACCTGTCAGAGATCTCATATGAGATGGCTGAAAAATACCTCAACTAAGTCATTAAAATGACTTGAGTCTTAATAATATATTTGAACCTATGAAACCCGTCCATGCTCTTAAAAAATTTGAAACAATGTAAAAGAAATTTCATTAAGGTATTTAATTCGCGCCTTCTAACCAACACTAAAAAGTAGTTTTATTTGTGTTTGGTTATTCATTTATTTACACAATTCATTCATAAAATATTGCAAAATTTCTAAGAATTTAATTGTATATATGGATGTGTATACACCCCTTTTTCAATTATAAAATTGCCTCACACAACCCCCCACACATTTGCTCTGACTGTATAGCAGTCATCAAAAGCAAGGCCTTGAGTACAGTTCAACTCTCTTATCAGTTCAATGATATGGTACATATAAAACATACATACAAACATACAGGCATACACACAACCCGCATTTCTTATTCTTGCAGTCAGAATTAATGAAGTCCGATAATAAACCAAGACAAGCGCTGCCAGCCTAAGCCCAGACAACAGAGTAAACAACAACTTGGCATAGATTTTTCTTTCAGTGTCACAAATTTAGAAACAGAATTCTCATATCTATTTGTTTTTCTAAATATGTTTGCTTGTGTGATAGCCGGTACGATGAAACTGGTAGGACGCAGGAAAACGGGCTTCAAGAATGGTGATAAGATAAGGCCAACCTTCACTGTAAATACTACCTAATAAAGTTGATAAATTTTCATTTTGGGTTCAGATGAGTCATACAAATAAGAACGACAATTGTTGAAGTGCATTCGAGCAGCGAGTGGAAACGACATTTTAATATTTGCATATGAATATAAAAGTTGTTCGTCGCTTGAGTTGCGAAAAAATAAAAAAAAAATATATAAAAACTGCGCATTCGTGACAAAATGAGAGACTGATTCATCCCATCATCATCATGTAAGAGTTGGCAAAATGGGCCAAAAAGGCGTGGCATGACTTCTTCATTAAGCCATTGACACACCATTCACGACCCACGCAGCAAAAGAAGGGGCAGGGGGGAAATCAGCTAGAGGAGTGGCCAGGCAATTTATTAAATTGTCAGAAATTCTTTGAAGGGGCTCAAACCAATCTTGATAAGATATAAACGTAATAAAAAATATAAACACAGATAGGAAAAAAAACCACACAGAACCATTAAAATAATAAATGTATGCGTAAATGTTTAGAAAATTAAAATATTGATCGTCGAAATTAGCTAAAAAGAAATATCAAATAATTTTAGGATAGAACTAGGAAGTGACCCCGATTGGGCAATACCAGGATTCCATTTAGAAAACGTTTCCAAGTCACTACGGAAGATTTGTGGTTAGGCAGCCGGCAACAGTTCCATTCGAAATATTAGTATGATCCGTGGGGAAACGAACACCAGGGGAATGACAAAGGCCTTATTCCTAAGGCTAAGACACTTTAAAGCAGAGTTTGTCGACCAAACCGCCTGGTGTTCGAACACATTCGGCAATTCACACCGACACAAGCCGAACGCATGCTGAGCCCTTCGCCTAGAGAGTAAACAAATGCTCAAAACCAATCAGTCGCTGGCAAGCATTCAATGAAGTAGGTCAGAGCCGCTTTGCGTCGCATTATATTCGCACACAAATACACTCTCACTTTATCACCTTGCTCGTCTTGAAAAACGCTGCTTTAAAACCAAATCTTGGTAGGAACCCAGATGAGTCACAGTCACAGTCGATGTAAGAATACTAATATGAAAGGAACTACGATGAAATAAAATTAAAGCATGTTCTAGGATAGCCAAGCAGAGCTTAAAGCGCTTAGTGGCAAAAATATCACCTCCTAGTTGGACTTGGAGATTAAGAAGAAACTGGAAACTGGAACCCATCCCTTCGCTTAACACCGGGACTAGAGATGGAAGCGGGAAAGAAAATTTGATCTTGACACCAAATTTCAAAATTTATTCCAATTATAATTGTAATACCGTCCCGATCCCGCAGGTTTTTCGGTACCCTAGGAAATTTCGTCCCTCGCCCATCTCTAACCGGGTCACAAAAATACACCCAGAAATGAAAACGAAACGCACGATTCACAAAATAAAAATCTCTTGACGAAAGATTCACACGCGCAATTTTCAGAGCGTTTTGCGTCACGCACAATTCATGCACGATTAAAGGAGTCGCGAATGATCACGCATGATCAACCACCTAGAATTTTGGCGTATCATGGTTTTCTTGGGCACACTGCTCACTCACGGAATCATAAGCAAATCAGTTTTAGGAGTAATACTATTAATCAAATATAATAAAAAAACATTTCGTGAAAACTGTATGACTAATATTCACGATGATTAACTTTAACCCGCACGAATCACGCACGGATCACGAATACAAAGAAAAATACGACACGCGAACAACTCTATTTAGAAATGAAGATAATTCTTTTAGAACTGCTTCCTGGATAAGCACCAGGGGAGACAAGCGAAAGCTATAACATAAGGCTCCAAAAATTTATCCAACAGGGAAAGAAGAATGCCCGCAGAATCGTGGCAGGGCTACAAAAGGGCCCCCTCCTGTACAAGATGGGAATATTAAGCACCCAACTACGCAGATACTGCAAAGAGAAGAAGTTCTCTGCAATAGAGCACTTCGATACTCTAGCAAGTCGTTGATTCTACAGATTTGAGAAATCTACACTTACATCTCAACAAGTAGGAATTCTGACATTTACTCCAACTACAAATATATTACGACGTGAAACTAGAACAGTTTGATAGAATCTGTTTATAGCTGCTTAATTACATTGTGGTTTTGAAATGCACGCAATGGTGGCGCCAGATTGCTACAAGCTGTCGGCAGCTGAAACAAAATACAGGCAGTGTGAGCGACCGTGACTTGGGAAAAGACTGCTCGCTGCTCGACTTGAGACTCGCTTATAAGGGTTGTTTTTGTTAGAGGTGCACGCGTGACGTGAATTTAAACATGTCACGGTGTGTCACGCTGTAATCGTGAGAAAACACAGTATTTCGTGCGTGTGCATTCGTGATCCGTGCGTTATTTGTGCGTGTTAAAGATATACCTCGTGAAGTAAAGCAGTGTTCACGATATATTTTTCTAATATATTTGATTGATAATATTATTTCTAAAACTGATTTGCTTTTGATTTCGTGAATCCGCCGCTCGCAGCTGCTCCATACAAAAGGCGTAGTGTGGCCTTTAAACCCATGATAGAATTAAGCGATCGTGTGTGAACATTTGTGACCTCTCTTTTAATCGTGCACGAATCGTGCGTGACGCAAAACGCTTATAAAATTGGGTGCGTGAATCGTGCGACAAGAGATTTTTATTTCGTGAATCGCATGTCACTTAAAGGAAAAATCGCTCCCGCGCCAACCTTTAGTTTTTTTTTTCGTTGTTGTTGTTAGACAGCTCCCGAACTTAAATTTCATGCCCACCGCTGGACTAAATGTATAAAGCGCTGTTTTGACGAAATAAATATCGTTAAAGTCCTTGACTTTTATTTATTTATAAGCAGTTCCTATGCGCTATAAAAGGATAACATACGAACTTGACTACTCAAACTATTCAAAAACGGTTCTATTCTAGAATTGGGTTCTATCTGTGAGAAAAGTCTGTGGTGTCCAGATCTCAATATTTTCAAGACTGCAGAGTACTTTTATCACTTACTGTTGCACGAAAATGTTCACCAGTGGAAGGTTAAGCCTAAGCATAAGCTAGAGTCATTAATGCACTATTATTCTTTAAAAAACAATAATACTTACAATAACAACATGATTGTTCAGATTTATTTAAATGATTTTTAATATGAAATTCGTATCCAGTTAAAAAAAAAATGTCCCAGAAGTGAAATTTTTTAATTTTGATAACGAGAAGATATCGCGATTTATTATTTTTTAAACTCCACGATCCTCCCCAACTTGCTATATCAACGACATTAGGTCTGGAAATTAATTAATTTTTCCAACAATGCATTTTGCCTCATTCAATTTCATTTAATACAATTTATTCTCTTTTCATATTTCTTGAATGCGATTCCATTTGTTTATTTTTTTATTGATTGTTTTCGAAACTTATATAATACTAAACTATTTTTATCTAACAAAAAGACAAATGAATCACTTAAACGAGAAGAAGAAAGTAGCACTTGCTGCTTCTTTTGTTTGCAAATGCAAATGCGTTGTGCAGAGACTTCAATGCCCATTGTCTGTCTCTGGAAATTGTTCATCAAAAGAAATCATCAGTAGAAATCATACAAAAGTAAACTGTTGCCATTGCTGAGTGGGGCCAGAGGGGGGTGGGATGGCAGGGAAGGGAACCAATCAGTTTCCATTATCAGCTGGCAACATCTACACACACACACACACACACACAGACAGACAGATTGGGTCGAGTAATCTTTGGGGCATGACAAAGAAACCATAGCAAGGCTGGGCTTGCACATTAAGATTTATTAATATTGTTTTGGTTGGGTCGGATCTGAAAGACTTTATCAGCCATTCAGCTGAAAGAGTTGTAGGATTATGTGTACACTTCAACAATAGATGGATGCTGTTTTATTCCTCCCGTTATCCTAGCTGCTAGATGAGAATCATGGCTCGCCGGCAAAAGATGAAATCTAACCTTATATTTGTTTAAATTAACATTATTTTAGCTTTTTAGAAAAAAGTTATAGATCTTTGACAGTTCTTCAAGAAGGCTACATTTCCAGTGTAAGAAGGAATAAATCTGGGATCCCTCAAGGGAATGTGCCAAGCCCTTTTTTTATGCCGAGTCATCCTGCTGTCTGTTTATAGTCGCCATTTAAAAAAAAACTGGTTTAGTAACATAAAAAAGGTCTCTCGGTAAATTACAAAACATATCGGTTTACTATAAGGATTTTGTCTTATTCGAAAATTTATATTTGTAAGGTAAAGAGACGGAGAGAAATTGGCCTAAATTTCAAAACTGCGAAATCGGACAGGACTGGTTCAAATTTAAAATTTGGAGCCAGGACTGGGATAGAAACAATTTTTCAATCCTCGGGAAGGGCAAAATTTATAATTTCGAACTTTTTGTCAGATCCAGGATTTGAAAAAAATATATATATAAATCTTCAAAGCGTCTTATTTGTTTAACTCTAGTAGAACACTGAAAAAAAAACCGCACTTGTCTTCAAGGCGATATCTGGGAAAAAATAATGTTCCTAAATGAACCAAAAAAAAAAACTTTTAAGAAGTTATTATTAAACGCTGGGTTGCAAACCTGTTTTGAAGCGAACCGAACCGATAATTCGTGCTCATAAACCGAACCATGAACCGGTGTCTTTTTTAAAAAACCGAGCCGAAAACCTTAAAATGAAATGTTCTGTTTTCTGTAATTGCGACTGCCGAAAAAGCATGCTTCAACTGATTTAACCATTAGAATATATAGGAATTTTGACATCTAATAGTTATAAATCCAAAATCATTAGGAATCTGAGTGTCAACCTTTAAAATTTGTTCACGCTTCCATCATAAACAAATAATTTCACAATAAGACACATTTTCCAACCGATCAGTTCCATGTCAGCTATGGGATATTGTCTTCAAAATCCGTCGAAATTGCGCAAATCTGTTTAAAAGCATTTTATTTTTCTTATTGCTAAGTTTAAGAACGCTTTTATAGAAAACAAAAATATTTTTCTATTTATTTATTATGGTTCCGAAGATAATCAGACATCTATTATTTGGAGGTGTAACTAATTCATATAATAAGTATATATAAATTTAGAAACCAGGAATGCAAAACACTCAGAAATTTAAGACTGGTTCGGTTGAGTGGATCATGGAGGATTTAAGCCACCGGTTCGGTTTATAACATGGGTTTTCAAGCAAAACGAACCGCCTTTTTAGTTCGGTTCAGTGGTTCACTCTCAATTTGTGAGCAATTTACTTTCGAATACAACATTTTTAGACAAATAGATATTATTTTTGAAGTAAAAGTCGTAAAAAAAAATTTAAATATCTTTAAAATGTTAAAATTCAATCACATTATTAAATAAAGCCAGATTATGTTAGAGAGCAGAATGTTTAAGATATCGTAAGCAACTTGAGAACGGCGCGTATCGATTGAATTCTCAGTTATTAGGGCAACTACGGAAGAAAAATTCCGGTTATCCTACCAAAGTAGAAACCTGTTCAATTCCCTAATCAAAAGATGGACAAACTCAGATGTTAAAATGCTGGACCGACAGCATGCTATTCTTTAAGGGGTTATACGCAGTTAGCATTTTCAAGAAATCCAAAATTTTTGTTTTTTTTTGGAATGTACATATATTTAAGTATATTCTCTGAAAATTTCAAACAGATCCGGTAAATATTTTAGATGATATTCCTATATTTGTATGAACGCTTTTGCGATACAGACACATAATCTTCTTCTTCACATGACTTTGTGACTTTACCTACTGGATGTTGCTAAAGTCGTATTTGAAATTTATGAAAATCTTATCAATGAACAATTTTTGGAAGGATGTAAGGTGATTTTACACAAAAAAAATAATGCAGGTTTTAATCGGTTGATATGGAAAATAGCCCCGAAAATCATTTTGCGAAGCAAGAATTGCTCGTCGAAAACATCATTTCGAACTATTAGAAGATGCTGATGCTGCAAATGATATCATTCAATGGCCCTGGAATAGACAACACCATATAAGTTTAAGAAACAACATTTTAAATATGTGTGCACTTTTTTTTATCTCAAAAACGGCAGAAGCGATCGATGTGAGTTTCACACAACCGTCTTAGATATATTCTACTGGGATTGATCGAAGGATTAAGATATGCGATAATTATTTCTATTTTTTAAGCCATTTTATCTGAAAAATGTTGGTCAAAAATTGAGTTTTTTTTTAATTTGTCGTCATTTTATCAAACATTGACATTAAAACATTATTACCTTGGACTTTCAAAAGATTTTCTACAGTAGCCGTATCCTTCAATATTTTTGCATGATCTAAGTGCCATTAAAAACTTAAAATAAGATACTATATGAATAATTATTACTTGAACCTGTACAATAAAAACCCTTTCTAAAAAAATTATTGAAAAAACGTCTTAAGACGTACAAAAACTCTTTAACGCTAGAACGATCCAAGGCATTTGAAATAGTTGATTTTCCCAAAACAATTTCCTATTTTCAAGACTAAAATTTCTTGGCGAAATGAAATGCTCTTTAGGAACAGTGTGAACGGAATGAAGTTGAAAATATGTGTCTGAATCGACCAAATTGAATCGGGTCCAACTGGAATAGGCGTAGGTTCTTTAAGAGAGGGACACGTCTGTA
The DNA here is from genome assembly GCA_018904225.1 of Lordiphosa mommai. NCBI lineage: Eukaryota > Metazoa > Arthropoda > Insecta > Diptera > Drosophilidae > Lordiphosa > Lordiphosa mommai. The sequence continues at coordinate 199,959 of JAEIFT010000134.1, forward strand.
CCATTATTACCTTGGATAAGCTTACCGCCACCTGATACTTAAGATATTCTTTTAGAGCTACAGAATTAATATAAATCTTTGTAAAATCTGTTATTTCTATTAAACAATTTAAATACCCCCTAAAGCCGTTTCCCATTAAAAATTTTCACAATATCCAACAGTGCGAAGCTTTTCAGTTCTTGACTCGCAGGTAAATTTATTGCCCCCCATGAAATCATCAGGCAGAATTCTCATTTAAAAAAGATTTTTTTTTTTTTAATAGAAGGAAACCGGTCTCAGGTTTTTGTTTTGTTTTACCTAATTTTTGGCATATTGTTGTGTGTGTAAGCTCTGGCCAAAGGCAACAACAAAGAAATGCCGTTGCTAAAGTTTGGATTCCCATCAAAAGCAACAACAAATCGTCCTTGGGCCATAGAGACACACCCACCCTCCCACCACCCAACACCAGTTTTGGGCATGCGAAGATGAAGGCAAAGCAAAGACCACAAAATATGGACCCACCCTAAAAAATTAAGCGCAAAGCAAAACTGCAGCGAGACTCTGAAGTAAATATACTATATAATGTTTATACATTTAGTTGGGGGAAAAACTTACTGTTATCCATGGTGTTGCTGCTTGGATGACAACGTTTTTAGCAGGAAATCAAAATGTCGCTGTCGACGTCAACAGCGGTTCAATGCACGGCGCAGTTGTTGTTTGTTGTTTTTGTTGCTGCTACCTCGAGTTTCGAGTCTGGCCAACAACACATCGACTATGAATCACGCACTTTTGTTGGTAGTAGTTGTTGTTGTTGTTCTGCTTTATTTTTTGTTTAACCGCATAAAAAAATACCCAGAATTTTACATGTATATTTTTCTGTGTTTTATTTTGACCCTATTCGCAGTTGGAACTGAACAAAGACGTGCAAGCGAGAGAGCAAATAAACAGCATTTAATTAATTCACGTCACGTCGGCTTTGGCGGGATGCACAACAACAACAATCTCCTCACAACAACAACAACAAACACCCGCAACCAAAAACGCACGCTTCCTTTTTTTAACTGGGCTTTGGCTTGGTTCTACACACACTTTCTTTCCTCTTTAGGCACTGCGGCACTACTACTGCAACCACTTTCCGTGTGCACTTTTATTTACGTTGCTTTGTTATTGATTTTCACCATTTCACACCTATTTTTTCCAGCGAAACTTAATTGCATTTTTTTTTTATTGTAACTGCCACGCGCGAGTGTTTGCTAGAACCAGCGTTTGTGTGTGAAAAGTTGCTAGTTTGGGTTAATAAATTGTTTATTAAGCCGACAAAAATGCACAAAGCAGCTAAGCGAAAATGCCGCGACGACCGACCGGGTTCGTTCAACGTTCAACTGCTCAACACTAATTTATCGCTGGACAGCGATTAGTCGATAAGGTATGCCTATCGTTAGAGTGACCAGAACACACACTATCGCACTATTGATAAATCGACTGTTAAAAATGGCTAGAAATGGCTAAATTTAAAAAAGAGCTAAAAACGGAAAATATAAATTACCTATAATTTATTTAAATTTTTGTTAGAAAAAATTTTTGAAAATCAAATTTTTTTTTGAGTTTCAAGCTAAATAACTCAAAAACGTTTAACTTTAAGTATTGAGAGCCTATTTACAAGCTGTGAATTTTTTAAACAAAAAAAATCCTAAAGCTTTTTGGCTATACGCATTTTTTACGACTATTACTATCAAATTCACAATAATTTGAATTACATAAGGAATGTGATAATACAAAATGAGTAAGTTTAAAATCGATTTCCAATAAATAGGGATGGTAATGGTTTCAAAGATAATTTCAATCTGTTGCACTTGAATGTTGCACCATCAAAATAGCTGAAAATGGCAAATTATTATTTAAAAATGAAAAGCTTCCGGTTTTTGAACTTATAATAGATCTAGATCTGGTTGAAAAATCGCTATATTTGTAACGCTAATCCACATTCTATTCTAATCAACGGATTTTTGAATTATATAACTGTTGTATATGACTTCTTTGTTCTTCATCCGATCAGGTTAAAATTTAAAGCATATTTCCGAAAACCTACATAACACAATCAGATCAATTTTATTTTAAAATTTGTGAAAATCATCCAGCAAAGGTGGAAAATGGTTTCTTGACATGGACATAAAAGTATTTTCCGTCAATTTTCCGGGTTATCCAAAATTGTAAAGTGCCGTTGGAAATCTTTTGTTAATAAGCATTAAGTTGGCAACAACTTATTCCCACAATAAATAAAGCTGAAAAAAAAAATTTGTTTGACACGAAAAATTTCATAAGATATCTTAAGCAAATTTATGTTTTATTTGTATTAGAGGTGCGCGCGTGATGTGAATTTAAACGTGTCACGGTGTGTCACAACGTTTCAAAAGCGTTTTGTGAGCGTGAATCGTGCGTCAAAATATTTAAATTTCGTGAATCGTGCGTTACGTTTAGGAAAATCGCTCACGCGCGCAGTTCTAGTTGATATTGTTTTGTTTTTACTTATGCTGCATTTTAAAAGCTTTAAAAAGTTGCTTATATTGTGAATTATAGGCTGTTACACCAGCCACATCATTTAATTTTTCCGTTAAACGGAAGGTGCGGAATTGTTTCCCATAAGAAACCTGTGGATAGAAGAAGAGCCGCATGTTTAATGATGCGGCAATGATGCGGAAAGAGTGACCGTATATTGACGAGTATTGAGTATTGTTTCATAACATCGATAGCGAACAGCTGATTTTACATCGAATTTCGATAAACAACTACAACATAATTGAACCGCGTAATTTAAAAGGATAAATGATCCGCCCAAGCAAGCTCCATTTCCATTTTGGTGAACGCAGTGCCGTTGCCAAATATACCGCGTGCCACATTTAACATATTATTGCTCATAATTGTTTCCATTTAAATAAATTACATTTGTTCTCTTCTTCTTACTACTTCGATTTGTTTACGTTTGATATGGCGAACAGCTGTTTCAATGATGCGACTGCGGTCTAAACGCCTGCATCATTTTTTCGCATCTTCGACAATGATGCACCCTGTGTAACTCCGGTATTAAATAATAGTTTAATAGCAGAGCACAGTATTTTCAAAATGATTGCAGCTTGCAAACGCCATGTTTGGCCACATAAATTCCTTCGAAGAGTACGGTCACACTAAAAATCAAAACGAAATTAAAATCAGCCTCGGATCTGATTTCGTTAAATCCATAAGTAGAATCTTAATTTCCTTAGTTTTTCTGTGTACACTGCACATTTTGTATGTAGCAGCTGTGAACAGCTGTTTGACGAAATCTAAAGTAAATTACTTTCAGGAATCCCTCTGAAGTATTTTTCCTGCTAAATTAAAAACAACGTATTTTTCGTAACGTACTTTGCTCGATTTTAACATGCTAATAAATGGCAATTCTAAAAAGTTTTCATTAGAGGGTTCAAAATTGGTTAAATTAAAAGTTGGAATAGATAGGGACCACCTTAGCTTAGTTTTAAGCTATTTTATGGTCATTTGAAAATCACAGTTTTTTGAGCAACAGAATTATTGTTCAAAGTAGGTTAACATTTGTGCTGATAATGGTACTTAGAATAGTCGTAGATAAATTTTCTTTAAATATTCTTAAAGGCACATATGTAGTCTATGTATTCTATACATACAGCCATGCTCCCATTTGCACTTTCGCAAAAATTTTGCGTTTTCAAACCGGTTTTAGGAGCAAATTAGGTCTCTAAATCGCAAAATGTTTGCGAAAGTGAATATGGGAGCCCGGCTGATATTTTAATATTGATTTGGTTGGCGCAACTCCAAAAATTGACTTTTGGTAGATCATTTTTCGGAAATACCCATACATATATAATTTTAAAAAATTGTAAGGCTAAAATTGCTAAGCTTAATCATCAATTAAAACTTTACTTTCCTTTTTCTATATGATCAAATACCAAAAGCATGTCAGCCTTTGGATTTTTATAGGTAGTAGTGATTAAATTCTACAAAAGTAATTTGCATTTAAGTTTAGCTTTGCTTTCTTCTACACAAATCCCCTATATAAAGTAAATATTCAAATTTAAAATTTTACAAAACTCAACTTTCTTCACGTATAATTTAAAAAATACAAATCCACAAACATTTCACTGAAACTATAAGGGGCAGGTTCTTGCATTAATTAACATTTTTTTTCTCTCAGCGTTTTTAAATGAACTACTTGAACTAGTTCCGAACTGGTGCATAGGACTGCAGGGCGATGTTTTGATATTTTCCAATACTTTTCGCCTACCAGGGCTGGCCAAGCACTTACAAAATAAAGAAAATCAACAATTTAGCTTATTTCTTGGCCATGACACAACAGCCCTTGGAATACGACCCAAATAAATATCTAAGTAAAATTTATTATTAAACACAAAATACCAAACACAACACTAAAACTATCGATAGTCCCATCGATAATTGGAAACCACTCCACCGCTACGCCAGTGTTGGATTACGTTTCGTGGCGAATGAATGGCGAACAACAAGAAAAGCAAAAATTAAAGCGGAGAATAAACCAAAATTTATCAAAAATTAAGAAGAAAACGTACACGAGAAGGTAAATTACAGAAAAATGCAAATTTTGCAAGTGAAACGTGATTTTTAAAGCAACAGGAAAAGTGCAACAATTCCTTAGCTACATAGAGATCGGTGTATGTGTGTGTGTGTGTGAATGCGTATGTCATATATGTACGTGTGCGTGTGTGTGTGTATGTATTTCCAATTGTGTCGCTGCTGGTTGATCGTACGCTCGTTGTTGTTGTTGTTGCTGTAGTGTCTCTCTCTAAAAAAGAAGAAAACAATTTGAAGAAAAAATGTACAAAGAAAAAGCAATCAAAATTGTGCGGAAAATTGTCGAAGAAAAACGAGCAAGAAAAGCAAAACTGCAAACAAAATTGCCTTTGTTGGTATGTGTTTGTGTGTGTGAGTGTTTGTGACTGGTGCATATGTGTGTGTGATTGCATTTGGCTGGCAAAATTGTTTGATTTGCCATAAAAATACCAAAAGCAAAAACGAAAAAAATGCAACCTCCAACCCTGCCCCGATTTTGTATTTACATACAGTAGTATTGTTGTTGTTGTTGCTCTCGCAACTATTTATGTTTGTGTATGGAGTGAGTGAGAGAGAGAGAGAGAGGGGATCGCGTCCAGAGCACCACCCCCCTGCCCCGGCCCCTATGTGCTCGTGTTACTACACAAATCGGATTAAATTCTTCAGCTGCTGTTGCTGCTCTGCCTGCCTCTGCTGTTTGTGGTGATGTTGCATTCCATATTATGGAGCAGATCAGGCGGATGCGGATAAGTGCGGATCCTTGATCTATGCAGAATGTGTGTGAAAATAAGAAGGATCAAATTTTCTACAATTTCGGCGCATTATTAGAAAAAAAAGGTGTTTTGGGTGCTAGGAATGTATGAATGGATTCGGCAAGTAAATCAGAATGAAAAGTCAACAGTTTTTTCTTTAGAAATTTAATTGGGATAATGGTTTACATAAATCTGTTGGTCATAATACCCCAATACTTTACCTTTACACCTATTACTTTTCATCTTAAAGCCAATATTTTGTTTTGATCCTGAACTCTATATGAAATTCTTGCATTTCACGCAAACTCTCTTAAAAAGTTTTTTAGTTTACAAGACTAATTTTACTCTTATTTGTGACAGTTGTTTACCTTAATTTTCAACAATTTTAGTAAAACTGAATTCAATTAAATGAAAAAGGAAGTTGCAAGATGTTTAAAATATTTTTGTACCTTTTATAATTTTGTACAATTTTTCATAACAAGCGGAAAACTATTTGTTTACAAAAATTTAATTTAAGTGCACAATCAGGCCTGTTCCCGTTTCCGAATTCGATCAAATCATGCGGAATCGGAATTTAAAAATGTTCTCGCTTCTTAAAACCGGTTGGGTTATTCAGCTTTTACCTTAAAATTTCCATTTATATTTATTTAAATCTCTTGATGTCAAAAAGTTTCATCCGATTTCTAAAATCGCTTCTTAGAAATCACAACTCTGTACAATTCCGATCTACCGAATTCGAAATCGAGAACAGGCCTCAATCAAAATTCTTCGATCCCAACACGGGTTACATACCTCCAATTTCTTATTTTTATTAATTTATGTAGTTTGGGGTGCAGATTGCGAAAAAAGTCGAAGTTGCCGTAAATATATTTTTCCAGGTTAAAACAGAGAAAACTCGTAATATTTTGTTTTGTTTACACATAGCTCACAAGTAATTTACTTTATATAAAATTGTTTTAGACAAAAATCAAAGACATTGTCGGAATGCATGCATTATTTTTTGTGAATTTTTAAAGAAAAGCTTATCGTTTTAGAGAAAAATAAAAGAAGAAAATATTTTCCTTTAATAATAATTTAATTGATGATTTAATTTCTTTTTTCTCTTTTATATGTATTTATCTCACTAAAAAAAAATACAGAATTAATTAAATTTGCAGTAAAAAAGTAAAGAAATTTTTTTTAGTGCACTAGAAAGTCCGCCCTATAAGTATTTTTACAATTTTTGTCTGTGACCGTTTTAAATATTTTTTTTGGAAACTATTAATTTTTTGAAAAAAAAAAAATCATTAAATATTCAGGCCTGTTCCCGTTTCCAAATCCGATTGATGGGAATTGGTAAGCCTTTTATATCCCTGAAACAATTAGAGTATTCGGCAAAAAGATTTTGCAATTTGGAATGTCCAATGAAGCTTAATTTTTTAAGTTATTCGCCGAATATCACGGAACGGAAACATTTACCAATTCCGATTCCGCATGATTCGATCGAAATCGAAAATGGGAACAGGCCTGATTTTTTGTTAATTTATTATTTATTTTATTTTGTTATGTGAAATCGGAATTGGTAAATGTTCCCGTGTCTAAAAACCGATTGTGTTATTGGGCGCATAACTTCACCATTTATCTTTATTAGACTGTCTTGCTGGCAAAATAAACTAACCAAATTCTCTAATCGATTTTTGAAAAACAGAACCTTAACCACCTTTTATACCATAAAATTTTCCAAATTTTCTTTCACTGCTGAATAATTTTTATTTTTTTTTAAGCCAATTATTAAAAGCATTTATTCGTTATTCAAGATGAGTTAATTGTAACTATTTAACTCCCACATCCAAATTAAAGATAGTGCCATGTAATGTACAATAGAAATTAAGGGAACTTCCAATCGATGAGACTTGTCCCATATGACCCAGGTCCAAGTATTCCTGGAGTACAAAGTCATACTTGGCCTTCAACTGCGTATCCCTTTTTAAACGACATTCGTATTTCATAAATTGCGATAGATCTAGAGTGCCCTAGGTAAATATGATCTAGATCCCGAATCATCCCTTCTGATTGTATAGCATTGGATACATTCACCGGTCGTACCGGTAAATCCTTCACATCCCAAATTCTTCTTTGATGGGTGTGTGTCATATTCTTACATTTTCATAAACGGTCAAAAATCGCTTATAGAATTTTTCGTTGCATTGTCAACTTGGGTTCACTCGTCATTAATTTTGAGGACACTCTCTCCATTATTCTTGGAACCTGCAGCATTGCATACTATATCTACCCTTCTGCTCCCACTGCTGTCATTATACAAATGCCAACTGCAGCTAATTGGCGGTAATAATTCAGGTGTCAAAACTCGTCTCGTGGGCGTTTTGTACAATTCGCATGCAATTGCTTAAACTGAACACAAAAAACAAAAAAAAATACAAGCGCGACAATTGCAGCAGCCACGGAAAGCAATTGGCATAAAAAACAATACTGGTACAGTGGTTACTCTATTGAAGGAACGTAAATGCTTTTAAATTGAAATGGGTTTAATTTTCAATTTTGCAATAAGCCAACTTCTTTTTTTTACTTTGTTCCAAAGGTACAAGAAGTATAGCCATGTACGTGTGTGCGTCCTTCTGTACGTATGAATGTCAAAGATGGTATGATGATGGTATACTTGCAGGCAAATCAAATTTATCAGCCATGTTCTGAATACCACTTCCAGAAAAGTTTTGTAATTTAAAACCGGTTTTTAAACCAGATTTGGTTTCCAAATCACAAAACTTTTGTGAAAGTGGAATTCAGAACCTGGGGTTGTATATTCAATTTTTTCACCCACCCCCGCAATTTGAAAAAATCTTCTAATACTTTATGGGTATTCGGATTCGGACTTTAATCAGCATTATTTATCAATCAATATCAATATCAATACCCACACAAACTAACGCTGTGGCAATGGGCAGCACTTTACAGAGTTTGTGTGGCGCGACATTTAAAAGTTAACAGTTATATACAAACTTTATCAGGTATAGAGTCATGACGATTTGCTAGCTTCAACTAACCCTCTTCACCTCTTTCCCACAAACAAAAAATGTATGAAGGGCACTTCGTCGGACTCAGGTGGATTTACTGAATTTGCTTTGCTCATGTTCACAACTAAACAAAGAGATAAATTTATAAACAATCTACTTCAACCACATTGATTTAAAGGAAGGTAATTTTTCACTTGTAGGCAGTCCACCACCAGTTTAATATTTGTGCGATATCTCCTTAGACAGCTCCGACTTAGACTCAGTTTTTATTTAACAAAACTTGTGGCTAACATTCGCTCCAATTGCATGCCTTTTCAGGTCCTCTTCTTCTGTTTTTAGGCCACATTGCCTGACTTTTTCTGCTCCTCAACGAGATCCTCAACAATCAGATCTACCTACTCCATGAAATGCATTATACTTATTATATTTGGTCAATATAATTATTTTTAAAAATTGCTACCAATCCGTTCACACCCTTCCGGTAAGGCAACCAATTGCATAACATTTTTCTAGTTGCGAAATCTAGGTGGATTTAGAAAACCACTTGGATTTGAAAGAACAGAAACACGAGAAAAGGGCCCTAAGTCTGTGTGACGTTAGGAGTATTTTATTTTCTTATAACTCCGCTATCGATCATTTGATCAGGATACGATGTACCGATAAATATAAATAGAATAATCATTTGACAATTATGTGTTGGTCCTTTTGTTCGACCACCTTTGACCATCTTTTGGGCAGCTGCAGGTTTCCAAGCTCTTCGAACTTTTCGTCGTAAAATACTTATGTATAGAATTTTGAAGAGATCGCAATAAATGATAATCTTAAGGTGCAAGGCAGGGGCTATATGGTGGTAGTGGTAAAACATCGAATATTAACTTTGCTGTAGCTTCTTCAAATGTTATCGATTGACGATTATAGTAGCGTAGCCTTTAAGCTTCCAAACGATACTTTGCTGTTCGGACCTAAGCAGAGCTGTAAAAGATTTAAATCATTTTTAATTTTAAATCATTATGATTCTCATCAAGATTTAAATCTGATCCAACATGGAAGATTGCTTTAAGCTGATTTATAAATCATTTTGGAGCAATCAGATTGTTAATATTTTGATTTAATTCATTTGACTTAATTCATTTAAGATTTAAATCATTTGATTTAAGTCGTATAAGATTTCAATCTATGATTTAAATCATTGAAAATTTATTCATTTGATTTAAATAGGAATTTTCAAATCATTTCTGATTTAATTTCTTATAGATTTAAATCATTTTATGATTTTATGATTTAAATCATAAAATGATTTAAATCAGTAAATATTTAAATCATTTTGTGATTTAAATCATTCGAGATTTCAATATTTTCATTAAAATCAGGGTGTCAAACCGAAACCCGAACCGGAACCGTATACCGAAAAGAACCGATTGAATCTCAGAACCAGAACCGTAACCGGAACCGTTATTATTTATTTTTTGAGTACCGGTATTTCGGAACCTTTATTTTTGGAACCGAAATGACCGAAAAGAACCGAAACATTGTACCGGTACAGTTTCGGTTCTGATTTTTTTTTGTTCTTTCATTTTTATTGCTTCAATCAAAGATTTCTTCAGGGTAAAACGCAGGGTAAACGTTATCAAAAACTTACAAATGTGAAGTTAAGGGACCATCTGGTTTATACTGAAATTTTCAATAAAAATAACAATTTCATCTTATTTCGTTGCATCAATTTCGGATCAATAAATTACAAATATTATTAATTAATCCTTAATTTTTGCATTTACAAAGGAAATTAATTAATAATTGGCCCAAATAGACTTAACCTAACATCAGGGTTAAATTGTGATCGGTAACGTTATCTGAAAACAGTGTATTTAACATTTCATCAGATATCAAAAGTTCTTCTTGCTCCTCCAGTTGCACAAGTCTTATTAGGACATTTGTTTTCTGGAGTAAAGTTTACTATGTTTAATTTTTCTTCTTTATAACTACTTTCTGTTGTGTAGGTTGGTACAATTTTTATTATATCTTCGGATTAAAGGATTTTTAAATTATACCGGTACATACCGGTATACCGAAATAAAAACCAAGGTACCGATACGGAACCGAATACCGAAATAAACTAGAACCTAAACAGAACCTTTTACCGAAACATTAGTTTCGGTACGTACCAGTACCGGATTGATTTCCTGATTAAAATCATTGAAGATTGAAAAATTTGCATTTTAAATCTTTAATGACTTAAATCAAAATGTAAACAATCTGATTGGTCCAAAATGATTTTTAAATCTCCTTAAAGCAATCTTCAATTATTGAATCAGATTCAAAACTCGATTTTTTAAAGCTAAATTGAATAAAATCTTTATTTTTTTAATCACATTGAGATTGAATCGTAAATCAATCTCGAAATGATTGATTTATTTACAGCCCTGGGCCTAAGGCACCATCTACCGTTCAAAATTGAGTCTAACACCATCTTAGCTGTTCGGCCCCAAGATAGGAAGCAGAATTTTTCACATCCTTTGCTGAAAGTGAGTACTAAATGTGTAAAATTCCCGAAAACTGTTGTATGAAAATTTTTTTTTTATTATCCGATCAGGTTTAAACTCATTTTCAAAGATCTATATAAAAATTTATCAATGACTGCAAACCAAGCCTCCGTAAAAACGACCCCCGGGCATGGGCGAAAGTTTAGTTTCTGAGCGATTAGTTCCAAATTTTAAATTTTTTAAAGACTATACTACACACAAAGAAAGGAGTACGTGACTTAAAAATTTTGAAATATCAAACCCAAAAATCGGAAAATGGGCGGAAAACTGTTATATGAAACTCTTTTGTTTTTAATGTTTCACATGACAGAAAATCAAGGATGCAAACCGCTCGGAAATAAGAAGCGGTTCTGTGGGGTTTATTGCAATCCAAACCGCGGTTCACGGATAATATATCTTAACGTTACAAATTGTGATTTCCAAATTTTTGCGAAAGTGAAATGCTGTTATGCTGTTGCAAGCTTGCAGCCCTTTGCTTTTGGTTTTTGGAAATGCTCAATGAAGCTGGGCTTTTGGTAACGTTAATGAAGCTGGGCTTTTGTGACTTCAACTCCAGCACTGATCAGTGATCACTGTAATGACTGGTGTATCTTGTTGATGCCACTGTGGGCAGCAGCTGCAGATGTGATTTACATATGAATCGAAATCAAAAAAAAAAAAAAACAACAAAATAAATGTAAATATGAAAGATGCAAAATGTGGCACAAGTAACTGCAAAACAAGAGCGCTTGTCGTTGTTGTTGATCGCTCGTTTGTAATTAGAGGCAGCGCCGTCTTGTCGCTCTGTAAAGTAAAAAAAAAAAAATAAGAAAAATATGCACTTCAATGTCAGTGCGACAATAATTTCTCAGGCAAGCTTATTTATGAGGCCTCGTTGGACATTTGCATATGTACTCGCACAGTGTGTGTGTGTGTGTTGGTGTGTGTGTAGAGACTGCCGAAATGTAAATGTTGCAATTGGCAAAAGGCAAATCCAAAAAGCTTGACCAGGCCCGCCGCCAACGCCAACTACTAAATCTCCGCCTCCCTCTCCTTTGACTGCGTTGAGCCGTTGCTGATGCCGACGACAACGACGTCGACGGCGTCATCGTCAGCGACGCTGAAAATTGTTAAGATTCCATTCACATTCCAGCATGCAATTCGTAGTGGATTTTATGTTGTTGCTGCCGCTGTTGCTGTTGCTGCCGCTGTTGCTGTTGCTGCTGCTGCGTCAGAGCAACCAAAAGGCAGCATGGAACAGGTGAGGCGATGTGGCGTTGATCGTGTGCATTCCAAAACATACACACACACACACACTCACACTCGCATACATAGGGGCACACATGAGCAGGGCAATAAATACAGTGAGCTGTTTGTTGTTGTTGTTGCTGCTGCTTTTAAAAGTAAATGAACGATAAAACAAGAAAGGAATGTTTTGGCTTAGCTCCTCGAACTTTGCACACCCTTGCACTTGCACTCCTTATTGTGCTTAAATGAACTTCATTGTGTACAATAGGCACATATATGCATAGTATGTAACTAGGCAATTGTCATCTTAGACAGAATTGCAATTCCTTAGATACTTTTATAATTATAATCTGTATTCCAAATTACCAATTTCAAACCTATTTCTTATAGAAATGATAAGATTTTCGTGTAGTCTAAATTCCTCATATTGTGACGGTGTTATCTATGTTTACTAAAGCTGTTGAATTTGCACCTTAGGACTCCTCCATCTTTTCGCAGTATCTGCATAGTTGGGTGTTTGTTATTGCCTATCTTGTACAGGTGGCTGCTTTCATTTTTTCAAAAATGACGATATTCAGGCCCACAAAAGTGTGTAAAAATATCTGTGGGGTCATAGAAATCTCGTAAAACCAATTCTCAGTGTCCTGAAAATCTCTCTTGATCGTTTTGCAAACCTTCCGAGGTTTTAAACCATTGCATAAGTGGTTATCCGCAGTTGCAAGGCCCAAACAAGACGTATTTAATCATTTTATTAGAAAGGGTTTTTATTGTACAGGTTCGAGTAATAACACTGTGCAAGTCGAAAAAAAAAGACATGACCAACTTTAACGGTTTTTTCCCCCTATTTCGGGCCCTGGGAATCGAACTGCATCATTGGTTTTATGAGTTGTAACGATGGCTACATACAAACAATTTTTTTAAAGTTTTTCATCAAGTTCAAATTTTTTCTAAATTGTAAACAAATTATGTCTGATTCTTTTAAAATCGGAATAAATTGATTTAAACGTCCTCTAATTTACTACATTTACAGATTTCCGATATCAAAAGATATGGTCCAAAAACTAAAATAATTGCATCGTTTTTTTTATATAACATTTTTTACAAAAAAATATTTTAAATTTCCAAATATTAAGGAAAATCGCAATAAAATCATTATTTAGTGTCTTACCTTTTGTTCTCCAACAATAACTTGATTTCTAATTAAATATTTCCTAATTTAATGTCATTTTGGTAATAAAAATTATGTAAAAAAATTTTTTTTTTTTTTTTAGATTTTAATCAAAAACTTTTAAATGCACAATGATTTCGAAAAACTGAATGTAATAAATTAGAGAAAATTTAAATCTATTTCTTTAGATTTCACGAGAATAAAATATTATAATTTTGGAATTTGCAAAAAAAATGTAACTTCGCAAAAAACTTAAAACATTTTTTTATGAAAACATCGTTATAACTCAAAAAAGTAATGAAACAGTTCGATTCCTAAGGCATAAATTAGGGGAAAACCGTTCAAGTTGGTCATATCTTTTTTATTTTTTGAAAAAACTATCACCGTGAAATTATTCAGATATTATTTAAAGTTTCTAATGGCGGTTAGATCATGTAAAAATATTGAAGAATACGGCTCCTGTAGACAATCTCCTGAAGGTCCATTTAAAAAATGCGTTTGGCGGTGATCTTTCTATCTGTGGTTTGGCTTTCCGAAAATAAAAAAAATGGGGTGGATTTTTTTTAGGGGCTAGATGAATACTGGAATTGATCGAAGGACTAGTCCAAATTTCAAAATTTGATAAAATAGCGATAATTAAAAAAAAATCAATTTTCGACCAATATCTTCGAGTAAAATGGTTTAAAAAAATATAAATAATTATCGGATATCTTAACCCTTCGATCAATCCCCGAAGAATATATCTATAAAGGTTGGGTGAAAATTTCAGATCGATTGGTTCTGTCGTTTTTGAGATGTAGTGATCACCGCAAAAACGTGTTTAAAGTTAAAGGGATGTAACCCCTAGTTAGGATTTAACAAAATTATCCTGAGAAAACTTATAAATTTATTTTTTTTAACATTTGTACACATATTATGGTCACTTTGAAGAGTATTTAAAAAAATTTATTTGTAAAAATAACAGTTTTTGAAGATGCAGAACAGCAGCAGATATCCAGGAACCCATCCCAAAAAAGGCGTTTTGCGGTGACCAGTATATCTCTGAAGCGGATCATCTGAAATGACAAAATCAAACGGATTTCGTTAAAGTAATGTAAAATGTTTCTACAAAATAGCGGCTTATCAAAAAAATCTAGTTTTTGACTTAATTTTGGCCTTAAATTGTGTATAAAAAAATGTTTATCGATAATAAAAAAGCTTCGATTAAGTACTAGAAAATATAATTCACAAGCCTGTGTAAATATTTGAGACGAATCGGTTCAGCCGTTTCCGAGAAATCTTGGTCACCGACTTTGAAAACAGAGATTTAAGAAAAACAAGGTTTAAGTTAAAGAAGTTTACACATAGTTAAAAATAGTTTTCCTTAACTTACTTGATGTCGTCTAATCCAGGGCCATAGGTCGAATTGATGTTGTCGACAAGCCATTCCTAACTTTGCATTCTTTTTAAAACTTGAATTTTTATTTTGTGTAAAATCACCTTCACATCTTTCAAATCATAAATTTGGTATACGGCTTAAGCAACATTGGATGGTAAAGTCAGAAAGTCATGTGTAAAAGAAGTTAATGTGTCTGTAGCCCTAAAGCGTCCTTATAAATATGGGTATATCTCCAAAAATATATACTGGATCTGTTTGACATTTTTAGAGAATATACTTGAATATTACGAAAATAAAATAATAAACAAGTAAGAAAGTCGGTCAAGCCCGACTGTAATATACTCCTCTGTAGCTGATTGCATATAACTGATAACTTTAAAGTGTGGGGGTCACACAAACTGTGCAAGTGCTGCCCATCACGATTGCGGCCAGTGTTGACCAGCGTAATTATTTGTTTTGCTTATAACTCGAATACCGTTCGTCTAATCTAGAAACGGTGAATGGTAGATCGATAATGACGATTAAAATATATGCCTCAAAGGTTCAAAAAATCTATCTTTAGAATTATGCGAGATATGCGAATTTTTTCAAGTTGTGGGGGTGTCAACTCTACTATCTTTCATCTGATTGGAAAACGATCTATAAGTAATGATAAGAAGAATATATTTCTAGAAGGTTCAAACAACCTAACTCCAAAATTGTGGGATATTTTATGATTTATTAAGGTCCTTTTTGAACTCAGAAAGCGGCCTTGAAAGGATCATTTTTGCTCTTGGCGTTCAACCTTTTGTCGTAAAACTGTGTCAGGGATCGTATTCGTCCACATGTTTCAGGCTTTTCTTTGTAGTTTATTGGGTTTCGTATTATTTAATTTGAACACCCAACCAATCGACCAACTTTTCTTTAGGATTTTCCATTAAGTAACAACTTTTTTCCGCACTGCAGTGATTTCCAGTACCCATTTTATTGATATAATTAACACTTCATGATCAAAATAATAAAATTAAAGTCAAAACTCCGTCCAAAATTTCGTGCTGTTTGCATCCTTGATTGATATATATTCCATGCCCTAGTTGGTCGCGTAGCTGTCTCTGTTCACAATGCTAAACTTCAGAGTTTTTATGCAAATTATTATTTTTGTTATGATCATAAAGATTAACAATTTTATAGGATAAGGAAAATGCTTCGCCTGAGTAGGAAAGAACCTCTTTGAACCATCTAATGTAAACATTAGAGACCCAATCCAAGTGATTCCGATTCAGATTCTAGACCAATTTTTAGCTGTTTTGTTGCTCCTTTTCTTGACTCACTAAGGGGGTTGGGTGGGCGTCCGGCCGGCCATTAATGACCAACTCCCCTGACCTGTACGCCACTGTCTCCAACGCTGGTCGTTGTCGTTGCAACGAGCGACAACAACGACGAAAATGCAATTTAGCTCGTTTTTCTTGCTTGCCTCAATTTTCCCCCTCCTCCATTCCTCCTCGTTTTCCTGCTGCAACTGCCTTGTAAACGTACATACATACATATGTATGGGGGAATCTGTGTGTTGGTGCATTGAAAAAGG
Source organism: Lordiphosa mommai (assembly GCA_018904225.1). Lineage (NCBI taxonomy): Eukaryota > Metazoa > Arthropoda > Insecta > Diptera > Drosophilidae > Lordiphosa > Lordiphosa mommai. The sequence continues at coordinate 216,174 of JAEIFT010000134.1, forward strand.
GAAAACGAAACGAAAGCACAGAGAGCAACGCGTAGTTGAGTGGAGTAGAGCAACAGCGACAGCAGCCGCCTCTCGATGTTGTATTTCGCCTCCTCGCTTGGTTGGAATAAGTCGCCGAGGAATGCGCATTTTTGCAATAATAATCAGCAACTAATACTATTTTTATCTTCTGCCCAGCTATAGGCACACTCAACGTGTTCGACATACAGTATGTGTGTGTGCGTGTGTGTGAGTGTTTGCCCCCCTGCAGCGTGTTTAGTTCACTCAGTCAGTCGTTTGGTCGCTTCGCTCGGCTCTCTGGCCGCATAATTGCCTCTGGTCTTTTGGCCTGAGCCCAGTCCAGCGCCTGCCAGCCTGCCAGTTTTTTTTGTATACCCTTTCAATGAAAGAGGGTATTATCACCTTGGTCAATCAAGAGTAGATCCAAATCCTTTTGGACTTAAGATGTTTTTCTTATCTCTTTCGAATAGAAAACAGTTTAACGATAGCTTGAAGCACTAGTTTGACCAAAGTAAGGCGTGATTGTGATTTTGTACTTGAAAAAAATTCCAAAAAGATACTTAAAAATATATATTATCAATTGTAAGCTTGTTTGAAATAAAATTTCGTTATCTTTTAGAATTCACATACTTATCAGATGTACGCTTGCTTGTGTTTTTTACCCGAACAAAACTAGTTTGGAACCAGGTTTGACTTCAGAAAATATCTTACTTCGTATTATCAACCTAAATACCTAATTTTAATTTCATAGCTGAAATAATTTATGAGAAATGGCTTGAAATCAGTTTAAAACTAGTTGGGAAACGGTCTTGATTTAGAAAAATCAGCAAATTTTAAATTCATAGCTCAAATAATATTGCTTTGATACACTATGGATCTGGTTCAGAACCGGTGTAACCAGTAAAATGTTTAACTTTACATTACCAACCTACACACCAAATTACAAGTTCCCAGCTTTAATAATTTCTGAGTTATGGATCCGAACCACTTTTGAACCACTTATTTAAACTGGTTCGAAACCGGTCTTGAACCAGAAAAACATCTTACTTTTTATTACCGAATTTTAAAATTATATCTCAAATAATAAGGCTCTGAATCACATTAGTACCTTTTTATTCTGGTTTGGAACCGGTCTTAAATTAGAAAAAAATATCTCACAACCAAAATCGTATGGAAATTGGATCGTTTTTGGTTTGGAAGCGATTTGTGGAACACATAGGTATATCTCAAAATGAATAAGCTACACACCAATATCCAAATATTTTCTGAGATGTCACTCGGAACCAATTTTGAACAGATTCAATGGGGTTGGTAAAAGGGCTCAATCCTAAATAATTTTGCTGAGGACCGGTTCACAGGTTCGAACCAAAAGTTCAGAAATTTGAGGTTCAAGGTTTCTGTGATAAGGTTTTGGTTCGAATCTTAGTTCGCCCCAAGTTTTACCAAATTTTTATAGAAAGCGATTAGTTTTTTAAAAATTAAAAAAAAATTAAAAAAATTCTGGGTTTTTGATTATTTGAACATCCGAGAAAATGTATTTTAAAATTCAAATTTTAGGTAGAACTTCTTCACGTAATTTTTGGTCTACTCTTCTCATTTGATCAGATTAAACTTAACTAACGCTTAACTAAGGCTTTTCCTGAACCTAACCGAAAGTTTTGGTTCGAAACAGGTTCAGGCTCAACTATTTTTTTTCACAAGAGGTTCGGTTCATAGTAAAAAAAGACGGAATTCCGGGTTCAAACCGGTTCAGTTCAAATCCGGTTTGCAGTCCTGGTTCGTAAGCAATTTTTAACCGGAAAAATATTAAAATTTATATTACCAACCTATACACCAATTTCCAATTTATAGCTTCTGGTTTGACGCCCTAAATTTTTGGGATTTTTTTTTTTTTGAAAATATAGAACTTTTCACCATTTATTAATACACAATTCAAGAGTATGCAGTTAAATTTTTAGCTAAAAATATTCAGTAGAACCAAAGTTAAAGTGGTCTAAAGACACCCGCCTCAAAGTCATTAACGCCCACTTCCTCCATGATATCCGCTTGTTGGCTTATCTGAAATAAAAAAAAACCGTAAGGGTTTAAATCTGTATACAACGATAAAAAATTTTGAAAATTTTTTTTTGACAGACTTTGGAACAAAAAAGTCAGAATTTTATGTATTTTTTGTCAACTTTTTGCTACAAAAAATATATAAATTTCAAAATTGTGGGATGATGCGTCTAGATGTACTGAGTAGGACCTATAATTTCGAAAAAATTTGGCTTTTGATTTCGTGAATCCACTGCATGCAACTGACCCAAACATAAAGCGCAGTGTAGCCATGAAACCCATAATAGAATTAAGAGTTCTCCACTTAAAAATTGGGGGAGGTTGATCGTTTGTGATCATTTGTGACCCCTCCTGCTTAAAGGATCGTGTTTGACGCAAAACGCTCAAAAATTGTGTGCGGGATTCGTGAGTTAAAGGATTTTTATTTCTTGAATCGTGCGTTACGTGATAAAAAAAAATCGCTCACGCGCGCTCTCCTAGTAAATTTATCCGCCTTTTTGACTTACACACATACATGCGTAGGGGTTAAATAAAGATTTGACTAAAACAGTCCTAAAGGACCAAAACCGAGCTTCTATAAATTTTGTGTGATTTTAATGAAAGGAATGTACAGTTTCAAATCGAATCCGAACGACCGAACGAAATTTGAGAAACGTTTTATGGCTACCACTCAATAGCTGCTGAAGGTGACCGATTGTGTAGATTAGATATGCATAAGTTATTCGATAGGCGGGGTCAAACCCAGTTCTCCGACACAGAAGTAGCACAGTGCGTCACAACAGGCATCGTAGAGGGTACGATAGCAGTAAATTGAACTGCACCGCATTGGTAAACCACCACAAATTCCGAAATTATTTGTATAGAATTAAATTAAAATTTAAAATTTGTAAATTTGGGTTCGGAATCGAGTCGGGACAGATATGATTTCGGGATCCCTACTTATAACTCTACCATTTATTATTCAATTAATATTAAACTCAGTGGATTGACAAATGCGAATTATTATTTATATCCAAAATCAAAGTACGATTATAACAGGTATTTGTTTGAAAGAGCATCTTTAATTCGATCGAATTCCTTTCATTTGCGCATTTCCCACTTGCCATGCATTTTGATGGGCGATTCTTTATGCTTTTTACATATGCACACACCCACACACCCGCTCACCCCAACCCCCCCTGAAAATCCCACTACCACCACCCGCACTCTCTCACAATTTTACGCATTTTACGATCGTTTTTAGTGACGTTTTGGACGATAGAGAAACTGGCTTAAAATAGATTTTGCATTCGGTCCCGTCCCCCCCATTAACATTCAACTTTACAGAGGCCATTCATTAACAGAGCCGTGGTGAACAATTTTTGAATTGTGTTTGTTTCGCTAAGTAAAATGTCTAATGCTTATAATTGCTCATAAAAATGTCTCAATTAATGCTAAATAAAGAATTCTGTTTAAAAAAATATTAAGAGAAAAAAAAAAGGTTTTATATGCGGCAGCTTGTCTTTCAAGTCAGGCCGGGCCCCTCAAGTCGCGAGCGCTTTAAGCAGAAACTTTGATCGCAATTAAACAATTAAGAATTCCAATAGCGTCTCGCACTCAACGTATCGAAATCAAAATATGCCCCAACCGCCTGCAAGTGTATTTAGTTGGCATTATTTGTATTGTTAATTAGTTATTTGGATGTACAATATTTTTGCGCAAAAATACTTTGCGGTATGTGTGGAATGTGAATATTTCCCAAGTTGGCACCAAAACGCTAGGTGCGAGGGCGGTACCCAGGGCCATTCACTGTGTTGACATTTAGATTTGGCGCGTGGGGCCTGTGTTTACGCAGTCAACCAGATCTTCTACAGTGTTTATCATCAGCTATCCTAGAAAGCACCTCCACAGTTGGGGTTATCTATATGTACAATGTACATTGTACATATATATATAAGTAACAACATTCCATTGCAAAATAATAGTAATAAAAAACCTAGAAAATGCATTGGCATAAAAGTAAAATTATGTTAAAAGAATAATTAAAAAAGAAATGTTGCTTACTGATCGCAATCTAAATATTATTCTACATAAATAAGAAAGTGACAAGGTTAAGAAAATCCACAAAAAAAAGGGTAAATGAAATTAAAACATCAGAATGTTGTGCGTACAATGGCACTTGTTACTAGCCTTTTTAGTTGTTAAGCTTAATCCAGAATAAATAGTTCATATACGTTGGTTGCTATATATATTTCTGGCCTAATAATGAAAACGCGAATATTTATGATCAAAAATGGTTTTATTGTTTTTCAAAGTATTCTCCAGCAAGATTTATACACTTTTGCATGCGCTCAAACCAATTGTCGAAGCACTTTTTCCACTCCGATTGAGACACCTCCAAAACATGGTTTTTGAACTCTTCAACAGCATCTTCAGGCGACGAAAATCGTTGACCACGCATTTTTCCCTTGATGTGCGGGAATAAAAAGAAGTCATTGGGTGCCAAGTCAGGGCTGTACGGCGGATGACCCATCAATTTGACGTTTTGGGCGGTGAAAAAGGCGCTGGTGTGAGCTGATGTGTGAGAGCTGGCATTGTCATGGTGTACAATGATCTGTCTTCTCTTGTTCGTGTTTCAAACAAATTGTGGTGTACCACTCAGAATTGACCGTCCTACGTGGCTCAAGCGGAACAGTCGCCACATGACCAGTTTTACATAAGAAACTGGCGACCATTTGCTTCGAAGTGCTTCTTCCACGAACGGCTTTCTTTGAATTTGGCTCGTCTTCGAAGACCCACACGGTCGATTGCTGTTTTGTTTCGGGCTCATTAGCGTAGATCCATGATTCGTCACCTGTGACGATCCTTTAAACGTCTTTTGAAACACCGCGATTATATTTTTTCAAAATTTCTTTGCACCAATCCACACGAGCCTTTTTTTTAAGCAATTGTCAAATTGTGCGGGATTCAACAAGAACAAACATTTTTTACGCCCAGGTGTTCATGCAATATCGAATGTATGCTGGTGGAAGAAATGCCCAAGGATGCCTCTAACTCACGGTATGTCACATGACGATCTTGCATTATCAGTGCACGCACGGCATCAATGTTTTCTGGCACAACGACTGTTTTTGGACGACCTTCGCGATTAAATTCATTAAACCAATTTTTCACAGTGCTATAGGATGGTGCTTCATCGCCATACAAAGATTTAAGCTCATCGTTGCACGCTTGTCGTGATAATCCACGTCGAAAGTTGTGAAAAATGCTTGCACGAAAATTTTCACGAGTTAATTCCATTTTTCTGTCTAGTTAAGTTTTTGATTAATCGTTAATCGATATCAAACGTGGTCACATGAAAGAGTTGTTTGGAGCTTTTATTGATACAAGTCCAAACTTTTTTTGGTCCTAAAATGGTTAGAAGTGACCTAGGCAACCCACGTTCTAAGTTCCGCAAAAATTTCAAATTGGAATTAAAAACAAGGATGATTAAGTTTATTAAATACCTTTCTGGGTATTTCGATGTCGGTCTGCCACTGCCGGAAGACGAAAAAAACGATGGTTCAAAGTAATATGCATAATCGTTTTGAAAATCAAAATGTTTAGTTCGTTGAAAGATTAAATGGTCGAATTTTGATGATTCTTATAAATGCGAATACTAATACATCACTAGTGCATCAAAAAATGCAAAGTTCTCTATAACAAACTTCCGTTCAAGGAAGTTTTCTATACAACGAATTCATATCCCTAACACTTTCGTTGAATTCTGAAATAAATCTACAATATGGACTGTATAAGAATAAGACGAAAATTTCTAAATGTCAAAGATTACCAAAATCTCTAGAAAATGCACTAAAATCTGTAACTTATTACGATCCCAGTTTCGTATGAACTCGAGGCAATTGTTTATAAAGTTTCTATTCTCATTTGCACTTGGCACAGTTCGGCGAAATTGTTGTTCCAGCTATTTGTGTTTACATATGTACATATCTATCTATTGATGGCTATTTCATAGTCAGGTGCGCACGCTGAATCCCCCACTCCCATAGACACTCATTTTTGACCATCCGCCGGCCAATCTACAGACATAGTGTGATTTTAATGGTTCGTCATAAAAAAAAGTGTGTGTTTGGTGTGCTCTTTTTTTTTTGGCAGTGGGGAAATTTGTAAGATTCCCAGAATTTGGAAATGACATAATGCGTTCGAGGCATAAAATTATGTTTGTGCACGCGCCGTTGCCCTTTTGCAGCAGTGAGAATCATGCGATTTTAATACCATTTCCAGGTGGGCTTCCTATCTTAGGCCCATTACGGACAATGAGTTTTGATTTTCCGGCAAAAAAAAAAAAAAATAACAAAACAGAAAACTTTAGCCGTCTGCTTTACTGTGACTCACGTTGCTGGCATGTAAATGAGGAGACGACCGATCAGTCTTCGTTTGTGTGAGTGTGTGTGTGGTTGTGTGACTGACTGATGAGGCGTTTTGGTCTTGTTCTGTATTTTTATACCCGTTACTCGTAGAGTTAAAAGGGTATACTAAGTTCGTGCAAATGTATGTAACAGGCAGAAGGAAGCATCTCCGACCCCATAAAGTATATATATTCTTGATCAGCATCAATAGCCGAGTCGATATAGACATGTCCGTCTGTCCGTCTGTCCGTCCGTCCGTCTGTATGAACACCTAGATCTCAGAGACTATAAGAGCTAGAGCTACCATTTTTTTAGTGTAGACTTGTATTGTCTGCACGCAGATCAAGTTTGTTTCAAATTTTTGCCACGCCCCCTCCCGCCCCCGCAATTTGAAAAAAACATCATATCTCCCACAATTTTGAAAATAGATTGTTCGAACCTTCTAGACATATACTTTAATCATCATTACCTATCGATCGGCCATACATCATTTCGTGATCAGATGAACGATAGAAAAGTTCCCGCCCCCGCAATTTTTAGAACCCTCATATCTCCCACAATTTTGAAAATAGATTGTTCAAACTTTCTAGACATATATTTTAATCATCATTACCTACCGATCCGCCATACATCATTTCTTGATCAGATGAATGATAGAAAAGTTCACGCCCCCGCAATTTGAAAAATACCTCATATCTCCCACAATTTTGGAAATAGATTGTTCGGACCTTCTAGACATATATTTTAAAGAACATTACCTATCGATCCGCAATACATCATTTCCCGATCAGATGAACGATAGAAAAGTTCACGCCCCCGCAATTTGAAAAAAAAACTCATATCTTCCACAATTTGTGATCTAATATAATATTCTTAAAAAAAAAACTTACCCTGAGTAACGGGTATATCGAAGTCGAGCAGGGCCGACTTCAACTTACGCTCACGCTTGCTCTCGCTTGCCCAGAAGCTTGTTTTCTTTTCTTTTTGAGGCTGTTAAAAACGCAACCAAAACGCGCTACTGTAGCGTGTGACAATTTTTGATACCCTGTAAAAAAGGGCATAATAATGGGTATAAAAGGTAACAGTTAGTAAAAATCATAACTTTTAAACGGAACATCGGATTAAAACGATCCAAGGACAAATTTTTGTCAATTTCAAGTAAACTTTTCAAAAAAAATATGGAACAATTCTTACAGCTATATCTAAATACGGTTTTTTGAAGAAAAAATCAGTTTTTTTTTAGAAAATTAATACAATTTTTTTTTAACCGGCTTAAGATAACTCTAAAAGTTATCTAACAATTTTTCTTGCAAAGAGCATGTGAAATTTATTGAAAAAACAGCGAAAACGCAACATTTGAAACAAAAAAAAATTTTCCCGTGGACTCGCGCTGTCTTCCATCTTGGAACAAACTTTTCAAGTTACATACATATATTCTGAATCTGAAAAAAAAAATGTTCGGATCAAATATCGATAGGCCTTTTCCAAGAAAAAGAATAAAAACCGTCTTTAGATAACTCTTAGAGTTGTCCCATATTTTTTTTCGAAAACTTTACGAGACAATTACAACGAGAAGGAAAAGCTAACTTCGACTGTGCCGAAGTTTTAATACACTTGAAAAACTTTACTCCAACTGATTTAACCTGTAAAATATATATAGGATATAGATATCAGATATTAAAAAATTTTAAATCATTGATAATAAAATTTGATACCATAAAAAACACTTTTCTTAGTAAATCACATTTTTCGACCGATTGGTCCTATGGCAGCTATATGCTATAGTCAACCGATTTTGATAAATTTTTCCAAAAATTTGTAAAATCATATAAAACTAATATCTACCAAGATTGGTAACGATACGATGGAAAACAAACAAATTTTCCTCACTAGAACTTGTTTTTTGACCGTTCGTTCGTATGGCAGCTATATGCTAAAGTCATCCGATTTTGATCAATTTTTCCTGAATTGTAGATAAGCATATAAATCTGATATATACCACGATTGGTGACGTTACGATGAAAAACAAAAAAGGTTTTCTTACAAGAGCTAGTTTTTTGACCAATCGTTCCTATTACAGCTATATGATATAGTCATCCAATTTCGATAAATTTGTTCAGTATTATGTGGAAGCATGTAAAACTAATATTTGCTAAGATTGGTGACGCTACGATGGAAAACAAAAAAGTTTTTCTCACTAAGACTTATTTTCCGACCGATCGTTCCTATGGCAGCTATACGATATAGTCATCCGATCCGGCCGGTTCCGACATATTAGTTGCGTGCAGTAAAAAGAAGACTCTGTGCAAAATTTCAGCTCGATAGCTTTAAAACTGAGGGACTAGTTCGCGTAGAAACAGACAGACGGACAGACAGACAGACGGACAGACAGACAGACGGACAGACAGACGGACGGACGGACAAACGGAATTGAACTCAGCTCGTCGTCCTGATCAAGAATATATATAGTTTATATGGTCGGAAATGAATATTTCTATGCGTTACAAACTTCTGGGCAAAATTAATATACACTTTTCAAGTGTATAAAATTTTTCTTTGGATCTCTTTAATCCGATGTTCCGTGCAAAAGTTATAATTTTTTGAAAATTTTTTGTATTTTTCGCATTTTCTTAAGAACTATCGACGGTGGGGGAAAAACCATTTTAAGGTATTCTTAACTAAATATAGTCCTTCGAAATGATAGCGATTACAAATTTTTTGGAGACAAAAAAAAAATTGGGGTGGCTGAGTTGATATGGAATATCCCATATATTCTTGATAAGTCGTAGGAATACACTGACCTAAGAGATGGTTAGAAGAATCAAATTTGAAATGACGGCTCCTTATCATTCTTATTTTAAATAAGAAAAACTACATAACTTTCACAATTATGTAGGCAGAGCATTCCGATTTTTAAGATATGTAGAAGTCAGCTTTATTTATCGATTAACTAAGTTTGCTAAAGATCGGGAGAAATATAAAGAAAGAATCGACGGCGTAAACAGTATAGTTTAAGAGAAAGAAATATTAGAGATTAAAATCGAATAAAAATATCTTATAGCTCTCTGCTAGGGTATGTAAACTTTGACAGGTACAGGGTATACCAAAGACGTGCTTTGTATAATTTTCAACTTATTTCTGATTTTTTCATTTTTGTCTATTTCCAGCAATTCGGCGACATGGATCGTGTGGATTTCAATTAAAATTCCGTCAAGCCATATGTGCTGTGCCGGGTCTCTCAAAATTCGTATCAACCGATATCAAATATTAAAATTATTCAAATTCATTCAGCGAATGCGCGCGCGGATTCTGCGAACAATTTGAAAACAGAATTTGTGATAACGAAATAAAATAGTAGAAGAAAAAAAAACAACAAAATGGATTTGAGAAGTAGTTTTTATGATGCAAATGATGTGCCTTAAGTGAAGAATATTTTGCGAGTGATAAACAAAATCAAACAAAAGCCTCGTTGTCGTCGAGCCTAACCGCAGCCGCCAGCACACAATATCAACAGCAACAACACTTCGAAAGCGGGAGCAATGCAAACACATTTATCTTTATTGAAAGCAACAATAAGAATATCAAGATCAACAACAACAACCACTATAATAAAACATCGTAAACCTTCACATAACCAAGACTTAAGTAGTTCATTATAAAATCCAACAAATAAAAAAGTTAAATTATATAGTAACAAATGCAAAAAAGAGGCAACAACAAAGCAAAGTTAACCACAAACAGCTGAATAATTTTTTTTTTTTTTAATTTTTTTTATTTTGTATACAAAAAGAAAATAAGAAAAGGAGCAAAAAAGAAAAAATAACACATATTTATTTAAATTAAATCGCTGCTTTTGGGAAGCGTCTTGTTGTCTGTGTGTGTGTGTGTGTGTGTGCATGTGCCGAGCATTTTTGTGATATGAGTGTGAAGAAGCAGCAGCCACAGCAGCATCATCATGCATCCAGCGGGCGAAAAAAGGGGCGGTCGCCCCAATGATAAATACACAGCGGAAGCTCTCGAGAGCATTAAACAGGATTTAAACCGTTTCGAATTACAAAATAATCATAGAAATAATCAGGTGAGTGTTAACTAATCAACAGAGCTTATTATATAGAATGTAAGAACCTAAAATGGTTAGATTACAAAATATAAAAATTTGAAATTTTTCTTTGATGTAATTTGAAATGCTAAACTCCAAATCAAATTCATCAAATCAAACACCAAAAATTTGATTATAATAGGGAATAATAACGTAACCGAAAACGTTAACCAAAATAAGCCATTTTAAGCCCCATGCCGGTATCGAAACCGGAAACGATATTACATTTTTTATTTGGAGAACCGAAAATCGTTCACCGTTATAATAGGAACCGAAACCGTACCGAAATTCTAATACCAGTACTGTTTCGGTACTATATACTCTGAGAAGAAAGTCTTACATTTCAGAAATTCCCTTATCTCTTTTTTAAGATATATAAGATATAGAAAAAAAATTGTAAAAAGTGTTAAAACGTTTATTTCCTAAATATATTTTACTTTTAAACGAAATAATTAAATGTAAAGGATTTCCAAGTCTTAGACGGGATTTACATGATGCAGCAAACTTCATGAAGTTTTCTAAGTAGGCGAGAGATTTATATGTATTTCTATGCTATTCGTTTTAAAAGTCTGAAATATTTGCTCTAAATTCGACGCCTACTAAGAAAACTTCATGGTGTTAATCCCGAATTAGAAAAATATTTGCTTAAAAATAGAGGCGCGCGCGTGACGTAATTTTAAACGTGTCATGATGTGTCACGACAATTCACGACGTGATTGCGTGCGTGTGTATCCGTGGTCCGTGCGTGTGCAAGTTAAACATCGAGAATATAAGTCGTAAAGTATTATTCCTCATATTGCAGCTGTTACATAGAAAAGGCTCTCTACCGAAAAATGCGGGGGTGGCTCATCGTGCGTGATCATTTGTGCGAATCGCAAAACGCTCAAAAAATTGTAAGCATGAATCGTACGTCAAGAGATTATTTAAATGTTAGAAAAAAAATTAAATACGTTTAAAAAATAAAGTTTTTGGATTTTATTCAAATTTCGCTCTTCAAAAAAAACCGGATTAATTTTTCGAAAAATGTTGTCAGTTAAAGCTGAGGCAGATTTTATGTTTCCAACTGTTTATGTGTTTTTTAGATATTTTTTTTACATGATATTTGAGTATTTTACCAGCCTTTTATGAGTTATTTTGGACCGTACTCTGTATAGTATGGATTTTTGGCGGGGATACGCTAGATTCTAGGACGTATTATTTCGAACCATTATTAAGAAATATTTTTCAGCTTTATGAGAAATGGCCCTAAGACGAATAGGAAATTCCTTAATTCTAGGTTGTGCCACTGAAAGCCTGGACAGAAACATTTATCGAAATTGTTCGTCCAAAAATAAAAAGTCTATAAATCGGTTTATTTAAAAAAAAAAACCGTTTTTTTATGTGGGATATTCTTAGAACCCTTTTGTAGTTCTATTATAACCTTGAAAAGTGTATTTAATTTGCAGTTTGTAACGCAATATCTCCAAACTATCTTATCACGCGGCTGGTCTCTTGCTGTTTTCTGTGTTTCTCTGTTTCTAATACCTCGTTTAAAGTATCGGAATTTTGGTCTTCTTTACTGAGATACCGCTCGTACTATATTATTATCGTCTGAACGTTTATTGAAACTTTTTGTTTTATCTATACTAATTGGTTTGTTTTTTTGTTCAATCTGGATGTTATCGTCTTATATACGTCGTCGAAAAATAAGTCGTTGTGAAAAACTTTTTTTTTCTTTTTCAATCGTGTATATTTTGTTTTATTGTTCCACATTCTGAAAAATTTCAAAATCGTATATAGTATAGTTGATATAAACGGTCGTCAAAAACCACTGTGAAAAACTTTTTGTTTATTATCGTAGCGTCCATCTTTATTTTATTTTATATGTTTCCTAATTTTGAATTTCAAATCGTACTTATATAGCCTGACCGATCGTCGGAAAATGTGTTTTACTAAAAAGTTTTTTTTTGTATCAATTTTTTTATCTGATTTTATTTTAAATATCTGTATCTTTTTATATTTATATCAGTTGAAGTAAGTTTTTCCAGTCGAAGTTAGCTTTGCCTCTCGTTTTTTTTTTTTAATATAACAAAAAAGTATACTTTTACCGGTAGGTAAAAATTAAAAAAACGTTTTTTATGTGGGATATTTTTAGAATCCTATTACATTTTAATCGGTTATTAAATGTCCGTGTTTGTAAGTGAAAGCCCACATAAAGTATATTTGATCCGTGTTTTTCGTTTCGTTCTGTTCCGTTTTTCTATGTATCTCTCCGTTTTAAAGTATCTGACCAAACTTTGCAAAAATCTTTAAATAAAATACGCTGCATTTCGACACTCGATACTATATCAATAGAACGATCGGTTCAAAATTCTAATGAGAAAAACTTTTGTTTTCTATCGTAGTCACTAATCGTTATATATTATATTATATGCTTCCACCAATTGTGGAATTGATCAAATCGTGACTTAGATATACTCATATAAACGGTCTGTCCAAAACGTGTTCTAATGAGAAAACTTTTTGTTCAATCAGGTCACTAATCGTGTACATATAGTTTTATATGCTTCTACCATTCTGGAAAAATTTATCAATCGTGACTATAATATTGCATTTTTAGCGCATGAACGATCGTCAAAAACTATTCTAATGAGAAAACTTTTTTTTTTTCATCGGGGGGCCCCCACCCTGGGGTGTTTTTTCTTCCTTTGGAAAAATTTATCAAAATCGATGCATAGATCGTTAATACTAGTTTCATATACTTCCCATAATCTGAAAAATTTATCGAAATCGGATGACTTAGCATATGCGCCATAGGACGATCGGTCAAACTTTTTTTTGGAAAACTTTTTGGTTATCATGGTAGCGCCTTTCAAAACACTGGAGCCGATGTTAGCCTTCTATTTTTTTTTAATATTGAACAAAAAAGTATACTGGTCCCGGTATTTACCAGTACTCCGAAATAAAAATCTGGGTACCGTATCGGAACAGAAAACCGAAATATAACTTTTAACCGAAACTCTCATTTCAGTACGTACCGGAACCGGTACCAGAACCACAAAGCATTATTATTAGAGAGAAAGATTCAGACGCCTCTCAATTTGTGGCGATGTTAATAGATATTATGCATGTAGATACTTTTGAAATGTTGCCAGCGAGTTAAAAATGTTACTAAGGTCTTATCACACATATAGGAAAACACGGTGGTTAGAGCGAGACGGACATTGTCTTAACTGTACTCAGAGAGCGACAATAACAAAGAAGATTATTTCTCTGTTAAGTTTGTGGCGACCGAACAATCGTTATCTCCAATAATAATGCTCTGTGCCAGAACCGATGTTCGTTTCGGGATTAATCCCTGCTGAAAATACCTTTTTTTTATTATTATAAATTAACATACCCTAAATTGAAATTCTTGAATTAGAAACAAATTTTTATGTCATAATGTAATATGTCCTATCAGCAGCAACTTCAAAATGCATAATTATTAGAAAAAAGAATTTGTCGAGCTGACTCATACAACATGCAAAGCAAGTTTCTTATAAACTTATTACAGAATATTTGAAAATGGAAAAAGAAAATGGAATAGAAAACGAATTAAGCCACTTTCAGCTTCAAGCCACACTCGGGTTGTAAAACAAACTTATCAGCATTTTATTGGCTTTATGTACAAATGATGCGGCAACATTTTTCAAAATAAAAAGACGACAACTAATAAAAATTTAACAGCTAGATAAAACGTCAGGCGCACCAACAGACACAATGCCAGACAGCGGCGTCATGGCGTGGGCGACATCTTCAATTCGCTTGGCACGAGCCGCCGTCACACACACATACACACATACGCGTAGTATAGTTTTCCACCTGTACCGTTCAGCGTTTTGTCATGGAATAATAGTTTCAAGTTTTTAGTGGAAGAGCATTAAATAAACAACAACACAGCAAATGTGTGTGTGTGTGTGCCAAATTGGAATATACGAGGGCAGTTTGATGAGGTGGTAAATTTAAATTTATTGTCAAACTTGAAGCAAACTTAGTCATGTTGAGTTTGAAAATAGACAACCTCGTGAATTTCGGCGACAATTTAAAAAAAAAAAACAGAAAAGTCCACCATGACCAAAAAATGTAAGATTGATTAACATATGTTTCTTAATTGATTTAGTAAAGCTAAATATTGAAATATTATGTATTATGTCATTAAGCAATTCCACTCTTTTTGAAAACCTTAAGCTTCAATAAAAATCAGGAATAATACCGTTACCGCAACCGTTTAACCGAAATAAACCGCTTCCTGCCACGTACCAGTATCGAAACCGGAACCGATATTAATTTTATTTTGAGAACCGAAAACCGTTATATAATAGTAACCGAAAAAAAAACCGAAATCATGCCGAAACGGTTATACCGGTTCTGTTGAGGTTTCTTAGTATTTATCTAACTGATTGATGATTATTTCAAATGTATATTTCAACTAGTAAAATAGCAATTTATATAACCCCAAAAAAAAAAAAAAATTCTTACACTTTGACAACTTTTCTTTGTAATATAAACTCTCAATGTTAATGAAAAGGATTTCTTAGTCTCCTCCCTTAAATATAGAAATGTTAGAAAAAAATTAATATAAATTTTAGAATTGTATATTCTTAATTTTCAAACAATTTCAAATTTATATTTCTTATTTCTTACTTTAAGAAATTATTGTTTTAATATTTTAAAAAAGTGTATAAAAAGGTTTATTAAGTATTACTTTTAAACTGCTTATGTTGGAATGAAGAGCACCTTTTTTAATTTACATTTCTTGTTTAATACATATAATTATATATGTTTTTATGGATGCATTTTTGCGTCTCGTTAAATCGTGATTGAATCGTGCGTGACGCGAATTGCTGAAAAAATTCCGTGCGTGAATCGTGCGTCAAGATATTTTTATTTCGTGAATCGTGCGATACGTGATGGAAAAATCACTCACGCGCGCACCTCTAATTCCTAATACCTCTGGAAGCGCGTTTTGCGCTGTTCGTAATTTTTCATTCATTGATTTTGTATATTTTATCGAATGTCACGTCAGGCCAGATTGGAAATACCATCAAGCATTATGTTATGCTTTAAAAAATATTACCGAAACCAAGGAAATGCTTTATAAATACTTTTTGGGAATCTCCTCCATTAACTTTAAGTATTCTAAACAGGGCTGCAGTTTCTTCTTGTATGGAAGCTTTACGATATATTTATCCGATTTTTATCAAAGTCTATGAAATTGTGTTATATCAGCTAATATTCACGTTTAACAAGTATAAAAACGCTACCATTAAAAATAAACAAGTTTTTCTCACTAAGACCTATTTTCAGACCGATCGGTTGTATGACAGCTATTCGATATAATCGTCCGATAATGATCAAATTTGGCAGAATTATGTGGAAGCATATTATATTACTTTATTTAAAAAATTTTCCCACTCTGACTAGTTTTCAAACCGATCGTTCCTATGGCAGCTATATGATATAGCCGTCCGATTTTTATCAAACATTCCTGAATTGTGTGGAAGCATATAAAATTATTAAAAACCAAGTTTGGAGAATCTATTATGAATTACAAACAAAAATTACAATAGAACTAGTTTTTGGGCCGATCGTTCCTATGACAACTATATGCTATAGTCACCCGATCCGGCCGGTTATGACAAATGTGTGTTTTAAGACTTTCTGAGAAGTGTGTTTTAAGTCCCAGCTTAAGAAATAGCGGTGCCGAATTTCGTGAACTAGTTCAAATGAACTTTATAGTTCTTTTTTTTTAACTATAGTTCAAATGAACTATATGGTTCTTTTTTTTGAACTATAGTTCATTTTAATCCTCAGTTCATATTGTACTGAATGATGAACTATAGTTCATTAAAAAACTGAACTATTGAACTAGGTCATTAAAATAAACTAAAATTGACAAAGCCTTGTATTCTCCGTATATAAGGGCTAACTGGCATTGAAAAATTGGAGAGGTTAGGCTGAGTCTCAAAACATGAGACATGATAATCTAGTAAGCCATCATGTTGTATTGATTTGGATGTCAAATGACAAGCTATTCACAATGAAAACAAGACAACATAAGAGCCTACTAGATTGTCATGTCTCATGCGTCGAACAGAGTGAACCCACCCTTTGTTATTGTTTGTAATTGTTAATGCCTCAACTGAAAATTCGTTAAAAACCCAAAAAATTTCAAACAAAACACTTTTTTTTATCAAACTGCCCTCGTATAAGACATTCTCACATACACACAACTGGGAGAGCTTGAAATGAAATTAATGAACTGCCAAACGAAATGCAATTGACCTTCTGTACTGTTGCGTACGAGCAATGATCATAGCGTGAGTGAGTGGGTGGATGTTCATACACACACACATACATACATATGCGCCCTGGATTTTTCGCATTGACGTCACAAGCATAAATTCTGTACAACATTTCGGGTTTTTGCTACGCATGACTAATGGAGCAATCGGTTAAGAATTTCAGCACCATCACCACAATTAGCCACAACAACTTGCAATAATCATTTATTAACAACTAATCGCCAAAAGTGCAATTCACTGATCGGCGGCACAGGAGCAGCGTCCGGCGACCACATCATAAAAATTCTTAAATATGATCTGACGGGTCATTAATTTAAAATTTTTACTACCAGCTACTGTTCGTTCTCTGCGATTGTAAATTATGATCGAGGATCAGCAGCAACCGAACCAACATTCCTGTGGCTAAGCTTCGCCGAAGAGGAGCAAGCGTTTTTGGGCGTTGCTTGGGTTTTGGCCATAAAAAATATGTGGTTGCCTTGCAGCGGGCTAATTGTTATGACTGGGGCATTTTGACAGGCCAATTTTATGTTGCAATTGCCATTGGCATTGGGTAGAAACTTAATTTCCTTTCCTTGGCCAACTTTCGCCTGCCTACACGTTGCCGCTTGGCTTACAATGGGCTGGCTAATTGGTTATGCTGTGTGCACTAAATATCAAGAGGTCATAATCTGCTCATATATAGATCTTTTGGCTAGTTTCATACGTGGGCTGGCCATGTCCAAAGCGATAAACGATAAATAAATACAAAATTAATGCATAAAGCCAGCGCGCCGTTCAACACTTTTCAGCGGCCATGTTAACGCCCACGCCCGCGGTTTTTGGGGGGATTTTCAGCCGGCTACCATAAAACGATCGCCAGACATTTGACAATGCTATAAATAACACGTATAGCAGAGACACGAACCGAGCACACACAAAGCCGCTCGCAGCGTACGCCCAAATTGAGGCACAAATATGCTAAAGAATTCATTAAAATAACAAACGATTTTATAATAAATAAATTTACAAATATTCAGCAAAAAATCCAACTACGCCAACGCAGTCAAAGGTGGGCTAAATGAATGGCATTAAAATAATTTAAAATAAAATATACGTCAACAAACATCAAAATGAATGTGCATAAATAAATTAGTAAGCGAAACAATGCCCATGGCAGACACGTAGACCAATGACGTACATCATGTAATCCCTAATTAAACCTTTATAAAATATGCAAACAGTTGCTGAAAAAAGTTTTGCAGTTTAGGGATAAAATTTGAAAATTCTTTTTCCTAGACATTTTTGCTAGATCACTTATCTTAAGAGTCAAGTTAAGCTTATGTGCACTCTCTTGGCTTTAAATTTTAGCACAAGAAAATGGGTGAATGGTAAAGAGTGAAAGCTTCTTTTTTTTATACTCTGTACCGAAGGTACAAAGAGTATATTGGGTTTGTGCAAATGTATGTAACAGCCAGAAGGAAGCATCTCCGACCCCATAAGGTATATATATTCGTAATCAGCATCAACAGCCGAGTCGATATAGACATGTCCGTCTGTCCGTAAGAACGCTGAGATCTCAGATATGTTAAGAGATAGAGGATTAAAGTGTATGGAACATATATTTCTTATACTTGCAGGTAGATCAAGTTTAGTTTTTTATTTTTGCCACGCCCCCTGCCTCCCCAGCAAACTGATAAAAAAAAACCTCATATCTTCCACAATTTTGGAGTTAGGTTGTTCGAACCTTCTAGACATATAATTTACTCATCATTTCTTATCGAGCCCCTGTACATCGTTTTCCGATCAGATGAACGATAGTAGAGTTGCCACCCCCGCAATTTGAAAAACACCCCAAATATCCCGCAATTTTGGAGTTAGGTTGTTCGAAACTTCTCGACATATATTCTACTCACCATTACTTATCGAGCCCCCATATATCGTTTTCCGATTAGATAAACGAAAGTTGAGTTGCCACCCCCGCAATTTTGGAGTTAGGTTGATCGAACCTTCTAGACATATATTCTACTCATCATTACTTATCGAACCCTCATACATTGTTTTACGATCAGATGAACGATGGTAGAGTTGCCACCCCACAATTTGGAAAAATCTAATATCTTCCACAATTTGAAAGACAGATTGTTTGAACCTTTTAGGCATATATTTTAATCGTCATTACTTATCGATCCACCATACACCGTTTCCAGATCAGATGAACGATATTCGAGTTATAAGCAAATCAAATAATTATGCTAGGCAGCACTTGCACAGTTTGTGTGACCCCACACTTTAAAGTTATTAGTTATATACAAACAGGTACAAAGTATATTACAGTCGGGATTGACCGACTTTCATACTAATTTTTTTTATGTTCGAATATCTGAATTTTACACAGAAGTTTTCAATGCACAGAAGAAAGCATTTATAACTAGGGTTCGGTCTTAAAGCTCGTATATTTTTCTTATACACAAGTTGATGGTAGTTAGTTGGATGTAACTAAAAACGAGAAGGCAAAGCTAACTTCGACTGTGCCGAAGTTTTAATACACTTGAAAAAGATTACTTCAACTGATTTAACCGGTAAAATATATATAGGACATAGATATCAGATATTAAAAAAATTTTAAATCATTGATAATAAAAATTTGATACCATTAAAAAAAACTTTTCTTAGTAAAACACATTTTCCGACCGATCGGTCCTATGGCAGCTATATGCTATAGTCATCCGATTTTGATTAATTTTTTCAAAATTATGTGAAAGCATATAAAACTAATATATACCAAGATTTGGGACGCTATGATAGAAAACAAAAAAGTTTTTCTCACTAGAACTAGTTTTCAGACCGACCGTTTATTTGGCAGCTATATGCTATAGTCATCCGATTTTCATAAATATGTCCAGTATTATGTGGAAGCATGTAAAACTAATATATACTAAGATTGGTGACGCTACGATGGAAAACAAAAAAGTTTTTATACCCTTGCAGAGGGTATATTAAAATTGTCACGATGTTTGTA
Organism: Lordiphosa mommai; assembly: GCA_018904225.1. Taxonomy (NCBI): domain Eukaryota; kingdom Metazoa; phylum Arthropoda; class Insecta; order Diptera; family Drosophilidae; genus Lordiphosa; species Lordiphosa mommai. The sequence continues at coordinate 236,040 of JAEIFT010000134.1, forward strand.
ACGCATAGAAGGAAGCATCTCCGACCCCATAAGCTATATATATTCTTGATCAGCATGACGAGCTGAGTCTATATAGCCATGTCCGTCTGTCCGTCCGTCTGTTTCTATGCTATCTCCTCCCTCAGTTTTAAAGCTATCTTGACCAAACTTTGCAAAAAGTCTTTAAATACACATAGGCTGCACATTTGTCGGAATCGGCCGGATCGGATGACTATATTATATAGCTGCCATAGGAACGATCGGTCCGAAAACTTGTTCTAGTGAGAAAAACTTTTTTGTTTTCCATCGTAGCGTCACCAAACTTGGTATATATTAGTTTTATATCCCTTTACACAATTCTGAAAAAATTGATCAAAATCGGATGACTATAGCATATAGCTGCCATATAAATGGTCAGTAAAAAAAGTAGTTCTAGTGAGAAAAAATTTTTTGTTTTCCATCGTAGCGTCCCCAATCTTGGTATATATTAGTTTTATATCCCTTCACACAATTCTGGAAAAATTTATCAAAATCGGATGACTATAGCATATAGCTGCCATATAAATGGTCGGTCAAAAAACTAGTTCTAGTGAGAAAAACTTTTTTGTAATCAATGGTAGCGCCTTTTAAAAACTGCAAGGGTATTTAAAACATCGGCGTAGCCGATGTTAGCCTTCTATTTTTCTCACTAAGACTTATTTTCCGACCGATCGTTCCTATGGCAGCTATAAGATATAGTCATCCGATCCGGCCGGTTCCGACATATTAGTTGCGTGCAGTAAAAAGGAGACTCTGTGCAAAATTTCAGCACGATAGCTTTAAAACTGAGAGACTAGTTCGCGTAGAAACAGACAGACAGACGGACAGACAGACAGACGGACGGACGGACAAGCGGAAATGAACTCGGCTCGTCGTCCTGATCAAGAATATATATAGTTTATAGGGTCGGAAATTAATATTTCTATGCGTTACAAACTTCTGGGCTAAATTAATATACACTTTTCAAGTGTATAAAAATATATGCCACACTTTATAAGTAATCCAGTATTCATTGAATTTCCCTTGAAATTGGATACCCGAATGTAACAATTCCACTATAAGACCTATTATAAGAAAACCATAAAAGAAATATGAGAAAAAAATCTACAGAGATTTGGTCTTGAGCCGTCTTACCCTTGTTAACAGTTCGGTAGCTATGTGATCCTGTCTTGTTACAGGCTTTTGCTCCTTGCTGAAAGACACAATCGTCTCGAGTAAAGCAAAAGCGGTACAAAAAAAAAATCATCATGATTGCTTTAATTTGGGTCTCTTTTGGTTTGTTTTTGTGTAGAACATGAACGATTACACTAGTTTACCGCATTTTCGATACCTGTGTAAAACCGTCCGCCAAGTCTGAAAATCAAGCCCAAAAAAGTTTAAAAAATTAAGCTAGATTTCGAATTGGGGAGAAAAGAAGTTTTAGTAAAATGTTAATATCTTTAGCTATGGTTTGTTGTTTTCAAAAACTACACATTTTCTTGAAAGGTAATTGAATGTCGAATTAATCATCGAAACAATCGACCTGATACTGCGAGCCAGAATGGAAGGTGTCGAATCGTCAATCCTTTGCGTTAAAATGACAAAAACGGCTATGGGATTGGTCGGGCACGAGACCCAAACAGACCTGGAAGGACTGTCGATAGATATGCCTGAAGTATCGGCAAAACTTTGGGTGAACTTAAAGCAAGCCCAAATAATAGAGTTCGGTGGAGAGGAGCAATGGTTGATGCCCTGTATCCCTCGAGGGAATAAGGACGCAAAGAAGAAGAAGATTTCTGATGTTACTTCAGCAAAATGTCAGCAGCAAAAGTGCAAGAATTAGTCGATTAGCTAAATTTGAAACCAACGAAATGAATTCACATTGCCCAATACTTCTGCTTTCTGCATTTTACCCAAATATGCCTACATTTCCCTTTTTATTTTAAAAACACTTTCATCTAAATTCAAATGTCAACAAACCACAGCGAAAAAGAAGTGTGACCGTTTGCGATTTGGTGGTATTTTGCTGCTGAACGGTGGTATTTTGGTTTTTAAGGGTAACAGTATTGAGCTATTGCAGCCTCATTTCCTGTACAAATTTCCGGAATTTTTGTTGGGTCTGGGGTCCTAATATTAGTTGGGAATCCCAACTTGGGATGTAGGTTATGTTTCTCAAAACTGTTGAATCTGAGTCTTGCCAGAGCATCGGAGTGTGTTATTATGTGCTCGGAGGATTCCTCCTTATTTTTTTTATTTTTTTGCAGAATCTGCAAAGTTGGGTGTTTGTTATCCCCATCCTATATAGATGGCTCCGCAGTGTGCGGTGTCTCGTGTCTCATGCGACATTTCATTTCCGGGAATGTTGTTGTGTCCCGGTATCCGGCGTAGGGACAGGTTATTCCTGCTACTTAATTGGTCCAGTTTATTCTATGTCTCCAAAACCAACTTGGGATCACTGTTTGAAAAAAAATAAAATTTGTATATCTCCGCCAAATATTATCCGATCTTTCTGAAAATTACAGATTGTAGATATTGAGCATATACATATAAATGCAAAATGAAAAGCTTGATATCTGTAAAATTGTGGGAGTTGTTCAACATTTTCCATTACGGTGGCGGAAGGGGGCGTGGCAAAAGTCTGAAACAAACTTGATCTGCTTGCAGACAATAGCTCTAGCTCTTTTAGTCTCTGAGATCTAGATGTTCATGACCTGTTAATGCTGATCAAGAATATATATACTTTATATGATCGAAGAACTCTACGATTAACGGGTATAAAAACAGCCCTTTTAAGTGAGGCTCAAGTCGAGCAGCCGTCTATCAGCTAAAGTTTCAGTCTCGCACACTGCGTTTATTTTGACTTTACTGCCGTCTACTGGCGATGCATGCATTTTGTTTTTGTTATTCTTTCCGAAGCGCTGGCTTAGGAAAATAACGGAGTGAGCTGACTGAGCCAAGGGCTGCCCATTAATAATCTACATTTATCATTCCGATTATTAGTATTTTCACAAGTACGCATACTATTGAAACTAACTGTATGATCTAACATTTGTGTTCCGTTTTAAGAAATTCTCTGGGGTGCAATTTTCAACTAATTTACGCGTTTAAAAACGCTCGCGACTTTGTTGGTGATTTTCGTGCGAAATATTTGAACCTGTCGCTTTCGTTTGTTTCGGACGTGTAGCTATTTTCATAGGAATTTTCACCTAAATACATACATATAGATAGTCCAATACATACATATATCATTTTTCAACAGCAATCGCCGAAAAAAGAATGTTGTGTGTTGTTGTTTGCCAGCCTCTAATAATAATAAAAGACAACACACACGCACACACAGCCAATATACAAGTATACATATGCATATATTTACACAGATATTTGCCAGTTGCCAAGAATTTTGATGTATTTTTTGGCGTTGGCCAAATTATACGGTTTGCTTCTTTGCAAAAATCAGAAGCGTGCATAAATACCAAAGAAAATTTCCTTTGCTGTCGCTTGGTTGCTTATCGCGTCTGGCCAAATGTTTCAGGTTCACACACATATATATATATGTATATATCGGTCAAGGTGATAAATGGTGTAGAAATTCCTTTAAGTGCAGCTGCGCGGAGCCTCCCCGTTTAATTGTCAATAACAAAACCGTTGACAATTGCTTAAGTGGATTAGCGAAAGTGTTTGGCCATTTGGCTGAGATGTGACCCCCCGCAAATCCAATTTAATTTTATTTGAGAATTTAGCAATGCAAATTTGCGTGGGCCAAACGGTTGCTTTCTTTGCTGATTTAGTGCGCCCATTGGCTTTTGCTAATTTGGCGTAAATTGGCATACTTGTAAGACAGACGAAAGACCAAATGACTGACAGACAGACAGACGACGATGACAATCAGTCTACGGGGGGTCTTTGTTGGGTTTCGCGTCCTTGGTTTTAATTATGTGTAGTAGGTGCATCAACAGCAAATGGGGGTGTAAAGCTTTAGAGATGGCATTATTGAGGGGAATGTTTACAATTTAATGGCGAGATGATATGAAATCGGTTAAGATAGCATCTTATACATATTAAATGTAAATATATTTTTAATACTATATATAAAAACGAACGGTCAGAAGATTGGAAATTAGATTAAATAACTTTTGTGTTCCTAATGGTGGCGTCTTCAAAAATGCTATAAAAAAATAAATAATAGCTTTTGTTCTGTGTGATTAACCGGATACTTTCTTTGTATTGATTTCACTTACTGATTTAGTAACTAAAAAATTATGGCGCGATGATACTTCATGCAACGGAATTGCATGCATCCTTTAAAATATTTTATATGAATTTAGTTTATTTAACTTTATTTAAGTAGCATCATTCATCAGCGATCCTATATGCATGACAGAAGTTTGACTTCTTATATTTCCGCTAAATATTATTCAATCAATATGAATATCGGTAAGATTATAATCTAATCATAAATCATATAATCTAATAATCAAAATAATTTATAATAAACTCCTAAAACACTTTGGGTCGATTTCTCATCTTCTAAATTGCTGCTATGTGTCAGATAATCATACAATTTACTCTGTTATTTGTTAGTTTATGTGACAGATAGAGCTATGTAGGAGATGAGAAATTGGCCCATTTCTTTATGCAAGCATTCTGCTTGTTCAACCCCATTTTTTAGCATTGTTGCTGCCAATTGATCATCGAAAAATATCCTTTTTCTCAGTGTACGTATAGTGTCGCGATTTGATTGCAAAAGCATAGCATTCAGTGCGATTGATTAGGTTAGGTTCGAATAATACACAGCATAAAAAATGATTTTTTTTTAATTTCACTCAACGCTTGTGTGCGCGCTTCCAGTGTTTTCCTAGTGTTCTTTAAATTTGTCCGAAAATTAAGGAACACGCTAAACTTTTGTCGCCCAAACAAGTCTTTTTATACCCTTACAGAGGGTATATTAAAATTGTCACGATGTTTGTAACGCATAGAAGGAAGCATTTCCGACCACATAAAGTATATATATTCTTGATCAGCAGGACGACCTGAGTTCATTTCCGCCTGTCCGTTCGTCCGTCTGTTTCTATGCTATCTCCTCCCTCAGTTGTAAAGCTATCTTGACCAAACTTTGCAAAAAGTCTTTAAATACAAATACGCTGCACATTTGTCGGAATCGGCCGGATCGGATGACTATATCATATAGCTGCCATAGGAACGATCGGTCAAAAACTAGTTCTAGTGGGAAAAACTTTTTTGTTTTCCATCGAAGCTTCACCATAATTTTGCTTTTCATATGCTTTTACATAATTTTGGATAAATTTATTAAAATCGGATGACGATATAATAATAGCTAATAGGACCGATTGGTCGGAAAATGAGTTTTACTAAGAAAAGTTTTTTTTTATAAAGTAGCTTAATCAAGTTTTGATTCTGAATGATTTTTAATTAACTAATATCTGTTATCTGTATTTATATATATATTCTACCGGCAAAATCAGTTGAATTGAAGTTTTGCAAGTGTATTAAAACTTCGGCACAGTCGAAGTTAGCTTTGCCTTCTCGTTTTCTCCCTTTAATTGATCAAATCTTTCCAAAAGGCAAAAAAATGTTACTTCATTTTGCGTTGAAATCTTAATTTTCATTCATTTATAAATATTATATGAAAATGATCCTAAAAATGAAAACAATTTTTCCAAATTTAAGGGCGAAAATGTTTCCTTAATTTTCTATCAGTCAACATGGCTGGACGTGATATTAAGAACCTGGCTGTATTTTAAAGAAACGATTTTTCGAAGTCTAACCATGTTCTGAAATCCAAATCGATTTTCTTGTAAACGGTTATATTTCGAGTTGAAACTTCATATTGATGGTATATAGGAGTTGAGGAGTAAGCACAAGAACAGTTATTTTGTAAATTTCTTTTAAATGGCATTGCATAGGTCAAACTTTGCAATAACAAAAAGTACCCTGTGTAAATACTTTTGACTAGGATTGTAGTAGTGTCATTTTTCTCTACATTATTTTGTCTCTTCTCACTCTCCTAACGCACAAAAGAATTCATGAATTTTTAAGAATATGTAATTATTATAAAATTGTATGCTTGAGTCATTCATTGACAAATCTGATCACCCAATATACCTTAGTAAAAGTTTAAAGGAAGAAGCCAACACCAACCATTTTAGACTCGTTCGCTTGTCGCGTTTTTATTTCATGTCACGTTCGCATCACTATCTCCCCTGCCGCACAGCCCATGACGACAATCAGTCATGCCCAAGAGCAGCAAAGAGTCGTAAAGGCGAGGATCAGTCACAAAAGGGCAGCAACGGCAGCTGAAGATTGCTGAAGAAGCATTGGGCATCAAAAAGAACGCGTAAAACGGGTAGCAGTCGCATGTTGGAGGAGAACAAGTAGAAGGCGACACAAATATATACAAACAAGAGGATGAGGAAGGTTGCCTTGTCTGCCTGCTGCTGCCCTTGCTCCCTCTGTGAGCTCTCTTTCTGAGTGCGCGCATCTGGCAACCGGCAATCGATGATTGCTATTTGCTGCTGATCTTCTCCTTCTCTCAACTCTCTGGCTGCTTAGGAATTTCACGACCGATGGCAAGAATTTTATATTTCATTGCTTTGGCCGCGGTGTTTCTTCGGCCTTTTGTTTTAGGCTCTGTTTCGCCTTTTTGTTTTTATTTTGTATGCGCATCTTTTGTTTAGTTTTAAAGATACAAACACACACACACACGCACATGCAAAGAGCATTTTTCACAGCACAGGAATTCTGACTAAGACAGGGGCGTAGGTGAGTGGGGGTGATCTGATTGATGTTGGTCAGGGTATCAAACCGGAACACGAACTGGAACCGTATTAGGAAACCGAAATGGCTAAATAGATCCTTAATATTATACTGGTACATTTACAGTTCTAAATCCGAAGCGGACTTTCGATTTTTAGAAAAGATTGAGGTTCAAAACTTCTTCAAATATTTTTAGAATTTTTATACACTTGAAAAGTGTATTTTAATTTTGGGCAGAAGTTTTTAACGCATAGAAATATTCATTTCCGACCCCATAAACTATATATATTCTTGATCAGGACGACGAGCTAAGTTCAATTCCGTCTGTCCGTCCGTCCGTCTGTCTTTTTCTACGCGAACTAGTTCCTCAGTTTTAAAGCTATCGAGTTGAAATTTTGCACGCAACTAATATGTCGGAACCGGCCGGATCGGATGACTATTTCATATAGCTGCCATAGGAACGATCGGTCTAAGAACTAGTTCTAGTTAGAAAAATTTTTTGCATCGTAGCGTCACCAATCGTAGTATATATTAGTTTTACATGCTTCCACATAATACTGGACATATTTATGAAAATCGGATCACTATAGCATATAGCTGCCATATAAACGGTCGGTCAAAAAACTACTTCTAGTATGAAAAACTTTTTTGTTTTCTATCGTAGCGTCCCCAATCTTGATATATATTAGTTTTATATGCTTATACAAAATTTGGAAAAAATGTATCAAAATCGGTTGACTATAGCATATAGCTGCCATAGGACCGATTGGTCGGAAAATGTGTTTTACTAAGAAAAGTTTATTTTAATGTTATTAAATTTTTATTATCAATGATTTAAAAATTTTATATATCTGATATCTATATCCTATATATATTTTACCGGTTAAATCAGTTGGAGTAAAGTTTTCAGCTTTGACTTCTCGTTTTCCTTACTTTAACTAATCTTGCATCTTTCATCCATCTTTTGCAGAATTACACACCTCTGCGATATACCGCCGCCAATGGACGCAACGATGCACTTGCTCCGGACTATCACCACCCGAAACCGCCAATGGAACCGCCACCGTCGGCGTCACCCTCGCCGGACGTTAGCGTTCCGCCGCCACCCACCATTGTAGGACAAACGGTGATGAGCGTAACGCTGCCAACCAACGGACATGTGCCAAAGATGATCAATGCGCTGATACCGACCAAGCTTATACGTAAGCCCAGCATCGAGCGAGAGACAACCACGCACTATTTGCGCTGCAGTCCCGCCCTGGACTCGGGTGCGGGCAGTTCCCGTTCCGATAGCCCGCACTCGCACTCCCATCAGCCGGTTGGTGGGCGGGTCAGCACCGGTCAGTACTCGCCCTCGCCAAGCAGTTTCAGTGATGCCGCTCCGCCTGCTCCTCCGCCAAGAAATCCCACGGTTGGCAGTTCGGCCACACCCCCTCCGCCACCGCCCACCAGTCAGGCGTACAAACGACGCTCGCCGGCGCTTAGTCGGCCGCCAGCGTTAACGCCGAGCACAGGAACGCGTGGCACATCACCAGTGATCCCACAGAATGGGATTAAGGCTCAACAGCAGTTGACGCAACAGATGAAGGCACTAAATATGTATCCAGGTGGAGGAAATGGAGCTGTAGTGGAGCCGCCACCGCCATATCTGATCAATACGGTGGTGGTAACAGCGGCACCACCGCCACCCAGTTACACGGCGTCCATGCAATCGCGCCAATCGCCCACGCAATCACAACAATCCGACTATCGGAAATCGCCCAGCAGTGGCATCTATTCGGCCACCTCGGCGGGCTCACCCAGCCCCATAACGGTGAGCAATAGCAGTGGAATCCTACCTGCCGCCGGAGTGGCCCGACCACAACCACGCGCCTACCAGGCACGTACCCAACAGCCGATCATTATGCAGAGTGTGAAGAGTACCCAAGTACAGAAGCCGGTGCTACAAACAGCTGTAGCTCCCCAATCGCCGGTGAGTGCCTCGGCTAGCAACTCACCGGTACATGTGCTCGCCGCACCACCCTCCTATCCACAAAAATCGCCAGCAGTAGTGCAGCAACAGGCAGCGGCAGCGGCTCACCAACATTCACCACTCCTTGTGCCGACTCCGGTGTCCGTCGTTGGTACAGCTGTAAAACCACCCACTCCCACTACGCCACCGCTGATAGCAAATGCTTTGAATGGAACAGTTGTCAGCAAGCCAGCATGTATGGAGCCACCATCCTATGCCAAGAGTATGCAGGCAAAGGCCACTGCCCAGCAACCACATCAGCAACAACACCAACAGCAGCAGCAGCAACAACAACAGGTACAGGTCAAAGGGATTCAAAGATTTATAATGAATTTTAGATGATATTATAAGGTTCTTAACCGGGGGCGCTAAAGTTAACTGAAACATAATAGGTTTCGGCTGGATCCAACCATTTTCCGACCATGGGGGTGGATTTAACGAAATACTAAAATCAATTTATTTCACCCTTAAGCCATATACAGAGCTGTAAAGTAAGGAGCAGTCGAAACTCCCTTCCAAAATTTGTTGTATGAACTTTAGACATTACTTCTTAAGTGCTTAAGAGTTTAAAAACCAATATTGCTCACCTTCGGGTTGGAATTCTTAAAAAATACCGCCTTAGTGCTCACTTTCATCATAAATAAAAATTAATGTCCAAGTTCCAGCTTTCTCTAGCTCTTCCCGTTTAGGCTGTGCCTTGATGATGAAATGACAAACGTAATTTCACATAGATCGGTTCAAAAATACCGTGTGACCTTAAACATTTTTTGGGTCGGACTTTCCAAAACACATGACTAATTATTCTGCGTACTTAGCTTACACACCGAGTTTCGAGTCGAGCGTATGAAAAAACACAGTATTTCCGACTTAGAGTTGTAAGTTATCGAAATCACGCCCTACTGTTTTTTTTTTACACAAAATGGAAACTACTGTAGAAGTTAAAGCTTTCCATAGTTTAACAATAAGGCTGTGTGTAAAACAGAGTTCGGCAATTTACACGAGCCAAATGCATGCAGCAAAAGCCAATCAGTCGCTGGCTAGCGTTCAATAAAGTAGGCCAGAGCCGCTTTGAGTCGCATTATACTCGCACTCCAATACACTGTTACTATTTCGCCTCACTCTTCTTGAGAAACGCTGGTGTAGAGTGCCAATCAATCAGTCACTCGAAGGTGACTCACCAGAAAAGTAACTTCATATCTCAACACTGAAAAAATGAATATTTTTGATGATGATTAAAAAATATGAATGATGCATATTTAAAATTCATTTAATTTTCATTTTGGATTGGAAATTTTTTTCATGCATTTGAGATTAAATAATATTAAATTGATCTTAATTTTGCATCCAACGGAGCTGAATACTGACTAAGGCCCAATTTCTCAAAGTCGAATTGTTTATCCCGTTAGTTAATCCCGAAAAAAAATTTTTTGCTCGAGCTAAAGTACTTCGTCTTTCTCAAAGCCAGAATCGTCCATCATCGATAAATTGTCATCGCTTTAATGGTGTGACCATACATTATCAATGTTTTGGTTTGTGGCCAAATTTTTGTGCCAATAAATTTATAAAAAAAAAAACATTCCATTTTCATTCCGTGGAGTTTAAAAAAATTGTTGATGCACTGTCATTTTCCTTTAATAATAAACCAAATAAACAAGTCAAGTGATTGATTCAGCTTTCAGCCTATCGATTATTTTTATCAAAATTTCTATCGGGACTTAACGAAAGTTAAAATATTTACCAGCTCTCAGGCATCGGTTAAGTTTGTTGCTCCTACTATCCGCTAAATGAGTTATGAGACACTCAATTTCGGCTTAGCTCTGGTACGTTTGACCAGACATTGAGAAATTGGGTCTAAATGATATAATTTCTATTCTAAACGAATCTTAAGGGACACACCTAGTGTAACGGCCTAAAAAAAGTGATTTTTGGGATGATAGTAAAAATACTTTTTATTATTGTCAAAATTTTGAGTATATTTTAATGTTTTAAATATACAGCGAAATTTTTGAAACGATCTCCGACGACCGTCTAAAGATATTGTCCGTACACCTCGTCTTTTTAAAAAGTCGATTTCACCCAAATTTGGTCGTTTTGGGTCTGCCAAAATAAATTTGACATCAAAAACGTTAGTATGGAGAACATAAAGAAATAGAAAAAAACGGTATTAATCGGATCTCTTTGTGTAATAACTCCAGCAAATTCGAAAAATGCTGTTTCGAAAAAACGTGTTTAAAAACGCTAATAAAACTCTCTAGCTACGAGCAGCTAAGTGGCTAAACCAAAAACATTTGAGATACAATTTGAAATGGTAATGTATTTTAAAGGTGTAATCTTTAAAACGATTGTAATTTCACCTAGTTGCCCTTTTACTTAATTTAGTCCAGACAGTCCAACAACGACGACGGCGCAAATTAAAGATACACGGTTTGGGCTGGCTGGCCAAAGGGCAACTTTAGATACTATAGTTACATACCCACGCAGCCCGCCCCGTTATTTTACTTAAAACGAAATTAAATGCGGTTTGTTGTTGCTGCACCCTTGAGATCTATTTTGGTGCTCAAAGCTGGTCTACATTTAGCTTATAAAGCTCGATTCAATTCGCTTCTTCGGCCATCGCTCTTGACCTAATCTGCAGATGCAACTGTTTTAGTCCTTTCTTTTTTCGTGTTAAGTGTAAAATGATGGCGTGATTTCAGCCATGGTTAAGTCTTGATTGAAGCATTCTCACAAAATTGTTTGAATTTTGTTGTAAGTAATCGCGGCACCCATCTTGCGCAAAGACCTTTGAAATCCAAAAATTTCAATGTCGAGTACTTTTAGAACTATTCCAAATTTAAAAATCTTCTCAATGAAGTAACAAAACCAAGAAAATCAATCAAAAGCATTTATAGTCCTTACCAATTATTGACAATTTCTCTTAAAACATCAACAGGTGCAACAACAGCAACAACAACAACAGCAGCAACAGCTTCAAGCTCTCCGAGCACTTCAAGCTCAGCAACAGCAGCAGCAGCAACAACAGCAGCAACAACAACAACAGCAGCAACAACAGCAGAAGGCAACCCTCTCCATAGTGAGCAGTAATGGCAACTCTAGTAGACAACTACCGCCACCTCCGCCCTATCAAAGTAGTCGTGTGACCACACCTGAAATAGCCAGCACCAATAATAACAACAATATTGCACCAGAAGTGAAATCCGCCAGCAGCAACAACAACAACATACAGATCACCAACAGCAATTTAACCACCACACCACCCATACCACCGGCCAAATACAGTGCCGGAGCTGGAGTAGGAGGTAATGGCAATAGTTCGGGTGGCAGCAATGGTTCCTCCATAGCATCTTCATCTGGAGCCAAGGCCGCCTGCAAGAAAATCAAACACGCCTCACCCATACCCGAGCGCAAGAAAATCTCCAAGGAAAAGGAAGAAGAACGTAAAGAGTTCCGCATACGTCAGTATTCGCCGCAAGCTTTCAAATTCTTCATGGAGCAACATATTGAGAATGTGATTAAATCCTATCGTCAACGCACCTTCCGCAAGAATCAACTGGAAAAAGAAATGCTTAAAGTGGGCCTCTCCGATGAGACGCAAATCGAAATGCGCAAAATGTTGAATCAAAAGGAGAGCAATTACATTAGGCTGAAGCGGGCCAAAATGGACAAGAGCATGTTTGTCAAGCTTAAGCCCATCGGCGTGGGTGCCTTCGGTGAGGTGACACTGGTGCGTAAAATCGACACCTCAAATCATTTGTATGCCATGAAGACGCTGCGAAAGGCGGATGTCCTTAAGCGCAACCAGGTGGCGCATGTTAAAGCCGAACGTGATATCTTGGCCGAGGCCGACAACAATTGGGTGGTCAAGCTCTATTATAGTTTTCAGGATAAGGATAATTTATACTTTGTGATGGACTACATACCCGGTATGTTGAGTGATTCGTATCGATTAACTTAATTTAAATACTTATTTATACTTTCCATTTCAAAAGGTGGCGATCTGATGTCGCTGTTGATCAAGTTTGGCATCTTTGAGGAATCGCTGGCGCGATTTTATATAGCTGAAGTCACATGCGCCGTGGACAGTGTACACAAAATGGGCTTCATACACAGGTGGGAAATAATTAAGAAAAATTATTGAATTCAGTCATAACTGAAAAGTGCATGTCATGTGCAGCAGTAAATTCAGTTCAATTTCAGAATCTTCACCAAGTTTTCAGAAAGCTCCTAAACTTATATTAAAATTAATAAAGTATACTATAAACGCACTCACATTTTTTAGTATACAGTCCGTTAAAAGGAACTACCAAAAAAGTGTAAATGAGGAGTGAAAGAGAATCAAAAATTACGAAATATCTTCAAGCTCAAAGTAAACCAGAAGTGGGAAGCGCTCAACCTGTAGAATCGCAAAGTAGACATAGCCAACTCGACGCGCAAAGCGCTTAACTTATAGACTTAGGGCCAATACAAGGCAGTGCCTGGTCGCGACAGGGTTGAGAAAGAGTCCGTCTCTCACTTCTTCTGTTTTTGCTCTGAGTCTTATTTTCTTATAGACGTCACTTATCTTGCTAAAACTATGCCTAGACCTATATCTGGTTTCATTCAAGCCCCTTAAATATAGTTAATCCCACTTTTCAGAATCATTTTGGAAAGATCTTATGAAAAATAGATCAGATAGGGATTAAATCTTCTTGAAAATGCACGTTCAGTGACACAGTCTTCGTTTGTAAGACCTTTACAAATTTTTAATATATTTATAAATAACTTAATATTGTGAACTGAACCTTTTTTGTTGAATAAATGGTCCGGTTCCTAACCTAACCTATTAGGGACACACCGCAAAAGAGAGGATGCGGTTCTTTTGATTTTAATAATACTGCATATCAGGGAATTAACCCGAATCGAATTTGGGTTGCGGTTCTGGTACCTACCAAAACTAATGTTTCGGTAAAACGTTCTGTTTAGGTTCTAGTTTATTTCGGTTACGTATCGGTACCTTGGTTTTTATTTCGGTATAATCTAAAAATCCTTTAAACCGAAGATATAATAGAACAGGTAGCAACCTACACAACAGAAAGTAGTTATAAAGAAGGAAAATTAAACATAGTAAACTTTACTCCAGAAAACAAATGTCCTAATAAGACTTGTGTAACCGGAAGAGCAAGAATAACTTTTAATATCTGATGGAATGTTAAATACACTGTTTTCAGATAACGTAACCGATCACAATTTAACCCTGCTGTTAGGTTAAGCCCATTTGGTCGAATTATTAATTCGTTTCCTTTGTAAATGCAAAAATTAAGGATAAATTAATAATATTTGGAAATTATTGAACCAAAATAGATGCAAAGAAATTCAAAATTTCAGTATACCACAGATGGTCCTTTAACCTAACATTTGAACGTTTTTGCTAACGTTTACCCTGAGGAAATCCCTGATTGAAGCAATAAAACTGACATAACAAAACAAAACTCAGAACCCAACCTGTTCTAGTACAATGTTTCCGTTCTTTTCGGTCATTTCGGTTCCATAAATAAAGGCTCCGAAATACCGGGTTTCAAAAAATAAATAATACCGGTTCCGGTTCTGAGTTTCAATCGATTCTTTTCGGTATACGGTTCCGGTTCGGGTTCCGGTTTGACACCCTGCTGCATATACAATAAAAACCTCTATTTATTCAATTTATTTTAAATTGTCCAATGTTAAACTGAATTGAAATAAATATATTTTCTATATGTTTTAACAGAGACATCAAGCCTGACAACATACTCATCGATAGGGACGGCCATATAAAACTCACCGATTTTGGTCTATGCACAGGATTTCGATGGACGCATAATTCTAAATACTATCAGGAGAATGGTAAGTGCATAACCATGTCTCTCTGAAGCCCTTTTTATGGTTTCCCATACGTTCCGTTAGGCAACCATTCCCGCCAGGACTCTATGGAACCTTGGGAGGATTACTCTGAGAATGGTACAAAGCCCACTGTATTGGAGAGGTAAGTTCAAATCTATTATAACTCATTGGCAGTCTACGAAAATAATTGAATTTCATTGAACAGACGACGCATGCGTGATCATCAAAGAGTTTTGGCTCACTCGCTGGTCGGTACACCCAATTACATAGCTCCCGAGGTGTTAGAACGCAGCGGTTATACACAATTGTGTGATTACTGGAGTGTGGGTGTAATTCTCTATGAGATGCTTGTGGGTCAGCCACCATTTCTGGCCAATAGTCCATTGGAAACGCAGCAGAAGGTTTGAATGTGTATGAATAAACTGAAGTACTTCTATTATTAACTCGTTTTATCTAACTTGCAGGTCATCAATTGGGAGAAAACGTTACACATACCGCCACAAGCTCAACTCTCTAGGGATGCCAGCGATTTGATAAGGCGACTGTGTGCAGCGTCCGATAAACGTTTGGGCAAGAGCGTTGAGGAGGTCAAGGGACACGATTTCTTCAAGGGCATCGATTTTGCTGATATGCGCAAACAAAAGGCACCCTATATACCCGAAATCAAGCATCCCACCGATACATCCAACTTTGATCCAGTTGATCCGGATAAATTACGTTCCAATGATTCCAATATGAGCAGCGGCGATGATATCGATCTGAATGATAGGCAATTCCATGGATTTTTCGAATTTACCTTTAGAAGATTTTTCGATGACAGGCAACATCCGGATATGACGGACGATCAGGCGCCGGTTTACGTGTGAGACGTCTTGTCAATGGTTAGTCAATTAGTCACAAAAAAAAAGAGAACCTATTAAAAAAAGCATAATTATTTTTGTAGGAATTTTAGTAGAATTGTTGGCCAAAAATTTAAAACGTTGAGCAAAATTTAATGTTTTGAATATAGAAATTTAAATATAGAAATTTATATTGAATGTTGACACACATCCACAAAAGTAGAAACTTGAGGGTATTCTGGAACTGTTGAATAGAAACTTATAGAATGATCATATGAATATACATACACTCCGTGTCTTTTCCCTTTGAATTAATTTTGGATTTTGTTAGACTACCCCCCAAAGTGAATTTTTAAGTCCAATAACAACAAGAGTGAAATAAAACAACCCTTATAAGCGAGGCACACACAGTGTGTGTTTGTTTTTGTATTTTTGCACACGGTTACGCACACTGCGTGTATTTTGTTTTTGCTGCCGTCTGCTTGTACTCCTTGGCCTTTTTTTGCAGTTTTTTTTTTTTTTTTTTTCCCTCCCCGGCCAACGAATTTTTTTTTTTGGACGGGGTGGGTGTTTTATTAAATTTCACCCCCCCCCCGGGTCCTCTTTAATTTTTTTTTTTTTTTGGTTTTTTTTTTTTTTTTTTTTTTTTTTTTTTTTTTTTTTTTTTTTTTTTTTTTTTTTTTTTTTTTTTTTTTTTTTTTTTTTTTTTTTTTTTTTTTTTTTTTTTTTTTTTATTTTATTTTATTTATAAAATTTTTTTTTTTTTTTTTTTTTTTTTTTTTTTTTTTTTTTTTTTTTTTTTTTTTTTTTTTTTTTTATTTATTTTTTTTTTTTTTTTTTTATATAAAATAATTAAAAAATTTTTTTAAAATTATATTTTTTTTTTTTTTTAAATGTTAACGCGCCCAATAACTGTATACAGACGCACTGGTTTACAAGCCTTGTGTGTTAAATTTTCATTGGGAAGATACGAGTACATCAAGCGCACCAGATCGTGTACCAGGAAGGCAGTGCAATTAATAGGTTGTGTCCTTAGCAAGGTCAAAAATCTTCCGGTTATAAGAAAATGTGTAAACCCAAGTATTTCTTTCGAACCTTGGTTCTTGTGCATTTTTTTTATGAATTTTAGGCAATCCAGTGAAGAATTTGGGCGATTTCAGTTCATTATCATACTTTCACTGAATCTTAGACCGACATTGTCATCGACAAGCTTTCGTCCTTTTTGAATTTTTGATCGCATGTCTTAACTTCTTAAACCATTTATCGACTTTACTCAATGTTCTATTAACAAATCCCAAGAAATTTCTAAGCTTCTTTAAAATTACTTTCAAAAGAATTGGTAAAACTAAATATGATTATGATTTTCGAAAAATCTTGGGTGTTTAAAAATTTTCAAATAATTATTCAAAAAGATCTTTAGAATTAATTTGAAGTCCTTGTCTGATTCAGGTTCGGAGAGCTATTAATTTAAGGGAGATACTTAAACCCTTCCTCTTAGCGAAAATTGATTCATACTTCATAACAAAAAGTCACTTCAAATGGAAAGGTCACTCAGCTGTGAATATAAAAAACAAGTCCTAAAATGTTTGTTAAATTAACTTATAATTTTTGAAAATGAAAGGTCCCAAGACAATGTCCCAATAATATTATAGATATAGATTTTACTACACAGAAAAAAACGGGTATTTTTTAATGATATTTTTCATTGATCTTTGTTTTTCATCCAATGGAGCTGAAAAATATCCAAATAAAAAAATATTAAAAGGATGTGTTAATTTTAAAAGGATATGCATTTCAATATCCATATCTAGACCAAGTGGATCTTAATTTTGTGTACTGTGTACTGACTATATTTGCTCAGAAATCCCAATCACTTCGACTACTAATGGCTTCAAAATGCTTTTACTTGTTTAAATCATTTTAAATAGGTTGTGATATAAACGCTTTGATCGAAGCGACTTATTTGTTTTCCATGAAGTTTTCTAAATTCTTCATTTTAAAATTGTGTGCTAAATTCTTGTAGGTAAAGGACTATTCTCAGATGACATGAAAATTATATTAGTATCTTTTCTTTATTGGATATATGTCATTGTTTTTAAACCAAGAACTTTATAAATTTATAAATTGTTAAAAAAGAAAAGAACACTGAAACAGTACCAGGATAAGACGGCACGGCAAATGACCTGGATGAAGGCCCGAACTCAGATGAGATAAAAATTTAGTTTGGCACAATACTTTATAGAAATATTGAAGCTATTCAAAATTATTCAGCTTTCAAGCTGTCTTATCTATATAAAGTATTGTGCCGAAAATAAAATTGATGTCATCTGAGATCAGGGGTTACCTTTGGGAATTTATTAACTGTCTTTCTCTTAGCGCTTTATCCTCAGCTGAGGACAGACCTCTGAGAATGACCTCAGAACCATGGTTTTAATATACTTTGAGAATGAATTCACTATAGCAACCTTAAAAAGATGAACTTTAACTATTATCGGTTTTGAAGGACCAAAAAAAAGAACTGAAACAGATCAATTCCATTATTTCTCTGACCCCCTTTGGGAATTTATCAGCTGTCTTTCTCGGAGCGCTTTATCCTTAGCTGAGGACAGAACTTAGGTAATGACCTCAGAACCATAGTTTTAATAGACCTTGAGAATGTATTCAGTATTTCAGTGGTAACCTCAAAGATATGAACTTCAGCCATTATCCGGTTCGAAGGACCAAAAAGTAAAAACTGAAACAGATCGGTTCCATTCTTTCTCAGTCAGTCGTCCAAGCAGCATTACACATTCTATTTAAAGCCAAGTGCGCATATCTCTATGGATCAGTCTGCATTAATTCCAATTATCTGCTGATCAGGGCGGTCAGTTTAAAACATTTAAAAGCTTCTCTGAAAATTTAATTTTAAATTGCACTCTGATTAAGGTTCGTTTTGTTTCTCCTTATTTTCCAAAACGAATTGAATTCATCTCTACTTTTTTCTTACCCATATTTGAGTGTCATAAAAAGAATTCGCAGTAAACAAAAAAAAAAAAGCTAAAACCATTTTAAAAACATTTTTCCAGTACATGATTTTTTGCTCAGTCAAAAAAAAAAGAAGCTAATACCATTTTTAAACATTTTTTTCACCACACAATATCTCGCTTAGTGCAATGCTAGAGTTACCTTCTGGTATCCAAACTGAATCAGAATTGACTTAATAAACTTTATGTCTTAATAAGATCTAACCTAACCTAATGAACAGTGGAGTGTGTGTATAGAAAACATGTCATAGGATATAAAAACTACATATTTATAAAATATAGGAGGAAAAAGATAGAAAAACAAATAAAAAGGAACTACACAACATATGCTTGAGTGCATGAACTGAATAAATTTTAAACAAATGAGTCATAATTTTTGATTTTTGTAAACTATATACAACTTGTACACTATTATACAGCACGTAGAGTGTGCATCTTTTATATATATATATACCATATATACCACATATAAACTACAACTAGTAATTAGTTAACAAATGGACGAGATCTGATTTATAATGTTAAAAAACCAATTGAACCAATTTCTGGTGCTCAAAAACGCTATACATATACAATACAATATGCCTTAAATCGATTGAAAAGCAAACACTACCCCCTACCTAGACACTCAAGCGAATTTAACTAAGCCTTATCAATTTTCACCTAAACTGGACCAATTTATCAAGTTCACATCGAATGAGGGGAACCAACTATTTCAGCAGGCTGGATAGTTGCATCTCTTTTGAAACTTTAGCTTGACATTAATGAAATGTGCAACGATTTTAAAGAACCATTTTATGCACATTTATCGCACCAAGTTAGCGATATAAGCAGGTCTTATAAGCCTACTCTTAAAGTAAACAAAAACAAACAAAAATACCAACTCTACTCTAAATGTTATTGCCCGCGGGCGAGCGCGCACTTCTGCAATCTTCTTTATCTATTATCACTGCTATATTGGAGTACTATTTTCGAACGTGCTTCGCGCCCTCCCAAAAGAACAAACTAAGAGATACCTATATATATATATATTATATATAGATCCATACATACATACTATATGATTAATGACTCTAGCTATGTTAGACAAAACTTGTTGAATGCCAAATGAAATTGTTTTTATAAAAAAAAAATTCAACATAAATTCTTTAAAGAAATAAAAAAAAAACAACCACAACCACAACAAAATCAATTTGTAATGTAAAAGCAGCCTAAATAATATAATTTTATACATACATATATGCAATACATTTTTATTTATGCTAAAGTGTTAGCTTTTAAGATGTTTTTTAGTTTATAAATTGCTAACCATAATTTAGTTTAAATTTTAATGTGTAAGAAAAAGTACATAATTTGTTTGTTTGTAAGTTCGTTGGAAATGCTAAACTGAATGATGTTTTTTATGAAAATTTTAATTAGCGTGAGTTTGTTTTTTTTTTGTGTACTGTGAGAACAAGGAAAAATGCTAATTTAACGAAAAACAAAACCTTATGTGTGCCTTTGCCAATTAATTTACAATAACAAATTAATAAATGAAAAAGAAAATGTATGAAAAATATGGAATTTGTGTTTGAGATGTGTTTAGATGCTACAAGAGCTGAATCATGAAGAGTTTTTTTTTTTTTTTTTTTTTCGATGCAAAAATCTTAACTTTTGAACCAAATGAGATAACCGAATAATGAAGATGATTTTATTGGCATATGATGGATAACTGTTAAGCCTACAAAATGAGTGTTTGAAAAGGATGCTAAGCCTAATAGGGGCTAACCTATGGGTTATCAAAGTCAAAATTTGTGGAAAATCAATTTTGTGGTAACAAAAAATTATTTTTAACAATTTTTGTATTTATTTTTGTTTCTTTTTTAATGTTTCTATGTTTTAAAATTATTACCCAAAAAATTAAAAAACAAATTTTTGTTCGATTTTTTGAAAATTTTTTTTATAAGATTTTTCCAAAATAATTTGTACTATTCATAAGACAAGGTATCTCTAATAGATTAATCATTAAACTTAAATTTGTGGATTCTAACTCTTTTCGTGAGTTCACATGCCGCAGAAATGAAAAAGTGGTTCGGATTATGGACAACATGCCCTCATTTTGCCATGCCTATACTACCTTTTTTGCCTCTAGCAGAGTCTAGAGAGTCGCAGAGGCGCCGACGGACAGCTGGACCTTTTTGAATTAGGTTAAGGAATAATCAGAGAAGATATGGGCATTTCTTTTTTGACGTGACGGACCGTGACGATAATCGTACGATAAAATATAAAAAACGAGAAGGCAAAGCTAACTTCGACTGTGCCGAAGTTTTAATACACTTGAAAAACTTTACTGCAACTGATTTAACCGGTAAAATATATATAGGATATAGATAGCAGCTATTTAAAATTTTTAAATCATTGATAATAAGAATTGTATACCATAAAAAAACTTTTCTTAGTAAAACACATTTTTCGACCGATCGGTCCTATGACAGCTATATGCTATAGTCATCCGATTTTGATAAATTTGTTCAAAATTATGTGAAAGCATATAAAACTAATATATACCAAGATTGGGAAAAAGTTTTTGTGAATTGTTGATGTGTTACATACTGTGGGTTATGTTGGGCAGTGTAGTTCATGTGAAACAATAAATGCAGGCTCCCTGAAGAAGACGTTAAAAACGTCGAAACGCGTAGGAGAAAAATGGAAATGGAAAACAACTAAACATTTTTTATTTCACATGAACTACACTGGCCAACATAACCCACAGTATGTAACACATCAAAAGTTTTTCTCACTAGAACTAGTTTTTTGACCGACCGTTTCTATGGCAGCTATATGATATAGTCATCCGATCTGGCGGGTTCCGACATATTAGTTGCGTGCAGTAAAAAGAAGACTCTGTGCAAAATTTCAGCTCGATAGCTTCAAAACTGAGAGACTAGTTCGCGTAGAAACAAACAGACAGACGGACAGACGGACAGACGGACAGACGGACAGACGGACAGACGGACGGACGGACGGACAGACGGAAATGAACTCGGCTCGTCGTCCTGATCAAGAATATATATACTTTATGTGGTCGGAAATGCTTCCTTCACTGCGTTACAAACATCGTGACAATTTTAATATAACCTCTGCAAGGGTATAAAAAATTACAAGAATCGACCCAGAGGATTCAAAGATTAAAGTAAAAATATGTTTTGACGTGACGTTACTTAAAACGGAAATGGGTTTTGACTCGGATTACAAAATTGCAAAACTCTGCGAATTGAGAAACTCTTTTTGTATGAAACTTTTTATACCCTCGCAGAGGATATATTAAAATTGTCACGATGTTTGTAACGCAGTGAAGGAAGCATTTCCGACCACATAAAGTATATATATTCTTGATCAGCATGACGAGCTGAGTTCATTTCCGGCTTTCCGTCTGTCCGTCCGTCCGTCTGTTTCTATGCTATCTCCTCCCTCAGTTTTGAAGCTATCTTGACCAAACTTTGCAAAAAGTCTTTAAATACAAATACGCTGCACATTTGTCGGAATCGGCCGGATCGGATAACTATATCATATAGCTGCCATAGGAACGATCGGTCCAAAAACTAGTTCTAATGAGAAAAACTTTTTTGTTTTCCATCGTAGCGTCACTAATCTTGGTATATGTTAGTCTTATATGCTTCCACACAATTCTGAAAAATTTATCAAAATCGGATGACTATAGCATATAGCTGGCATATAAACGGTCGGTCCAAAAACTAGTTCTAGTGTGAAAAACTTTTTTGTTTTTCATCGTAGCATCACCAATCGTGGTATATATTAGTTTCAAATACTTCCACACAATTCTGGAAAAATTTATCGAAATCGGATGCCTATAGCATATAGCTGCCATAGGAACGATCGGTCTAAAACTAATTCTCGTGAGAAAAACTTTTTTGTTATCAATGGTAGCGCCTTTCGAAAACTGCAAGGGTATTTAAAACATCGGCGTAGCCGATTTTAGCCTTCTATTTTTTTTAGTAGTTTTTTAGAATAATATTAGTTTATTTTCCAATTTACCAAATATAAAAATCATTTCTCGTTTTTTTTTAATAGCTTTTTATATCTGACGTGACGTTACTAAAATTTAATTTAGCAATTTTTTAGTGAAGATAATTTTACTTAAATTATTTAACGCAACAAAAAAACAATTTTTGTTGTAGCTAAAGATTTGTGAAAATATATTTTATATTTTTATTTTACGTTTTTGACGAAAATGTCAATTAATTTCTATACATTTAAGTTTCAAAACAATTTTAAATCACTTTTATTTTCGGTCAAAAAATAAAATAAAAGATAAAATTGGAAAATAAAAATAATTTTGCTCTAAATATTAAACTACAAATCGTTTTACGTTTTTTGAGAAGTCAATTAATATACATTTAAGTTTTAAAATATTTTAAATCATTTTCTCAAAAAATAAAATTGAAAAAATTTTTGCAAATATTAAACTACACTTGGTACACTTTTTACACCTAAGTACACTTTTTGTGTCAATGCCATCTGAGGTTGGTTTGCGCATTTGCTTTGGTTGGTTTGCGTATTGGCTTTGGTTGGTTTGGCAAAATCTCTTTACAAAATTCGAACGGTTTGAAACTAACCAAACGAGATTTCAGTGGCACCAAAGAATTGGAATTCGGTTAAAAGAGATTTCTGTGGCACCCCCGATTATGTTTTTTCACAATTGGGTGGTACCTTTTGATTCTAACTGAAAATCTGAAAGGCCATTGAAAATAAAAACAACTTTTGAGTATTTGAATTTTTAATAATTTGTTTTTTATTTTTGGTTTTTTATTATTTTCACATTTGTAAATTTAATAATTATAATAATTTTGTAAATTTATCAAGACAAAAGTGTTTTGTTCATTTTATATGAATTTCTTGTTACTTATTTTTGATTAAAATACATTTATGCGTAATATTTGAAATATAAGTTATTTTTTGTGGTTTTTTTTCTGTTGAATTGTTTGTTTATCTGTGGGTGTGGTTTGTTTCGTAATAATAATAATAATAATAATAGCAGTTAACATTTGATGCCGTTTCAATGCATAACCTAAAAACATATATTTATATATATCAAAATGAAATGGTTTAAACATAAAAATGAAACAAATAATAATTATAATAATAATAATACAAGTTACTTCTGTGTTGTGGGTGAATTTCTCACGCTTATTTACATAAAAAGTGAGGCGAACAACTTTAACAGAGGGTGGGGTGTGGGGGGGGGCGAAAAAATCGGGATGTTTATAGTTAGTGTAAAGCTAAATAACTAACAAGTGTGTGTTTTTGTGTGTGTGTATCTCATATAAGGCCCTAGAGTGCAAATATTCACGCCGGCAACTTCCCATCACAATCAAAAATATTTGCGCTTAAAAGTAAGTTTTTTTTTCGTTTTGTTTTGTTTTGTTTTAGTATTTAAGTTAACATTTTGTTCTTGTGTTTTTTAACTAGACTAAGTATTTAAATATTAAATTTATGCTAATTGTGTGCTGGCTGTAATTTAAATATTATTTTGTATAATTTTTAATTCAACAGTTTTGCGTGTATTTGGATTCTCTAGCTTTTTGTTCTGGCGAAATAATGTACAAAAAAATATATATATTTATACGTATATATCATATTTCCATTGAGTTGTTACTAAAAAATACGAATATAAAAATTAATTAAGTAGTAAATGCAATTTTTGTTTTGTTTTTTTTTTTGTTTGTTTGGAAAAGCAAGAAAATAACAAATAAATATTCGTTGTACGGGAAACCTTTTTCCTTCTTTGCCTGTTCTCAAGTTTCGTTCGTTGTGTGAGTTAAAAATTAAGTGAAATTTCAAAGTGAATTGAAAGCATTTTATTGTCGTTAGTTAATTGTGTTTTTTTTGTTGTTTACATCAATACGCACATTGAATTTAGCTACGAGACTTTTCCAAATAGATGTTTTTCGTTTTTTTTTTGTTGTTAAGGTGAATATTTTGGTTTTACAAGCTAATTTTGAATATTTTTTCAAGTTTGCCTAAAACTACGCATAGTTAAATTTTAAATAATTTTTAATAAGGCCAAATTAAGTGTTTTTAGGGTGTGTATATTATAGTTATATATATATATATATATGTATTTATTTATAGCATAAGCTAAAACATTTACAAACATTTTCTCAGAGCCGAAGCAGCCGAAGGTATTTAAATGCATAAGGAGGGTCACCTTCTTCTAGCGCAACTTTAGCAAAATGGAATGATCGTATAGGTTGTTGTTGTTGTTTAATTATTTAATATAATTGTAGAGAAATTGTTCTTGTTTTTTTTTTTTGTATTTTCTAAGTAAGGTATATTTAAGTAAGAGAGCTTGAAACGCGCAGCAAAGCGGTGGGTTTTCATTAACACAAAAATATAGTTGTAAATTGTATGTATATTATGAGAGTTGTATTGGAGTGAGGGTGTGGAAAGGGAGGGTAGGTAGGGGGCGGATGTGGTTTTAGATTATACATTTTACACTTTTACTTTAATACAGTTTGCTGTTGTTTAGTTTAATACTTTTTTTTCCTTTTTTTGTTTTTTTTTTGTTTTTGAGTTTGGGGACAAGCCCTTTAATTTTTTTTGTATTGTCTGTTCATTTGGTTGGTTGTTGGTCCATTACTTTTGAGCATTTACGATGTTAGAGAGAGTCGATCAATAAGTTCTTGAGTGTTTAAAAATAGCATGGGTTTTATCTTTTCCAACAAACACCAAAATAGCGCTTCGTTATCTACCTGAACTGCTAAAATTCCCTTTTAAATTTGCAAAAAAATCGTTTGAAGCTCTTATACAAAGACTTTTAGTCGAATTGCAACTTTATATCTAAAAATTACATTTAGTTTAATGATGTTTGTTTAATTTACCACATAAATAGTAACAATTCAAGTAAAAGTCCAGGTATAAGAACTCAATAAGAGCTCAATTTCTTAACTCTAGTGAGCACCTAGCAGAGGTCGCAAAAATCGCTCAACACTTTCAGGTTGTTTGGAATAAGACAGTTTAAGCGCGACACTTTGAAGAGAGGGAAACAATAAACCATGGAATAATTAACATAGAAGAGCAATTTAAGACGCCGCTCTATTTTGAGTGATGTTAGGTAGAGTTGCAGAATCTAGTTCATTTCAATAACCTAGTTCATTGGTTCATTTTTTGATTAACTATTCATTTTTTGAACAACATTTTATGAACTATAGTTCTTTTTTTTTAAGGAGTTCACTTTATGAACTAGATCATTATCGTTCAGTTTATTGCTAAAAAAATTCATTATAATTCAAAAAATTAACTATAAATTAAATGAACACAAAAATGAACTATAATTCACAAAAATTAACTCTAGTTCGAAGAATGAACTATAGTTCACAAAAATTAAATGAGTGAATAGTTCAAAAAATGAACTTTAGTTCTAAAAATGAACTATTTTTTAAAAAATGAACTATAGTTTAAACAGCGAGACATACAGGCCTGTTCCGGTTCTCACAAAAGTAAATTCGAATATGGTACATGATCACTTTTCTAATAAACGATCCAGGTTATCGGTATCAAACCTTAAATTTTAAATTCCTTTTAATGCGACAAACTCGACTTCATTTTAATAAGTAGTTTATGCGAACTTATGAAACTCTAAATTTAAGCTCTTAATATCATGTAGATACTGCTTTAAACCTCCTTATATCATGAAGATACTTTGTTCAAAATATTTGTTACTATAGAAAAAGACTGCGGTTAAAGCGAGACGGACATAGTCATAACAGAAATCAAAGAGCGAAACTGACAGCGAACAGCTGTCTAATTTTGAGTGAAAAGTTAGGCGGCGTATCAATTTGCCCTTCTATGAAAAAACACATTTCAAGGAATAATAAGTCCAGTTTAAACTTTTTGTGTTGGCAAGTGGTTTTTTGCCCACCACTTTTTTGAGATCGATCTCTCAAAGCGTTTTTTGTGTATGTACTCACAAAACAAAGTTAGTTAGAAATCATTCTATTCCACTTAAATTTCGGTACCTGAATGTAACATTTCAACTATACCATCTAGTATAAGAGCAAAAGCGCAACATTGTTTCTTAACAGAACAACTAATCCTAGTTTACTCTTCAAAAGTGGTACTGGTATTGGGTACATGCCTGATGATTCTAAGAACTACATAATCCCAATAGAACACCTACTTTAGTTTTGAAGTTAATGCCTTTTAAAGCAGTATCCTGTGCTCATTCAATAGAAAATTTCGATTGGCGTTTACTGATTGAAAAGTTTTAAAAATTGATATCGAGCATATTTTAATATAAGCCAACTTTTTTAATTTTTACTATTAGCAAAAACAAATTGAAATTGATTGAGCAAAATGTACTCTCATGTAGACCACATTTTGTGCATGTTTGCGCTGTTTTGGTATTATTGTTTCTTGAGATGTGTACACCCTAATTTTTTTTTTGTTGTTCGCTGAGACACGGTGCGACATATTGGCTTCACAAGCATTGAATTTGGCTTGCTAAGACGCGAAACGTTTAATTCATTTAACTGCTTTTTGTGCCAAATAAAATTGGATCATAATTTTAAAGAAATCCGAAGTGGATCACCCTCGTTAGCTTAAAGCAGATTAATATTAAAAGTATTAAAGTAAAGGCTAAAAATTCCTTCAAAATTGTTTGCTACTTTTTGTTAATCAAATATATAGCTTGACGGGGGAAAAGTCAACTCAAACTGATTAAAAATTACTTAAAAATGCTTCCATGCTCCATTCCACACTCGTCTATACTTATGGATCGACTCTCGTCAAAAAAAAACCCAGCCTGCTAGCAACTTTTGCAGTTCTGGCTATAAAATAATTATATAATAATAAAAAAAAATATATATATATATATATATATTGTACAGTTTTAACTTAATTAAAATAATTTTCGCTTAAAAAAGTGAAGCAACTCAAAATGGTCTCTTCCATTAAAATGAACGATC
Source organism: Lordiphosa mommai (assembly GCA_018904225.1). Lineage (NCBI taxonomy): Eukaryota > Metazoa > Arthropoda > Insecta > Diptera > Drosophilidae > Lordiphosa > Lordiphosa mommai. Next base: position 263,506 of record JAEIFT010000134.1, read on the forward strand.
TTTGAGTATTATACAGTACTTGGTACCTGGATCCAGCTCTTAGGATTTAATATGTATAAAAAATATATCAATTTAACAAAAACTTAAACAAGCAAATTAAAATACTTAAAAATGGATGCAGAAAAAAAGTTAAAAAATAATAAATTCGCTCAAACGAAAGGTTGTTGTTCTTTTTACATACAAAAATATAGTTCATCTCGCTCTCTCTCTCTCTTTCTCTAACTCTCGATTTATCGTTTCAAAGTGTGATTTGTGGTTTTGTGTGTTCCTGCACATTTTTTTGAGATTTCTGTTAACGCACATCAAAATTTTAAGTACAGCAATGTAAGTGCACTGTTAGTTCAGTTTAGCCAAGACACCAACCAACCGCTTCGTTGCTTCGTTCAGTTGAGCAACATTTTGGCATTGAAGAAGTCAAAGGTGGAGCCACCACCATGGGACGGAACGCCCGTGGGCGGGGTGAGGGGTGCGGCAAAGCGCGGCTGAGGTGGTGCCAATACACCCGCATGGTGAAAGTAAGAGGGTGGCGGCTGGTGGCCATAGCCACCGGATAAAAGCGGAGGAGGAGGCGGCGGCGGCGGCGCTGTGGCACGCTGCTGCTGCTGTAAATTGTGGTTGTGAGGCGGTGGTGGCAGCATAACACCAGCACCAGGCACGGACGGTGGCCAGGGCAGACGTGGCATGCGCTGTTGTTGTTGCTGCTGGTAAATGGCCATGGCTGCCAAAGCATGCGGATGGGGATGCGGTTGAGGTTGGTTACGATTCGCTGCCTGGCCGCGACGTCCACGCGTCGATGTCGTCGTCGGCGGGGGCGGCGCTCCGCCAGTGGCAGCTGCAGCGCAGGTGGGCGGCACTGAGGTGTCGCTTACCTATTCCCTGTAGGGCTTGCAGTAGGAGTAACGGTGGTTCATGTGCTGGCTATAGCTGCCCGAGTGCGAGAATCGTTTCAGGCACTTGGAGCACTGAAATGGCTTCTCCCCGCTATGCAAACGCTTGTGCTCGGTCAGATGATGCTTGTGCTTGAAGGCCTTGGGGCAGTCCATGCATTGGTAGGGTCGTTGACCTGCAAGAAGAGAATGGGCTGATTTAGCAAACGGTTATGGTGAATGGTTGCTGCTTGTACACTCACCGGAATGCTCGTATTTGTGCCTGGCCAGCGAACTTTGCTTGGCAAAGGCCTTGTCACATTGATCACACACAAACGGCAGATCCGGATCACCTGCATGACCATGCGTCTCGGCCTTGACTCGCTTGGGCTTGGGTGGCATCAAACCCGCTGCATAATCTTCTTCATGCGAGATGCGGGAATCATCATCACGCCACGAGCGCTTCTCTGAGCCACCCGGACTTAAGCTGGTGCCACGATAATCGGGCAGCTTAATACTGTTCATTAGAGGATTGGGTGCATATTCCCCGGGACGCATTTGAAACAAGGCCTCCATGGGCATACGTTGCATGGGCAGCAAATAGGGCGACAGTCCGGGAAAGGCTTGAGCGGAGCGTGGCGTGGAACAATGCTGCTGCTGTTGCTGGGGTGGCAGCTGCATTGAGCTGGAGGGCGTGGCTTCATGCAGGGACGGCGGTGAGCAGGGCGTCACACCAAAGTACAGAGCCGCAGCCGCTGCTGCTGAAGATTGCTGCTGTAGGGAGGCTCCCGAAGAGGGTGACAACGAGGCTGGCGACATGGAGGCCGAGCTGGAGAATTTGCGACTTAAATTGATGGCCTCCTGGAAGTCCATCGAGGCGGGCTGGCCTGCAGCCTGTTGTTGTGGCGCCAGGCCATAGCTGGGCGAGCTTAGGCCTTTGGGTGAAAAGGACTCGCGCTTGAAGGACAAATCCAGGGGTTGATCCGCTTGGGAACCACTGGGATTTGGGGTTATCTCGCTGCCACTATTATTTGCATTTGCATGGCTCTGCATTTTGCGTTCGCGGGAGCGATTATTTTGGAACCACACCTGCACCACACGCGGATCCAGCTGCAAGCGGGCGGCTATCAAACGAAACTCATCCCGACTGGGACGTGCATTGTGGGTATAGTGTTGCTTCAGCTGCTGCTGTTGCTCCTCATTGATGGCCGTACGTACACGCACCTTACGTCCCTCACTGCTCTCGCTGCCATTGAAATCCTGGCGAGTTTCGTGATCATTACGCAACTCCACATCTTCCTCCTCATCCTCACTGGCCGAGGGCAGCACAAAAGCCGCCTGTTGCTGCTGCTGCTGTTGGTAATGATGTTCCAGTTCGTCTTTGATCAAGCCACAGAGCACCTTCTCATGCTGCACCAACTCGGTGGGATGATTAAATTGCTTGTCGCAGCGACTGCAACGTAGCTCCGCAGGATTTTCATTGCCCACCTCCAGCTCTTCCTTTACTGATCCCATCTCCTCCTGCTCTTGTTTAATCGACTTGGGGGATGTGGGTGCGCTTGCTGTTAGAGGGGTGGCCTCACGACTGGGTTCCTCTTTTACTACCTCTGGCTGTTTTACCACCTCAAGCTCCTTGGCTGCATTTTCATCCAAGTCCATGACCAGTTTAGGTTCATCCGGCGTTTCTTCCTCATCTTTGTGACTTTCATACAGCTCCGACTGCTCTGGCTCCTGTTCCTGCTCCTCCCGCTCCTCCCTCTCCTCTTGCTTTTGTCCCGCAGCGGTCAATTCCAACAGCCTTTGTATGCTATAGGGATGCATACGAGGATCCAGAAAGGGAAAAGCCAACAAGGCCGCATTCATGGCTCCATAGTTGGGATAGAAGGGGACCGCTGGCCCATTGGCAGCGCTAGCCTGTGCCTGAGCATCTCCAGCAAAATAAATCATGGGATTGGGCAATGTTGGCATGGCCGTTGGTTCAGGCAGTTTGCCCGTACGTTTGCCCTGCTGATCCGTGGGACTCTTATCCAGCGTTTTAAGCATACCACGATTATTATTCAGCTTTAGACCCATGGTGATGCATTTCTTGGAGGTCATGTGGGAGGAAAAACTGCCCGAATGGGAGAACCGCTTGCCGCATTTATCACAACCGAAGGGTTTCTCACCGGAATGGATGCGTACATGCTCCTTCAGATGGTGCTTAAATTTGAAGGCTTTTTCGCATAGCTCACACTTGAATTTGCGCAACAGGGCCGATTCATCGTGACTGATCATGTGACGTTGCAGGCGATAAACATTCGCGAAGGCTTTGTGACAAATTTTGCAGGTCTAGAATAAAAGAACAAAGGGTAGGGGTTGTTAAAAAGATTCAACAGAGTAAAACTTAAAATATAAAGGTAAAAAATGCATGTATTTTGCATTTAACGGTTTTCAAATTGTCAAATGGCTGTAGAGTTGGTAAATGCCCACATACATGGTATAATAATAAAAGGTAGAGTTATCACAAATTCACCATGCAAGCGGCACATTGATTACTGCTGCTTTTCACCAATCCATTGCATGCTTTACTGACCTCACCTTATAAAATTACACCATGCACCATCATATGTACAGTTGGTGGAAAAATAATAGGACCACTATGACACCTTGTCCAATTGATCAAAAAACAAACAATTAGTGTTGCGATTATTTCAAGTCTTGTTATTTTTAATATTGCTTAGTATTCCCCTAATATGGGAAAAGTAGAACTGCCCTTGAAATGGTTCTCATTATTTTGTTCTTAATTTTTTTATGGATTAAGAGCTAAAAAATAGCAAAAAAAAAAATAGGACCACTTTCGCATTCTTCATAGAAACCGCTATATTTCGCAGAATTACTTTGATGAAAAGCACGTGGTTAAGGGATTTGACTTTGATTTTATTATTTTGATAATCAAGAGTAAGGTAAATCAATACCAAGGCTCGTGGAAAACACTGGAGTTCGGAAATTAGCGATAAAATCCAAAAAATCGATATTGATTGTGAAATCCTTCAGAGAAGTTGTTTGATTGGTTGGGTATTCAAATAAAATAATACGGAACGCAATAAACTACAAAGAAAAGACTGAAACAAAGGAAAGGAACATCTAAATTGGCCAAACCAAAAATGTGGGAATATCTTATAGAAATATGAGAGTAAAGTTGTTATGTTTCGTGGAAAAGGTTCTCGTTTATATGCCAGGAGTCCTCTAAACTCAGAAAACAATCCAAAATACACTGGAAAAATCATTCAATATAAAGGCTCAAGTATAATGGTATTCGATGTTTTTCTTACTATGGAGTAGGTCGACTATATTGTATCAAAACCTTAATGGATCAACATGAATACGTCCATATTTTTGATATTTGATGCTTCCTATCACAGAGTATGAGATGCCGCTAGTTTGGGTCTTCCAACAAGACAATGACCCCAGGAAAAAGCAAAGGAATGGTTAAAAAAAAATTTGGTGAAAGTTTTAGAGTGGCCTGCGCAGTCACCAGACCTCAATCCCATCGAAAATCGGTGGTCTAATGTCAAAAGGCAGGTACACCAGTTAAGCCAACCAGCGCCGGATCAGTATGGGAAGTCTTTCGGAAGTCCTGAAGCCAGATTCCTTTAAAACGGTGTCAGGACTTGGTTGAATCGGTTCCTAGACGATGCGCAGCCGTTATAGCCAATAAAGGCATCGCAAATAAACATTAAATTAATTGAATAATCTTTGCTTTAATATTCACTAATCATTTAAGTGATTTTTGTAATTTAAAGTGCATATTTGAAAAGAGGTCCTATTTTTGTTTCGCCTAATTTTCCTATTTTTTTCATAAAATTCCTTAAATTTGTTGAAAACGGTAAATGAATCACGGATTTTTTCCTATCATCATTTTTAAGGGTCTTCTCGTTCTAAAAACGTATTTAAAGATTTCTATAAGTTACAAATGAAGTTATGACGTCTTTCAAAAATTTGCTTGTGAGGGTGGTCCTATTTTTTTTTTCGCAGCTGTATGTAAGTACCATGGTGGAATTATATAAGGTGAGGTCAAAAAAATAGGCTGCCTCTTTTTGGAGTGGTAAAAAGCAGCGGCTGTCAATGTGTTAGTGTTCATTGGTATCCCGCTCGCATGGTGAATTTGTGATGACTCTACCTTAAATTATTATACCATGGCAAGTAACTGTAAAATTTCACTTAAAAAGAAATTAGTTTTCGTTTCCCCCACACAGCTAATGCTGATCCCAAACTTATTGATCAACCCTCGGATCATTTTGGCAGATTACCTCTTTCAACTTGAACGCCAATAGCTGAGCAGCAGCAGCAGCAGCTGACATTGTTGTTGTTTTATTATTGCTGTTGGATTTATGTATGCGTGACTTCTGCTGGGCTTTTGAGGCCACACAGCAGACCAACACAACCGAAACCAACGCGCACAGGTAATAAAAATTGTTTAAAACAACAAACGTATTTATTTGTTTAAAATTTAACGGCTTTTTAATTTGTTTCAAGGCAAAACCGAATAACCAGGCCACAGCGGCCAGCGAGCCATTTTTTTTATTGTGCTGTTTGTTCTTTAAGTTTTGCAGAGTCGTAAAAAAAAACTAATTTTGCTGTTTTTTTAATTAACTATACGTTTAATTTGCCATAATCCAAATCAAAATCCGACAAAAATAACGCGCACAGCACGAAACGAGAGGAGAATGAAAACTGACTCTTCAAGACGAAGTCACAAAGGCCAAGCCAAGGTGAATATCAGCAAGAGCAACAGAGACCGCAATAGAGCGCTAGCGTGGCTGGTGGTAAAAGGTAAAGCAAAGGTAAGATCCAACAACAACTACAAAATGCCCCACACACAGACATACAAACAGAGAGAGCGAGTGAGTGCTGTATCGTTTTGGGGGAGGGGAAAACTGCAAGCTGTGCTCAGCTGTAAATAAATTCAAATTTAACTTCAATTGGAAAATTGCGACAAAGCGCCTATAAAATTCAAATGAAAACATCAACAAACGCCCTCGTCCAAACTAAAGAAATAAACAAAAAGAGTGGAAAAACTGAAAGCTGAAATCAAATCAAAATGTTTCAACAGCTGATGCTAATCAAAAATTGTTGTTGTTGTCGCTGCTGGGTGTGTGTGTGTGTGTGCATGTTTGATTTGTTTGGCAACAAATTGAACGCATCAAAAATGCACATCTTTGTTGTTGTTGCATCTGCTGGGGAAAAGGTGAACTCGTAATGAAAGCAAAAGCCGACTGACAGCCCTGATCATCTCTCAGCTCTCTCTCACTCTCTCTTTCTCCACTTAGCCGGTGCGTTGAAAGATTTGCGGCACTTTGCGGACATATGGCAACACGTGTTCGCCCTCTCACTCCCCCCCTAGACCCAATTGTTTACTTGCAGCCGTTGAACTTTCAGCTTGCAATCTCTCACCTCAGCCTTAAGCATTTTTTTTTTATACATAAATAAATTTTGTTTGTTATCATTTGTAAAAGTTCATGACATTGTGGATAATATTGAAATTTTAAACAAAAAATACAAAGCGAATTAAAACGCTTGTCTTTGTGCGTTTGCAAAGACAATTGCACTTTAGACTCTGAGCCTCAATTAGAGATGGGAGAGTGTGTAGTGTTGAGAAATTAAACTTGAAGTCGTGAATATCTAAGAAGCTTAAAACTCTCACTGAGAAAAGAATGTAAAAATACTTAAATTACAGAGATATATTATTTTGTTCAAGTTAAAAAAAAATTAAAAATTATTTTGATATTTATATTTCACAGAATTAAGAAAATTTTTTTTACCGTTATGAGAGACTTTATAATTAATTTTGAACTCGTTGAGAATCGCTTTCCATGAACTGGTACGGAAGGGTTAAGCACTCCGGAAAATTCATAGCTCCAAAATATTCGAAGAGCATTTTTATTACTGAATTTCGCCAATGAAATTATTTTTTATCTGGCTAATACAAAAAATATTTACGACTTAGTTACAGATAAATTATAAGTAAAAGTCCCTAAGTAAATGCTTAACAGTAGCGTTGTTGCTGCTAAAGTCGAATCGGGTTTTTGAATCGGTTCAGCGTGTTCGGAACCGGTCTTTAAGAAATGTCTATCTCTATAAATATCAAACTTAAAGTTCATAACTTCAATAATTTCTGTGAAAATGTAATGAAAATCGCGATAGTGTTTTCAGAGATTTGGCTCTGAATCACTTCTGTATAGGTTTAATCCGTTTTCGAACTGGTTCACAAATTTGGGACATAGCCTATTACTTTTTACTGATCGACATGAACATACTGTAAAAAGTTCATGAAGATCTGTTAAATGGTTCCAGAGATACGGCTCTGAACCACTTTTGAAACGGTTTAACATCTTTCAAACTGGTTTACAGACTTGGGACATAGTCTATAACTTTTTACTGATTAACATCAACATCCTGTGAAAATTTCATGAAGATCTGTTAAGTGGGTCCAGAGATATGGCTCTGAACCACTTTTGAACCGGTTTAAACCGCTTTCCAACCGGTTCACAGACTTGAGACAAAGCATATGACTCTTTCTTGATAGACATGAACATACTGTGAAAATTTCATGAGGATCTGTTCAGTGGTTCCAGAGATATGGCTCTGAACCACTTTTGAACCGGTTAAAACCGCTTTCCAACCGGTTCACAGACTTGAGACAAAGCATATAACTCTTTTTCGATAGAAATAAAAAACTTTATAAAATTTCATAAAGATCTGTTCAGTGGTTCCAAAAATATGGCTCTTGTGAATCGGTTCAAACCTCTTTCGAACTGGTTTACAGTCTTGGCAGAGTTTTTGACCCTTCTCTGATCGACATGAACATGCTATTAAATTTCATGAAAATCGGTTCAGTGGTTTAGACGCCTATAAGGAACAACCAAACATACTTTCACTTTTATACATGTGTATAGATTATGTTATATATAATTTGCATTGAACTGAAATAAAATCGACTTGAACGCGACTTTGGGAATGAATAGCGATCGCTTTTTCGAAAGGTAGGATATGCCAATCGCTTTCCAATTTTCATTTATAACCCAAAAAGGCAACGTTTCATCGTCTTTTTTTTTATAAAAAAAAACAATGCAATTTATGTTTTCTAATTTCACATATCAAATGTTCCAAGTCCACTGTTCCTGGCTGTGTCACGCTCTCATCACTAATTGTGGGTTTACTCATTACTTTGCCTGAATTTCAATTAATGGTCCACTTTGTATGCCAGTTATTAGTCATTATTTTCAACACCAAACCAATTTACACTTTATGAGATCACAATCAGTTGACAACAAGTATAGTCATGTGCAAACATGAGGGTCTCATCACAAAACTAAATGGGCCTAAAAACTATGGGCCCATCCCATCCCCACATACATAATTAGTTTGTCCATTAACGTGACATTGTGTTTATTTGTTTAGCAAGTGGAAAAGAAATAATACAAAATACGCCCAATAATTCTACACACATCAAAATACGTACGTACGACCGGGGAAGCTGCCTAATTTGTTTGTTTTGTAGCAATTTGGGCATTAAAAAACAACGGAAAATGTTTTTCCTGACTTTAAGATTACAATTGGGGGTTTCTTTCAAAATTTGCGCCGGCTGCAGACATTTTGATGTGAGCGGAAGAATTTCCGGTTTCCGTTGTTATTTTACCTGTTGGGTGAGGTCATATACTCAGCCAGCCATTAGTCAGGTGAGAGAGTGTGGCCAAACGAGTTTGGTCTTGTCGAGCATACAAAACAATATGGCTACCTGTTGCGCTCACAAAACTCGTTATCGCTATGGCTATCGCACTCTCGCTTAATCAGGTTGGCCGGTTGTAAACCACATAAGATACGCCTACCTCTCTTCTAAGTACAAACGAGTGTGTGTGTGCATGTGTGTGTGTGTGTGTGTACCTCCGGAGCGGGCATTAAACCGCAGCTCCACAATGAACAGGCTTTGTTGTCCGGTCTCTCGTTATCAATTAAATGTAAAAAGCAAAAATGGCAGCCGCTTACAAAAAGGTAAACCCGGGACTGAGCGTTTCATTTTGTGATGCGTCAGCTTTGGATTCTTATGCGTTTTTATTATTATTATTTTATTTTGTGCTAAACGTTGGAGCGGAAATGCCAATTGAAGCGACTACCTTTAATAATAATGCGCCATGAAGATGATGGTTTTTGGTCCAGGGGTTGGCACCGACTGGGACTGACAAACTGACATCAGTTTGGGGCATGACTCAAGTGCCACTCGAAATTGATTGATTTTGACACACACACAGACATGCGAAAATTAGAGAGTGAAACTGCTCCATTTATTCATGTATTAATTAAATTTTTGAGCTGAATTTAAACAAAAAATCGTCAATTTCACGAATTTTAAAAAATTTACCAAATTATGTCACCGATAAGACGCGGATTGAATCAATCACACGCGTAGGTATACGATTAAGCAGTCTGAAAAATGTATATCAGGGGCGGATTGAGTTGTAAACGAATTTTGGAAAAGTTTCCTTTTTAAAGCAACATTTTCTAGTAACCAAATAAAAGTTTATTTCAAATTTGTTAGCCAAAAACTAACCTCAAAATTATTTTCAAAAATAAATAAATCCTCAAAACTTTGCAATTTTGTAGAAGGTTCGACATCAACGAACTAAAAGTAAAATTAAAAAACTAAATTTATGAATTTAGGTGAAGAACTAAGATACTAGGGGGCGTGAGTTATGTGATCGTGAGAAAGCACTGAGTTTCGTGCGTGTTGCATCTGTGTTCCGTGTGCGTTTCGTCCGTGAATTAAAGTCATGTACGAATACTACGAATTTTATATATGTTTGTTCAATAAATATTGGTATTAAAATAAAATGATTTCATCACAAGGCAGTTAAGTGCATAGTCGTGGCAATTATCTGATAAAATGGTACGGGCACATTTAACATTTCAAAGGAAGGCATCTTTTACTCCTAACCGACTCTATGAATGGCCTAAATTTGCTTCTGTTTGTCAATTGCAGAAAATTATCAATTAAAATAAGTTTTTATCGTGCTTGATTATTCGTGACACATCCTTAAATCGTGCGTAAAACGTTCCAAAAATTGTGTGCCTGAATCGTGCTCAAGGTTATATTCATTTCGTGAAACATGCGTGACGTGAAAGAAACTACGCTCACGCGCACATCTCTATTCGATACGAATTATATTTAGTTCTTTGACAGAACTCATCCGGTCAATTATTATTTTTATTCGAAATTTTTGATATTTGCACGCTATTTTATTTTCTTAGACCTTCTTTTAACATGAAATTTGCTAAATGTTCCAATGTAAAAAACTTTATTTTAGATTGAAAAACAAGTTGGTGAAGCATAATGCTAAATGTGATAAATTTGATTATTTTTACAATGTATCTTTACTAACTAAATCTTCGATCTAGTGCTTTCCGTTCAAAATATTGAAAAAACTTAGTTTTTACGTTTCCGATTTTTCAATAAGAGGGGGTACAGGTCGTTTTTCGGTAGAAAAGGTCGATAATTTAAAGTGATCGGTTTGTGGGAACCAAAAATCCTGTATCGAAACGTTTCTTAAGGAAGAAAGTTGGAAGACTTTTGTAACATTTCTGTACAAAAAACCAGCTCGCTTATTGTTTCTAGTTACGGAAACATAACTAAAAAGAGGAGGTAATTGGTATATATTTTAACAACAACTATTGCTCACCCAATACGACAAGGCTTAACAATTTTTTAAGTCAAGAAAGGTAATTTCGCTGTATTTTAAAGGAATTTTCAGATGTTTTAAGGAATCCCATTATGGTATTGTCTTTATAATAAGCTGTAAGATATCTAAAACAAAAAACACAGCTTGATACAGCCATCCCTATTCCCAGATAAAGTGACAGCAAATCCGCCCCTGTTTAAGGTATTTATAAATATTTACGTGAAAGTGCCCAGCGGGATGTTCCTTATCATAATTCCGTGCTTATCAACACAAAACGCATGCCGTGTAAAATCAATCCAAAAACTAGCAAATAAAGCCGGAAATTCTCATCTGATGTGATAGTGTTAGGACAAGACCAACGACCACACACAAAACATCAAGCAGCTTCAAAGCGCAAATCAAGCTAAACACTGCTGACATATGTACAGTACTCGTACTCGCACTCGTAGAGAAACGTCCAGCCAAGTCCGGCTATAGTAAATTGCAGGCGACAAGCCTTTTTGGCTATAATTAAAACGCAACGTAGGTGGGCGCCTGGCAAAGAGTCGACATGGCGCACTAATAGACAAATCAAATGAAAGTCCCCACATCCATGTGTATATATATATGTATATATACATAAAGTCTTGACACAGACAGAGCTAATTTGTGAACGTATTTCATTATTTTCGGACAAAAATGTTTTATGCATTGAGTGACATGGGAATTTGGCCATAATAGCGCACATAATTGGCCGTAAAGATGAGAAAAGGAAGATCAGTCGTTTTTAAACTAGCATTGTGTTGTTGTTGCTGTTGTTCCTTTTCGAAATTGACAAAATGCCGAGCACGCCAGTGGGGAAATATACGAAATATAGAAAACGCACCTGTCGCCTTATGAAATGCGTAAACAAAAATAAGAACCAGCGACATGCTTGGCTTTTTTTTGAGGTCAGCTAAACACAAAAAAATTATTAACGACGCCACAAAGAAATGTTTAGCAAAAAAAAAATCAAATAAAATAACTTTGTCACAACGTTATTTGTATACCCTAGATTGTTCCAGTACCTGCCACAGCTGATCAGAGTATTTGAATTCTATTTATTTAAATAATGGGTGCCTTCAGCAGAACAGCTTGATCCCTGATCAATAATATATTTTTGAACATTTTATATGTTCTACTTTTACCGAAATATTTCTATTTGAAATGGGAATTAAAGTGATTTATTTCAAAATTTAAATATTAAAGACTAAGGGCCGTTTTCTTATCTTGCCAATACAGTCTACTACAGCAGAAGTCTACTTTATGTTAAATGCAGGATTTAAAACATTACACTTTCATATCTTGATGTTAGTACAATACTTAGCTTTTGTGAAAACGTGGCAACTCCTAAAAGAGCTTTCGAGCGAGTTGCCAATGCGAACAGAAAATGTCGGATGTAAGCAGAAAAATACAAGGAAGGATTTTGAAAAATAGAAAAAGAAGCAAACATTGTACGTTGGAAGAGAAGCTTTTTCTTGGCAATCTCGTTGGGGAGAATAAGGATGTGTTGGAGAAAAAATAGTCATTAAAGCTTGGTACTGAGGGCGGTGAAATTTTCCTTGAGCTGTCAAATCGCATATAAAAAAAATTGCTTGAGGAATTATTCCTCGCCTCATTCCTTTGTTGGGTACTCAGAAGGCCAAGTAATCCACACAAGCAATTTCCAGAGTTGCCATATCAAGCGATGGTGTGGATTGTATTGAACAGCTGATATTTCTTGAGAAATTATTGTGCAGCTATTTATTACTTGTGTTTGTTGTCAACTTTAAATTTAGCGCCAAGCCAAAATTGACTGAAAAATGTAAGCTACGTGGAAAATGTTGCTTTGATTGATAAATTTAAACCCAAAAATGATTATGGGACATCAAAAATGGCCAGCAGGCTTGTATTGCTTACTAAAAGTATTAAATGTTTTTCGTTATTCAAGTTATGCGTTTTATTGTATTGAAATTTAATAGACGACATTGCATTTGATATTGTGTATAGCATATCAAACTCATTTTCAACACTCTCTTGTAGCATAGTCATAGCCTTTTTGTCAAAGTTGTTGTTGGCCAGCAAGTCTTGGCGAGAAGTTGTCAAAAACAAACACATGTGTTTGAGTAGTGTGACCAGCCCCAAGTTAACTGAAAAATACCAAGAAATGTTTTACAATCCACACAAGGAATATCTTGCAAATTCCTTCAAGGAAAATTCGAACGCCCTCAGTACCTAGCTTAAGCATGATCAGGAAACAGAAGGACATAAATTAGTACCTAAGGAACCAAAACTATTTTTCTGATACCTAATACGACACGAGCCGAATGCATTTTGAGCCCCTTCGCCAAGAGAGTAAACAAATGTTCAAAACCAATCAGTCGCTGGCAAGCGTTCAATGAAGTAGGTCAGAGCCGCTTTGCTTAGCATTATATTCGTACACCAATACACTCTCACTTTTTCGCCTTGCTCTCCTTGACAAACGCTATTCTAATATATACTCTTCGCAATATTTAGGACAAGGATTGAAGTTCTGCACTACAAGGGCAGCGATGAGTGTACTTTATGAAATCTGTGGGTAGGGAAGGATTCCTTTCCTTCCATTTCATCTCGTATTCTGAAACTAAGATATGCGTACTAGAGAAAGCTGATGTTAAGCAATGTGATTAAAAGATCAGACAGCCATTTACTAGCAAGCTATTTAAAAGATGCACAAGCATTTAGACATCAAATAGTTTTACAAGATGTAAAACTAAAAGCATGTGTATAATTAATGTGAAACTAATGTACTCATTAATGTAATTTGTTTTTTGAAAGTCTGACAGTATTTAATGCCAATTGCTACAAATAAACTACAACTATAGCAATTGAAATATTAAGAAATATGTTACGAGCTACGAAATTTGAAACTGCATCTAGCATATAGCTATTAAAAGCTGTTTTAGAGACTTTTAGAGAAGTATTTTACATTTAAAGCGGTCAATTTCTGCACGCTTAGGCAACCATATCGACGTCTATTTGCTGCCGTGGTGCAAGAAATACAAAACAATCTCTATAATGCTTTGGATGCATGCTTTAAAATGCTTATCCAGAACATTCTGTGCGTTACAAAAATCAACAAAAACTTAAACTACCCTTTAAAAACAATGTCTAACTACTTTATATAGTAAAAACTGCGACCCAATTTCTGGCTTATCTCTCAAAGCAGCTGCTATAAAAATACTGTGAAGCCAATGAATGAACTGACGTACTCGTACCTTCTCGTACTTGGGGGGAAAACAAAAACTAATTGTAGTAGCCACTTAATCAGCACACGTTTGAATTCAGTTCACCCGGGGTTATCACTAGTTGTAACCCAGCATAGAAAATGGTTTTAGAGGAGAATGAGGGTTTCTGAACCCCAAGAAAACTGATAAGCCCAATAATATTTTGCCAACTTTTTGTTGCGGTGTGGCGTTCCCCGTGGAAAAAAGTTCAATAACATTTCCAAAGAAAGAGTCACTGTGTCCCACAGGGCCAGAGTGTTTTGCGCACTTGTCTTCAGAAGAACAAAAATTGATTAACATTTAACAGGGAAATACTTTTAAGCGTTGACTGGCGACTGCCGCATTTTTCAATATTTTATGTCCATTGATAAAACGGCCAAAAAAGATTTTCATTTGCATTTTCATTTCGCCCTGCCAGGCGTACAACAAATCAAATATAATTGTTTATAAATAAAACGTTTTGCTCAATGATGCCTGAATATAAATATATATATATATAATTTTGTTTGACTTTAGAAATTAGTTGCGTATTAGGAAAACATAAATAAAAAGTTGCCGCAAGATGAATTTAATTTATAACTTTTATAACAAGCAGCTCGTGTAGAATCAAAGACACGGAACGATTTCTTTTTGGCAAATGAATCGACGTAAATCGCTTTAGTGGCCATCTTTCTTCAAAAATTTCACATTTCTCATTAAACATATCATGTTACAACCGCACAATAAACGTCACAAGTGAAAAAACCCACGGGACTTGCAGCTCAACGCAGACCCCCACCCGAGTCAGGGGAAATATCTTGTGGCATTTCCATGTGAACAAAAAGAAAAACTGTCTCAGGCTGCAAAGAAAGACGCAGAGTGAGCGAGCGAGGGAACGCATAATTTATGGTCCGCACGGTGAAAGTTGATATAAATCTCAGGAGTAACCTTAAAAATTATTCAAAATGAAATAGAAAGAAGTTTAAATTGAAGTAAGCATTTCTTGGGGAAGTCTTGACATGTGTGTGTGTGTTTTTTTTTGTGTAAAAAATGTGCAGGTGTAAGTTTTGTACGAGGAAGTAGTGTGAGGAGCTAAAGAAACCGGAACAGCTAATAATGCTGATGATGATGGATTGAAGCGTTGAATCGCTTGGTTATTATACTTGGTTCAACCAGTGATCTATTGGGGTTATTATAAAATAAACTTAGCATTAGGAGCTGCTAAAGACCGAAAATTTGAATTTGGTGAAAACTGCATTCCTAGAAAACATTTAAATTACTTCAAAATCTTTATATAATGTAGCGTATTACATTAAAGGGACTCCTGAAAGTGATTTGCTTTCGATTTGGATTTCGTAAAAGCAAATCAAAATCAGTTGACGGACACTCAGAAAAAAATCCGATCTAAATGTAAAGAAAACCGTGTTTTTCGTTCTTAATAGTAGGGTTTTAGTAGGTTTTTTCTTATACCGAGAACGGTGGGCTTAAGGTAAGAACGCTTTTATTGAGACCGGGCGTTTCGCGTTTAAGAACCATTCGGTCTTATTATTGGAACGGAAAAAATTTGATTGCTGACCTCCTCCGCGCTCCCACGTCCCTATCTGTCTTCATATATAACCCCTTATCTAAATCAAATGCCACATTAAGCAAATGTTTTCTAATGTTAGAAGATTTTTTTTTTATTTCTCTGCGATTATTGTTACGTTATTGCATATAACAGGAGTCTTAGATAGTTTTACCATCGTACCAAGTTAAGATGTTGTGCCTTAGCTCATTGTTAAAGAACCATTTTAAAAACGTATTTTCTCAGTTCGTTTGTCGGCTTAGAACGGATGGTATACTTTTGAGAACGTGGGCTTTTTTCAAGAGAAGCAAAAAAAAAGGACCGATTGGGTATAAAAGTTTTAGAATTTATTCTATATATATTTTTCTATGAGTGGAACGACATTTTTTGCGCACTAAATTTTTTAAGATTTCGTTAACTTAACAGCTCATTGATTTTTGCCGCGAAATCACTTAACGCCGAAATAAAGTGTTAGAACTAGTTTTGTCAGTCTCTTAAATAATAGTTAGATAGCACAACTTGAAGTTTCAGAATTTTGGCTGCTTTACAAAGCAGATTTTAAATTTTAAACATGAAGTTTAACCGCATAATTTTCTTCAAAGAGTACGGTCACTCTAGAAAGTAAAACAAAATCAATTCGAAATCATTCACGAAACTGATTTCGTGAAATCAATTATCGTGACCCTTATTTTCTTACTTATTCTGGGCACACTACACATTTTGTATGAAGCAGCTGTGAACATCTGTTCGACGAAATCAAAATGAAATTAAAATCGAAAGCAAATCACTTTCTTAGGAATTCCTCTATACAGACTAGAGGTGAGATGGGCGCATGTAGAATATTTTGAACACGACACGACTGTAAGGCACGGTTAAAAATTTCGTAAACACGACACGCACTAGTTTATTAATAGTGAACAAAAATTCCGACAAATCGCCTCCTGAATTTTGTTTAAACGTCAACTTTAAATAAGTGTGACCATCAGTCGATAAAGTGTAAATAAGCGTGACCATCAGACGATAAAGTGTAAATAAGTGTGACCATCAGTCGATAAAGAAAAATGTAAATCAGATTTTTTTCTTAGTATTTTTTTATACTGTTGAGTTAAATTGTGCTAGTTTGTGTCGTGTTAGTAGTGTTTTGTCGTGTTAAGTGGTGTAAGACCGTGTTTGTGTTTTAAGGGCACAAAACTGACACGCACGAAGTCTGATGTTGCAACGCGGACGCTTCGTGTTGAGTCGTGCGTGCTTGGAACACTAGTCTGTATCTATCTACGTTTAAAATCGAACTAGAAATCGTATTTTTCAGAAGAAGAAACATATAAATCCATGCAAGTTAATACGATTTGTTTGAATGCCCTTTAAAAATTTCCAAATTTTCCAAATATTTTAAATTTGGGGTAGGCATCACACGTGGATTAAGTAAAACCAAAATAAACCTGTTTTTTCTATTCGTTATTTTCTAAAGGAAGGCGTTTTAGTTCGCGGTTTGGTTGTATTGACTAACACTGGACTAATAAATTAATATTATAATACAACGCTGTAAGCAAAATATCTATTTTTTTTCTGAAATGACTTATTAGAATAGTTATCATAATTTTTCGATACCAACTGACCTAATAAATTTTGTATAACTTTTTAACTGCCTCAATAATTGTTCTCTTTAACTTTGATTCATGTAGGCAGCCTTATATTTGTTTGGAAAAAAAGTTTTTTAATTTGTTTGCTTTAATTGCAAATAATTTTTAAACTTTTTGGCCGGTCACAAAGGGGTTGACCTTACACACACAAATGTCCGCAGAAATACATAAAAATACATTTAAAAGTGGTAAAAGGGGATGAGTGAGAACAGCAACAACAACACGAGGGGAGTTAAATAAATTGCTATTAATTTTTCACTCCATGCTCGTCAAGTGGCGCCGAGACGACGACCATCAGAACAGTACTGGATGGACAGTACAGGACCCGGGACTACACCTAAAGTGCATATAATTTTTCAATTTGAATTGTCCACGCCCCAGACGGGGCAACATTCTGTGGTGGCCAAAAAGGTGGCAACTTTTGGCACGGAACCCGCTGAACCTCCCAAATGAATTGTGGCCTAAAAGTGGTGCGAGTGTGAATGTGTGTGTGTGTGCAGTTAAGCAAATATTTAATTGCTGCACTTTTTCTGGCACTCGGTTTGTTATGGTTGAAACTTTTTGCCAGCAGCATTTGACCAATAATTTATGTCCAGCCATTTGCTCAGCAATTACAGTCAAGCTCTCGGCTCGCCTCTTGGTTAATGATGTTGACCTTAACGACAAAATGTTAAATGTTAAATCAACCCTATGTTGATTTTCAATTCGGAGTCCCTGTCAACGCCTGCGGCCTGGTTTTGGGGCCAATTTTAATGCCATTTCAATAATAATAATAAAATAAAAAAAATGCCTTGCCTACTTTTGTGCGTTTGGCGCGTGATTGCCATAATGAGCAATTTGTACGCCATTCTTGTTGTTGTTGTTGTTGTTGTTATTGTTACTGTTTGCAGCATAATTAATTGTTTTCACACATAATAATTTAATACTGACCTACACGTGTAAACCCATTGGCCAACAATATTAAATGAATGCAATATGCCGCATCAATTATAATTGGTATGTACTTGCAAATATGCAGAGAGTTTTGGGGCTAGGGGCGGGGGTGGGGGTTTGGTTGGTCATGTGTCAATGTGGCTGTTGCCATTTTGCTTCTTTCTGCATATGTTTAAATGTTTAAATGTCATTAACAAAGCCGTAAATTATATGTGGGTTCGAGCAACTGGGACCTGCAACAAAAGTGCAATGAATCAGGCGCACACAAAGAGAGAGAGAGAGGGAGAGAAAGGGGGATGATGCAGCCAACTTTATTAGCTTTACAAAGTTGCCTGCCACTCATGACAGCTTAGGTAAATATTAATAACGTTGCAAAAGAACTGAACAGGATAAAGTACAGGGCATATTCCAGGAGAAGAACATAAAAACTCTTCAGAGTTTTTTTTAATGCATAAAAACAAGGATGTGAAAGGGCTAAATGACTTGTAAATGGCTGCTTATGTCAAATGTAAAGAAATACTAAGAAAATGTCTTTAAAAGTTTACAGGAAAATAAGTACAACACAGAAAAAAAATAGGGAGTTAAATTCAAGTTTATCAAAATTAATTTGTTCCCGAACTCTAGAACTCTTGTATCCAATCCCAAAAGGCTCATTTCTAGTTCGGATCCTACTTGACAATCACATAAGCCTGCATTAAGTTTAAAGTAAGTACACTCAGGAAAAAAAATAGCTGCTAGCGTTTTAGAACTAAAGGAATAGAATTTATACCGTTTTGTATTTAAAATTTCAAGTATATTTCGTACTTGATTTGTACTCAAACTAAGTACAAATCAGTCTTAAGTTTTAAATTTACTGAAAAAATGTCTAAAATGCGAACAAAATTCTTAAATCAAGTACGAAATACTTAAATCTAGAATTTTTTGTACTCAAACGTTCTAGAACGAACGGAATAGAGTTTACACCGTTTAGTACTTAAAATATTAGGTATGATATTTTCGTGGGTGTACTTAAACTAAGGACGAATCAATCTACTAAGAATAAATCGGGATTGGTTTAAAACTATTTCGATCTAAGAATAAGGTTTAGAAACCTAATGGATCTAATGCATCCCGAAACGGTCTAAAATCAAGAATTTCATACTTGAACCAAGTATTTTGTACCTGTATCAAGTATTTTCGTACTTAGCGTACTATTGACACCGTTTGTACTTGATTTAAGTATATAGTACTCGGTTTTTTTTTCTCTGAGTGTACGGATTTTTTATTGTCAAAGCGAAAGAGCGAAATGAAACAGAGAGCGGGTTCGAAAAAACTCACTCGGGCACTCTCTCTACATCTGGGTTCCCCAAGAAGAGCAAGGCGAAAAAGTGAGAGTGTATTGGTGTGCGAATATAATGCGATGCAAAGCGGCTCGAACCCACCTCGATGGAGAGTACAAAAAATTGTGATTGTGTTGTTGAGTGCTGCAGTCGGCTCACTTGAAAAATCAAGTTTTTCTGTGCTCTCCGATTCATACATTCGGCTACTGATAGCTATGGCTGGGTTGGGTCTGCCTTACATGACGCAACGATCATTCAGATTACGATACCTCCCTATTTTGAGTAGGTTAGTGTTGTGAAGGGATAGACATCACACATAAAATCAGAGGTCACAGAATATAAAGCTTAAATTAATACTGTGTGCTGTTGAAATAAGCTTATTTCGAGCTAACCCGAGGTAAAGACTTCAATAAGACAAAATTGATAAATTCGTACTTAACTAAATTCATTCGTACTTGGTGTGAGAAAATCAGAGATCGACCAACTTCTAACATCGTTTAGGATTGATTTTTGTCTGGATATCTCAAATTTTTACAGTTAAATCAAAATGTTCCATTATTAAAAGTATGTAAAGAAGGCAAATTCTGAATTCAAGAGCGATTTTCTTCAACCAAGCATTATTTTTTCATGCCAAATTCCTTGATCAAAGAGCGAATTCTCATTTAACAGTCAATACATATAATCACTCTGCATTGGAAAAAACAGAGACAGAAAAAAAAAAAACCGGTTTCACTCAGAGCAAAACATTTTTTTTCGCTGCGCTTGCAATCACTGTTAAGCGGCTCTGGTTAGGCAAATAACAGAGACCATTTAACAGAACCGTTTTCACAGCGACCCTAATGAATGTAGTGTCTTTTTTAAGAGTCTTTGTATATGTGGTTTTGTCGTGTGCACGGAGAGAGCCTGTGCGAAAGAGGAAGAGAGGGCATATTTTGCACGTACTCCCACTTTGGGACACGACAAATCCGGTTTTGGCTCAGCTCAAGCGATCACCGCTTGAAACAGAACGCAAAGTGTTTTTGGTTTCCCGCAATTCAAAGTGACGCTTGAAAACAATCCAAATGTTTTGTTTGGACGTCGAAATTCTCACTAATTTCCCAGAATATTTTTCTCATCATAAGTAGCTTAGGCGTTTCTTTTAAGCAATTTCCACTGTACATCTAACATACCATGCTGATTTTTGGTTTTGGCGAGGATGTGTGTGTGTGTGTGTGTATGACTTTTGGAGCTGGCCAACTTTTTCATTTGGCCTGTGCATTCTCATATATGAAGGTAAAAAATAAACAAGAACAACATAAAAAAAAAACTAGCCATATGAATTTATGACCATCACTTGGTGAATGAGGAGGGTAAAGGCCCAGCGTGTCCACCCCGCCCCTCACAAAATGCAACAAAATTATAATTTATGTGGCTTTAATAGCCGTTGGGTGCTTCATACGTACATATATGGATGCTGATGCCGGCCAAGGTATGCTTATCGCCTGAAGTCTGAAGGCAGACCCGTTTTTTTTTATTGTTGTTCAAGGAACGAACAAAAAAAACTTTTGCCCAGTGAGTGAGTGGGTAGGTTGTCTTATCAGGCCTCTGCCTGTAGCAACATTCATTTTAATGCCTTATCACACTGGCATGGCCAGTGTGCCTAGTGCCTAGGCCTAGGCAGACTCCTCTAGTCGTTAAGACGAAGAACAACAACTGCACAATTGGGAGTTATGAGTGTGTGAGTGTCTCTCACATATTTTATGATAGGTCGTTGGTGGTGCCCTCTCTTTCGCTCCTCCCCTGATAATTCTTTTTACCCCCAACCCCAACTCCAGAAATTGTTGTTGGTGTGGTGTGTCGCGTCATCAGAGGCCATGCGGGAATTTTGTTGTACTATTTCTTAGTTTGGTAAACGCCTACGTTTTATTTTATGCCTGTTTCTTGTTGTTGTTGTTTTTTTTTTATTATGACGGTGTTGCTTATCAAAGTTTATTGTTTTCGTTGTTGTTGTTGTTGATGCTGATAAAACCTTAAACTGAAATCTTTAATTTCAAAGAAAAAACAAAAAAAAAACCTCTTGAGTGTGTGGGGAAAAACCTCAAGTATTTACGATAAAAATATTTGTTAAACGAAAAACAAAACAATATATAAAGTTGGGCTGACTTTTATGTTTCTAGCACTGGCTACTTTAAGTGTGACCAGGTGCGCTTTGTTACTTCTATTAAAAACTTGGACATATTTTCTTAACACAAACTCACTCAGAAGTGATGTCTTGACTTTATTAGGTGAATTACTTTCAAAATCGTAATAATAGATCGCGCGAAAATGTTCACCAGTAATTTCATTTTTCTGTTGAGATGAATTTTTCAAGTCAACGTAAACAATACACAGAGTGACCGTACAAAAAAAGTTCTGAGTAAAGGCCTCATTCCAGATGACAGCTTTTCAAAAGCTTTTCTGAGCTTTTCAAAAGTGTTTCTATTCATATGAATAGCCTTAAGTTTGTTATATAATAAAAGTAGAAAATATAACCTGGTCACACTTTAATTAGTCTTAATTAGTCAAGGCAAAAGATATAAGGGCGGATAAAAACAATACCGCTATTCAAAACGAGAAAATTTCCACAAAAAAATTAGTTTGCATTTCAAACCAAATAGTCGCCTGGTTTTTCTCAAAAGCCGGGCATACCATTTAACACTTAACAAAACAGGCATTTTTTTGGTTTGCCAGCAGTTAATTATTTTATAATTTAAGTTTTAAGATATGATAATCATTTGTTGAGTGGTTAATTTTTATGTCTTCAATCAACAATGTTTTTTATGCTCTTTCACGGCTACAAAATGTGGCTGATCATTAAAACGGGATTGTCGAGAAGGTAGGAAATCTTTTATATAAATCTGCGAGGTTTTTGAAGAAGCTTACAACTTGTTGCTGCATTTTATTCCTTTTCGATATATAAATAACATTTTCTATATACCTTACCATTTTAAAAAAAGGTGAAGTTTTGAAACAAATTTAAAAGTTCTTTAGGAAAATACTCAAAGTTAATTTTTATAACCGAAACTCTTTCCAAAAGTTCGATTCGGGTTCAGGTTTGAGAGGTCATTAATTAATAAGTTTCTGGTTCATTGTGGAACCGGTCCAGAGACCCATAAAACCTGAACCGATACAGTTTTAAGAAGTTCACATCGGCTTACTACCGTGCGAAAAACATCGAATTAGTGGATCATCCGCCTCATGGTGTTATCATACATGGTGAGGTGGCAGATTAACGCCCTTTTTCTCAGTTGACATGGCTTCAGTGTGCAGCTGACACTTAATGCAAAAGTTTGTCTCCACGCTGCTCGTCAGCTTGTTTGCCGATTAACACATGCATACAAAATTTGTGTGATGCATTTATTTTCGTGCTCTTGGCAAAAGCTTTCAGTTGATAACGGAGAGCGGGCGCCTTACCTTGTATGATTACACCATGATTCGCCTTAAAACCCTAAAATAATACTTTTTTTTCTGACTTTTCAAAATAGATGGAAAAGTGAACTTTTTTTGGCGTCAAAAGAGGCTGTTGAAGCTCTCAAAAAGCTGACCTAAGTTAGCCTTCTGAATTGCATTAAACATAAGTACAAGTGTTAGACATTTAAATAAACTTTTACTACTATTAGAATTTTGGTTTAATAAAAAATAAAACCGAATCTGTTTCCGATACAATGCTTCGGTTTTTAATGGTCTTTTCGTTTTCGAAATATTGAAAGCTGGAATATTAAAAATTCGAATTCTGAGTTTTATTTAGTTATTTTTTAATATTCTGTTTGATATCCTGGCTTATACATCTCCAAGGAGAACATTTTAAATTTTATTTTTAAGCGAAAAATAAATGTTTTTTTTTTTTTTTTTTTGGGAACTAATCTCTATATTATTGTACTTTCATTTTAAGACTTTAAATATAAGTGGCAACCCTCGTTTATAAAAATAGCACTTAAAGTGTTTCTCTATAGCTTTATCTTTGACTCAATTATTTTCTCATATTTGTTTTTTTTTTTTTTCATTTTCACGATTTGTCAACAGGAAACGTGGGCATATTCATATAAGGTTTGCGCTTGGCACCGGGATAACAACCCGTTATCGTGTCTCATTTCCCGCTAAACCAGAAAACAAAGCCACAGCATTGTGCTCAAAGATCACAAACGACTGGCCGAAGTTGAAGTCGCTCTTTGATTGCGTACACCAGGGCGTATGAGTAATGGCGGTTGAACTTTAACACGAAAGCATTAAAAAAAGAAAAATGCCATGGCGTGAGCAGCTGTACAGAAAAGTGCGTTGTTTATGAATATAAAAATACTTTCTGTGGTATTTTATCAGTTAACCAGCTCCGAGAAGGGAGACTGTTGTATGACTGTTAGTCGGAGTAAAAACTTAAGTTTTTGTTTTCTTAACTTACCTGAGTCACATTCTGTGTGGTGGCTTGTCCGCTGGGCGAATGCAACAGTTCATGTTGCTCCAATTGCTCTCGACTGGCAAATGCAGCCGTGCACTGCATGCAGGGATAGGCTGAACTCAAGTCACCTGTCGTTGAGCCCGGACTGGAGGCGGAACGCGGTGCACAAAGATCCAAATCGTAGGCCGAATTGCTGCCCACACTGCTGTTGCTGCCAGGCAGCTGTTGACGCTGCTGCTGCTGCTGTTGCTGTTGCTGCTGCTGATGCTGCTGGTGAGACAAATGATGTTGCGGTGAACTGGAGGAGCTGGCCGAACGAGCCGATTGCATGGCCAAGGCAGCCGCTGCCATAAACTGGGCATGCAAATGGGCGGGCAATTGGGGTGGGGCATGCGGCAGATGAGCAAATAGTTCACTGGCTGGATCATGTGCTAATATCGATCCTGGTGAGCACATGGGTGAGTGTTTCAGGCTGTTGTTATTGTTGTTGTTGTGATTCTTAGTTAGCTCGCTGTTGTTATTATTGGGCGGTGATTTGGCATAACGACGACTACTGCTGCTTAAATTGCTTTGCTCATCTTCGGCATCGCTTTCAGGTTGAGCGGCGCCAGTGCCACGATTTGGCTCAAAATTGAGCTTGTCATGGGGATGCTCGCTGGCAATGTGCTCGCTGAGCGACTGAGAGGAGGGGGAAAAGAAAACGGGAAGAAAGTAGAATTTATTTTTAGTAGGATTTTCCAAGTTGTTGAATAGCTTTCAAAATTGTTCACTTTTTCGCCAGTTGGGGTAAACATTTTCTTTTAATTTGTTAGATTTTGCATTCTTATTTCGAAAATTGTTTGATAAGATAAAGACAGGATTTAAAAACTTTAATCTATCAGCTTATAGCTCTTGAAGCTACTTGAATCAAGTACAAACGGTGTCAATGGCCGTTTTCAGCAGAAGAACTTGCTACCTAATCAAGGATATATTTCTTGGTGATTTACATAGTCTACTTTTCCTTTTGTATTTAATATGATATTTACATGAAGCTTTTCCAAATGTCAATTTAACAAGACCTCTCAAAAGTATGCTAAATATTAAGAGTTGCTTTATTAAGCTGATCAGTGATCAAGTGTCTCAGCTGAACGCGCCAATTAGTACGGTAAGTACGAAAATACTTGTTTCAAGTACAAAGTTCTTATATCCAGTACGATTTTTAATCACGAAATACTTGATTCTAGAACGTTCCGAAATATATTAAGTACATTTCGAACTAAATTAAGTTTTTTATGATCATACTTTTAGGTCGTTAAAGTCTTAAGTCAATCCCGATTAACTCTTAACACAAGAATTTGCGTACTTAAAATAATAACAAAATATGTTTCCTTGAAGTTCGATTTTCAATCCCAAAATTCTTGATTCTAGAACGTTCTGAGATATAAAGTACTTAATATAAAGTACATTTTGATCTATATTAAAATCTTTTTGATCATACTTTTAGGCAGATTAATTGTTAAAACAAGAATTTTTGTACTTAAAATAATAACAAAATATTTTTCCTTGAAGTTTAATAAACTCAAAATTATTCCTCCATAAAATATTCATGAATTCAAAGAAGAGTGCATAAAATAAGAACAAAATGTTCTTGGTTTAAGCCCATTAAATTCTTAAGCTGTTTTTTAATTTGTGCTTCAAACAATGTCTCTGTATAGAATCAAATATGAAAGTCCGAGAAGGTCCAAGAAGGTATAACTGTAAGCCAGAAATGTCCCTCCCCTTCATAAGTAAAGTGATAGAACAAGTTGGGAATTTTAAGAACAGATTCGTGTTGAAATATTTTGCATTTTCCATTGCATTATTTTTTGGCTGGGTACTTTAAGATAATTTCGTACTTAATCTAAAAAATTTGGTAATTGAATTAAGAATGCGTTTTCTAGAATGTTTCGACTTAAAGTAAGTATGCAAAATTCTTGATTCAAGAATGCTTGTTCTAATTTTAATAAAATTAACGGTGTGTTTTGAACATAAGAATGATTTTTATTTAATTTAAGTACACCGTAAAACCAAATATACGTTCAATTTTAAGTACAAAACGGTATAAATTTCATCCCGATCGTACTAGAATTCTGCCAGTCGTTTTTTTCAGAGTGTAATTTTGAAAATATTTTGTCCCTTAAACATCTTGCTAATATTATTAATAGCAACAGCATAAAATCTTGAAGATGAGAACTTAGCAGGGTTCGTAAAATGCACAAAAATTATTTTCACGCCATGATAATTAACATCAATGTAAAAAATAATTCTTTTTAGACATAAAAATACAAAATTTTACATATGGAAAAAATAATTTTTTTCATTAAAATAAAATATAATAAAAAATGTTATATCTGCAAAAAATGGGCAAATAATTTGCCCAAATTTTTATGAAAATTAAGCTAAATAGGCCTTAATAGGGAATTTTTCGAAACTTTTTGGGCAGATTATTTGCATATATATCCATATCTAATGTTTTAAGTCCAGAAAAATCAAATGTAATCGCGATTTAGACAAATTTTCATCAAAATTTGGGAAAATTATTTGACTGTGGGACCTTAGCTTAACACGATCATTTTTGATACGATTGTTTTTTACAGGCATGTCAATAATTTCAGCTGCCTTCTTGACGCATGTAAGAATCAGTCGTGTCAAAAATGCTCGTGTTAGTTAAATGAAAAAAATCATTTTTCCATAAATAATTATTTTTAATTATTTTTTCAAGCTTGTATATTTTACTTTGTGTTATCAATTTGCGTGTAAAGAAAAATGTGTGTTATTTTACGAACCCTGGAACTTGGTTGAAGAACTTTCATCTAATTTTAAGCAAGTTTCAAAGTTACAAATTTTTAGATTCTTACCTGAAATTCAGTGAAACGCTTGTGACATTGCGTACACTTGACCAAATAATCATCCACAGCGTTTGCTCCATGCTGTACATGTTCTGGATTGCTAACTACATTGCTGGATTTGCTGTGCTGTGTCTGATGATGATGCAAACTGGAGGCCAAGGAGGGAACTGTAAATAAACGAAAATAAAATTGGTTAGTTCAATGGAAACAAATTAACTGGCAGATCGAAAGAGGCGATAACAAATGAATGCCACACAAAGAAGGAGACCCGTGTTTCGAAGATCAACTTAATTTCGTGGCAAATCAACTCTAAAGGCCTTCACGCAACGTTTCCACGTAAAAGACGATGATCTCATGCGCCAATCAAAAACAGAAAAAAAGTAAAGAGTGGAACTGGTTTTCACACACACACACACACACAAGAAGAACACACTCGAGTCGGGCAAAGGCAGCGACCGGTTGAAGAGTCGACTTAATCAGTTTAAAAAAGCGTTCAAGCATGCGAAAAGGGAGAAACGAGCAAACGAACGAACCACAAAAAAGTATCTTGAAGATTGCTTTGTTCAACGATGGCGATGCCGAGGGTCAGCCAATTGCTATATACACATAGTAAATACCTCAATGCGTGCGTGTGTGTGTGTGTATGGCACTTGGTAAATAAGCAGCAAGACAACTTTGTAGCTGCGACTCTGGGCCTGGAAGGTAGTTGTAGAGTTGCTGCCAGCACAAAATGGAGTTTCTCCCTCGGTGGAAGTGTGTGTGTATCTACTGGTACATACTCGTACAATGAAGATTCTTTGTTGTTTGGCTGCTATTTGATCGCTACCTTAATTTAAGCCAATTAACCGCCTGCAGACGTGCAGCGGGAGCAACAGACTCGCAGATACGGGCAGTGCCACTATAGGAAATTGTATGCATTTTTATGGCAAAAATAATTGAAGTGTTTAAGTTGGAGCTTGAAGACTCTTAATATATGTTGCTTCTTCTTTAGATCCTTTTTCCATTGGACTTAGGACTTATATCTATCTATTCTAAAAATCCCAATAAGATCGGAGAAAAAACACGGAAGTTAAGCACAAATAGAGTTGGCTTGTAAAAAGTAAAAATAATCAAAGTGTTAAAGTTGGATCTTGAAGAGTCTTAATATATGTATGTGGCTCTTTCTTTAGACCCTTATTCCATTGGACTTAGGACTTATATCTATATATTCTAAAAATCCCAATAAGAACAGAGAAAAAACACGGAAGTTAAGCACAAATCGATTTGGCTTTTAAAAGATTCAAGGCATGTATCGTTAGCAGAACCGATATTTGAAATTTTTAGAGAATCGATAATCATTTACCGTTATAATTGGAGATTAAATAAACCGAAACCATACAGAAACAGTAATATCGGTTTTGATTCGTCGTGGGAATATTTTGTAGGGTATTTTGTAGTCGACTACAGCGCTCTTACTGGTTTTGTTGTCTTTTGATTGAACTATGTATGAATCAATCGTTAATATATTTTTTAGAATAAATAATAATAATTATTATAATAATATATCTGGAAAAAAACTTAAGATGAGAGTACTTCCGAAACTTTTGGTCGGAGTTTGAAATTAACAGCTGGTATTTAGGCAGGATTCTGTAAAGTTAACATTTATGCTATAGAACATAAAAGATTAACCTACTTAAGAACCAATGACATAAAACCAACTTATTTTTAGCACTTTTGAAAAGGAC
This sequence comes from Lordiphosa mommai, assembly GCA_018904225.1. Classification (NCBI taxonomy): domain Eukaryota; kingdom Metazoa; phylum Arthropoda; class Insecta; order Diptera; family Drosophilidae; genus Lordiphosa; species Lordiphosa mommai. The sequence continues at coordinate 291,785 of JAEIFT010000134.1, forward strand.
TTTTTTGCCAAAAAAAAAAGTGTAAAAATTACCCATAGTGCAGAGTCTAAATTAATATACCTTTTTCTGCAGTTCCTCGAGGGTAGGTTAAACGAACAAAAGTTCGTTGCACGTTTTATATGCAATGAAATTTTCACTTTCATTTCATTTGATTGAAATTTCCAATGGTTAATTGATTCTGTATTGGGATGCGGGTCAATATAGTTTTGTTTATAAGTCAGCTGCCTTTTACATCCACCCACTAATAATTCTAATTAGGCACCCACTCACACCTCCCGAGTCTCATTTAAAAAGCCCTTAAACTTAACCATAAAAGCAAACAGCTGACAAGCCTCTCTCTCTCTCGCTTTTGCTCTTTCGCTCTTAACTCATCTCATTCACATTTCGGTTAATAATTTTTCGAAATTTATTTCTTGCTGCCGTTTTAATGACATTTTTATTAAACGAATCTGTCCGTCTGGGCCATGGACCAACTTAATAATAAAAATATGCAAGTTGTAAAACAGAAAAAAAAGAAACACACAGTTTTATGGTTTTTTTCATCAGCATATTTCAGCATAATGCGCCCGGGGTTTGGTCCCGTGGTGAGTCTGTCTGACACTCAACAAGTGTGTCACCAGCTCATTTAGTTCAATCAATTTTTCATAACAGAAATTATTAACGCAATCGCCAGGAAGAAGAATACAAAGTGAAAAGAAAACCATTTGGTTTTTTACACTTTTCAACGTAATCGCACGCAAGAGACGCAACGCAGCGCAACGCGACGCGTCGGTATTGAAATATTGAAAGTGTCCCGCAAATTAATTTCAATTTATATGAAACGAAAGGAATTTATTTTTTGTTTTTACTGATAAATGTTTTCTGTTTTATGTTCAACTATTTTGCGCTTAACGCCGACCAATTGAAGTTGATTGATAGTGTAGAAGAGAGATGAAAACCAGAGAGATGAATTGTTGAAAATCATTTTTGGAGAGTGGGGGGCACCAAAAAACTTTTCATAAGGGAGTATACTGAGGACAAATAAAAAATAACACATGGAAAAAAAATTGTTAAATTATCTTAAGAGTTTATAAGGGGATTACAATTGAATTCATTTTAACATGATCCTAATTTTTTTAATTGTCAAGTCAAAGTTAAGAGTATAAAAACTGAATTTGAATTAAATTTACCCAAAAAACTTTGACAATAAATCGATATTTTCTTTATCAAATTAATAACTTTAGATCCAAGAAAGAAACTTAAACAAAATATGGAACATATAAGACTAAAACCTAAGGAATGGACAAAAAGACTTATCGAAGAAAACTAGAGTATGCAATTATACTTAACATTAAGTAGACTCCAAAAAAGGGGCGTACAAAATCCTTAGTAAGGTGAGAATCATTGTGTTGATTCTTTTAATTCTAGGGAAAAAGGGAAATAATAAAATGTACTTCGGTGGATTCTCCAAATACTCTATATTCACATGAAAATAACTTTAATTTTTTGTACCATTTTTATCTCTCCAAAAATGTGACTATTAAAAAAAATTATAATATTTCTGAAAATTTTAAACACTCGATAGTTGGGCTGTCTAAAGACGATGGTACTATCGATGGTACTATCGATAGTATCTATAGTTTTGTTATGGTAGGTTCTATAGATATCGATTAATGGTTATACCTTTACTTTCCTTTGATTTCTGACTGCGAGGTTAGAAAATGTTCGCAGAAAATACAAAATCATATCAAAGTTATTGTATGTTAAAAAATTCAAAATTTCATATGAACCAGATTTCTTTTTTATTATCTAAGGTGATAAAAGCGCTACCAAATGTGAACTGGTAATCAATATTAATTATTTTGAATTATTATTAATTATATTAAATTATTATTAATTATGTTGGATTAATATTAATTATATTGAACAACATTTTGAAGAAATATAGTGAATTTTTGTAATAATCCCAAAAACGACCCAAATCGTATGGGAATCGGAAAGCGATTTGTAGAACACATGGGAATAACATGTTTTTAGCAAATACGATATTTTTACGCACAAAGATCAATATATAAAGTCTTTTGTTTTTAAAGATTTTTTCCGATCTTGTGGAACTGATAATTCTGGCACATGAAACTTAAGATTTCGATAAGGAAAGGGAAGCAAGCCTGGAAGCAACAACGATATGATCGAAAAACCCAAATCATCTAGAAAGTTGTCCCTTTTAGGCTTTGCTGTTTGGGGTTTTTTTTAAAGGTTTCGTGATAGAAAGAATGTCAAGTGTAAACAAGTAAGAAATATGTAATATACGCTGTACCGTCCAAAGTTTGTTAATAAGTGACAACTTTTAAATATCGCGCCACCTGAACTCTGTGAAGTAGAGATGGGAGCGGGACGGGAATTTTTGGGATTCCCGCGGCTCCCAAAAAAAATCTAAACGTTGTATGGTGAATCGATAAATACTGATGATATATATTAATAAAATTAAAACGTGTTGCGGTGTGGCACGACTTGATCGTGAGCAAACATAGACTTTCGTGCGTGTGTATCTGTGATGCGTGCGTGATTCGTGCGTGTTAAAGTTAAACTTCGTGAATATAAGCCATGTAGTATTTACAAATTATTGTGCTATTTGAATAATAAAATTTTGATTTGATTTTGATTTTATTTGATTAATAAAATTATTCCTTAGCTGAAGACCTCATTTCTATGGCTGTAAACGTAAGTTAGCTTATAATTTTAATTAAAAAATATATATGTAAAACAAAAAAAAAACATTAAAAAAAAAAAGAATTTAAAACTAAAACTGATTTGCTTTTGATTTCGTGAATCCGCTGCTCGCAGGTGCAGACAACAGAAGGTGCAGTGTAGCCATAATAATATTAAGGTCTCTCCACCGAAAAATTTGGGGTTGGTTGATCGTGCGTGATTATTCGTGAGCAAGTGCATGAATCGTGCTCAATCGTGTATTACGTGTAGAAAAAATCGATTACGCGCGCACCTCTGCTATATATGCCTAGAAGATCCAAACTATCTATCTAAAAAATTATGGAAGATATGAGGTTGTTTTAAAAATTGGAGGGGCGTTAGGGGGCGTGGTTAAAATACTACCACTATCGATGGTTTGTCAACTACATGGCGTAGTGGTAGAGTTTAGCGGCTACTACGCTTGAGGCGTGGGTTTGATCGCGCTATCGAAACATCCAATAACAAGCTTCTAAATTTTGTACAGCCTTCACCTTCACTGCTAATGACGTCAGCTGGTGTCATCGTTAAACTGTAGGTTCCATTTCCTTGTCCAAGAGAATGAAGCTCGGTTTTGACTGTTTTTTGAAGCTCAAGCCAAATATTTATGTATTTTCAACGATTGATATAGAAACCAAGAAGGCACCTAATCGAACCATTTAAAACCGGATCAAGTTGGGTTTTGAGTACTAAACCTTTTAAACAAAGTTCGGTTCAAAACATAACGTAGTTTAGTTTCAAATTCTGTTTCTTTCCAGAATTAAGTAATAAGTAAAATAGTAGTAAGTAATAATAAAATGAGTAATTAAGTTGAAATCTTTTCAAAAGATGTTTTTTTTTTTAAGTGAGAAATTGATTTGAAATTTTTGCCATGTTTCACTAATTGGTTTTTATACCCCATGCTCACCACCACCATTAACATCAATCGACCTCAGTTCCAATGCCTATTTTTGAAAAACTCCAAGAACGCCCACGCTGCGACCTGCATCACATGCATTTCTGCATTATTTTTTCAAGGTAAATCACAAAAATAGTTCAAAATATGCAGCCACCAGACCCCAGGCCACATATGCTGTGTTTTTGCCTGAGGACAGAGGACACACATATGCCCAGGCTTGACGCGGCAGGAGACGACGTCGACGACGACGGACACGAACACGGACACGGCTCGGTTGGCTATTAAAATTTCACACTCAGCAAAGCAAAATGCTACAAATAAAATAAACGTGTGCATGGAACACAGCCTCAGTTTCTGTGGCAATGCGCCTGGTCTGTACAAATAAATAAAACTAAAGGGCAAAAAAAAAAAAGAAAAAGAAAATACATACAGAGTATGTAAGTAGTATACGCAGAGCTCCCTTTTTGCCTGCCTTTAGTTTATTTATAGTTTGAGACGACTGCCTGACTACTGGCTGCACCTTTGGCATCGACATAGCCACTTGAGGGCATCATCCAAATCCAAAAGAAAAAGGCACCTTTGTGCCCATTTTATGTATGTTTCGACTTCCATTTCATGGCATATAAAGGTGCAACGTGCAGTCCCCTGTTAAGTACCAAAGAGATGGGAGCGTGACTCACGCAGGGCAAGATTTTCAAGTCAAATCTTACAAGAGTAAGTGCGTTATTTAGCTGTTTCATATTGAATAAAACTGTAAATAAATTAATCTCCATCAACTAAAACAATAACGCACACACGCACAATTCACGTTCACCTCACTGACGCGCAATCCAAATTTAGATCGATTATTAACATTCCATATGGCTTTTTCATCATAAGTGGTGCCACTTGAGATGGCCTATGAAATCAAAAAAAGAAAAATGGAAAAGGAGATTTAACTTTCCCTCCATTTGGATTTTTATAAACTTTCGCACGTACGCAATTTGAGGCCTAGCATTTCACACCTAAACAATAAAAATAACTTGGACTTCCCACAGGTTTTCATTTACCAGCAAATGCAAAAATGCGTTTCAATTAAAACAAAACAAAACAAAAGTAAATATGCTCATTTTTCATGGCAATTAGCTAACCAACAAATGCACTCGTTCATTTGCAGCTAATTTTTGTGGAAATTTATTTAATTAATATGCTAAAAACGTCACTAACTGCAAATGACAGAATCAACGAGCTGAGTCTGTTTATAATTTAGTGCTCAAATTTATGTTTATGCAAAGCCCCAGCTGAGGCGCCACCTGTCCACCATTTGTCTGCAACTACGTCAGCAGAATTGTATTTAATTATTTAGTTTTATTTTTATTTTTATTTTTTTTTTTTTAACAATTAGACACCAAATTTTTTACCTGTCGTGGGTTTCGTTTGCTGTGACAGGCTTCTGTCATTGAAATATTAAAAACACTTAAGAAAAACTGACATTTAAATGAGATGAGTTTGGGGGAAAAGTTTTTAAACAGGTAAAACCAAAACAAATGCTGGCCATAAATTTAAACATGAAATATAATTTTCAAAAACGAAACAAAATAAATAAATTTGCATTAAGCGAGCTTAACGGAAAAATGTCGGGCTAATAAAAGTTGGCCATAAAAAAGACACATAAAATTAGTGGGCGCTAAAGATAAAATTCAACTTAGATACAAATGTATCTTTTTCTTATTGAATATTATTATAGTCTAATATATATATAAATACTGCTTATTTTTGGCTGCGCGTTTTTGTCAATCGCTCAGGTGAACCAAAACATTGACACCAATTCCCACCAAAAAAAAAAGTTGAGAAATTCGACCAGCACTCACGGTTAATTTTATTGTTTAAAATTTTCTGTCTTTTGGCAAACGTGTGGCCGGCCATAAATTGTCTGAGCCAAACACTTGCATACACATGTTTATGTATTTGACTTAAGAATATTTTCTCTTTTTTTTTTGGAAGTGTCACAGCATTTCATAGAATTTCATTTGGTTGTCTTCCCTTTAGAATTTGTCGAATTGTTGTGTGCTTAAGAAGTCCATTAAAGTGACATTTTGCTGAAGAATTGATTGGTCTTTTGTTGGTGGACGATAAAGCATTTAATTGGTATAAAAACTGAAAAAATGGCTCCTATTATTATCTTTAAGTTAACCAGAAACAGAAGCAGAAGAAAAGTAGCTAAGATTTTTTACCAGGACTTGTGAGAAGAATCACTTAAGGGAGTCTTAAGAGCACAGGGCTAAGCTACACTCGATTTTAAATTTAAAAGCAATTAGACTGCCCGAAAATCAAATTTAAAGTCAAGTGTTCGCAGCATAACGCTATTTAGTATTAATTGTTTATGCATTGTAACTAAAATATCTATTTGTTAAATAACTTAGAAATTGTTTGAAGTCACTTGAAATTTATGATAACGTAAAGTCACAATTTAGCTATTTGTGTGATCACTCTCAGTGAGCATATCTATCACTGTTAACGATAGCGATAGTTAGGCACGAATGTATCGATCTGCTTTACCATCACCACTCACTCTAACTTTGAATCCGTCATAAATCAAACACACAAAACTTTAGTCTCTGCCTTTTTATTAAAATTAAATTAATTAAAGTTGGCAATAGGCGATAAAAAATAGTATATCCTCGAAACATTGATCCAATATCACGTCGGGGTCACCACTCCTCGAAACATCAAGTTTATTTAAATTTACTCACGATTAACGGTATTTCTTCATTTTGACTAAAATCTTTTACAAAAATGATAAAAAAAATAGTAAAATTGTAAAATATTTTTGAAAGATTTTATTTGAAAAGAAAAAAATCGATACTGAACTTCTGTATAAAATTTATTTGCATACGTATGTATACATACGATTTCCCTTAAGCTTGCATATCGTTCCTGGTCTATAAAAAGAATTACACGCTATGCTGTAGGAATGCCGGATATTTAAAAAATATCTATATCAATATTTTATTCGATATTGAAAAAGTATTATATTATAATTGATATTTTGTTATAAAATCGATATTATAGTTATTTTCGATATCTTTAGAATATACACAGGTATATTAAGATAATTGTGCTGCTATTTGACGCGTATTAAAAACTACTTTCTGTACGCGAATAAAATCTAGAGATCCGAGTTTTAAAACACTTAGAAATATAGATTAAATGTATTATTATAAGTTTAATAAAAGATGTGTATTTCATTTTATCTATAACAAAAGAGAACTGATTTAAGAATTTATGTAGAAAGAAGATATTGAAGTTGAAAAGTAAACATTTCAAAAACATACAAAACTTAAAAGGAACTTGTGCATTTAAATTCAAGAAACGTAAAAACTTATTTTTTAACCAACAATCGTTACGCGCTTAAGCCAAGCAAATTAACAGTCCACCTCCCGCCCAACCAAACGAGAAACGGGACGGACGATAAAATTAAATATGTTAAGAAGAGGTTTATAACGCGTACAAGAACATCTTCGAACTGATCGTTAAAAAAATCACTAAAAAATATTAGATTTCCGATATATCGCTTTAGTGAGATATTCCGATAATGATATATCGCTTTTTCAACAAAATTTTCGATATTATTTTAGGCCAAGGCTGCAAATCTCTAAAATTTTATAAAATGTTCGGTTCGGGGGTTCGAACCCGTGAGGAATCTATGCGGTGACCCCAACCCCTAAAACCCAGGTTTTAGTTCGAACCTCGGTCCATTTAAGAATATAATAGTTTGTTGAAGATCTGCTTAGTTTAAGTCGCGAATAAGAAAGCACTCAATACAATACATTTGTTTCTGACAGCCAGGCTGCAATTAAGTCGCTTGGCCCGATATCCTGCATTTCGATATTAGTAAACGATTTAAACAAATTTTCCAAGAGTTTTAGAGCAGCTCGACATCTACCTCCACCAGACCACGGGGGACATTTCTTTCGCCAATCTCCTACCCGATAGCAAGAACGCAGGTATGCCTATGGCAACGTGTATGCTCATTTTATGAAATATGTTCGAGCTTAAAGCAAACCAGAAATGGCATGCGACGGGAAGAGGAAGAGGAGTCCATATCACACTTTTTCTGTTTTTGCCCTGCCCTGAGTCGACGAAGACAAAATTATATCGACTTTCAATTTCTAATGGACGTGTCTGATCTAGCTCAGACTATGCCAAGATATTGATCTGGTTTCAACCAAGCCTTCCAAATGTCTCTTAGTAAATCTCACTTTTCAGACACATTTTTGACTGAAGAGTAGGAGGAATGTACAGTATGCGATAAAAGGAGCCAAATTGTTATGGCTTAAGTGTGGTTGGCGAAACCCCAGCAACCGCTCTAATCTAGCCCAATCCAACCTAGTTTAAGGTAATAAGCATTATATCTTCCTGAAGATAACACAAACTTTAGTGTTAAAAATGCTCATTCAACCGATACTTGGGCTGCTGGAACAGAAAGTGTTGTAAAGTTTATTTTTGAGTCTCTGCTTTTAATACCTTTGCAAAATTTTAAAACATTTGTCGATGTTGTCTTGGACAATTTTTACCGAATTATAATAGATCTTCGATAGATTTTATGTTTGATATTTTTTTATCGCTTTCTATTGTTCTCATAAACTTTTTTTTTTTTATATTTTGAATACTCTCATTAAGAATTTTTTTCGTTATTAAAATAACTTAATATTGTGAACCAAAGGTTTTTTTTTGAATAAACGGTCCGGTTCGGGTTTATCTTCGAGGAGTCAAAAAACCCGAACCGAACCGGTTCTTAGGGGTTCGATTCCGGACTGGTTTGTAGCCTTGTTTTAGGCATTCCTGGGAATTCCTAAGTCTTTCTTCTGACTATTGACGTTATAAATAGGCAAATGGCATTGGGTGAATCCACCAGCTCTAAAGGTGTCTGAGAAATATTGCAATTAATCAGAAATCTGTTTAAGTATTTCTAGCACTTAGTTATTTGATGCCTCAAATGCTCAAAGCAAATTGCTCGTTTAAAATATTGCATAAAGAATTGAATAAGAACTTGGATGGTTTTCTAGATAAGTAAATAATTCTTAAGTAAATTCTGTTATTTTAAAGAACCAAATCTAATCATAAATATTTGGTACATTGTTTAGCTTAATTTACAACCTGATAATTTTGTAATTTTAACAATTGACAACGTTACGAAAAATATTTCATATAATTAAACCAAAATTTTTAAGCTGCTAATTGATATTCCATCAAGTAAATAAATTTGCCATAAAACGAGCCCACAAAATAAAGCCAACTCAATTGAAACTTTTTCTGTAACATTTTGTTTTATATTTTGTTTTCTCACCAAACAATGCAAATGCCACCAATGAATGCCCCCTTGCAGTTGCCTATTTTTTGTTTATTTAAAACTTTTAACAATTATTGTGCAATTGTGCGAAATTTATTGCAATTGAACAGCAATCAGAGGGGAAGCTCAAATAAAAAAAGGAAACAAGAACACAAAACTCCAAACCCCTCCCCTTAGCAAAAATCGTTTACATGTTAAATTGTGCCTGCTCTGCCCTGTGTGTGTGTGTATAAGTGTGTGTGGGTGTGTGTTCTTTAACCAGTTTTCGAGCTGCAATTTTGCCTGCCCTTTGGCTACAGCTTCTTTTTGGTGGAGGTAACAGCTCCGCTTTTGTTTGCGCCAATTTTTTGGCACTTATTTTATATTTTTTTTGCTGTTGTCTCGTCGTGTGGCCGGCATTAAATAAATAAGACAAAAAAAATATACAAAAATTAACAAAAACATACCAAAAGCTGCGCCATTTTGCCAGCCTCCTGGAGGAGTGCAGGATGTACACATTCCATGCAATTTTCACTTTACAACTGTTTCAAAGTTATCTCTGTTTCAATTGTGTGCACCAAAAACAAAAACAAAAAAAATATTGGCAAACAATTTACATTTAAGCAAAACGCGAAATAAAAGTAAAATGCGGCAAATTATTTGCCCAAAGCTGCGGCAGGTTGAGAATATCAAAGGGACTGCTGCCGCCGCTGCTGCTGCTTGGTCATTGATTTATTGTCTCTGGCTGCTGTTTTGAGAGAAGAGCCCTTTTTGCATTTAAAAAATAAACCATTTTTTTTTTGTTTGGCAAAATCTTGTCTATAATATTAATCATTTTTGCCTGCCAGTGGCAAATAGTTAAGCGCAAAGTTTGTTTAATTTCAGGAAGACAACAACATCGAAGTCCTCCTGTGTCAACAGGAGCAGGATGCGAAATAAATGGCAGTACCGACAGCACCAGCATATAAAACTGACATTCACTGACACGGCACACCAAATGATTAATTAGTTGAAGGAAAATATGTACGAGATAAATGATGATAACAGGCAAGTAGAAATATTTTCCGAAAATTGTGTGGGTTAATCAAAGAAAACGTAGCTAAGTTTATAAATGAAATGGAATGTCTGCAAATTCGTTTTTTATGTTAATTGTAATTGGGCTCAATCAGGCAACAATCAATGTTGTGTCTTTATTTAAATTAATTTAATTTGAGGATGAGAGAGAAAGAGAAACTGCACTAATTACTTTGACACTTGGAACATTTTCACTGCAAAAATCAAAGAAAATTGAATGAAAACGCTTTAAAATTTTGCATTGATCAGCAAACAAGCTGTTCTGCTGAACGCACCCAATCTTGTCTACCGCCTCTATTTTGAAAGCCTTAAATCAGTTAAACCATAAAATCATAGAAAAAATTAGAATTTCATACTTGGTTCAAGAGCATTCGAGCACAATAGTACGGTAAGAGTGAAAATTTTTGATCCAAGAATGAATTTCTTAATCCAAGAATGAATTCGTGAGTATGAATTTCTTTAAACAAGAATTTGTATACTTATATAAATACGAAAAATTCGTATTTCAAGTAGAAAATTCTTGAATCAAAAGCTTGACAGACTCAAAACCAAGAATCTTCCATTCTTAAATCAAGAGCTAAGAATTTTCAAGTTCAAGAGTCTCCTATACTTGAATCAAGAGCTCTTACATTTCCCGCCCATTTGCTCTCTCTGGTCAGTTACTTCTACCCTCTTCCCTAGCCTCTAAATACCAATTTTAGAACGTAAAATTCTCTATTTCAAGAACGAAATTCTAAAAACTCGAGAACAAATAATTTAAAAATTTAAAAAGCTTTCGCTCAACTTGCTCGTTATTGTACGTAGATGCCAATGAACGATCAATAGCAAAATTGGTTTTAAAGCGAAGTACTTTCCAATTTTCTCAAAAATTGTTACCAAATCTTTTCAGTTTCATCAAAACAGCTTAAATCCAAAAATATTCTGGGTCATATCCACAGATTCAAAAACATTAAAAAACCTTGCATACTTTTTAGCGTTTTTTAAGAATATAAATAAGTATAGAATACTTTTGTAACTATTAGCAGAAAAGAATTCATTGCAGTTCTCAAATGCATAATCCATATATTGTTATAAAAGGCAATTGGAAACGACTGCTGCTGATTGAGTCGGGAGGCCCTTAAAACAGTACTATAAAAACAATCCTGTTTTCTGTGTAATGTTAAAAAATATGTTTGGTTGATTATTGAATTAATTATTGTACAATCAAGCTTAAACGTAGGACCGTTTAAAAAACAATTTGATTATTGCTTTTTACCTTAATTATTCTAAAATATTTTAAGAACATTCAAAAAGTAAGCAGGTTGTCCATCTTACTTAATCAGTTTTGATTGTTTTGGAACTCCCAATTCACATAGTAAGCTTATTATGTAAACCTGAAGGTCTTTAAAAGACTCAGCGACTAGAACACGATTATATTCTTATTAGAAAGAAAGTTAAAAGTTTTCTCATTCTGGATTAAATAACCATATATTGAAAAGGACCGAAAAAAATTTAGAACCGGAACCGAAATGTTTAACTTTTGTATAGTATGCTCTTTTGTGATAGTATGCTCTTTTAAAAGAAACCAAGACAATTTATTATCCAGTTTCTAAAAGAAGAATTTTTCAAAAAATGCGTTAAAACCAATTCAGTTATTTGGTATTAAACTTTTATAAAGAAAAACACCCCTGAACAAATTTTATCTCTAAATGATCCTAACAAATTTGATCAGATGTTGCCATAGTTGTCATAGTGCCGAACTCCTTAAATCTGACTCGGCTTTTTTGGCCCCTCGAAGCGGACAACAAGCCGATGTATTTTAATTGTTGATTTCCCGAAACATTTCGGACCCTTTCGGCTTTTTTTGGTCTCTCGAAACGGACAACAAGCCTATGCATTTTAATTGTTGATTTTTCAAAACTAATTTCAAACCGGAGCAATTCTATTTGAGATAAAAAAAAAATTATTTTATTAGAAACTAAAAAGATCAGTCGAAAAGGTTAGTAGAAAAATTAGTTAAAATTGCTACGGATCAAGAAGGCGAATGTAAACCGTTGTACTATGGATTGGAGTAAGAAAAGTATTAAAAAGAATCCTTGAATTGTTTGGGACTTATTTTCACTTGCGCCAAAATGGTACGATTTGAACAAATTCACACAATTTTCTAATTGATCAGTTTTGTATGTACAAACCCAGACATTAGCTCAAGTTTTGGTTTTGGTGGTTCCTACAACCAAGCATCAATAACTAACCTTCTGCAAAAAATTAATTAAAATTGAACATTTGCAAGGGTGTACAAATTTCGTTGCTATCTTTAATTTTTGATTTGAAATTAGCACAAATTTCAGGCATCAATTTAGCAGACACATGAGGCAAAAAGAGCTGCCAAAGGGGGCGTTACCCAAGCGGTTTGTATGTGTGTGTGTGTATCTAGGTGATAACACAGCGACAGGTTTGTTTGCTGCTATTTCTTTTAGCTCTACCTAATTTTGATTTATGAAATTTTGGAGCAATTTCGAAATGCGACACAGCAGCGGAAAATTAGTACAAGTAAGTTTTCCCATCCAACGATTAATACACATCGCGTCCGCAGCTGCCCGGTGACATCAAAAACAACCGGAAAAACGCGGCAGCAGCGCACACGTTGTATAAGATACATTTGTATCTACAAATATCGTTTTCTTGTTTTGGGGCAACCTGTGCGCAAAGTTTTTTTTTTTTTTTTTTTTTGTAGCTGCTGATCGATTAGCTGCGCCGCCAAGAGCTTTTCGAGCTAGCGGGATCCACCCACTTTACAATGGGCCACGACACGGGCTACTTAAATCACCATAAATTATAATTTATAGTTTGCAAAGCCGTCTGCGGTGGTGGCTCCGCTCATGTCTTTTTATATATATTGTATTTTTTTTTTAGTGGCGTTTCGAACATGTGCAATTAATCCGACTGTTTAGACCCGCTTATCAATTGTCAAAGCGACGAGGTGATTTTTATGTCCATAGTGTGGGCGTTGACAATGTCTGAATGTTGCGCCATAAATTGCCGACTCGTTTACATTTTCATTTTGTTTTTAGGAGAAAAGTGTTCAGCTTTTATTTTTCATGTTAATTAATTTTCGTTAGGCTGCATTTGTTCACACCTTCACTTTATGGACGATGATCATGATGATGAGCTCTGCCCACTGACAGTTTTATGCTTTGTTTACACTTTTCGATTTAGCCTTTTCGGCTTTTAATGTGTGTGAGAATATTGGTACCCAAAACAAATTTGAAGTGGGCCCTTTGCAAACTGGTTTTTGGCTGTGAATGAAAAAGACGGCCAGAATGGCAACGTGAGCGAGTCAGGTAGATTTCTTACCTGTCGCATGCGCAGGTTTATCATCAATGGTGGTTACATTTGGAAGACATTTGTTTTTGTTAGCGTAGGAGGCGGTGGCCTCTCTCACTTGACTTTGTTATTAGGGGTAGCAGTGGCAATAGCAGCGGCACCAGCTACCTGTTCGCATGTGGGTGGAGATTGCCAAGAATTTTTGTATTTAAAGGCACATTCAAGGCAAGGCGTGAGCTGGTGCCAACAAATCAAATTCGAATGCTTTTGCAATTGGTGGAAATTGAAGATTGTGTGATTTACAAAAAAAAAATAAAGCTTTTAAGTAGAAATCTTGTGAAAAAAATGGAAAACATTTAAAAGGGAATTCCTAAGAAATTTGTTATCAGCTGATATAGAGACGCTGAGTGCTGAACTGGACAATTTTAAATATTTCATATGTGAAATAAGTAAAATTAAAAAAATATCAAAAGAAACAAAGCAACACAATTTTATTACGTATTTCCCTCCCTAAAGTTGGGAACTCCATTTCAGAGTTTACCCTCTCATTTCTAAAAAATACACATTTTAAGTTAGTTAAAACTTGTTTTTAGATTTTTCGTACCAAAAAACTTATTCAAAAACAGAGGTTAGGCTTACAATATTAGGTTATTTTTCCAACTAGAGAAAATCAAGAGTATTCAAACGTAGACTTTAAACAAATTTATGTTTGATTGCGAAGAAAATAATTCTGAAAGCGCTTTTGAAAGCAATGAACCAATATAAAATCACACAATGATATTTAAGATTCCTTCGATAAATTTTACTATAGTCTAAATTTTGAAAAGGTCTTAATAACGAAGACTTACAAAATATTTTTTTAACTAACTTCCAGCAAATTTGTGTACAAAAAAATATCAATTTCGATTTCTTGAAACGTAAAATAAATCGACTAAAAAACATTCTTTTTTGTTGTAATAAAAAGAGGTTTGAATCAAAATCTAGAGTTCCGTAACCTAAACCATAGATTCCTCACAGCTTCGAACCACATCCAAATCAAAATGTTTGTAGGTTTGTAGCCTTGACTTGAAAAAGTAGGCAAATAAAAATAATCATTATTTTGTCATCTATTCCCAGCTGGTTTTATAATTGTGATATTCGGGTATAAAATTGTTATTTCTTATTGACTTTTAGCAGAGAATAAATCTTTGCTTGATTAAATATAAAATTGATTTTTATTAATTAATTTATATAATTTGTTGTTATTTTTTAAAATGCAGGGGGGGGAAATTGGTTTATAATATTCTGTTATTAAAATTCTAATATTAGAAAATTATGCTGAACGATTTTTTTATTTTAAGACTACACAGAGAAAAAATTGATATGAAATGGCAGTCATTTCCACATTTTTTCATATCAATTTTACTCCGATATGACGAAGATTAACTTGATATGATAAAAATATCAATACGATCTTTTTTATATAAAAAAAAAACATTGCCTGGTCTGAGGCGAACTCGAGACCTTGCACTTAACACGAATGGAATGACGCCTCAACGCAGTCAGCCAACGCACACGCTTATGGACAAACGTCTAAGAGACTATTTATGTAAAGTATGAAAAAATTTGATATTTTTAAAAGATCAGTTTAACCAGCAAAGATTAAATTGATCTTGAGCTTTTTTATTCTCTGTGTAGCATAACTCAAAAAAGAAGAAAAGTTCGTCTTATCAGGGGAAACATTTTTTTACTGATATCTTATATTTTCTGCGCATGTGATGATCATTTGATGTTATTTTATTTCACATGATCCATATTTTTTTAAGCTTCCTATATATAGATGTGTCCCGATTTCTTTTGACGTTAATCGTGAAATGGTATGAAAAAAAGAGAAAAAAAAGGAGAAATCTATAAGTTCTTTTTTTGACATGGTTTATAAATAAAAGAGCGTAGGAAAAGGATTTTAATTTCAGTCAAGATCAAGTATTTCAAATATGTTATTTTAAACCATCTTGAAATGAGACTTTCAGTATGCATAGAAAAAAATTAGCTGAATAAACCAGCGGTGGTCATGATATTTATGTTTTGGAGCAGTCCAACAACAACAGATAGAAACAACCCTTATAAGCAAGGTTCGAGTCGAGCAGCCGTTTGCCATTCCAAGTATTGGTCGCTCAAACTGTCTGTTTTTTGTTTTTATTGCAGTCTGCTTGTGTTGTGATTGCATGCGTTTTGTTTTTACTATTCTTTGAGAAGCAACGATATTGCCTGTACGACTGAGTGGCGGCCAAATAACCGCTGGTTTATAGAAATAATGGAGTGGGCTGTCTGAGCCAAAAGAGTGAATGGCTGCCCCATCGCTGCATTAAACAATTTTGTATGAAAAATAGATGAATGGAATTATGTTGAAAAATGTATACAAATATAGCTGAAGGCCTCAGTAGCCTTGGCTCCAAAACAATTGATTTTAACTTTGTAAGCTTAAGTTAACGCATCAAATAAAATTGAACAAATAGCCAATTTTTTTTTATTCCATAACTTTAAAAAAATAGCGTTTAAAATGGCACTGAACTGCTATATGTACCCACGGGTTCTGCAAATCGTTCGCATGTGAATAGGGTCGTTTTTGGGGTCGGAAGCTATCCTATTCCCTTACGATTTGACTCGTTTTCGGGGTCGAAAGCGATTTGTAGAACACATGGAATAAATATATGTCCAAAATCTAAAAAAATTATTTGGTTCTCTGTGCTCTTGTCACACAATTTAGACCTGATTTTAATATTATATTTTTGGTTTTATAATGTTTTTTTCTGAGTGTATATAATTAATTTGAACTTGCAATTTTTGTTTACTATTTTCTTAGCTTGAAATTCGGCTCTAACTTGAACGCACAAGAGAGTAAGGCTTAGATTAAAAACTTCACAAGCCAAGAGGATGCAGAGAAGCTCGACTTGGCATTTTAGGCCGTTGAAGCTAAAATTTATATTTATTAAAATGGCATTAAACCATATTTTGCACAACGTTTTAAGTTGAGAAAATTATAATACACATTTTTTATATACTTGTAAAGTGTATATTAATTTTTTTTTGTTGGTTGCTTTTATTATGAATTTTTTGGCTTTTATTTTTTAATTTTTTGAAAAAATATATACTACAATGGGGAAAATGTTGTTCAAAACTATTTAAAATCAACATGTTCTAAATATTAAAGTATTGTATTTAAGATATCTAAGTGACGATTTCTCATCTCCTATATAGCAGATAGATAACATATACTAACAAATAACGGAGTAAAATTGAGTTTAATCTGACACATAGCAGCTATCTAGATAATAAGAAATCGGCCCTAAGAGTTTAAGTTCTTAAATACTTTAAGTTCAACAAAACTTACAGTGGATATTTTCTATAGATGTTCTTTATATTGTAACTCAATATCTTGACTATTAAGACTTTTTTAACGATCCTATAATTTTCCAAGTTTTTTTAAAATCCCGTATCGAAATTTTTGTATAATTTTAGACGTAAAGCTACTTGACTTGGTAGTTCATTTTAGCTGTTGCTGTTTTTGAAAAATTATTTTAAGCTCTTTATGAATTTTGAGCGATCGCATTGCGAATTTGTTGTGTTTTATAATTTATAACTTTAAACAAATTACCGTATTGCTTACATGAGTCCAAATTAATGGCTCTAATAAAGCGGAACTTTTTTTAAACAGCCAAGTTTTTGCCGGCTGGAGTTTATATAAGTTATGTTTCCCCAAAACTGTGAGTAACAAAGAACACCCAATACCACCTCGTAGGCTGATCGTCTATATAGCTGTTTCAAGAGCCTTCATATATATATATTTTCATATATATTCTTTATAAAATTATTTCAAATTAGTTAAGCTTAAATTTTGTGGGTCGTGTTGTTCTTTGCAATCATCCTACCCTCATCTGAAACTTTGTAAGCAGATTTTGTTATTGTTTACATACAAAAAGCAACTCAGACCTCTGCTCAGCTCAGAAGAGGTGTTTATTTTCAAGCTTGAGGTGATTAAACTTGCACAGGGCATTCTTGTTGTTTTGTTATTGTTGTTGTGGTTGATCGTGGGCGCAGATTTCAAAGGCTGAGACCGAGAAAATTAAATGAAAAAACAAGCTACAGACTCTTCGCCTCGTTTTGTGTAGGAGGTAAATGGGTAATCCGATGCCCTGGATACCCAAACAACGATCCTTGGTGGTGTATGCATATGGGTTTAAGGTGTATGGAAGAGAGACCAGACCACACATGGCCTTAAAAAAATGGCCGCAATTCTGCGGAAATGCCTGACAGAGCTAAGCTTGAGATCATTTATTTTTTTTACTTTGGCGCGCAAAATTTGTTTGATTTGACACACACACGCACACACTCACACACTCGCACACAATGCATTTTGTTTGCTGATAATCAAAATGAATTTCTAGACAATTTTTTTTGTGATGTGACTCATCTGTATTATCATCTTTCACTTACACTGCATGGTGAAGGCTGTGGACGAGGGCATACTTTGCTGTATAATGTTATCCTCTTGGCCAAAACGTGAAGACGATGGCGCCAAACAGGACAACATTGGAATGCTTTTTATTGTGTTGGTTTTCACAATTTCAAGAGTTTTGATTTTTTAAGTTTTTTTTTTTTTTTTAGGTAAGCACACACGTGTTGAAGCCTTTTGAGTGGGCCATTTGATTTAGTTTTTGTTGTTTTTTCCTTTTTGTTAACACTGCGTGTACCGCCAAAGGGATACCCCGACTATATCTTTTCGATTCCAGTGTCGCGTCAACGGGATTTTTAATTATTATTATGTGTGAATTTTTTGGGTTGACTTTGCGTTGTTCTATTGTTCTATGAAGGGGGAGCAACGCGTGTGCTGCCGACGCGACGTCTAGAATGCAACTAAATTTTTGCTTTCTGGCAGGCTCAGCATCTCTGAATCTAACGCCGCTGCCCGTCGTCGTCATCCTCGTCGTCGTCTATATGCTGCCCCGAGCAGCCACCAAGCACAGACAGACAGAGAGAGAGACTGCCAGAGAGAGTGACAGAGAGAGAGAGAGAATTCTCTTTGTATCTATGTGAGGGTGATATGGCTTGTACACATGTGTGTGCGACTTTGCCACCACCATCAAAACATAACGGTGTAACGGTTCACCGTTTGTTGACTGCTTGCTTATGTGTATGAGTGTGTTTATGGAGGCCGCTGCCGAGGTGATACGGTGGCGTTGCTGGCGTCTTCAGTGCTCTCCAATTGGAGAGCGACTATGTTTTTACTCTGTTTTTGCCTCTGTTCAGAACAGCCTTCTGTTATAGCTATATCGTAAACTGTTAGAGCGCTGTTAAAATTGTACTCTCGCATGACGTAAGGGTGGCACGTAAGCGACTTGTATTTTCCACACATTTCGGCTTTGTCATATCTTAACATCTTCATTTTTAAATATTTTAAAATAATTTAAAAAAATACAACAATTAAAAAAATTATTATTTGTATTACAATCTTTTTTACTTTCCCAAAAATTTTTTATTTTCAAAACGATATTGAAGCAGATTTGTTCTCCAACGTGCAAAATTTTGAGCAGGGCTGATTGTCTCATTTTAAGGGCTTCCGGAGCTCGTACTCACTTTACTTTCTAGGTTCAGGTTGACAAGGTGGATTCTTTAGGTCGGTGAACCTAGGTTTATTTTATTATTATTTTGTTTCTAATTTTCTAATAAAAATTTGGTTATATGGGATGAAAAATTTAAATGTTGAATCGAAGTACATTTAAAAAAATGTATAAGAAACTTACATACAACATTAGGTCAACATTTTGGAACGATCCGATCACGGCCACTCTTACCGCCCATTGAGGACCACATTGCGAATGCGTAATTTTATTAAAATGTATTTATATTTATTATTGGATGGTGATAGTTTTGCACCAAAATGTATTTGCTGTATAAAAAGACGCCGTGTTAGACCAGCGATTGTCATGTAAAGCCCCGTTGCGCCCTCGGAGCTCAGACCCGTTTAAGATATACATTAAGCTGGGTCAAAAATTTTTTTTTTTTTGTTAAGTTCAACGGAACACTTTCTTATTTTATTGTCCTACGTAAGATAGTAGTTATGCATATATTTTGTAAATTAAAAAAATTAAAGGTTGCTACAGAAAATTTGAAAATTTTAAAAAATTACTTAATCAAAAATTTGAAGAAATAAGACAAACGTTTTGTTAGTGGACGGTCAAACTCAATATCAAATCAAACGATAATTCCATCAATTAAAGAAGCCTAAACAATTTTTTTGATTATGAGTTAAGATAAAAAGGAATCCAATAATGTTTCGGCAGATCTTGGATTTTGTGAAGTCCTGAAAGGCAGACATACCCACTAGAAAATATCAGCAAGTAAAGAAAAAACTGTTCCTCTTTGAAAAATATCAATCCCTTAAAAAAGGCAATAAAAATAAAGCCAAGCGAATTGAAGCCCTTAAACAAAAAAGAGTCAGTATGTCAAGGAAAAATTCATAGTCTGTTGATATAGCTTACAAAAATTGTTTTAAAAATTATCAAACCCAAGAAGAACAAAAACTTTTTACCAAAATTGAATGGAATCATTACAACTACGAGAAAAAAATGCATGTTAAATAACAACAACAAATAAATGCACTTTAGAGATTTAATTTTTTTCTGCCTTGACTAACACCACCAATAAAACAATCTAGGATCACAACTGCCCATAGATCACAATAGCCATGGATAACCTGTTTGGCTAACAGAAAAGCAGCTGTCGTTTTAAAATCAACTTTTAAAAGTGTTAGACAACTTTTCGACGTCAATGATATTAATTTTAACCTCGTTTATACACACTAAATTTATCATCATAAATGCCATTCAAAGTATGCTATATTATAATGGTTAAGTTTATTATGATAAATGCCCTTCAAAGTATGCTATATTATAATGGAACCTAGGCAACGCTAGAAATACCAAGGTCGTAAGTTCGAATCCTCTAGCAAACTAAGTTATTTTTTAAAAAATTTTAATTTTAGGTGTTTTAACCATTTATTTTATTTTTAAAATCATTTTTTGATCTAAATCGATTTTGTGGCCCTTTCTGATGCATATTAAAAGCAAAACAAATAAAGGGCACACGCCACTAGAGCAAGGTCGAATTTGTCTGTGCTGCCGCACACTCGCTGCATTACCTGCCGTTAACAACGTGGCTAACGATCAGTGATGTATGGATTCGATAGGCAGAGTGATGACTTGACCCCAGTAGAACTATAGGGTAATTTATTTTGTATAACTATGTCTGCTCCAACAATATGAATAAATGCGCAGTGTAAACTATGTATGTATGACGCTTCCATAACTGACTAGTTCAAATACATAATTATTAAAGCAAATAAAGTTTGCCTACTTTTAAGGGCATTTATCATGATACAATTTTGTGTGTATAAACGTAATAATAGATCCAATTTGGAGCAGTGCTTGAAACGAAAACTAAGACAAATTGACTTGGGGCTTTGAGTCTTGGGGCTTAAACAAATGGATTAAATGTTGGTATGTATCCCAGGCGCTATATATGGAGCTTGTATTGTTCTGAAAATTTTTTTAAAAAAATACTAAAGAAAGGTATATTTGAAGAAAGAACTACTAAGGCTGGCCTGTCGTAATTATATTTTGGAATTTGTTCTTGAAGCCTTAGATTACGTAGCTCTGAGGCCTTCAAGTGGAACTGATATTGGGAATTTCTAACGATTTAAAAGTTGTTGAACAAATATAAAGGGAAATGCCTTTAGATCAGTTATTTGTGATTTAAAGATTAATGAAGTTTAAAAGTATACCAAAAATGATTGCATTTTTAAGGAAGCAACTATTGTTATATATTTATTTATTTATGTACAACGAGGTAAAAGTTATAAACTATGAAGCTAGCTTATATTAAATAGCACTGGCTACGATGGGTTCGGCTTATATTGTTATATGTATTACACGGAAATACTTTACCTCATTATTATTTCCTTGGGGGGCTCCAGCTAAAGCAATTTATTCCTTAAAAATCTTTTTATTCAAGTATCAATTTATAATGTCTAAAAGAAACTTAAAAGCAAGACTGCAAATATCCAATATTTTTAAAGGGATTCAGTTCGGGGGTTCGAGCCCGTGTGGAGTCCTTGTGTTCTGGAACCCCTGAACCACAGGTTTTTGTTCTAACCTCGGCTCACTTGGCTCAAATGACGCAACGCTCATACAGATTATGATGCTTCTCTCTTTTAAGTAGATTTTTGGGATTACCATTACATTCAATGCCAAAAGGCCTAAAACAAAGAGCTAAACTCTAACTCATGTTTTTGAAATGAACCTTAGAATTCCGGGATTAGAAAATTCTTGCTTTCTTCGTTTAAAAAAAAAATTCGGAATTGACCTTCTTCTGACATCGGTTGGGATAACTTGGATTTATTGTCTATTTAGGCTTTTATCGCTACTAGCTCTTAGATAAGAAAGAACAATCTTTAGTGTGGAAAATGCTTGTGCTTGTTTTAACACCTTTCCAAAGCTTAAAAACATTGGTCAATAAATGTATTAAAATTTTATATGAGGGAGGAGACATCTGCAGGCCACTTTGACAGAAATACTATGGAAAACCAGAACACTTTAGCAAGAACCGGATAAGGACTATGATAGAAGACTTAACGGGGCACTGCACCACTGCACAAAGACTTCTGAGGTACTTCTTCACCCAGAAAAAATGTCGTTCTGAATTTATGTATGTCCGTGATTGAAATTAGACCGTTTTGTTCCTTAAATTTTAAGATAGTTTTGTACTTTTTTTCTTGAATTACGCATGAATAAGTCTTAAATTTTGAATCATAAAAGTTAGAATAATAATAAAATATTAAAATACATATTATTTTAAGTTAAATGGACCTTTTAATTAAAATACGAACTTAAAATAGAAATGGGAAGCTCCGAACTTAGTCAGCTCTTGAGATCGTTTGTACTTGAATTTTCCCTGTTTAAGTTTGAAATTCTTGATTTCTTTTCTGAGTGTAGGAATGAGGAGGAGATAGAATGGATCAGTATCAGGGAAAACCATTCTAACACGTTCTGTGCTGTCTGGCAAATTTGTTCCTAGGGGAATTGGCTTTTTTGATCGATTTCTTAAAAAAAATTTTTTTAGAGAAAAATAAAATAGAAAAGTTGCTGCATTCTTTGTTGTTGAGAAAAATTTTTTTTCGGAGTATGATATTTTGATATTTGTTTATTTGGAAATTTTTAAAACCCAAGGGTCAAACCTGCGATTTGATTTGTAATTCATTGCTGGGAAAATCTTAAGAAATTTCCATTACCACAAATACTTTCTCGGAACTTGTATGAATTACTAAATCTCCTCCCATTATCTTTTAACATATCATTTGCACTTGTGGTGGCCAAAGTAATGTGTTCAACATTTTCCGCCTAAAAAATACCAAACCAACTGAAATTGCAACATTAATTTCCTGTTTTTTATTTTTGTTGTGTGAGGCAAAAGTTCTTCAGAATGTCAATCATATACACGTCGTGAGCAATAAAAACAAACAAAAATTCAAAAGAAATGTTCAAAAATAAAAACGAATCATTTTTTGTGTGACTCTCAATCAACAAGTTGGCAGAAAACTAACGGAAAAAAAAACGTAATCCTGAAACTCTTGCAATGATCAAACGCACACACACACACATACACTCGGATATAGTTATGTGTTTGCGGTGTGTGGGCCGACGGGGAAAAAAAAACCAAACTCAACAACATAATAAACAATTTGTACATTAATTTTTAATGCGGTTAACATATGTTCTGACACACACATACACTCTCGCCGCTGTTTTGTATATGTATGCGAGTGTAAAAAGGTGGAGCTTCATAATTTTCTCACTTGACGGACAGAAAAAAAGAGAGAGAAAGAACGAGCGGCCGTTAAATGTTATTTTTTTTGTTTAGCTCTGCCGTCGCATTCATTTTGTATGTTAATTAGTTGCTGCTGCTCTTTGTTATATGTTCATGTATAAGTGTTAGTGCATGCATATGTGTGTGCTGCGCCACTCGCGTGGGTGTACTAATGAGCGAGGTGCGATGAGGCCTGACGCCTCATAGGTGAGAACATTCACGCGCATTGGTGGCCACGTTGCACCTGTTGCGTTTGCCTCATTGGTTGGCTTGGGCTAGTGACGAGGCGTAGGCGGCCATTGAATGAGTAAGCATTTTGGGTTAAAAATGGCTTTCCAAGGAAAAAAAAAACAATATTGCGGTAGATAATATAAGACAGACACACTAAACGATTAAGAAAACTTAAATTATTTTAAATTGCATTTATTTCTCAACATAATCTCCTTCTATAAAATTGAGTGCATAAGTACAAACCGCTCCCTGAGAGTCATGTAAACTATGTACGAGGAAAAAAGTAACTAACCCCACGGGGGTAGGTGTGTGAACCACGACTGTAATCCTGCAAAAATCCCAATCTAATTCGGTCAGTATGTTCGAAGCTTTCAGAAAGTATAAGATTTCTTAGAACATAAATCCAATAAAATATTAAATATACAATTTTAAGAATCAGTTGCATTAGGTCGGAATTTTCTGGAATTTTCTCGTATTACTTTAATCCTAATATTTTTTTTAAACCTTCTTAAAAAGTCAAGCCAAATGCTCTCCATTCACTTCTATTAACAGTGCTTGACTGCCTGGTCGTAAAACTTAAATGATCGACCATTTCCATCTTGATTTTACAGATTTTTATCGCCCAACTTAAACAAGGCTTTTAGGAAATCTATAATTCCTGTCGTTTACTAATTGTTTTATACCAAAAACTTCACTCAGATCGCTAAGTGAAATTAACACAAATTTCCCAAAGTTAGATGGCAACTATGAATATGCTTTTCAATAAGCATTTTCATTAAATCAAATACGAAATGAAAAACATAATACTTTTCTTAAATTATGCTTTGATGCAGTTCCATGTTTTTTAAGATAAAGCGACGCCATAATTATGCTTTGATGCAATTTCATATATTTAGCTTTTCTAACTGATGACGAGTTGATCTTTTTAAACTGAAACTTTTACCTAACAATTTCGGTTCGAATTTAAAACAATTTAGCAAAATTTACTTTACGATTGGTTTTAAAATGGTAACAGTTATAAAAGTAAGTGAAGAAAAGGTGTACTTCTAAATCCAGTAAAATACTCTAAGAAGACGCACTTACCTTTAAAGCGATTCCTTTGAAAAGATTTTTATTCTATCAGGCCTGTTCCGGTTTTCACTTTAAGGCTAGTATCCACCACTGCGGAAAATTCCTGTTAGGAATTTGCTATTTATTAAAAGTGTGTGGAACTCAACTAAAACAGTGTGACCAGAAACGGTAAAAAAGACCAAGAAAGGTAAAAAAGGCCTAAACGGTGCAAGGTCACACTTATTAATCGGTTGTGTTTTGTAAGGCGCTTTAATTTAAATAAATTAAAATTATGAACGAAATGGTCAATTCGGCCTAGCGACTGCATCCCACATATGTGCAGCCTTTGTAGGAGAATGTAGCATCAGAAACCTCTGGCCTCTTCAGCCACATTGTCTACACATTGTTCGCTTGGAAAAAGCCATAGAAAGCCGTAAGGCTCTAGATAATATCCAAAGTAGGAAGTATGTAGATGTGTGCACGGGCCGAGTAAATCGATCCGGGCTTATTACGGGCCTGGGCCAAACCACAAAACGACGAAGCCCAAAAAATACCCGGCCCTCTAGTGATAGCCAATTAATGCCATTCGTTGTCGTATACCCCAAAGGAATACCCCTAATATATTCAAAATAATACTAAGAACTTTGTCATCTGTAATGCCAAGTATCTTGGCAAGATGAATTTGCTGGTGTGCAGCAATAATAAAATATCAAATTATTTTATATAAGATAACGATATAAACCTTCTTTATTGTTTGCTCTCCAGCGTTGGAAATCCTCAATTCATTTTTATTGTTTTGCACCCAACATTTGCCTCCATCTTTTCGCCCATCACATCAAAAATTAATTGTAGAAAATATATTCCTGTGTTGTGCGTCAGAATTTTTAGCATCCACACACGCAAACGATAGGCCAACTATCGATAACAAACTGTGTGATTTCGTTCATGTTGCTGGATACCAATGACAGGAAAAGGTAAACCAAAAAATTCCTGGCACAGTTTTTTTTATATGAAGTATGCCAGGAATTTTTTGTTTTCGCAGTGCTGGATACCCGGCTTTAGAACAAATTTTTCAAATTCGAATGTGATACATGCATGGTCTCAGCCGCTACCCAACTTCATAATATCTAAGTGCCAAGTTTTTTCCATCATATAATCGGTAACTCTGTAAACTCAAGTAGGCTGCAAAATTTAAAAATTTTCGATTTTACTGTTAAAGCCCTCATTCCAGATGGAATAAAAATTTATTTCGGCATTATGCTTCATATAAATAAGACAGCTTTTCAAAAGCATTCAGTTCTCACAGTTTTTTAAAAGTGTTTCTATTCATATGAAGGATTGTGCCGAAATTAGTTTTTATGTCAACTGGAAGGACGCCTTTAGAATTAATTTCAGTACCCCCCGAAATAAAAAATCAAGAAACGGCCCTGGCTCCGATTTTTCAAAATAATATTACCGTATTTACTTACCGTCTTTCTTACTTGTTTTTTTTTTTTAAATTATCATACACCACGTTTATGTTATGTATTATTATGGGGTGAAGAAATGTATTAATTGTGTTTTTTTCTTCTTCAGGGACGGCAACAGTTATAACTTATATTTGACTCCGAGTATAACAGACCGAATATTAATGACTTTTATTATATAAAACAGCAAATAACAGTTAAAAAAGACTTTAATGAAAAAGTCAATAAATAACAGTTGTTTTTGTTTTATTACCCAGAACATAACAATTATAAAATTATTATTTTATTGTTTATAAAAAAAACAGTTATCGAAAGACTTTAATTATTTAACTTAGTAAATAAACCTCAATCAGAAATATATTTTATTTTATATTTTTTATTCACAATATTAAAAGTTTTCTTTGTATATCGCAGGTAATGATAAGGTACACCCAATCGATCATTCACGCAAAGAGTAAACAGCTGAAGCTATAAAAAATTAAAAGACTTTTATAGTGTGATTATATTTGTATATGTATTTATTCAGTGTTGACTAATGCTATAGAGACTTATTAATTATTGCATTAGTCACAAATAAATAAAAGTCTCTGAATGGGATTTATTTGTTGAATTTTATAATAAAAGTCTATCGATTTGTTATTTTTTAAGTAAAATAATAAAATTCTTTCATAATTGTTATACTCGGATAGATAAAAGATAAAACACTTTTATATTTAACTGTTATAGTAACTTAAAAAAACTGTACCTGTTATTTATTAGCTTTTTCTTAAAAAAAACTGTTATTTAATGAGTTTAATTATTCAAGTCTTCCAATAACTGTTATTAACTAATTAATAAATTACTATTATTAACTAAGTATAAATATAACAATAAAAAACTCTTATTTTTGACCATTACAATAAAAGTCAGTAAAAAAAAGTTTGTATCGATGGCGGAAAGCAAAACAAACGTTTCGTGTATTTATAATAATTTTACTACATAAACTTCATTGTTTTATTTCCATAAGAGTTTTATGAAAATACTTGTTATTTTCCGTTCCTGTTTTAGTCAGTTTTTTTAACATCATGAATAAACTGAAATATTTTTATATATATTTTCTTTCAAAAAACTAATTTAATTCTAAAAAATTCGAGACGGTAAGTAAAAGTACAAATTATTTTAGGGGTGGATTGGGTTTGGAACGGAACCGAATTTTCTTTCAGCACAATATATTGTTCTCAGTACTTATATTACTGCCTCCCGAAAAAAAGGATTGTCAAGGTACTCATGAGAGGCATTAACTTTACCTGTAACCTCATCATTTAACTTAAAATTATTTTTAATAAGTAATTTTTTAAATTATGTATAAGGACAGGGAACTTCATTTTGAGAATGTAGGAGATGAGGAACCGATTTGTAGTTCGTACAATTTTGCCATGGCAGCTAGGCTTTTGTGTGCAGGTGGTTTATCCAGGTAGAAAATAAAATTTTGAGAAAATTTGTTTCCATTTCCATTTTACATTTTGATTCAACGTTTCCAAGCTACCGCTTAAGATACTTCGAGTACACAAATATTCTGTGGTTCGGCTCCAAAATGATTTCATTTTGTCTAATTATATTTCTTTTGAAATCAAAAACGTAGACAAAACCCTGGACCTAGAAGTGCCTGGGAAGCCATCTAAAACCACAAGACCCAGCTTGAATAGCTTCGCACCACAAAAATTGAAAATCTTCCCACACTCAGCCCCGGCCAGACACTTGACTAGGCCCACCCTTTTCCAAGACCCCCTTTTTTCCCTACCACCCCTTCCCACCATTCTGCTCCGAGAGATGCATGTCCAAACCGCTCTACATGCATTTAGAAACAAAAATTTGACATTCTCCTGCACTTAACTGTCACATAAAGTGTTAAATGAAATGAGCAGCAGCAGCCACAAAAACGAGCCGCGACGGCGACTGCACAACACTTGAGATTGAGAGAGGAGCGACCCCAATGTGCATCACTCCACACCACCACCACCACCAACAATAGCCATGCCACACCACACTCCAGACCATTTGGAATGGACAAGTATTTATGCTGTCATTACTTTTGGTTCGGTTCGGTTTCGGGTTTTTAGAGGAAAAACGCCGCGCAAAGTTTACTGCTAATTAAAAATTGTGGAAAACAAGAAACATGCATGCAATCCAATACCCAAAGATCCCTTCGTGTTGGAGTACAGGACCCGCTGCCAACTTGAGATGTGTGAAAAATAAAACTGAGCGCCCTTATAAGTACGTACACTGACACGGTCTCTACCTCCCTGCCGAAAGGATTGTTTTCCCACCGAAAATCCACAAATTGAGGGGGGAGCCTGGCTCACTTTTAGGTTATCCGTAATTATAAAGTGAAATAAATTGATTTCTTAACGGCAAAAAGTTAATGACAGCCCGTTGTTGGCCTTCCTTCCGTCGATGACGTCAATTCGATATCAAAATAAATGGAAGTGCACAAAGTAAATGCACACTACATACTTGGTTATCAGAGGTTTATGTGGGTACCAGCAGCCGACGCAGCAAAGGCAAACGGACGACCAGGGACTTTGGCCTGATAGGGAATCGCAATTGAATTGCCCGAACATGATCGACAAATCCAATTTAAATTAAGAATGTGAGTGTTTTTTTTTCTTTCTTTCGTTTTGTTAAGTACTTGGTATAGAAGTGGGTGTGGACTGAGCCTGGGAAGATATATTTAAGCAAAATGCGGGATTTGGTTCGAAAAGGTAAGAAAGAACGCAAAATGTATTAACATTGCGACAATAAGGGCAGAGATATAGTTGGGAAAATAGTTAGGAAGATAAATTTGTATAATAAGGGTATTCAGTTTAAACAGGAGATGTAAGAAATTTTATAGAATACAAATGCAAACTAAGAATGTGAACCAATATGTTGGTGATTGAAGATGATTCAATTAAAGGTTAAGTAGAACGATCTGATTCGAAATTTCTATACATAACCCGGACCATTACAAAAGTGATATATTTTGTTATCTTAGAGTTATGCATTTCCATTCTCTTATTTAAAGATTGCTTAATTATACCCGCTACCAAAGGTAGAAAGCCTAAAATAACTAGATATGGGCACGGGACAGAAATTGAATCCCGTCCTGGCCGTCGCGATTCAGAAATTTGTTTTCCAGTGAATTTTAAAATAATCTCTCCCGTTCCGAAGTCCGAGTTCCGGCCCGTTCCTATGAGGCCCGTCAAAAGCCAAACCGGATCCAAATCGGCCCGGGCCCACCTTTACTCAGAACTTTCTTTAAAAGTTACATCATGCCTGCCACGAAAAGGTTCTGAACTTCAGTGAACGAATCCAAAATACTATTAAGTATCCAAGTTTCATCTTGTTTTGGTCCTGAGATATGTATAGTTCTCAATATAGATCAGAGTGCTTAAGAATAAAACATGTAAGAGAGCGAAATACCCTGCTCCATTGATTTTGTCTGTTTTTTTTAATAGGTATACATACACTTATTCATACTCGTACACACGCTGCCGACGCTTACGACGCCGCAGCCGCGACGCTGGAAATGCAATTTACAGACGTAAAGTTGCCTGTTGGGTGGAAAAGCATTTTTCTTCCAAATCTTTTGTGTTTTTTAAACGATCTCTAATGGTTTCTAAGATCGATGCGTTTATACAGACGGGCACGACTATATCGACTATATCCGCTATTGATGCGGATCAAAATATTCGGTAATTCTGGCTGGCCCCGAAGGGGACCACACGGTAGACCGTTTAGTCCTTAGTGAGACCGGGTTTTTTGGCTAAGGAGGTTCCGACTTAATAGTCCTTCTGGTGAGTATATATAAACGATTGCAAATTTTTCCTTTTGAATCCCTTTTTACACATTTTTATGCGTACAAGGTATAAATAGAGCGAAAGAGAGTGGATAAACTGAGAACGTACCTAGTCCCTCAGTTTTAAGTCAATCTGGTTAAAATTTGTCATATGGGCGTCTATTAGGAACCGTAGGGGGACGGAGAATGGGTACTATACAGTTGGGCTTGACTAAATTTCGTACTTGCTATATTTTAAGATTGATTGGATTTGAATCGAAAAAAAATCTGAATTCAATCTTTGAATTTGTTAAGAATTCAAGAATAAGTTCGATATTGAAGGTGTAGATTTGTGCTGAACTGTGTTCGAGCAGTAATATAATTCGATGATGCTACGAGCCCCCATAAAAATTTTTTTACAGCAAGGCTACGAGCCGGACCGAAACCAAAGAAGATTCAAGATTAAAGATTCTTTAACCGGACCAAGGACAAAACCCTTTAAATTAATGATCTAACAAATCGAACGTCTTCTTTTTAAAATTGATATAAAATCACTTTTTCAGTTACTTTTTACACAAATATAATGTTAATTTATCGGATAAATACTTCATCTAGTCATGTTTTGTACCCATATCCACGACTAATCAATCGTACTAAAGAATTGAACGGACACGAGAAGACCCCTCGATCCCCTTGGTCATATAGGGATCAATAGATTTCTTCGATCGACGATAAATAAACCCACTAAACACTGACACTTCGTGTCAAGTATAAAAATGTACAGATTAACTCTTTTCCCACCAAAAATCCGTGCCAGTCCAAATTTCTTGTAAACTTTACAATGAATAAATCAAACTTGACGTGTGCCAGGCACACACACCAATATCAATCCTACAACCAATAGCATCATCATCATCATCATTATTATCTGTTGTCATAACTGTCAATTGTTGACTTTTGTATCGTACCCAATTCTTGACAGGAGCCAAGGCCAAACGGTAAACTGCATTTGAATGCGCACGCACATTTATCCTTTCAAGCCAGAAACCTTTTTTCCATTCATAAAAACAGCTGGAAAAGATCCTTAACCGAGACTCACACACAGACAGAGAGAGCAAGAGGGCACGTGTGTATTATGTCGATTTGATTTTGTGGTTCGCTGTGTGTTATTCTTAAGCAGCCTAAGCCACTCAATAACGGTTTACCTGACAGCAGAGAACTGTCAAACTGCCCTCATAATTTTCGCCTGCAACTTTACCGTTTTCCCCTGCTTATGCATTTCAAATCAAATTTTCCCCCCCGTTCCCCGGTAATTTAATATTTTATTGCTTTTGTTTGTTTTACGCAAAAATGTTTACTTTGCATTCGAAGGAAATTAACGAAATTGAAACAGATACTAAAACTGAAGAGCACACGTCACAAAACCGCTCGTCAGCTGTGCAAATACTCAATGTTGAGTTCTCTTCAGATGGATGTAACATTAGCTGCTAAAAGGTTGTTCACGATTCCAGCGCATAAAAGGGATAAGTAGAAAATAGAGGAAACCGCAAGCCAATTGCAGGCAAGCCTCAAACTTTGATGACCAAAAAAATACAAAATAACTTTGATGAAAAAGCGGTTCAAAAAAAAAATTGCTTGCTGTTATTGAAACAATATTTAAAGTATAAAAATAATAATAAATCCCATTTCGCCGGCGGCGTGCATAACGAAAACAAAGGATCTGGCAAAGGACGAGGACAACGAGCGACGGGCGACCAAGTTTACCTTGATGCGGCCGCATCAGAGGACAAAGTGAACAAACAAATAAGCAAATGAACGCGCGCCGAAAAGCACAATAAAAATAAAAAACGAGATTGCGGCACGCGTCACCCGACCTACCCGACAGGACGAAACGAAGGCAGCGCACTAGCAAGCAAGCAATCGAGCAGCAAAATCAAAGCAAACGCAGGGTGTGCACCGTGGATCAAAGTGTTTTGATAATGTTTAAGAATTAAGCAGATTGAACTGGTTCAAAAATAGTTAGAAATTAATTAAAATATGAATTTGAAATTTCCATTAGATATTTTTACAAATCAAAACCCGGTTCCAAAACAAATTTAACCAATTAAAAAATGGGTTCACGATATTTAAAAAGTATCATTTCGATATTTAAATATTGTGGACAAAATATTTTTGTACCAAAAAAGTATTATCTAATGAATAAACAGGTCTTTTCGGTTCATTGAGGTATCATTTAAAACGTATAAAATTCTTCAGATCAGAGATCCCAAAACCCAAATATATTTATATAAATGCAACAAGTGTACCAACAACACCAAAGTGAGCATGGTTCCTCGTACAGCTGTTTCGTAAATCACCAGATTTCCTCATACAGCGAGGTTTTGCTGCCATCTCCAGAGTTTCAGTGGTCTCTCCATGCAAGTGTTAAGCAGGAATTTTGCAACCCAAGAATGTAAAACCGCCAAAAGCTGGAGAATGTTTTATGAACTGTTTGGGCATGTTTCATGAACATTTTGTTCTGCCTTCCGTTTTATACTTGTTAAAAGTGTTTATCGACCTTTCTATTTTAGAGATGGCAGCAAAACCTTTCTGATGAGGAAATCTGGTGATTTCCGAAACAGCTGTACGAGGAACCATGCTCACTTTGGTGTTGTTAGTACACTTGTTGTTTTAAATGTTATGGAAACATAACATTTACATGACCTCGAGCCGGCTAGTCCCACTTCTAAGCAAATAGAAAGGTCGATAAACACTTTTAACATATGTATAAAATGTATTTTTATAAGATTGAAAAAAAAATGTATTTCATTTTAATTATTACAAGATGTTGTGGAAACTTATTTAAGAATTAATAGTGAAAGAAGCAGCTGAAGTTGAAAAGTAAACAGTTCAACAAATAGAAAACGTAAAAAGAACCTAGGCAATCCCAGAAACGTCAGAACTTGTTTTTTTAAATAATCGTTTGAAAAACGCTTTCAGTTATGTGCTTATCGGTTATTCGGCTTCTGTTGTCGGAAACCACACTTTTATAGTCAAAGACTTTATTGGTCGAAACCAAGCGCTCCGGTGACACAGAGCTTTCTGGTAAAATAAAATATTCCAAGTCGGAAACCGATAACAATTTGTCTTTCTCTTGCATCCATTCCGAAAAAATATTCGATATACGATATACAGCGTTAGTAAAATATCCGATCGTATCGTTTTTTTGACATCAATATCGATATTCGATATATCGATACTATTTCCGGATTTTTCACCTCAATTGCAGTGGTCAGGAACTGGAATCGAGATCGCTTTTGTGACATCAATCCGTTCTCATATATTCCATTCCTGAAAAAACCCACGTATTCAAATTTCTACCATCCGTTCTAAATCGACAAATGATTAAAGAAAGATTGTTCTTAAAATTGTTCTTGAAAATTGACCGATATCAGCAACGAAATACTTTGTTAACTTAAGCGTCGTTGTTGGTATAAGAAAAAATGGACATACCCTATTATTGAAAACGAAAAATACTGTTATTGGTACAATTAGAACGGATATTTGATTCCATTAGGTAAGATATATTTATGGTTCAAGATAGGTTCCGAACCAGATGGAACCGTCTCAAATGTGGTCTAAGTCAGATCTCAGGACTTATTAAGGCTGTGAACTTAAACTTGTTTAGATATTATAGATATAACATTTTCTTTTGAATTTTGTGAACGAAACATATTAACACTATTCTTAGGAGTATGATTATTGTCAATGGAGGGCATTGAAATTCACTTATCTTAATCATGACAATTGTCCATATCACACACGCATCGCTAACGTCGGCTTCCACCATCAATTTTAAAATCTTGTCATTTCTGTTTCAAAAATAACGGTTCTTAAATCCTGGTTATTAAAAATGCAAAATTTTGGTTTCGGTTCTGGTTTAGAGTTTAAATCGGTTTTTTCGGTCTACGGTTCCGGTTTGACTCCGCGATTCTGTTACTTTGTTGTTTATACTAGCTCTAAGAACCATAGAGAATCAGAATTAAATGTTCCCATGTGTTCTACAAATCGCTTTCGACCCAATTACCCGATTTGTAGAACACATGGGATAAAACAACTTTGAACAATTAGGGAAAGCTATTTTTCTTGATTACGAAGTTTAAATATAATGTTTTTCCTCTGTCATAACACTTTCTTGACTTACTCTCTATTGGGGTTTGCACTGCCATAAGGAATCACTCTCTCAGATTGTCGGACCAGTCAAAGGTATTCAAAAATAATAAAAGTTAAGGCTTCTAAACAATACATATTTTCCCATATTATTTATTTTCATAAACATAGCATACTTTGAAGGGCAAAAATCATGATATTTTCTTTGTGCATAAACGTAGTAGATGATTAATAAGGTAGAACTGGTTGGCATCAAAATGATATCCATTACAAGCGAATCACTGTGCAAGGGTAAAGAAAATAACAACAAAATAAAACAAGTTCCAGTCACCTTTTTTTTTTGTTTTTTGGTGGTGGATGGTTTTGGCAGTCAGACAAAAGTCAGTCACATGTGCACTGAGCCACCTTTTGCAATTGCTCATCGAGATTTTTTTCACCTCAATTGCAGTGGGCAGGAACTGGAATCGAGATCGCATTGTTGACATCATCAGTGGGGGTAGTTCACCACCAGAGCAGCCCTCATTTCGCCTGCAGCTACTGCCGGCTGCTGTTGCTGTTGCTACCTTAGTTTGTTGTAAGTAATCACCATCATCAGCATCATCATTCTCGGCGGCAATGGGCGAGCGGCGGCGTCAAGGACAACTGGCGACAACATGTGCGTCATTGCAGCCGCCACGTTTACTCATTAGGTTTTTCTGCTTATTTTTTTGCCTATTGGGTGATTTTGCTTGAAATTATTGCGAAATTGCGCAGGAGGATTTGGGCCTGGCGTGGGAAGTCGATAAAGACTATACACATATATATATGTATACATATTTGGGGGTAGCTTTTACAGTTACACCTTCGCAGTTGATGGCCATATAATGTAATGGCGAAACGTGTGCTGTGTGTGTGTGGATGATAGCGTTAGTTGAGCAGCCACAACAAGCACCTTTATCGTCTGATGGGCAAGTGTGCGTGTGTGTGAGTGCGTGCTGAGATTTAATGATTAAAACTGACGGCAGAGCGCTGCCACTGTCCAGTTTGCCCTTCACTTAAGGGCTGCAAATAAAAATAAAAAAAAAACACAAAAGTAAACAAGACTTTGAATTAATAAAATGAATAAAGAAGTTGGAAATACCCTCAAAAATGGAGCTAACGTTAAGTAACAAAATTATAAAACATTTTGATTTCTATTAAAATTTTATCAAACCCAGGACTCAGCCCCTACCTCACTAGGCTTGCTAAGTTTTTTTCATCTATATAATCGATAAATTTTACTTTTTAGAAAATTCGAAAATTTAGAAATTCTATGATATTACTGTTAAAAATAGAAGGCTAACATTCTTGATCAGCATGACGAGCTGAGTTCATTTTCGTCTGTCCGTCCGTCCGTCTGTCCGTCTGTTTCTATGCTATCTCCTCCCTCAGTTTTGAAGCGATCTTGACCAAACTTTGCAAAAAGTCTTTAAATACAAATACGCTGCACATTTGTCGGAATCGGCTGGATCGGATGACTGTATCATATAGCTGCCATAGGAACGATCGGTCCAAAAACTAGTTCTAGTGAGAAAAACTTTTTTGTTTTCTATCGTAGCGTCCCCAATCTTGGTATATATTAGTCTTATATACTTTCACAAAAATTTTAAAAAATTTATCAAAATCGGATGACTATAGCATATAGCTGCCAAAGAACCGATCGGTCGGTCTAAGAAAAGTTTTTTTTTATGGTATACAATTTTTATTATCAATGATTTAAAAATTTTAAATATCTGATATATATATCCTATATATATTTTACCAGGTTAATCAGTTGGAGTAAAGTTTTTCAAGTGTATTAAAACTTCGGCGCAGTCGAAGTTATCTTTGCCTTCTCGTTTTCATAAATTGAATTTCGAGGAATTTTTTTTTTTCCAACTCGTTGGTCACACTACGCGATTATCTAAATTGTCGCTGTTGTTTTGATAAAGCTCAGCATCTTCTCTTCATGCCTTGCTGACCTACAACAGCTTCGAAAAAATTAATTAAAAACTGTTTTGATTAAGCTCCTTTTCTTTTTGCAGAATCAAATTTTGCGAATTAAAAGCAGTGTATGTTTTTATTAAGTAATTCAATCCCTTGATAAAAACCAGCATTTACGACTGTAATCTTTTACACAAACGATATTAGATTTACCTCCTTGTCTTCAATTCTATTTCATCTGTTTGCTAATGGTGTCTAGGCAGAAGAAGGGTGAGGTAACATTGTTTTCATCAATATTTCTCCAGCTGTTCTAAGTAAAATATTATCCACATAGGTTAACATAGGTTCCATTCATGTGCTGTAAGGCGCAACAGTACTTCTCAGCTCCGTATGAGCACAATGTAAAGGCTGAAGGAGTCATTACTTCTGCTTCTTCTTTCCACAAATTTTGTATGAAATTTCTCGTTACTTTGCAGGTCCGTATGGGGCTTCAGAGTGCAAAAAAAAAAGATTCTGTGCTTAAAATTGTATTTTTAGAACCGAACCCCATCATTAAGAAAAAGGGGTTCTGACCAGGCAGACCTGATACAAACATATTTTACAAAGCTCACAATAAAAACGTAAAAGATCAAGTTTTGTTCAAGTTTTCTCCCTTGTGACTTAAAATATATTAACTTAGACCTTGTATCTATCTATTCTAAAACGCCCAATAAGTCGGTTAAAAAACACGGAAGTTTTAGAAGTGCGTTTTAGCCATCCAACAACGGTGTAGATGTTAAGGCAAGTATGAAAATAATTGAATCCATTACAAAATACTAATATTAAGTGGCCGTGTGTGGTGCAATGGGTAGTGTGTGTGCCTACTGTTCGGGACGTCTCGGTTCGATCCCGCCTCGGAACATCTAATAAAAAGTTTTATCTTTGAAACTTTTACACATCTGGTCACCTTCACCTTGGGTAGAAAAAAATATATTTTATGTTTTGAGTACCAAGTATTAATTAAGTCCTGGTCGAACTGAAACTCAGACTCTGAGCACATTTTCAAAGATCAGATTTAAATTGTTTATAACCATTCATTTCCAGTTCCATGGAACTTGCTGTATGCCTAACAAAAGAGTATAAAATGCCATAAAAATAATTTTCATATCGAGCCTTCAGCTTGCCTGATATACGAAATGGATATGCGAAAGGTAAATAAATAGCCTGATGTCCTGCTGGACGTTCTCTATCTGTGCGTCTGTTTGCATTGTTGTGTGTGCGTTTGTGTGTGTGCAGCACGAGCCAGAAGTCAGAAGGTAAGCCTGTGCAGCTGATGCCACGCACATTGCAAACGGATGCCAACCAAAGTGCCGGAAGTTGCCGCAAAGTATGCAATGACTTTTTGTTGGAGAGGAATGCCAATTGGCAGCAAGCAACGGGGAGTAAGCGGTACACACTAGTTTGCCAAATATGCGCCCCGCATTCAGACAGCTTGCGCTTCGGCAGCCCGTATGTCAGCATTTTGCAACGCGCTAATCTGTCACGCTCGGTGTCCCTGCTCCTGCCTCAAATTCTGAGACTTTACCTGCGCAGAACCAAAACCAAAACGCACACCTACCCCCCGCTCCAGTGTGTGCAACCCTCTTCATTTACGGTTTAGCATAATGAAAAGTTGCTGATGATGCCGCATCTGGGCCATGGGCATAAAATGCAATTTAGGGTTGCAAACCGAACGATACGATAGCGACACGGGGGTTTTAAGCGCGACACCTTTTGGCAAGAGCAGGGTTGGGCAGAGGGGGGCGGGGGCACAAGCCAGGCCACATGCCCGGCGCATGCAACGGACCAGCATTAATCCTTCTGTTACTCTCGGTTTTCGCAATTGTTCAATTGTTCATGCCTTCAGACCTTAGGGGTTGGCGTCGTCGATTCAAGGTATTCAGCGGCATTAATGCACATTTGTTGCCAGATTTCAATTTTGATTGATTTTGATGGCCTTCGACCGGATGTGAGTGAATGTACCACTGAATGTTATGCTTATGAATTATGAGTTTAACATGGACTATGGTGTGTGGCCAAGCCTCCTAAGCCGGCGTTAAAAGTCAAGTAGCAGATGTATATGGAAGAGCAAATGGAAAATGGGTTGGATTAAACACATATGAACTGGTTCGATATTAAATATAAATTGAATAATATAAATAAGGTCCCTTATAAATTTAATTCTCCTTTCAGTAAGAGAGCTTACAAAAACCGAACATGTGTCAAGTTTAGTTCAAAACTAATTACATTAAATTGAAATGAAATATTAAATTTATTTTAAATAAATTTACATTTCAATGAATATCTGAAATCCTACATAAAGAATTAAAAAATTATAAAAAATAAATTAATGATTGATAAATCGTGCTCTAATCTTCACTAAGGCTGCAAACCTGTAAAATTTTGGAATAGGTTCGGTTTGGGGGTTCGAACCCATGAGGAATCTTTGGAATCTAACAAAATTGTGCAATTCGGTTGCAAAGAAATGACGCTATACTCATTCGGACTACGACTCTTCACATTCCAAACCAGAGGTCGAAAAAAAGATATAAAGTCAATCCCGTGTTTTTGAAATAATCCTATTTCGAGCTCTTCAAAACAAGGACTCCGGGATTGGAAAATCTATTTGTACTTGGTATGGGAAAATGTGGAATCGACCTATTTCTGACATCGGTTGGGATATCTCCGATTGGTTTCTGCTTAGACATTGGCCGTGTTCAGCAGAAGAACTTGCTCCCTGATCAATGATATATTTCTTGGTAATACATATAGCCTACTTTTCCTCTTCTATTTAATATGAAAATAATATGGAGAATTCCAAATGTCAATTAAAATAAGACCTCCCAATAGTATGCTATATATTAAGAGCAGTTTTGTTAAGCTGATCTTAATCTGTAGATCATTTGTCCTTATTTTTACTTTGCTTCCATACAAAAGTCTTTCTGTTGACTACGCGCAAACGCTTTGTTTTTTTTTGAAAATTTGACCAGTTTTAAATTCAAATCAACTAATTATTGGTGATGACACTTTCGGAGCCTAGAGGGAATCGATAAGTAATTCAGTGTTGTAAAACAAAATAACAATTTTTCTTGGGGCGAATGCCGTAATTTTTGACAAATGTAAGAAATTTTCCTCTCTTTTTTCTTAGAGAAAATCGTATGGCGGAAATGTTGACATTTCATACATTTTTGTAATTCTCAAGAAATGTTGCAACATTTCTTTGGTGGAAATAGGCTATTAGATTAGAAAGAACAAACTTTAGGGTGGAAAATTATCTTACTAATAATATCTGGAACAGGTTTTAAGACCTTTTCAAAGTTTGAAAACAATGGTCGATATATGTGTGTTTCCTTGAAAAATTTCGGAAATATCTTTAACATCATTCATAGAATTTTTATTTAATAAACGTTAATTGCTTTTTCCTGCAGTCGAAAACTTAATTCTGAAAAATTTATGAATATAATAAGTGGCCAGGTACGGGTTCAGTTTTGAGGGATCAAAAATGGATAAGCTTCGGATCATGATCCGGTACTGGCACATCGAAAAACCCAGACCCAAACCGAATTTCAGGGATTCGGTTCCGATCCGGTTTGCAGCCTTGATTTTCACTTTTAACACAAGTTGTGGATTCGGTTTCTAAACGCAAAAGTTGGTGCTTCGGA
This sequence comes from Lordiphosa mommai, assembly GCA_018904225.1. Taxonomy (NCBI): domain Eukaryota; kingdom Metazoa; phylum Arthropoda; class Insecta; order Diptera; family Drosophilidae; genus Lordiphosa; species Lordiphosa mommai. Next base: position 331,308 of record JAEIFT010000134.1, read on the forward strand.
ATGAAAAATTTCAAAATCCGGCGACATTTGAATCTGTAATAAAAGAACTAATCGACTGTGCCGAAGTTTTTAATACACTTGAAAACTTTACCCAACTGATTTAACTGGAAAAATATATAGACGATATAGTTAAAGATATTTTAAGTTTTAAATGCAGATAATACAAAATTACTACATATATCGGAAAAAATTTCTTTTTTAGTAAAATTAACACATTTTCACGACCGATCGGTCCTATGGCAGCTATATGCTATAGTCATCGATTTTTATAAATTTTTAAAAAATTTGTAAAAGCATATAAAACATAATATCTACCAAGATTGGTGACGATACGATGAAAAAAAAAGTTTTTCTCACAGAACTTGTTTTTTGACCGACCGTTTCTATGGCAGCTATAGATATAGTGTCCGATTTTGATACATTTTTCCACAATTATGTGAAATCACATAAAACTATCATATACCAAGATTAGTGACGCTACGATGGAAAAAAAAAAAGTGTTTGTCACTAAAACTTATTTTCCGACCGATTGTTCCTATGGCAGCTATATGATATAGTCATCCGATTGAGATAAATTTTTCGAAATTGTGTGGAAGCAATAAAACTAATATAACGGATTGGAGACGCACGAGAAAAACAAAAAGTTTTTCCCACTAGAACTAGTTTTTGACCGACCCTTTATAGGCAGCATATGATATATCATCCGATTTTGATAATTTTTTCACAATTATGTGGAAGCATATAAAACTAACATACACCAAGATTGGCCGCTACGATGGAAAAAAAAGTTTTTCTAACAGGCATGGCAGCATATGATATAGTCATCCGATCCGGCCGGTTCCGACATATTAGTTGCGGCAGTAAAAAGAAGACTCTGTGCAAAATTTCAGCCGATAGCTTTAAACGAGAGACTAGTTCGCGTAGAAACAGACAGACGGACAAACAAGCGGCAAGAAGTTAAGGTATTAAAAAAAATAATGCTTTTTGCCCCTCAAAGTATGCAATTTTTTTTTAAGAATTATTCATTAGATCGAAATAATTTATAGTCAGTTATGGCAGCATCATGTACAATCCACATTCTGCATTTACTCAGATTGTCGAACCAGTTAAAGGTATACAAAAAAATATATTCCTTAATTATTCTTAATCAAAAACAAAGCATACTTGGAAGGGCAAAAATCATGATTTTGTATTTTTGCATAAACGTAGTATTTGACATTTTTAGAATATTCTGATGAATTTTGCCATTCAATTCGCATTAATGTCTAAATTTAAAAATTTTTAAAATTAAATTTCAAAAACTATCTGTTCAGTTTAAATAAATGGTTTGTGGATCAAATCAAACCGCGGTTTGGGTTTTGGATTTTTGAGACAATATTTTTTTTCGTTTTTAAACAAATTGATGTAATTTTCACGGATTTTAGTAAAACTTTCTATAATGTTTTTTACTCTCTATTGGTTATGAAATTGCATCTGTTGGGATTTCCCATAGCTCTTGGATTTCGTTTTATCTCCAGTCTCGAACACAGAATGTGGTTTTTAAAAGTAACGGAGAGAAACGGTATTTGTGACTTCTGGAGTTCCCCGGGGAAGCCATCTAGGACCTCTTCTCTTCGTGCTATTTATTAATAACTTGCCTAATATGATTAAGCATTCTCTCGCTTTCTTGTATGCAGATGATTTAAAAAGATTTTTGAGCCATATAATTTCATAATATTTTGGTACATTTCCTTTGATTTTATTAAAATTTCCTTTTAACCTAATACTATTTTGGGCACGCAGGCTAACCCTTCTGTTTTTGCTACTCCAACCAATGCCTGGCATCTCAAATTCGGATTGTGATGATACTGGCAGCTGGCATATCCCGCAGCCAGGTCAGGGATATGGATACGCATCGACTGCATTGCAAATGCTGCTGCTGCTCCTGCGGCTGCTCTTGGCACACGTTACAGTTTTTGTTCACCTTTTTTGTGTGTGTTGTGGCAGAGGGAGGGGCGTGACTGCTGTCAGTTGAGTGGGCGGATAGCAGATTGGTTTTGTCTGCACTTTTTTAGTGGTTTTTTTGCAGCTCGGTGTGTGTGTCTGTGGTTTTGCTCAACATTTATGGTATAGTTTCGGTTTTTGTTGGCTTTTTTTCTCGGAAATGGCCCATTGCACTTTGGCTACACTGAAAGGCATTTAAAGCGCATTTCCTTTGGAGTTTGAAACTTTAGCTACCGTTGGGGAGATTTCTACGGATAACTCAATTGCATTTGGATTTCAATTTAATTTTTATTTTTGATGGTATTTATTTACAGAAAGGGGTTGTTGTACAGCTTGAAAGGTAAACCGATTGTTGAAATCTGCGCCTGCAACCCTCGAACTCCAGTCCGCTAATGACACTCAATACCAACCTGGCGGAGGATGATAATGCAAAAAAAAAAAGAACGCTAAACTGGTTTAATGGTGGTGGCTAAAGCTAAAGTAGGAAATAAAAAAAACGCCACAAAAGAAAAATTTAAATTAGATTAATTGATTGAAATGCGCGCCGGGCGTTTGGCAGCCTTAGGATCAGGGTCTGACTCTGTCTGGGTGATGAGGAAGGCGGATATTGTCACAGTTGTTGCATGCCTGCCATGTTCTCAACTTGTTTTTTGTCTTTTTTTTATAATCTTAGCTGGCTCTTTGTAGCCAGAGGTGTGAATAATGCGGCTTGCGTTTAATGAAGCGGAAGTCATCCGGCTGCAAGTCGTCTGTTGTACGGGGACACTACAAAATTGGTTTAGAGAATGGCAATGGACATGGTAATAGAATTTAAGAATATATAAAATATTTAAAGAATGGTAATGGACATGGTAGTAGAATTTGAAAATATTCAAAAGAAGTGCATAACTCACGAAAACTGGAATGGGATAAAGATGTTGTTGATAAAAATGCTCCTCCAACACTTTTGTAAGAGGTGTGCGGATTTATTTCGCGGACACTAAAAGACGAACGCCTGCATCTCAAAGTATTTGACCACTGTGCTCTCGCGAGGTAAGAGAACGTGACCAACCAGGGATTTTTTTATTTTGTATATTGTTAATAGTGCTCTAAGGCTTAAATTTGCTGTAAATTGTTAAAAATTTATATCTGTTTTCTATGAACAGCAAGCAGTCTCTGGTCATCAACTAGGGTGGTTTTCTATCGAGTATTTTTTAAGGGGGTCTTCTACCTTTGAAAATGTTTTTGTTCAATTTTTTTGTTTTGCCTTATTATTATAGCTTGGACATTCCCCTTTCATCTCCTTTAAACCATTTTCAAATATTCGAAAAAGTTTAGCAGATCCATTTTAGTGGAGCAATGTTCTTGCTAACGTGAGTATTTTTAACGTTGCTCAAAACTTTAACCGCGTATTTCTCGAAACCACGTTTTTTGACCTGGTAGCCATGATTGGGCCAGTTTTACTAACCGATTTTGATCAGCCATTTACATGTACCTCAATCATGAAGATAAAAGTTGTCTACTATTTTTTTTGACTAAACAACAACAAAAAAACTTCGAAAATCAAAATTTTTTTTAATTTTGTAAATTTAAAAAAAAAAAATTTTTTTATGATTGATTAATTAGGAATTGAGGGCCAGAATTACATCAATTCTGATATTTTTTTTGATTTTTCTATTTTATAAATTAATAACACAAAACAAAAAACCAAATTGAAAAAACTCTTATGGTTTTCCCTCCAAATTTTTTTTAAAAAACACTCATAAAACGCTCGTTAAAGGTAGAAGACCCCCTTAAATAAATTCTGGAGAGAAAACCATAGGAGCTTTTGTTAATTAGTTGTTTGTTTTGTTTTATTTATTTAAAAAAATAATGTTAGAATTCGAGGGCTGTTCAACAAGTTATCGGCCTGCCAATTAAGGTCTCAAAAAAAAGGGGTGTAAAGGTGGTAGCCACACTTTCGGAACTGCATGTTTAAAAGCCATTATTTTTTAATGATATATTTTGGAATGCTGAACTGAATTGAATTTCAAAAATTTTTGTATGGATACGTTTTTGAGTTTGAATTTTTTTTTTAGTTTTTCGGAAGGTACCCATACCTTTTAAGCCATATCTCGAGTTAGAAACTTCAGATGGAGTCAAACAAGGTTTTAAGCAAAATGGTATGCAATTCCTGATGATCTAGTAGAAGAACATTTTCCAATAGGTTTAGTAGTTTGAAAGTTAAAAGCAAAAATATATCGAAAAAAACATGTTTTTCTCAAAAACGTGAAAAATTTGATTTCTAAAATCTGTAAATGGCTGAAAATTAAAATCAAAAAATGTTTTTTTTTTACGCTCACGAATAATGGTTTTACGAAGAAAATAAGGTATTGATGACGAAAATCTGTAGATAAATAGCGAAGTTGTGAGCAATTTTGTGAAAATACTTAGAGTGAAATTTGACTATTTTACGTGTTTACTGAAAAAAATTTTATTTACTTTGCTTATTGCTCAATGTACGAGTTCCAATAGAAGCCAAATAACTAACACGAAGAAAAATAAAAATATTTTCTAAGAAAACATAATACATACACTGAAGAAACGACCAATTGCTCAGAGCCCTTTATTTAACCATACACAGGAAAAACTCAAGATCAATTTAATCTTTGCTGGTTAAACTGATCTTTAAAAATAACAAATTTTTCATACTTACAAAATACCTTAGACGTTTGTCCATAAGAGGTGCGTGGCGCGGTGAAAGAAACGAGAAGGCAAAGCTAACTTCGACTGTGCCGAAGTTTGAATACACTTGAAAAACTTTACTCCAGCTAATTTAACCGGTAAAATATATAGAGGATATAGATATCAGATATTTTAAATTTTTAAATCATTTATAATAAAAATTTGATACCATAAAAAAAACTTTTCTTAGTAAAACACATTTTTCGACCGATCGGTCCTATGGCAGCTATATGCTATAGTCATCCGATTTTGATAAAATCTTCCAGAATTGTGTTAACGCATATAAAACTAATATATACCAAGATTGGTGACGCTACGAAGGAAAATAAAAAGTTTTTCCCACTAGAACTAGTTTTTTGACCGACCGTTTATATGGCAGCTATATGCTATATTCATCCGATTTTGATAAATTTTTCCACAAATATGTAAAATCATCTAAAACTAATATATACCAAGATTGGCCTGACGCTAAAATAGAAAATAAAAGTTTTTCTCACTAAGACTTATTTTCCGACCGATCGTTCCTATGGCAGCTATAAGATATAGTCATCCGATCCGGCCGGTTCCGACATATTAGTTGCGTGCAGAAAAAAGAAGACTCTGTGCAAAATTTCAGCTCGATAGCTTTAAAACTGAGGGACTAGTTCGCGTAGAAACAGACAGACAGACGGACAGACGGACAGACAGACGGACAGACAGACAGACGGACGGACGGACAAGCGGAAATGAACTCGGCTCGTCGTCCTGATCAAGAATATATATAGTTTATGGGGTCGGAAATGAATATTTCTATGCGTTACAAACTTCTGGGCAAAATTAATATACACTTTTCAAGTGTATAATAAAAATATTTTCTAAGAAATACATAATACATACACTGAAGTTAGACTGTTAGTACTTGTACTCAATTGCTCAGAGCTCCTTTATTTATCCATACACAGAGAAAAAAAAAGCTCAAGATCAATTTAATCTTTGCTGGTTAAACTGATCTTTTAAAAATATCAAATTTTTTCATACTTTACATAAATATTCTCTTAGACGTTTGTCCATAAGAGTGTGCGTTGGCTGACTGTGTTGAGGCGTCAATCCATTCGTGTTAAGTGCAAGGTCTCGAGTTCGCCTCAGACAAGGCAAAGTTTTTTTTTTTTATATAAAAGATCGTATTGATATTTTTATCATATCAAGTTAATCTTCGTCATATCGGAGTGAAATTGAAATGAAAAAATGTGGAAATGACTGCCATTTCATATCAATTTTTTTCTCTGTGTAGATATTCTTTACCAATACCTTATTTTCTTCGTAGAATTGCTATTTGTAAGAACAAAAGAAAAGAACAATTTATTTTTATCTGCTGCAACCTTTTACAGATTTTAGGAACAAAATTTTGCACGTTTTTGAGAAAAAAATAGATTTTTTCGAAATATTTTTGCTTGTAGCTTTTAAACTACTAAACCGATTGGAAAATGATCTTCAACTAGATACCTTGCTTGATGACATCTAAAGTTTCTATCTCGAGATATGTCATAAAATGTAAGGGTACCTAGCAAAAAAACTAAAAAAAATTCTAACTCAAAAACGTATCCATACAAAAATTTTAGAATTTCGTTTTTGAGCTCACTAATCCAAAGTTCATAAGAAAAAAATAACAGCTTCAATGGGTCTTTACTTTTTTTTATTTTTGTAAACTAGTGTTATCAGAATTGATGTAATTCTGGCCCGTACCTCAATCATATTTTGTAATATTTTTTTGAGAGATTAGCGGCATTTGAAAAAAATGGATTTTTGTAGTTTTTTTTGTAGTTTAGTGTAAAACAAATAGTAAAAAAATGTTGTTGCTCTTGATTCAGGTAGGTGCCAGAATTTTATCAATTCTGTGTCGATTGCAACATGGCTTAACAAAATCGGTTCTGTAGATCTTTCGGAATCTTGGCTACCAGGTCAAGAAACGTGGTTTCGAGAAAAACGCGCTTAAAAATTTGGGCAACGTAAAATATACTAAATAAGCTCGGCTTGGCCTTTTAATTAGCGGTTTTAATTCTAATTTTATGATTCCATTAAATGAAAAAGTATTTCCCACAATTCGGACATTTGCATCATAATTAGCTTTTCCAGTGTGTCAAAAATGTAAATTTTTCATAAATTGATTTATGTATACATATATATATATAGATTCCAACTCCTTCATGATCCTAATGAAGTGCTCCATGCCAATAAGCTGTCACACGCTGTTGCCTTCTCTGGCTGTTACTTAGTTGTGCGGCTGTGGGCTTTTGGTTTTTTCGGTATTGCTGCCGCAGCAAACAGTTCATAAAAATGACGCGACAAAAATTAATAATATAAAAAAAATAAAAGAAAAACCAACAACTTGAAATGCCTTTTAAACGAAAAGCGCGTGTGCGTGCCTGAAGCGCGGCTCAGGCTCAGTCGTATCTGTCGGATGCATTTTTGTTGGTCTCGGTGACACATGTGAAACGGTTGGCAGTTTTTTCCACTGCCGCCGCCGTATTTGCAAAAAGTTATTAATTTTAATTGACTGTTGTGTAATGTTGTCGCTCTTTTGTGCACATTCCGCGCAACACTTCACATGCCCCCTAAAGAAGTCAATGTCCTGGCGGGGCGGATTGGCTTTAATTAAATACACTCGCACACCATTTGACACTTTGGGCATGTCGTCATTTTGTAGCTAAAAATAGCTGACAAAAGCGAACTGGTTGTAAGTAGTTGCGTTTATACAAAATATATTGTTGTAATTAGCAATTGTAGAAACTCGGACTGGGCATCTTTTGCATGCTAATTGAGGTATGCGCCGACCACTTGTCACATTTTTGCCATAATTTTAATTGTTTAACTAATAATAGGCGCCACTTAAATGTCAGCCATAGTTAACGTAATGCATTTGCTGGCGCCAAAAAAAAACAAGAAATGAAAACTCTGAGACAACTTCGACTGACATTATCAGCGAATCTTTGATGAAGACAAATGATAGGCGGCGGGGTAAACATTGCATTTTGTGCATTTTGTCTAATTAATGAGAAATACATACCAAAGCTACGCTTGGACTTTGCACCCGAATGGGCAGTGAGTAAGTAAATGATGCTCAGTGGGTCAGATGGGTGATGAGCGATGGTAGCGATATGCCCGCATATTTTAAAACCAATTTTTGGTTTTACTTTTAGTGCACAAATAACATGGCCAATTCAGATTTAAATATAATTCTTAAAGACTCTGGCTCAAAATGTTTGTTCATTCATAACACAGGGACTGAAACGCCCTTTCATTGTTAGCTCGAAGCGCCGCGATGCGCCTCTCTAAACGCCGCACGGCAGGCGGGCCCCAGCATAAACAAAGTGTGAAATTTGTACCTAAAATAAAAACGTGAAAAATGTGTATGAAATGGAAGAATGAAAAAAAAGGATATACCGTGCCATGTCTGCATTTGATTTCCGTTGGCCTGGCCAGGTCGAGGCCATGCCCTCTCCAGTTCACACCTCAGAGAACAAACCGAAACATCCGTAGATATTTCACATGCCGTGGCAAACATTTGGCAAACACATGTGCACACACCCAGAACTGAGGTCTGGTTTTGTGTGTGTGTGTGTGTCTAGGAGATGCGCTGATTGTGTGTGTACCTACGCCTTTTGGTCACTGCTGTTCCTGTCCTTTGTGTAAACAAATCAAATGTGCATGTTTGTCTGGTGGAGTACGAAGGACTCACTCAAAAATTGGCCAAGCGAACGTCTTTGTCAACATCAACAGCGCCAAGCAAATTGCCTTTAAACTGCCAAAGCAATGATAGAACAGAAAAAAAACACAAACAAAAAAACTAAGCTAAAACTTTTCCAAATCAGCTGAAATTATGAACTTCCGTTGAGCGGAAGTTCATTTTAACCCACAATAAAAGTTTGCATTCCTCAATGGCGGGTGCGTACATACATTCATACATATAACTATCCAAATATATCTCCATGTTCATGTGCAAAAGTTTTGAGCTTATATAAGAGCATAAAATTTGCATTATTCACTTAAAACAAACACACACACACACACACACACAAACTGCAGCACGCACAAACAAAGCGAAAGTCCCTTTGCCTTTTCCTGTGCAAAACTCTTTTTGCACAAACAAACAAACAAATATTAAATGCAAATAAATGCGCAAGAAAATTGCAAGCATCGTATAGAATCAAGCGAACGAGCTCGCATATAAACCAAATAGTGAAAAAATATTTTAAAAAGCCATCGATGGAGGAAAATCAGGCGATGCACATGAGCAGGTTCGAATCTAGCTTCACTGGCGCCCTCTATAAATAAATATAAATAGTGTTTTTAGCAACAGATACTGATCTTATTTACAAATATATATAGAGTTTAAGAAAATTTATTTTGATAAGGGATTAGTCCCGAAAAGCATTTCGTTTTCGGTAACGATTTCGGTACGTTTCGAATAAAGTGTTTCGACTAAAGGTTTAACTTCGAGTCAAAATTTAATTTGGGTTTTGGTTCGGTATACGTATTGGTACATATAAATTATTATTTTACGATTCGAAAAAATTAAATTGTTGAATTGGAAATAATGACATTAAAAATATATTTTTTATTGATTTGATCGCAGTAGTATTATAATATTTTGTGTATTTTTTAATAAATACTAAAAGGAATTTAGTCCGCAAAAAAGCGTTAATTTAAAAATACTAAAGCTCCTCGCCCTAATTGTTCTTCTCTAAATAAAATTTGTTTTTTAAAACCAGCAAAATATTTGTTTATTTATTTTGAATCAAAATTTTCCTTACCTAAAATCAGCCGTTTTAGCACCGCCAAATTTAAATCTGCGTCATTGATCTTCCTTCTTTTTGGATAAATTTGAGCATGTGCTCACTACGTTCCAACATTTTTGACTATATGTACCACGAATGGTACGTGCTACGATGGAAAACAAAAAATTTTTCTATTAGTAGTTTTTGCTGATCGTTCCTATAGCCTATATGATATAGTCAACCGATCCGGCCGATTCCGACAAATGTGCAGCGTATTTGTATTTTAAGACTTTTGCAAAGTTTGGTCAAGATAGCTTTAAAACTGAGGGAGGAGATAGCATAGAAACAGACGGACGGACAGACGGACAGACGGAAATGAACTCAGCTCGTCATGCTGATCAAGAATATATATACTTTATGTGGTCGGAAATGCTTCCTTCTATGCGTTACAAACATCGTGACAATTTTAATATACCCTCTGCAAGGGTATAAAAATAAATGTAAATTTAAAATGGGGAATTCAGTGTGACCAACAAATATTTTTAAAATTTTATTATTCTTTTTAAGTTAGCTACTTTGGAACATACCATGGTAATATTGGTTGCAAATGCTTTAAACGATTTTATTTAAATTACCCTTTTTCAAACTTTTATATTTTTATACCCTTGCAGAGGGTATATTAAAATTGTCACGATGTTTGTAACGCATAGAAGGAAGCATTTCCGACCACATAAAGTATATATATTCTTGATCAGCATGACGAGCTGAGTTCATTTCCGTCTGTCCGTCTGTCCGTCTGTCCGTCCGTCCGTCCGTCCGTCTGTACGTCTGTCCGTCTGTTTCTATGCTATCTCCTTCCTCAGTTTTAAAGCTATCTTGACCAAACTTTGCAAAAAGTCTTTAAATACAAATACGCTGCACATTTGTCGGAATCGGCCGGATCGGATGACTATATCATATAGCTGCCATAGGAATGATCGGTCCAAAAACTAGATCACGTGAAAAAAACTTTTTTGTTTTCCTTAGTAGCGTCACCAATCGGGGTAAATATTAGTTTTAAATGCGTCCACACAATTCTGAAAAAATGTATCAAAATCGGATAACTATAGCATATAGCTGCCATATAAATGGTCGGTCAAAAAACTAGTTCTAGTGGGAAAAAACTTTTTTGTTTTCCAAGGTAGCGTCACCAATCGTAGTATATATTAGTTTTATAGGATTCCACACATTTCTGAAAAAACTTATCAAAATCGGATGACTATAGCATATAGCTGCCATACAAACGGTCGGTCCAAAAACTAGTTCTAGTGAGAAAAACTTTTTTGTTTTCTATCGTAGCATCACAAGCTGTGGTATATATTAGTTTTATATACTTCCACACAATTCTGGAAAAATTGATCGAAATCGGATGTTTATAGCATATAGCTGCCATAGGAACGATCGGTCTAAAAACAAATTCTATTGAGAAAAACTTTTTTTTATCAATGGCAGCGCCTTTTGAAAACTGCAATGGTATTTAAAACATCGGCGTATCCGATGTTAGCCTTCTATTTTTTTAAATGTTGTGTATTTTATCTAGCTTTATGGATAACTACTACTTGTATAGTCGATAAACCGATAATTGACAGGCATTTTCTTATAGCAAAGATCCAAACAACGTCAGGGAGCTGCTTTCAAATCGTGGTTTAATGTGTAAGGAAGTCGAAAAAAAGATATGACAAACTTTTACGTTTTTCCCCTTTTTCGGGCCCTAGGAATCGAACATCAATCCTTTTTCGAGTTATCACGATGGCTTCAAACAATTTTGTTTTTATTTTTCATAAGGTTAAATTTTTTTGTAGATTGTAAAAAACTAAATCTGATTCCCGTGAAATCATAATAAATAGATTTAAATGTCCTATAATTTACTACATCTACAGATTTTCGATATCATTGCTCATTCAAAAGTTATAGATCAAATCTGTGAATGTATGAAATTTGACGAAATTTAAATCTTTTTATTAAGATTTCATGAGAATAAGATATATTAAAAATATAACTTCGTAAAAACTTTATAAAATAATGTTGTTTGAAACTAATTTCTCGAAAAAGTAATGATGCAGTTGGATTCCTAAGCCCCAAATTGGGGGAATCCCGTTCAAGTTGGTCATGTCTTCTTAATTTTTTGAAAAAACTATCACTGTGTAATCAATAAGTTATTAAAAACAGCTATGTATAATATTTCTTTTATCCAAGGCTACAATCCAGTATAAAACAGAAGACCGTAGAACCTGTTCGGGTTTTTGGTCCCTCGAAACGGACCATGATCCAAACTTATGAGCTTCCGAAGCAGGACCGGAAACGGATCTACTCGGTAAGAAAAAAGGTGTGGTTTAAAATACTACTGAAATCTCATTTTAGGATTCCAAATAAATTTAATTTGGTTTTAGACGGAAAAAATTAATGCATAATGAAATTTCGTGGTAGTTTCCACGACCAAAAAATATCCTGAGATCGGAGTGGCAGGTCTGCTTCATTCAAATTATATTTTGTAAGAGAATTCATTTAAAGTTATTTACATACGTTTTGATAGAGATGGCATAAAATTAGTATGACCTAATTTCGGCTTACATTTCCAATGAGCCAATCTGCCCAATTGGAACGCGGATTTGGAACACTAAACTTAAATCAAATTAATAATTAATACTTATATACTATTATATACTATTTCAGACTTCATTTATATATGTATATGTAATAAAAATATGCCGCTTTTACCAAACACATAATATTGGATCGATGCATCGTCGAAGAAAGATGCGGCTTGGAAATCATATTTAAACTCGAGATATTAATTTTAAATATAATACACGTAATAATATATTCATTCTGTAGTTTTTTTTACTTAAGTATTACGATTTAATTGGGTTCCAAATACAAATATCACAACTATTTCGAAATTTTTTTTAGAAACATCAACCCAGCCTCGGATACTCAACCCCTTAACCCGATGACGACCTTCAAATATCCATATATTACATTTCTTAATATAAGAACTAAACTGTCTTAAAAATGAAAATTTCAATTCCAAATTTGATTAACGTTCAGAGGTTTCATTTCTTAAATTTTGGATTGACATTTTTCGAACAATTTCATATTTCAAAAAACGATTTTTTTCAAGAATTAAAATTTATTTCCATTTAATTGGAGGAGTCTTATTTAGAAAGGGCTTGGACATTTTTAGAAACAGCTTCTCCCAATATATGATATTTGGTAAGCAGCTTTATTTTAATGATCAAAAAATTTGAATAGACAAACAATTACTCGAATACGTACTACTTACCAATTTGAATTAAAAATAAATGAGATTTTACATTCAAGTAAACAAAGATACAGAAATTCTGAATTTTTTTCTATATATAAGACAAATTAATTGGTTTTCTATGTAGCCAGAGGCCATAGCAGCCAGCGCTACTTATTTCCTATATATTATACTTATTCCTAAGTATACTTAAATCTAGTATGTCTGATACAAAAAGCAAAAAAAAAAAAAAATTTTTTTTTATATGAATTCGGTAAAATATGGGCCGAACCAAGGCTCAAACCTAACCCTTAGCATAAAAACCTTCAACCTCAAATTATTGAACTTAACCATTGGTAAATATTGGTTCGAACCCGCGATCCGGACCTCCACAAAAAGTGATTGTGCTTACAGTCTTAAAACAAGTTGATTTTGCTCCGTTTTCAGGGACAATTTATACCTTATCTGGGACCAAAATATGCAAAAAATATGGACCTCATATTCCAGGAGTTCGGGCATCGCAATACAGTCATTCGTTCATTTCAGTCTTTCGAAAAAAATGGAATTATAAAAGTTTGTATTGACAATATTGCTTTGAACACGAATGGAATGGCGTTTCATTACACTGCACCATCGCACTCTCTTGTAAACACACGTCTAAGTTGCTACTTATATTTAACTGTGCGGTGGTTAAGTTAAGTTAAATTATGCTCTTTTCAAGTGTTTCAAATTTATCCGCTACGAAATAGTGAGTTCTTTGTATATTAAGAACTTTTCGTGTACGATCAGAAAAAAACTGATGCAAAATATTTTTAAACACGAACAAGGAATTCCAAATGATTTTGGACTCCTTGTTATTGTGAATCAGAAAACTTGGGCTATCATGTCAGCACGTTCACATACGTGTATATACATATTCTTATTAATAAACATTCACATACCCCTTAAGTCATTTGGTATCAACTGCAACGCACTTCAAGACAGGCAAATTGCCATTAAAGTCCTTCAAGAAGTTCTTTTCCCCTTCTTACCATCCACCCGCACACTTCCTCCAACTCAAAGTTATAAAATGCAACGTTTTTCTAGTTTTCGATTTGAAAGACAAACTTTTGCTGTTAAACTAACAAATACCAAAGACAAACACACACACACACACACACTCGCATACAACGACGCCAGTCAGATTCACAGTCAGATTCCGCTTCCGATCCGGGCCAGGGCAGCACGCATGCAAATTGCTCTCAAGCCTTCGTGAACTGAGCACATTTAAAGAATTTATAGTTTTCTGTTATTTACCGACAGGAAGTGCAATTCACAAATCGTTAGCTCAACCCAAGACGTATGTAAATCGAACGCCTTTGTTGGGCCCAGGATAAGGTATCCTGACTGTAGCCATCCACAATAAAAGAAAACTTATAATCAACAGCTTTGGCGGCTTAAAACTCTTGGCAAAAACTATTTCACATATCTTGTATGTGTGTGTGTGTTTATGTATCTTTTACTCGTAAGTATCTTTTTGCCCAAAGGCTGGCGAAAGTTTTCGACGTTCCGTCGTTGTCGTGCAATTCCCCAAATGCGGCCCGTGTGTGCATTTAAGCCACTTTTACTGAAACTTCACATTAATTTCAATTTGCTGCCAGTAAAAGTTTTCATGCACGTCCGCAAATTGCTTTTGGGTCCCGAAGTGAGTTCATCGATGTGGCTGAGGAGATTGGAGAAGGTGAGCCATATAGGAACTTTAACACTTTGCGGTTAAGAGTTGGCTTTTGATAGGTAATGCCGGGCAAAAGAGCGCCACAACAACAACAAAAAAAGGCCAAACTTAACAAATCAATAAACTAATTTGAAAGTAGAGGAAGGAAAGTGGATTTTCTAGGTCAAAGACATTTCTAAGATCTAATGACAACAGATATGATATCGTAATTCTATTTTTCCAAAGTTTTCAATGTATTTTACTAAACTTATTTTATGACTTGCTTTGATTTGTTTATCAAAGTGCTCTATTGGCTAACTTTTAGAAAATTTTTTTTGAGCTTTTTAATAGTTTCTGTTTTTGACATATTCTATGCATTGAAGGCAGTTTGATAAGTCAGTGATTTTTTTCAAAGAAATTAGTGGTTCGGTTCGATTTAGAATCGGTTTGTATTCCTGCTTTATACAGTCAAAAATCGAATATATACCCAATCGGAAGACTTGCAAGATTACGAATAGTTATAGATTTCTTATCTGTTCAACTATTTTCACTACTCCATAATCTCTTCAACTGCCATCCCCCCACTCGCTATTCCCTGCCCTTCTCACTCCTCAAACAAAAGCATATGCATCATGCTGCAGTAGCAACAATAACATTTCAGGCAAAAAAGGTTTTTAATTTAAATTTCTTGACTTGACGTGTGGCATGTGCCGACATCGTCGTCTTTGTGTCCCTTGATGTCTGCGTCTGCACAAATGTGGGCCAAAGAAACTACCCACATATACCCACAGACTCACACTCATTGGCCATGCACAATTGACGCTTACATTGTTCTCAAGAATTATTATGTGGTTTCCACACATGAGCATGTGTGTGTGTTTGTGTGCGTTCCTACCCTTCCTTATCAGTATAGCCGCACTTAGGTACAGGAGAATGCCCTCCCAAAAAACGGGTTACAATCTCACAGAAAACATATCAAAATTTAAACCTTTTCCGCGTCGGAGGTGTGTGTATGCTGCTCCTTGCCCTGCGGTCTCTAAGCCTTCAGCAATTAATAAACCCACTCGAAGAGCTTGGTGCTCATGTGTGAGACATAAATTTCAATTTTATTGGCCTAGGTATATAATTTCTAAGCGAAAACTTTTAATTGTAATTAATTTAGAAAATTCTTAGCTGCACGGGTGGTCTGCCCTCTATGGCGTGAATTTTCAAGTGCTGCCAAAGTAAACACGGGGGCAGGCTATTTCTGCCAGCGGATTGGGAAACATTGAAATGCAATGGCAGCATTTTGTGGCATAGTTCGGAACTGCCTGAGCCAGTTTTTGACTGACGTTATGTTTGTTTTGCAAAAAGCCAAACGCCATGGGTGGGCATTTGGAGATGGTTTTCTCTCGCTTCGCTTTTTTCCTTTCTGTTCTGTGTGTTCATAATGAGATTTGGCCCTGAAGGCTTGCCAGGTGCAAAATTAAGTGTTGACTTTGGCACTAGTAAAGCAATGAACTTGGACAGGCGAACATGTGACAAGGGCAAGCAAAATCAAAAGCATTTTTAAAATATACATGAGGGCAAAAAAAAAAAGAATCATCCCCAAATTTAAAGTTCTTAAAATTTTCAGATTATTTTGTTTTAAATGCTTGAACTACGTATAAATTAATTCAAACATTAAAATTAAAAGCTAGAATGAATTATAAATAAAACGAAAATATAAATTAGACATTTGGTCAAATATCATTTTAAAACTATAAAATTTTATTATAACCATTAAAATATAAATTTGGCTTAAGAAAATATATTTTTAAAAAGCAAAAATTGCTTCCAGGAAAGAATACCGTTACTGGAACCGTATCCAAAACCGAAATAAACCGTTTAAGGCACATATAGGTATCGGAGCCGGAACCGATATTACAAAATTTTTTTTGATAGCCGTTTACCGTTATAATCGGAACCAAAAAACCCGGAAATATATATTTGTTATAATTAAAAATCAGCAGGATTAATAATAAGTAACCGAAACAGTACGGGTATTAGCGTTTCGGTAAGGCGCTACGGTATAGTACGGGTATTAGCATTTCGGTGCGACGCTAATACCCGTACTGTTTAGTTTTCGGTAAGACGCTAATACCCGAACTGTTTCGGTTTCGTATTATTAATCCTGCTGATCTTTAATTATAACAAATATATATATTTCCACTGAGTAGAGATCAAATATATATAGTGACATATATATTTAAGCCAGTAATACACTCAGGAAAAATTTTAAATGTCAGAAATTCGCCCTAAAAAATTGTTTTAAAAATATTTTTAGTAAAAGAAGAAATTTTTTTAAAAAGCGGAAATAACTTTTCTTTGGTTCAGATCGGTCTAAATATAAAACGAGAAGGCAAAGTTAACTTCGACTGTGCCGAAGTTTTAATACACTTGAAAAACTTTACTCCAACTGATTTAACCGGTAAAATATATAAAGGATATAGATATCAGATATTTAAAATTTTTAAATCATTGATAATAAAAACTTGATACCTTAAAAAAAAATTTTCCTAGTAAAACAAATTTTCCGACCGATAGGTCCTATGGCAGCTATATGCTATAGATATCCGATTTTGATAAATTTTTCAAGAATTATGCGGAAGCATACAAAACTAATATATACCAAGATTGGGGACGTTACGATAGAAAACAAAAAAGTTTTTCTCACTAGAAGTAGTTTATTGACCGACCGTTTTTATGGGAGCTATATAATATAGTCATCCGATTTTGATAAATTTTTCCTGTATTATGTGAAAGCATATAAAACTTACATTTACCAAGGTTGGTGCCGATACGATGGAAAACAAAAAAGTTTTTCTCACTAGAACTAGTTTTTTGACCGACCGTTTCTATGACAGCTATATGCTATAGTGATCCGACTTTGATAAATTTTTCCAGAATCATGTGGAAGCATATGAAAGTAACATATTCCAAGATTAGTGACGCTACGATAGAAAACATAAAAGTTTTTCTAACTAGAACTAGTTCTTAGACCGATCGTTCCTATGGCAGCTATATGATATAGTCATCCGATCCGGTCGTTTCCGACATATTAGTTGCGTGCAGTAAAAAGAAGACTCTGTGCAAAATTTCAGCTCTATAGCTTCAAAACTAAGGGACTAGTTCGCGTAGAAACAGACAGACGGACAGACGGACAGACAGACAGACAGACAGACAGACAGACAGACGAGACAGACGGACAGACGGACAGACGGACAGACGGACAGACGGACAGACAGACGGACAGACGGAATTGAACTCGGTTCGTCGTCCTGATCAAGAATATATATACTTTATGTGGTCGGAATTGAATATGTCTATGCGTTACAAACTTCTGGGCAAAATTAATATACACTTTTCAAGTGTATAAAAAATGTTTATATGTTTTTCTTAATAATAAAGTTACTTACCAGATATGAAATATTTGGAAAAGCTGTTTCTGAAAAATTTGCTAGCCATATCTAAATATAAATCTTCTTATTAAATGGAATGGATATCTAATCTTATACAAAAATGCTCTCAAAGATATTAAAATTAGAAATTGTTTATAAAAATGTTGGAAATGAAATATCTTAAATTTAATCAATCTACGATTTAAAATTTAGTAATATTATTTACAATTTTAAGAAAGTTCTGTACTAATCTTTTCATATATAAAAAAGTTAATGTATGTATGTTTTTTTATTTGAATGTATATTTATATAACACTAAACCGATCTTCATAAAATTTTTACATTATGTTCATGTCGATCAGAAAAGAGCTCCGAACCCGCTGAACCGGTACAAAACAGAAGCCTTCTCTCAAATAGAATTCAATTTAAAAACTTGAAAATTGGTGCCTGGGTTAATAAAATAAAGTGAAACATGTTGCCGGTTCAACACTAATTCCGAATCCGATTGAACCGGTTCAATAGTGGTTCTGAGCCTAATTTTTCTGAGTTATGATTTTAAAATTCGGTTATACAAATATATAGATCGTTAAAAACTTGTTTAGAGCCATATTTCAGAAATTCGGTATGTTGGTTAAATGTAGTCAGATATTTTCCCAGTTCAAATATGGGTCCGAACCAACCTATACAAAATTCGCGAGGAAAGAAAAATTTGCTGTGGTTCTGAGTTATATCTTAAACTATGATCATATTTAGGGATATAAATAATATGAGATCAGGATTTTTAAAAACTCTTTTTATGCTGCATATTCTAAGAACTCAATTATAAGGTACAGTATTCATTATAATATTAAAAAATACACTTAATGCTATTATGCTGCTGCAATCAAAATTCAAATGCAAATTAAATTCGGGTACCATATTGGAACCGAACATACCGATACGACTTTACAGACTAAGGAACAGTCACTGCGAAAGACTTTTCCCAGTGAGCGGGGCCAAGATGGGTTTGCTGGCTTACCTTAAAATAAAAATCGATTTTAAAATATGTATATATAATTTATTCAAATAGTCAAACTGCCCTCTTTTGTCAACTTTTAGTTCTTAGCGGAGTATCTCTTTCACTTTCACCCCTCATCCTACACATGTATGTAAATGTTTCTCACAAAATGTCTTTATCACTTGAAGACTCAACAAAACAACTCGGACAAAACTTGTCTAATAAGTTTGCATATCCCGCAGGATATAAGGGAGCCGCAGCTCACGAGTTGCACACAACACGCATATACATAAACCGGATTATAAACTTGACAGGCGACAACTGTGTGCCGTGTGTTGGAGCTTTAAGGTTTCCCCAAAATGAACAACTCAGCTGGGACTGGGACTGGACCGAAAATGGTTGTTAACCAAAGACAAATTTCTTGGGCTTAAAGGTGGGGAAACTAATTTATAAAATTTAAACTGGTCGACTTTCAAGCTCATTAAGAAAACAGCCTAGTTTTAGTCGTTAAACTATTAAGACTAATGAGGGTTGCCCTACCCCACTCTCCCCCCTGCCAGTGAGCTATTTCAATGCATATTTATTATAGGATTCGAGTGAATGATTTCATTGCCAGCAGCTGAGACTCATCTGCACAAGTCACGTAAGAAATGTCGCCATGTGGGCGTTCTGTCATCACAAGGTGCCGCTATGACCGGTCTGACTCTGAACTTGAAGCCTCAACTCAACTGCAGAGCTAGCGAATTTCAGCACGTTTCGCATTTCGGGACTGTGTTTGTCTTGTGCTTTCCGCGAAATATTTTTGGGTGGCCAAAAAAACACAATTCTTCAACGAAATCCAAACAAAAGCAAAGATTAAAAGTTGATTTTGTGGTGTGGTGCACAGGGAACAAACAACAATACGATATGGGAGTCATTTCCGCAGTTTTGAGCTTGAATAATACTTCGATTTGCTATACTCACAAGGCTGCAAGCAGCTTCTGAAAGAGAAAGGGAACCTTCTTTGCTAATGACCTTTCAACCTGCGACCGACTTGATCAGGACGAGGGGTTGAGTCGATTGAGTTTGGTCCGTCCGTTTGTCAGTCTGTTTCTACGCTAACTAATCCCTCTGTTTTAAAGCTATAGAGCTGAAATTATGCACGCAACTAATACACAGAGAAAAATATGACGTTCTAAAATCATGACCAAATGTTCATGATTTCGTTCTATTTTTCCGTTCATGAATTATTAACTCAACTCAACCATCGTACAACAAATATAAGTAGCATCTTAGACATGTAGCAACGAAAGCGTGCGATGGTAGAGGGCGCTAAGATGCAGATCCGTTTGTGCGTTTGAGTGCAAGGTAATGGTCCCCGAGTTCGAATCCCAGACGGAGCAAATAGCTAACTAATACTCATCGTTTTTTCTTTGTTCTTCAAAAAGAAATAAATAAATCAAAGAGGGAATATAAGCTTTTCTGGTAAGGTTTTGGGGTGCGTGAACAGCAGAGAGGAGAGGAGGAGGAGAGAGAGAGAAGAGCCCCCTATTAGAGGAGAGAAGGGAACCCAAAAACCGTTATACACCAATCAATATCATCCCATCACACCTTTCCCGATGATTGCTGTGTTACTAAATTAAGCAAATTTTTATACCCGTTACTCGTAGAGTAAAAAGGGTATACTAAGTTCGTGCAAATGTATGTAACAGGCAGAAGGAAGCATTTCCGACCCCATAAAGTATATATATTCTTGATCAGCATCAATAGCCGAGTCGATATAGACATGTCCGTCTGTCCGTCCGTCCGTCCGTCCGTCCGTCCGTCCGTCTGTCTGTATGAACACCTAGATCTCAAAGACTATAAGAGCTAGAGCTACCAAATTTTCAGTGTAGATTTGTATTATCTGCACGCAGATCAAGTTTGTTTCAAATTTTTGCCACGCCCCCTCCCGCCCCCGCAATTTGAAAAAAACCTCATATCTCCCACAATTTTGAAAATAGACTGTTCAAGCCTTTTAGACATATATCTTAATCATTATTACCTATCGATCCGCCATTCATCATTTTTCGATCAGATGAACGATAGAAGAGTTGCCGCCCCCGCAATTTGAAAAATACCTCATATCTCCCACAATTTTGAAAATAGATTATTTGAACCTTGTAGACATATATTTTAATAATTATTACCTATCGATCAGACATACATCATTTCCTGATCAGATGGACGATAGAAAAGTTGCCGCCCCCGCAATTTGAAAAAAACCTCATATCTTCCACAATTTTGATAATAGACTGTTCAAACCTTCTAGACATATATCTTAATCCTCATTACATATCGATCCGCCGTACATCAATTCCCGATCAGATGTACGGTAGTAAAGTTGCCACCCACGCAATTTGGAAAATACCTAATATCTCCCAGAATTTTGAAGATAGATTATTCGAACCCTCTAGACATATATTTTAATCATCACTACCTATCGATCCGCCATACATCGTTTCCTGATCAAATGAACGATAGAAAAGTTCACGCCCCCGCAATTTAAAAAATACCTCATATCTCCCACAATTTTGAAAATAGATTATTTGAACCTTGTTGACATATATTTTAATAATTATTACCCATCGATCAGCCATACATCCTTTCCTGATCAGATGAGTTGCCTCCCCCGCAAATTGGAAAAAAACTCATATCTCCCACAATTTGGACATGTTGATATCCTGAGTAACGGGTATATCGAAGTCGAGCAGGGCCGACTTTAACTTACGCTCTCGTTTTTTAAAAATAAGAACAAAATGTTCATGAAACATGCCCAAACGGTTTATAAAACAAGCACAAAATGTTCACGAAACAAGCCCAAAAAATCCAAAGTGAGAACAAAATGTTCATGAAAATCGTCCCCCAATGTTCAGGATTTGAGAAGAAACGTGCATGATAGACTTTCGTCAACGGATCTTCATGATTTTGGTACTTTTAGAACGGATTTTTTTCTCGGTGTATGTTGGAACCGCCCGGATCGGATGATTATATCTTATAGCTGCCTTCGGAACGAGCGGTCGCAAAATAGGTCTTAGTAAGAAAAACTTTTTTGTTTTCAACGATACCTTTCTTATACTCAGTAGTTATAAATATTATATACTGTCACAAAGTTCTGCAAATGTTGGTCCAAATCGGAAGACTATATCGAGCCCTAATCGCAGAAATAACGTAAGCGCAAAAAAAATATTTTCCAGGAGTCTTTTTTAGATATGATTGACATTGCTGATCATATTTGCATTACCAGAATTTTAATCGAAAAAATGGCGTTAACGTTGTTTTTGCGGTTAGGGCTCGATATCTTATAGCTGCCATAGGAACGATCGGTCGGAAAATAGGTCTTTGTGAAAAAAACTGTCTTGTTTTCAATAATAGGGTTCTTCAACTCAGGAACTATATATTTTATATGCTTTTAAACAGTTGTACAAAAAAAATTCGGAAGACTATATTCTATAGCTCCCATAGGACCGATCGGTCGAAAAGTGTGTTTTACTAAGAAAAGATTTTTTTATGGTTAGCGTGATCAAATTTGGATTCTTAATGATTTTGAATTTATAATTATCTGACATCTATATCCTATATATATATTTAATTGGTTAAATCAGTTGGATTGAACGTTTGCAAGTGTATAAAAAATTCGGCACAGTCGAAGTCAGCTTTGCCTTCTCGTTTTGTGAATATTTCAATGGGTTCCTAGATGGCTTAGGTTCACAATTGTACTCGGTAGTTGACGCAGGAATAGGCTTAAAACCGGTTTAAAGAGTGGTTCAGAGAAGGTGAGTAAATTAGAGTTTATCAATTTACTGTTTTAAGATTGGTTCTGAACCAGATTAAATCGGTTAAAAAGTGACTTAGAGCCCTATCTTAGAAAATTTTCTAGTTATCATCTTATAATTTTGTAATATGAGGTTTTTTATTTTCTTGGATACAAACTGATTCTGAACCAGTGTTAAAAGTGGTTCGGAGCCATATCCAATTGGAACTTGAAATTTAATGTGTATGTTGATAATAAGGAAAACGCCTTTTCACTGATCAGGTTCCAAACCTGATTAAACTAGTTCAAAAGTGTTTTAGAGCCATATTTCAGAAAAATATTAAAGCTAATTAATTTGAAATTCGGTGGAGTTAAATATTTTCCTGGTTCAGAGCAGGTTTTGGATCCAAACAGGTTCAGGGCCATATCTTAGGCAAAATTTATAAGCTATGAACTGAACATTCGGTTCGATGGTTGTTAACATGGAGTCAGAAATTTTACAGTTTCAAGACTGTTTTCGAACCAGATTAAACCGGTTCAAAAGTAACTTAGAGTCATATGTCAAAAAAAATATGAAGCTATAAGGCATCATTCCAGATGACAAAAAAAATATATTTCATTTGAATAGATACGTTTTTGAAAAGCTGTGAAAGCTTCTTATTTTTCCAGGAATAGATCCGGTTCTGAACGTGTTTAAAAAGTGACTCGAAGTCATATCTCAGAAATAGTTAAGCAATAAGCTTAAAATTTGGTCTGTAGGATAATAAGGATAAGGTAATTTTTAGATTAAAACTTGTTCCGAAACGGTTTGTGGAAAGCGATTTTCTGCTGGTTCTACTATTGTAACGGATCCTTAGGCTGAAAGACTGGAAGCTGATCGATTAGGTACCGCTCAAAAGAGTTAATTTCACCCTTCTTAAGAAAGCTAGCTTGTTGTACAATCCAGCAGGGTGTAGTAAGACCGAAAACCGCTAGAAAAAGCTAGCTTAAAATACAAATCTGCTTAAGCATAGACTTTATCTGGTCACATTTGATTTGTTAAACTCTTTCATAAATTTCGTCGCATTTGTGGGTTAAATGTAGCTTGTAATTTTCCCAGATTTTCCCTCCACTAATGCAAAACCTTAATGCGGGGGCGGCGAACTTGGTCCCAATCACCTTCCAGCGTCATAAAAATGGAGAATAAAAATAAAAACAAAGCCGCCACAGCTAGCGCAGACTAAAACACAAAAAAAAAAAAAAAAGTAATGAGCGCTCAGATAGCGTCGAGAGTATCTTGAAGATTTTTATTTCTTGGAATAATCTAGCGGGCACACGACTAATCTTCATTTAATTTCATTTTGCGCCAAGCAAACTGAAATTGAAACCGAAATCTCATTGGAATCAGAGACGGAGTAAACGACATACCTCAGCCTCAGCTAGAGCAATGACTGGCAAGGACAGTGTAAGGACATTTGGCAGACTGCAGCGTTTCATTGGCTAAGCGCTGGCGTCGGCGTCAAGGAGATCAAAAGTATGCGACACCGTGGCTTAATTCGATTTTAACAATTGCATGGCAAATTCACCCGGCCAATGGCGAATGACTATCCCCCGCCCCCTAATTGAACGAGGGGAGAGCTGGTGCCTGGTATTGCTCCTTTGCTTGAAGCTCATAAAATTAATCCGACGTGTGGCGCCGGCATCTTTGTCAGCGTCTTCCACAATTTGAATTTAAATGTCGCTTTGCTTTTTATTATTTCTTCTTCTTTTTTTATTTGCTCTGTTAAGCTAAATAAAAAAGCGAACAGAACGAAAAGAATTGAATTAAACGTGTCCGTGTCCTTGTCTTTGTTTGGCTCAGCTCTGTGAGCTCTCAGCCCCACCCCCTTCAGCACAATCTACGCATCTATTGAAAATTTTATTGCTTGGAATAATTAGCTGAATTAAGCACACAAATTAATTGGCGCCATCAGCCGAGCGAACATATGTGAAGGAAAATGGAAGCAACAAAAAAAAAAAAAAACTTGCAAGAAAAATTCAAGCTGATTTAGTTTTATAGGCATCTGGGGCTAAGCATTTGGGCTTGGGCTAATTTATGAGAGAATTTTCGCTTGTTTGTGATATGTGTGTGTTTTAATACATATTGGATGTGTATAATCGTTGGTAAAGGGTGTTTCTCAAGAGGTTCCGTTTTCCAACTGGGGTTTAAAGTGACATTAATTGGTAAGATATGGCAACGCTATTGAACATTGACCTTATGATTGGCCGAAATAGACGATCTAACAGATCGGAAGTTCACAACAAGTAATACTACGTTTATGCACAGATTAAAAAATCATGATTTTTGCTCTTTCAAGTATGCTATGTTTTATAATTATGGAAAATAATTTTTTTATAGCCTTAACACTAATTATTTTTTTATACCTTTAAGAGTGAATGCACAATGTAGATTATGTATAATGCTGCCATAACTGACTATAAATAAATAAATATTTCTTAAAAATTAAGTTTGCATACTTCGAGGAGCAAAAAGCATAATTTTTTCATAGCATAAACGTAGTATAATAATGACGGTCAGGATATACTGTTCTATACTCTGTGCCTGCCTAAGTTCATATATAACTCATTACTTTTATATGGGGCGTCTCACGAACTGTGTAAAGTGCTGCCCATCACAGTTTTTTGATTTGCTGAAAACTTAACCAACGTGTGTTTGTTCGATAAATAATGCTGATTACTATATATGTCGAGTCGATATAAACATGTCCGTCTGTCCTTCTGTCCGTATGAACGCTGAGATCTCAGAATGGTAAGAGCTAGAGGTTTAAAATGTATGTAACCTATAATTCTTATACTTGTAGGCAGATCAAGTTTAGCTTTAATTTTTGCCACGCCACTTGCCTTCCCCGCAATTTGAGAAAAACCATATATCTTCCACAATTTTGAAGTTAGGTTGCTTGAATCTTCTAATCATATATTCTACACATCATTACTTAACGAGCCCTCATACATCGTTTTCTAATCAGATGAACGAAAGCAGAGTTGCCACCCTCACAATTTGGAAAAGACCTTATATCTCCCACAATTTTGGAGAAAGGTTGCTTGAACTTTGTAGACATATATTCTACTCATCATTACTATTCTAGCTCTAATACATCGTTTTCCAATCAGATGAACGATAATAGAGTTGCCAGCCCCAGATTTTGAAAAACACCTCAAATATCCCACAATTTTAGAGTTAGGTTGTTCGAACCTTTCAGGCATATATTTTAATCGTCATTACTTTTCGATCCATCATACACCGTTTCCAGATCCAATGAACAATATTCGAGTTATAAGCAAAACAAAAATTTACGCTTGGCAGCACTGGCCGTAGTCGTCATGGGTAGCACTTGCACAGTTTGTGTGACCCTACACTTTAAAGTTATCAGTTATATACAAACAGGTACAGAGTATATTACAGTCGGGCTTGACCTACTTTCTTACTTTTTTTAAATTGTGGTGATGGCTGGAAGCTTGGACAAAATATAAAATTAACTTGATCTTCCTGCTTATTACCTTCAGCTCTTACCATCTCTAAGAACTCTTCGTTTATACTTTCAGTCTATATCGACTCGGCTGTTGATGCTAATGAAGAAAATATTTAAATAGTTCTTTATAGGGTCGGAGATGCAATATACAATTCGTACCTTTGGTACAGATTAATATAATTTTGGCTATGTCCAAGGCGCCTTAACCTCATTTCTTTGTTGCATTTTGCAATTACAATTTATTTAAAATTACAATATTTTTCTCCTTAGACTCTAAGTACAAAATCAGCACTTTTTTGTATATATCCCAGTCTAGTTCCAACTAGGCTCTTTCTGTTGTTTCTCTAAAGCTGGTGAAATTTGAAATGTTAAAGGAGTTGTACTCCTAATTTTAGGGGAACTTGATGTACTGCATCTAACATTTCGTTCGATCCACTGCCGATACAAATCCACTCTCATATACACCGAAGGTGTTGCTATATCAGTTCCACCCACCAGCAGACCAACCAAATAGCAATTCTGCGGTTCCTGTCCCTCCACCCGCAAACCCATTAAAGCAGATCCCGTGATTAATGTCGAATTCAAATTGCTTATTCCACAGAGATGACTCATTTCAAATGGTATTGCTGCCGCAAGCTTGTGTAAGCCCACAAGTGTTTGTCGGCATTGTTTAGCTCCCAGCACTTGCACCAGACTTTTGAGCTTATATGGTATACTGGTGTTCATGGCAAATCCGGTGGAATATAGCAGACGACCTATATGGGGATCGTGATGAGTGTTCAAGGGCGGCATACAAATCGGACGTATGATCGAACTAAAGGTCACGGGTTGAGCTAGTTTGATTACACTTATATCATTGGTCATCTCTTGGCTATTGTACTCTGGATGTATAGCTGTCTCAACGATTTCAATTAGTTCTGGCAATCGAGTACAGCGATCACAATCACGTTCTATATAAGGATTTGTAGGGTTCCAGTCACCCAGTAGCGCATAGCGTAAAGGTTCTTCACTTAGTTCATCATCATGACAGTGAGCAGGTGCTAACAAGTGCTGACTCGTGATTAGGATGGCCAGACATTTGTACTTGATACCGCGATAAGCTGAGGGTTATTCAATTGTTAACTTCTATGCTTAGACAAATATAAACTACAGCACTTACTCTCATAGCCCAAGCGACCTGTCCAGGGATATTCACTAATGTCGGTGATGTGTTTAAAGCTTCCAAAATATGCCTCACTCAGCTGTCCACAGGCTGGCCAAGTGGGCAGTTCGCATGGATCTTGTGGAATACAAATATTTAAATATACGCTTATCACTTTTTGGGTATGATTCGTCCAAAGTATTTCTTAATCTTACTCTGAGCCCGCACAAAGTGCGTCAATGGACCTGCGATAAGTAGCAAAGCAATGTTGAATTCCATTGTCGTTTCTTGGAAGAACTCTACACAGTGACTGATGAGTCTGAAATCAAAATTTAATTTTTCAGTAGCGTGTCTAGAATTAATCATTGCCATATAAAGACAGAATTATTTATAATCTGGCACAAATTTACGTGAAGCAATCTGCAAATGTATGTTAAACAAAAGAATGCCAAATTCAATTTGATTACCAAACGAAATCCAGGGACAATTATAAGAAAATTTTCCCTAAAAATTATGGGTCTAACATCATAATCAAGCAATTAAGCATCCGATTTTGAGCAAATCTGGTTCAAAACCCGGTTATAAATCACTAAAATTTTGTGGAAGTGGAATTCAGAACATGGCTGATAGTTCATAAGTGAATAGTTAATCAAAAAAAGAACTAATGAACTATTGTAGGTCATTTAAATGAACTAGAATTTCAAACTCTAACAGAGAAAAAAATTTATTTGAAATGACAGTCATTTCCACATTTTTTCATATCAATTTCACTTCGATATGACGAAGAATCATTTGATATGTTAAAAACATCAATACGATCTTTTTTATAAAAAAAAAAAACAAAAACAACATTGCCTTGGCTGGGATCGAACTCGGAACCTTCCACTCAAACACGAATCCAAAGACGTCTAAACGCAGTCAGCCAACGCACACACTTATGGGCAAACGTCTAAGAGACTATTTATATTTTTTTGAAAATATTTATATTTTTTTAAGAGACCATTTTAACCAGCAAAGATTAAATTGATCGTGAAATTTTTTTTTCTCTGTGCATAAAAAGAGCTACAGTTCATAAAAAAGCTATAGTTCATAAAATTAAATTAAGTTCATAAATGAATAGTTCATCAAAAATGATCGAATGAACTAGGTCTTTAAAATTAACTAGAATTTCCAACTCTAAAATAAAGTCATGTTTTGAATTCCACTTCCACAAAAAATTGGTGATTTAAAACCATGTTTTGTACAAAATTTGGACACTAAGTCACAAATCTTCTGTGGAAGTGGAATTGAGAACATGGCTGGTTTCCACATAATATTAGTAAGCAGTAAAATGAAGCCTCTGAGTACCTAGCTTAAATACCAAAATAATGGGCCGGGCTGGAAAGAGCTCTTAGCTACCCATCACTGTCTGATAATAAAACATTACACTTTTGCCAGTGTATACATTTTAGACAAAACCAAGGATGCAAACCGCTCAAAAATTAGGGCTGCTTCGGTTTAGTGGTTCATGGAGGTTTTAAACCATCGGTTCGGTTCACAACATGGTTTTTAGAGCGAACCAACCCACGGTTTCGGTTCGGTTCAGTGGTTCTCTCGTAGTTTTCGAGCATTTCACACTCCTATACGAAAATTTGGAGTTTAAGCTATTATTTTCCAAATAAAAGTCACTATAAACATTGTAGATCATTAAATATATTAATTTATGTATACAGGACTATAAGATTCTCTATAAGTCTATAAGATTCTCAGCTAATAGATCATTCAGGAAAGCTACATAATAGTTAGAGGGCTATTCCATAATAGAGAAGAAAATGTACCAATATCTTTACAAATACTAAGTAGAGTAGCAGAAATAAATCCTTAGCTTTAGATTGATTAGGATGGGAAAATACTGCCAACTCAAAGATGGCATAAATACTTTTTCACTACCGATCGTTTAGGTTTATTGGTGGCCTCCCTTGTTGAGATTGAGTGGCGTAATCTATAGTCTATGATTAAATGATACTGACTAGATGACTTTTTAATTACAATTTTTAAAATTTACAAAAAATTTTGTCGTTAGGTTTGGCATTTTCATGAATCGAACCGAACCGTCTTTAGCGGTTTTTGGTCGGGTTCGGTACGGTTTAGTTCGGTTCGGTTCAGAACCGATTTGCATCCCTGGAAAAAACATTTGACATTAGAGTTTTAATCTCTTATCTATCGAGTCTTCCTTTGAAAACAAGTTGAACATTTGATTCGGAACCACCAGAATTAGTTCACAATATATTATAGCTACAAGCGCGGTTTTATAAATTAGTGACTTTCTAAATTTTTTGCGTTGAAACTGCTCCTGTCAACTACCATCTGTTAATAGACTACTGTTAAATTTTAAGCAAGCTAAGTCACAAAGTTTGTGTTTCACAGCCTTTGAAAGCAGAGAATCTCGTGAATTTCAACTAAAATGGAAATAAATTGGACTTCGTGTGCTCATTCAAGCATTATTTTTTGCGTAAAAAAGCTATCACCAAAGCCATGGAAATAGTTTTATAAATACAAAGGGATTCTGCTCTATGAATTGTAATGGTTAAGAAGTAGTTTACGGTATTTAATGGGCACATCGTTTGATTAAAACAATAAATTAATATACTCTGTACCTGTCAAAGTTTGTATTTAACTGATAACTTTTAAGTGTAGGGGTCATTCAAACTGTGTCAGGGCTGCCCATCACGATTGCGTTCAGTGCTGCCCAGCAAAATAATAAGTTTTGCTTATTACTCGACTAACGTTCAACTGATTGGGAAATGATGTATGGTGTATCGATTAATAAAGATGAGTAGACTAAATCTCTAGAAAGTCAAATCAATTAAACTCCAAAAATGTGAAAAATATGAGGTTTTTTACATATTTCGGGTCAGGCAGGATGCGAGTAAAAAATCCAAAATAAACCTGATCTGCCTGCAAGTGTAAGAATTACATGTTCCATGGAGGTTTGAAGTCTCTAGCTCTTACCATCTCTGAGATTTCAGAATTCATACGGCTGTTGATGCTGATCATACATCTTGTGAAAGTATGGGGAATTCAAGACATTTTAGCACACAAGCTTTCTTGAGGCCACACTTTTACCCACCTCCACCCCGTTGTTTCGTGTGTTCAATTAAAAAAAAATGAACTTCCATTAATTGCTAACCAATTTGCTTTCATCACACAACTGCCGGACACTTCCTTGTTGCCATTTTGATGAGCAGCAGCAGCCGTTGATTTTGACATTTTTTGCATATTAATTAAAGACAAGGCCTTGTCCTTTTGCTTGTGCCCGTCCCCCCGGCAAGCTTCTCTCCACCCTTGGCTTAATTTGCGGTAAGTTCATTAAGTAATAAAACATAAATTTCATTTTTTTCCTCTTCTGTTGTATCTTGCCACCCCGTCAGCAAGTTCTTGGTACATTTTTTGTTGTTTTTTTTTAATGCTTTGCATATTTCTTTAATGAATTAATTCTGTTTTTGGTTTTGCTTTTGGTTTCTGTTGATTCACCGTTCACTGGACTTTGATAAAGGCGCAAAGTCGTTGGCGATAAAAAAGGCAACTGGGCATGGGGAAGGGGGAAAATATTAAAAAAAATATTATAATTTATGCGTAAAACATTACCAAAATCATTTGAAGGAAAACGCAGAACGTGTTCACCATCAAAGTTGTTGACTGACCGACTGTTAATTATGCGCTAGCTGCAAAACTTTCCTATCAATTTCGACGGTTTTCCGTTGCAGCTAAAAAACATGTTTTGCATATGAAAATTCTATATTATTTTTCTCATTTAATTGCGTCCTTTGGGCATGATAAAAATGCTGCATCATATTGCAGATTCTAAGTGTTGGCTGAAGCGTGTCGTGATTGGTACAAGAAGCAGGAGGAGGAGGAGCAGCAGGAACAGGAGGTGAAAGGGGGCTGTTGTCAAATTTGTAGTAGTTGTTTGTTGATTGTTGACATGCATTCCCGCAAATGAGCCGTGCAATTGTCGTGGCTGCCTTCGCCGTATTGACAGCGAGTCAATAGTCAAGAAATGCATTCGAAGTTCACTCTGAAGAGGATTGAATGCAGAGGGGTTAGTGGAGGGATGATGGTGGTGGGATGGAGTAGTTGTCGCGGGAATCGTCTCAAATTTCGGACGTGCGCGCAGCCTGTGACTGACAACTGTCGGCGGTCTCTCTGTTTGTTTGTCCCATTCTGAAACTGTTTGCCTCCGCCACACTGATAAGTGTGTCGATCTTTAAAACATATGGAGTGAAAAATAGTGGATTTTTCACTATGCAACATGTTATTTGTTAATGTCATATATTTATAATATTTTAAATACGAACTCGCCCGTTGAAGTGATTTTAAGGTATTTAAAACTACGTTTTTTGTTGCTTCAAATTATTTTCTATCTTGCAATAAACTCTTCGCGTGCCACACTCGAGCACGTGATTAGGTAACCCGGCACGAAAAAACACATTTTAAGTCACGTCTTTGCGAATGTGTCGAAAAATGGATTAACAAGCTGTCTTGACATCATATTAAAAACAATTGTGCGGATTTGTTTGTGTTCTGGCCTTGCGAGTGATCGTTTACGTGTCGTGCTCTGCCGGAATAATCTTTACCTTTCAAATAATTACCTAACTATATACTTTGCTATGCCGCATTTAGGATAACCGCTCTATAAAAAATCATAATCTGGATTTTTCCAAATTGGAAAATGTTTTTCAATTTATTTTCCCAGTATAGCTTAAAAATTCTTTCTTCTTACAAAAACTACGTTTTACTCTAAAACCCAGCCTTACATAGATTTTTTAAAATCAAAAATTGCTTATTTTTATTTGAATAATCCGACGTTTTTTAAACTTTGGAATGCGATTCCGAAATAATTAAATTAGTTTTTTAAATTATTTGGTATAAAAAGCTTACAACCCGCATTTTATCATCATCCTTATGAGGGGGTCCATTAAGGGGTTATACGCAGTTGGAAGGTCCAAAAAATAAGTTTTTTATAGAAATGTATTTCATTAGATGCAATTAATATTTTTTCAGATATGGGATGCAAACCCAAATAATTTTTGCGAAGGTCCGATTTACGGGTTCGAACCTAAATTTACCAATGGTAAAGCTTCTTAATTTTGAGGTTCAAGGTTTTCGACCTAAGGTTTTGTTTGTTTTTTCAAAAGAGGTTCGGTTCAAGGTTCGGTTCACAGTAAAAGAAAAGTCGGAATTTCGGGTTCAAAGCGGTTCGGATCAAAACCGGTTAGCAGCCTTAATTCAGATAGTATCTCCTGTAGACAATCTCCTGAAGGTCCTACTAAAAAAGGCGTTTGGAGGTGATCACTCATCTCTGGTTTGGAAAAAAAAAATTTTTTTTTTTTTTTCTTGTTTGATACAATTTACACAAAAAAATATTTATCCTATTTTCGTTCAAAATTTTCCAGAAAAATGGATTAAAAAAAATACAAATAAAAAAAATAATAAATATCGATTATCTTAATCCTTCGATCAATCACCGTAGAATATATCTAAGAAGATTGTGTTAAAATTTCAGGTCGATCGGTTCAGCTGATTTTGGGATCTAGAGATCAACGATACACCAGGGCCATAAGATGATACCCTCTGCAGCATCAGCAGCTTCTATTATGTCGAATTGATGTTGTCGACGAGTCATTCTTCCTTCGCGGACTGATTTACGTAGTTATTTTCCAAATCAACTGATTAAAACTTGATTTTTTTTTTGGTGTTAAATCACCTTCACATCTTTTCAATATTTTTTCGTTGATGAAATCTTCAAATATACAATTCGGCTTTAGAAAAATCAGTTGGTAAAGTCAGATAGTCATATGTAGAAGAAAGTAATAGTCACAAAGAGCGAGGCGAAAAAGTGAGAATGTATTGGTGTGCGAATATAATGAATGAAATGAATGCATTTTTACTCTCTTGGCGAAGGGCATGGCATGTGTTCGGCTCGTGTCTGTGTGAATTTGCCGAATGAGTTCGGACGCTTGTGACTCAGGCGACGACGTCTGCCCTGAAGCGTCCTTACAAATATGAGTATATCTCCGAAAATATTAAACGGATCTGTTTGAAATTTTCAGAGAATATACTTAAATATATGTACATTCCGAAAATGCAAAAAAAAAAACAATTTAAGGATTATTTGAAAATTCTTACCAAACCGAATTTCAATCAGATCTTTTTGAAAACAATGATTGGCCTCCTATATCCTGCATCTTATTTTCTACCACGGATTGGATTCCATCATATAAGAAATTATTTTTTCCATTTTTCCCCATTTTCCGACCTTGGGAGTGGATTTGCCTAAATAAGTAAAAAATATTGTCATTTATTTGGCCCTTAGAGCTTTTAAAAAGAAATTTTTAAAAATAATCTTTTTTTTAATTAGCCCATAGAGGTTGCAAACCGAATTTTACATAGATCGGCCCTAAAATAACGTTTTCCTACCATGGGGGTAATTTTTCCGAAATGATCAAATAAATTTGTGCACATACTGCGAATACACATGGGCTCAAAATGGGGTTGGACACATTTTCTCCACTTGATGCTGGATTATCCAAATTCGATAAATTACTTGTCTAATTATTTTACATAATTAGCTCTGTTTCAAGACAATCGGATGTAAAATAATACAAATAAACACCCATAGACTTGTACAGATCCATCGTAACTGCGCTACGGTCATGCGTTTCACTACATATGTAAAATTGGACACCAATGATTTATGTTTGTTTTCGAATTAAAATTTCCAAACGGATACAAACGACGACTTTTGTTTGTTACTTCGGCAAATGAAAAGAATGTTTGTTGCATAGTGTTTGAAAATGTTCCACAAACATTTGGATCGATCTAGTTTCTAATGACTAGTTGCTGTGGTAATTAGTTCTACGTTCCTTACCTTGGTGATGTCTGTCAGCCTGGATGGTGATGATGATGATAACAACCAGCCGCCCCGACCCAGCTGACTGTATGACAAGGGTCTAATGCTTATCTAAACACATGCTTAGTATTCGGCTTATCTGGTCACGGGCCGAGTATGTAAATTGCTTATCAGTCTCACAGTTCAAAAGGTCTCTCGGTTTAATCTCAGGCCAGAGCTTTGTTAGTTCGGCTGGTGCAGCATCATCTTGACATTCCGTTGCCAACACTTCGATCGACATGTTGCGTCTGTGCTCGTTGCTGCTGCTGATCGCTTTCGTCTCCACGGAGGTGATCAATTACCACAATTGCCCGGACAGTGTGGATGACTGTAGCATTGATGAAGTGCGTGTGACTCCTTGTCCACAGGCGGCTCAGAACGCTGCCTGCCATATACGTCGTCGCCGTCCGGCCAAAATGAGTTTCGATTTTACACCAAAATTCGATGCAGACTCCTTGGACGCCACCCTGGTCTGGGTCAAGAGCGAGGATGTGGAATTGCCTCTGATTACGCTAGAGCGTGATGCCTGCAAGGCAGCCACCTGTCCTGTGAGGAATGGAGTACAGAATACCTATTCGATTGATGTGCCCATTGAGGCCAAGTTCCCTACCAGTGCCTATACCATACGCTGGACCCTCAAGGATTCGGTGAGCCAAAAACGTTGCTGCTTCACCATTGACATCAAGGTGGTGCGCTAACTTATGGCAAGCAATAAAATTATTTTCCGTTAACAAATTTCATGCGTTTTTTAATTAAACTTATGGGTCACTGGGGAATGGACTAGAAATGGAAATAGAAATCAACCTGCTCTTGGTCTAATTTGAAAAAACCTAAAAGGCCTCGGGGCAGAAAAAATAAAACTTTGATTGAACTTTTGGGTGCCATTAAAAATGTCTCTTACTTATCGGCATCGTCAAACAATTAAAAATTGAGCACTTAAGTTGTGGTCATAAAATCATTTGTTTTTTCTGCGTTTTTATTGTTT
Source organism: Lordiphosa mommai (assembly GCA_018904225.1). NCBI lineage: Eukaryota > Metazoa > Arthropoda > Insecta > Diptera > Drosophilidae > Lordiphosa > Lordiphosa mommai. The sequence goes on from JAEIFT010000134.1 coordinate 366,475, forward strand.
CAGTGGTGGAAAATTCAAATAGCAATAATTTTAAATCACTTTTTCTTTCTGTTTACCTAAACGGAAAAAAATAATGTTTACGCTTTTGGCGTGGGGGGAGGGGAAAGCTGATAAGCCTGACCCCAAATTAAAAAAAAATACAACAAAGAGCGCTGCAGTTGTGTGTGCCGACTACAAAATACCCTGTACTTTGTGCTTCTGGGACTTGGAATAGTTTTGTCTGTGACACCCAAAGACGATTTAATGCTAGACTACCGATTGGAGAATAAAATGAAGCTACCACATATAACTTGTAAGTCAAGAGGACAAACTGAAACTCAAAAGCTATCGTCAAACACTAGTCTATAGGGTATTTACTTCAGTGGTGGGCAAAAAACACAATCATATTTTTGCATTACGTATGACTGAACAGCAACTGATTCATTTTAATGTGCCCAAAGCTCATTGACGAGCTTATACTGTCGGTGTACCGACGTCGCTGCCTTAGAGCAGTTTCAAATGCACAAAAGACTTACTCTTATTTTTAGAAACTTTTGTTCGATCTTATAGAGACTTTCAGAATCGAAAATAAGCCCTAAATAATTAATAACTATATTAAATCGGCTGTTGCCGCTGATCAATAAATATATATTGAGTCGAAAGTGTTTCCTTCTGCCTGTTGCATACACTTGGACAACTTCGTCATACCCATTTTACCCATTTTTAATGGGTCCATGGTATAAAAATACAAAAAACAACAACAACCACTTGAGTAAATTGAAATGACAAAAGAAATTATTATACATATTTCACAAATTTTGTGGCCAAGTGCTGGAAAGAACGATTAGATGTTGCTGACTACAGCCTCGCCATACTTGTAACCCAATACATTGGGAGTTTTGGTCAACTGGGACATTATCTGGCACTTAACCTCCTCGAAACACGATGTGGCATCCACATAGACCACTTCACGACGATGACTGAGATACGCATTGAGAGCTGGTTCGCTTTTACGAAACTGTTGCATCTGACGATCCAGATAGCTAATATTGGCCTGGGGGCTAGGCGAATACGAATTCATTAGTACGCGCATGCGGGCTATGCGTTCACCGATTTGCAAGAAAATCAAACGATTCGGTGGCACCGTAAATCCCTCAAAGATTTCACGTGCCTCGCAATTATTGTTGGGATAATTCATCAATATCCAGCCTCTATGCAGTGCATCTTCTTGCAGTAATCTCTGCTGTACAATATTGCCTATAGCCTGCGACCGTCCGTATACACAATCCTTTTCAATGGCATCCTGTAGCTGCTTGGCCTGCTCATCCTGATGACAGCCATTGATATAATGATAGGCCAACACATCGGCATCTATGATAAGCAAATTCCAACGTTGACTCAGCACATAAGCCAGTGAACGGCGTCCCGAACCGGGACGACCATGCAGTACTATGCGATGAAAGAAATTCTTGGGCAACTGATAGAAATCGCCTGTCACACCGCGATGAAAGGTATCCAAGGCCTTGGTGTATATATCCTGACCAATGCGTTTTACATTTTCACCCAGCCAGCGACGTACATCATCGACGGGCTGTATAGAGATCTCTGCCAAAAGACGACTCATCACATCCATCAGTTTGTGTTTTTCTATGTAGAACATGAAGCCAGCTCCGAATTGCACCACAGTCATCTTGTCGAATTTAGTTGAGAAGGACATGATCGAAGATAAGTTGAGAAACGAGCGGTAAAAAAAATATTGTTAAATATTTGAAATCGTTTCGTAAGCGTTTTCAAAATATTTAAGTTGTAAGCTATTTGATTATTATTTCAAAAAAACATTGATATTTCCTTAGGGGTGAAAAATATTGAAAAAATGACTGGCTATATTCAAGTCTGTTGTTTGTTTTCCATCTTAAAATTGTCCTCCGTGCTTTAATACAGTCAGAATTAGACATGGGTATTTGAGCTGAAGAAACATTGATATCTGAGCACATCTATGCGATGGAAGTAAAATATCATGTAACATCTGCAGCTTAGATTAAAGCATCGATGTTTCAACGATGTTGCTCCAGCTCTAATGGGTGCGATTCTTGTTTTAAGGTCCAAAATAAAGTTTCCATTCGTGCAAATTCGTGTGTCAGCGAGCTCAGTTAAATGGGCACGAAAAGAAGTTTTTTAAAAAACATGAAAATTATATTTGTACCTCTTATTTGCTAAAAACATTGCATCGTGGCTTCGACATTTATGTAGACACAGTAAAAAATGTCGTGCTCAATTGAGGATTGACTTGATTGAATATATATCATTTTGTTCTTTAATATTAAAGATTTTTTTTCATTTTGCTTTAACTATGTTTGAATCAATCTAACAGACAGATGATAATTATCAGAAAGGAAGTATAAATAATTTTAATAATGTATGTATCTAGACAAATTCCCATCTCAAGTAGGATAATAATTTAAATAATAATTTTGTTTTCAGATTAGATATATCGAAATTATTCGGATTTCGAGATCGTTTGTACCTAATTTTGTTTTTGAGCTTAGGTAATTTTCTCATAGATGTCTTAACCAGGATTGGCAAGAGGATGGGCTTCACACTATGAAAAATTGTGAAGCCAATTTTAATTAAATTTACATACTGTAAGTTTTAACTCAAACATAAAAATGGGCAAACGTGTAATAAACTGAGAAACAAATTTTTTTGTATTCATTTTGTTAAAAATTAGATTTTGTACTTACATAAAATATGATCAATTAATTTATGACTATTTTACCAAAAAATTTGCTTAACTACAATACATATGTCGTTAAAAAACCAAAATTAAAAGAAAGCTGCAGTTGAGTGAACCGACTACGAAATACCCTTGATTTTGTCAGTTTTATACGCATATTTACACAGAAAAAAATAAGATCCAGTATCAATCCTATATGGGCTGATAAAATTGATATTATAAAAATATAATTGTTTCATATCATTATAAATCGAAAACATATTATAGTTGAAACATAGCATCCTCTGACTATCATTTGTAACGATCTCTGCAGAACTCTCTCTAACAGCCAATTTTAACTTTTTAATACTTAATAGGTTCGTTCTTCTGTCTGTTACATACATACCATTTTATGGGTACAGGGTATAAAAATAGAATAAACAATGGCTTGGCAGTATGCCGTTTTGTCATCTTGATAAAAGCTATGAATTTAAAAACTAATCGTTTAGCAAATTAGAATGGGAAAATTAGGCTACAAGCCGACTGAGCAACTGATGTCAGTATTTTAAACTTGAATCAGCAATTTTCGAAAATTTTCCAAATGCTTTTTTTCGCTAAGTGTATTGTGCTTATTGCCCTATAGTGTCCATTACCATTAAGTCAGCTGGCCCTGAGCATTTCGTTGTGTTGCCTTCACATTTATTGTGCATATTAATTACTTCCGTTACAATATTAGAAAATGGCGCATACTTCCGGCTGGAGCCAACATTTGGCCATAGCCAAGACACACCATAATGGCCTGGCCAAGGCAAATTGGCCTCATATGAGTGCAACTCTGGGTGACAATATTTTGCAGCGAATTATGACAGCTCTTTTGTCTTCTGGCTGAATTTAAAAAGTTGGAGGGGGGGATCCAGCTAACGGCCTGCAAAGTGTTGCCAAATGGCTGTCATACTTTATATTGTCTTATGAGCTGCTGCTTGCCTTGGCTAAGCAAGAATGCAAGCAATCTTCCGGGGGATGCCTTTGGGTGGGTGGCTAATAAAAACTAGCATAATATGAAAAATAGTTTCCTGTTGCTGTTTGCCTGTTGTAACTTGGCAATATTCTCTCCATATTGTTATGTCAAATATGCTGTTAATATCTTGCACATACTAATATTGCTTAGTGCATTTGCTTATGGGTTTAGTACCAACTGGGCAGCTGCTGCTGGAAATGATGCTTTAAAAAGGAAACTGAATGACAGCAACTTGCATCTTGCATTTAATTTATTTTTTCATAATTATAAAAGGCGCAAATTCTGAATGGGATTGGGGTATGCTTTCGGCTATCACAAAGCGCAACTTTTTAATTAAAGTCCAAAGCAAAGGCAACAGCGACATCACCCGCTAGCATCTTTGTTGTTGCTCAGAGTTCTACAGAAATATGCTAAATTACATTTCATCTTTATGGTCAACATACACATACGTATCCTTTTTTTAATCGCCAAAAATGTGGCACAAGTTGATGGTATTCAACGGCAATGTCTGACGCTGTGTGCTTATCACTTTTCCGAAAAAAAAAACTCAAAGAAGAAAGCGAATCGCTTTTGCGGTTTCTGTAGCTGTGAAAAACTACGCGTCTGATGGACAGGCCAACAGAGGCGCTGATTGAGAGAACAACGACGAGAAACGAGCACACGCAAATGTACGATATGTTTGTAAGTACAACAACCATGATAGAGCCAACATGTGCAGCTTTTCATTCAGTTTCAGTTTCTGAGTATAATACTCGCATCAAGTTGGTATGCCCCTGGGTCGACCATCTATTACCCAAGACTTGTTGGAAAAATTTGATTTTAGATGGAACATCATGAGAAAAAACTTGTAAGTCGAGTGCCCAGACTACCAAATACCCTGTACCCTTGATTTTGTATATTTTTATACGCATATAAACACATACACAGAAACACGGGCACACACAAAGGCAGCTGCGACGCTGGACCCCCTCCCGCTGCCTGTTAAATGGCTGAAAATCTTTTTATACCCTTGCAGAGGGTATATACTAAAATAGTCACGATGTTTGAACGCATAGAAGGAAGCATCTCCGACGCCATAAAGTATATATTCTTTGATCAGCATGACGAGCTGAGTCGATATAGCCATGTCTGACTGTCTGTCCGTCTCTTTCTTTGCTAACTCCTCCCTCAGTTTAAAAGCTATCTTGGCCAAACTTTGCAAAAAGTCTTTAAATACACATAGGCTGCACATTTGTCGCTATCGGCCGAATCGGATGACTATATCTTACAGCTGTCATAGGAACGATCGGTCCAAAAACTAGCTCTAGTAAGAAAAACTTTTTAGTTTTCCATCGTAGCATCACCAATGGTGGTATAAACTAGTTTTATATGCTTCCACACAATTCTGGGAAAATTTATCAAAATCGGATGACAATAACATATAGCTGCCATATAAACGGTCGGTCCCAAAACTAGATCTAGTGAGAAAAACTCTTTTATTTTCCATCGTAGCGTCACCAATCGTGGTATATATTAGTTTTATATGCTTCCACACAATTCTAGAAAAATTGATCAAAATCGGATGACTATTGCATATAGCTGCCATATAAACGGAAGGTCAAAAAACTAGTTCTAGTGAGAAAAACTTGTTTGTTTTCCATCGTAGCGTCACCAATCGTGGTATATATTAGTTTTATATGTTTCCACACAATACTGGAAAAATTGATCAAAATCGGATGACAACAACATATAGCTGCCATAGGAACGGTCGGTCTAAAAACTAGTTCCAGTGAGAAAAACTTTTTTGTTATTAATGGAGCGTCTTTCAAAAACTGCAAGGGTATTCAAAACATCGGCATAGGTGATCTTAGCCTTCTTTTTATTTTTTCTTCTAAAACTCCCGTGTTTTTTAACCGATCTGATTGTGCGATTCAGAACTTGAACTGTTTATGGTATACACCTACTTACGTTCCACAGCAGAAGGCTCTATAGTATATAGTTTCTGAGATCTACGCGTTCATACAGACGAACATGGCTATATTGACTCGGCTATTGATGCTGATTCAGAATATATATACTTTATAGGGTCGCAAATGTTTCGATCTGTCTGTTACATAAATTTGTACAACTTCATAATACGCATTTTACATATTTTTATAGGCGATAAGTCCTTGGGATTCATGTCATGCCACCGTGTACGTCCTGGTTTGATGTCCTCATTTTTGGATTTTTCTACTCTTTCTCCGTTGTCTACACCAAAGTCAAAAGCGTTAACAATTTGTGACTTTCAATGTCTATCCCATGATTTCGTTTGAAATATGTTTTGCAGCTGCACTTGAGCTATCACTATTTCTACTTTTAAGAATCCGAAAACACCCCGCCTACATCTTTGGGTGTCATATATATGAAAAAGCCCTAGCTGGGGCCAACCGATAAGTGGCGGTCGGTGCTTGGCACCGTTCATCTTATAGTATGATGGACCAACAACGGCTGGTCTAGCAGAGATTGCTCTAGCTGCGCACTTCAATTGTGCTTTAAAGTTTGCCGACTCATATATATGTATAATCATTATCGTTGGACAGCGGCATATTCTTTTCAGTCAGCGTGGCGTCGCAACGGAGGTTACATCGTCTGACCGTTGGCCATTGTTATCGCCAAATGACTTCTTGCATGACTTATCGGTGATGCATTTCCTTTTATGGCCACATGAACGGAAGTAGCTAAGTAACGTGTGAGTCTGTTATCAATTTCACAATTGCAAAGAGTTTATCGGGCCTGCATACATGTCAAAGAAACCACAAAACAATCAACAATTAAAAATCATTTTTCAAGTGTCCCTCTGTGAAAAAAACAGCAACAACAACAACAGAACGTAACCACACATCAACAACCAACAACTGGAGTCCAGGCATACCTCATCCTGGCCTCTGCATGCCGACAATTTGCCATTTGCTGCCAATATTTTGTCGGTTTTTTTTTTTTTTTAATTTTTTGTGTCGCTGCCTTCAATTATGCAGCAATTGAAAAATTACTACGTGTCCAACAATTTTTTTTCCCTCTCGATAGCTGCGATTTGTTGAAGGGTTCGGCAGAGGCGTTTCTGGGTCTGCACGCTGGGCAATCGAACTTAAATGTTGGCCAAAATTCGCAATTTGGTTTTTTTGGGGGGGAATCTTAATAATATGACTTTTGGATATTAAAACGAACACATTTGACTGTTCTAAGCCAAATTTTTGAACATTTTATATAAGTTAAAGATAAACAGCCAGGGCTGCACACCGATTTTAAAACCAACCCTGAAACTGTTCCAAACATAAATTTTGGTTCGGCTCAGCAAAAATTAGAAACATTGTAAATTCTGACTTTCTGACCTAAATCGACTCGGCTGCTGATGCTGATCAAGAATCGATAAGTAGTAAAAAGAAATCCATTATTTTTGTATGAAGTTGAAAGGATTATATAGTATATATAGAATGATCCGATCTAAGTCAAATATGCGCCACTTTGTTCGATGACTTTCAGCCATTTTTATCAACATTTTTATTAGTGAGCTTTCCGGAGCGTTGTTCATCGTTATCCTCAAATTTACCGGAACGGAATCAACGAAACCGAAATTGCGCATGGTTGGCTGTTACAGTATCAGGAGCATAAACGTTATTCCCATTTTCAGCAGCCTGACTATTTTTTCCGCCTTTATCAAACAAAAACTGTAAAATGAAGCGTATTTTCTCTTTGCAAGGATTAATTTTTAACACGTGCGCAACCGAAACTAAATCAATCAATTGCAAAACTGTCAAAAAAGCTTTTTTCAGTACTTATTGTCATCTTTACAACGACATCTGTTGTTAATCAATGAATCAAAAACTAAGCCAAATACAGAGTACTAAAGCAGTGATGAGCAAACAATACAATCACATTTATACGAACAGCAGTGCAACGTGCTTATAGTGTCGGTGTGCGACGTCGCTGCTACTGCGACCTTTGCTATGTACACCCAATACAAACGCGCCCCACACTGTACTAAAGCCATATATTGAGAAAATAATGGATTACATTTTACTGCACCTTATATATACTTTAAGAGATCGGAGAAGCTTCCTTCTGCCTGCACGGGTATAAAATTTTAAGTTTTTTAAATATATTTGGGGTCACAGTGCGTTTAGTCTGCCACCGTTACTGTTTACATTGTACGTAGGTTGCTATATATATTTCTGGCCTAGTAATGAAAACGGGAATATTTATGATCAAAAATGGTTTTATAGTTTCTTCATTATTCTCCAGCAAGATTTATACGCTTTTGTATGCGCTCAAAACAATTCTCGAAGCACTTTTTCCACTCCGATTGAGACACCTCCAAAACAAGGTTTTTGAACTCTTCAACGGCATCTTCTGGCGACGAAAATCGTTGACCACGCATTTTTCCCTTGATGTGCGGGAATAAAAAGAAGTCATTGGGTGCTAGGGCTGTACGGCTTTTTGTTCGACGTTTTGGGCGGTAAAAAAGGCGCTGGTGTGAGCTGATTTGTGAGAGCTCGCATTGTCATGGTGCACAATGATCTGTCTTCTCTTGTTCCTTTTTTCGAATTTCTCCGAAGACTTCAGGCAAACAAATTGTGGTGTACCACTCAGAATTAACCGTCCTACGTTGCTCAAGCGGAACAGTCGCCACATGACCAGTTTTACCGAAGAAACAGGCGACCATTTGCTTCGAAGTGCTTCTTCCATGAACGACTTTCGTTGGATTTGGCTCGTCTTCGAAGACCCACACGGTCGATTGCTGTTTTGTTTCGGGCTTATAAGCATAGATCCATAATTCGTCACCTGTGACGATCTTATAAACGTCTTTTGAAACACCGCGATTATGTTTTTTCAAAATTTCTATGCACCAATCCACACGAGCCTTTTTTTGAGCGATTGTCAAATTGTGCGCGATCCAACGAGTTTGTTCTCTTTTTTACGCCCAGGTGTTCATGCAATATCGAATTTATGCTGGTGGAAGAAATGCCCAAGGATGCCTCTATCTCACGGTATGTCACATGACGATCTTGCATTATCGGTTCACGCACGGCATCAATGTTTTCTGGCACAACGACTGTTTTTGGACGACCTTCACGACCTTCGTCTTCGAGCGAGCGTCGCCCGCGATTGAATTCATTAAACCAATTTTTCACAGTGCTATAGGATGATACTTCATCGCCATATAAAGATTTAATTTCATCGTTGCACTCTTGTCGTGATAATCCACGTCGAAAGTTGTGAAAAATGATTGCATGAATATTTTCACGAGTTAATTCCATTTTTCTGCCGAGGTAAGTTTTTGATTAATCGTTAATCGATATCAAACGTGGTCACACATGAAAGAGTTGTATGGAGTTTTTATCGATGAAAGTCCAAACTTTTTTTGGGAAAAGGCCAATTGGTCCTAAAATGGCTAGAAGTGACCTAGGCCAAAAACTTAAATAGCAACCCACGTATGTTAATACTAACAGTTTATGTTATTACTTATATTTTGTGATTTAATAAAATGTATTGAAAAAATCGATTCCCATTTTGAATTTTAAATGACAAAAAAAAAAAACAATTAAAATCCGAGCCGCCTATAACTTGTGTTGTTTGGAGGTGAACAATTTTTCTTTACTTTTTCGAAAGGTGATCTCATAAATTTCACCATAACTGTACAGCAACACAGATTTTAACAAGTTTCACTTTGAAAGAAAAAGTAATAAATACGCAAACGAATAAGTCCTACTTCATTTTAAGATAAACTTATTAAATTGATAATTATGGAATTTGGCATTGAGAAACTTATTTTTTTTTTATTGCGACTCAAAAACTCCGGAAAATTTTGAAAAAACATGTTAATCTGTTCGGTTTATTGCCGATTTATACACCGATACATAGTATTGAAAATATTTGTAAAATTTGGTTTGCTTTATCTCAAATTGAAACGACTTTTAGTCAAATCTTAAAAAAATATCTTGTCAAAGTTTTAGCTATCCAGCTAGACTACTGTACAAATGACAGAGTTTTGGCCGAAAAACGAAATTCCGCGACCATTGTGGTGTGTTGGGGGTTGGGGGTTTACCGACAACAGGTTTAAAAATTTGTCACCACAACAACAAAAACAGGCGGCAAACACATGACAAACGCCAAATGAAGCACAAATTTAATTACGCAATTTTATTGGATTAACAGCGAAACCTGGTCGAGGTGGTGGGGTCCTGCTGGTCCGGTTGCATAAAAACAAATTTAAATATGCCGCACATGTGCTCCAGCTCCCCCCTCCGCCCATACCGAACGTTGTCTAGTCGCGTAGGTGAGCCGTAAATTTACGCGCCATTGTTGCTGTGTTGTTGACGCCAATGTTGGTTGGACTCCACCATGCACGGACGACACTCACTCCCCAGCTTTTCGTGGCAGAACGTTATCTTCCTTTTTTGGCCTTTTCACTTATGCAAACGGAACATTTGAAAAATATGTTGGCAGGATAAACAGAACGGCAACAAAGTGCAGCTGATGCCAGGACTCCAGACTTCAGTTTCTCTGACATTTTAATGAGCATGCAAGAGTGCAACGTGCCAACCTGAAAAGCCTGCTAGAATCCTTGTTAAATTCATTAGTAAAACGTTGCACCTTCAGTCCAGGAAAAGCAAGGGAATGAAGGGCCGGTCTGTTTGGCCTGATGTTGCCACAGCACACGAAATTAAAACCCCACACTGTACAACACACATCTCCATCCCCACCAACGGCGGGGGGAAACGACATGACATGATACCGATACTAAACTGACACTTTGACATGGACTTAACCCTAAAAACGCTTTGTTGGCTTTATTGGTGTCGGTTGCCGCCGCCGTGTTTGCTGTGTGTGTGTGCACGGGTCATGCCCATGCGTGTGACTGCCTGCCTGCCTGTCCGCCGGGGCTCGGCTCCCAAAAGGTATCCACTTGATTTTTGCACTAATTTACGTGGATTAAGCGCTTTGGCGAGGCTGTGACCTGGGTATTAAGTTTAAATACCTTTTAATTGACAATTTGTGTTTGGCATTTGATGCCTGATTTTGTTTATTTATTGTGTACACTTACCGTTCTATATATATATATTGTTGGTATTTTGTACAGAGAACAGGATAGCATTTAATTTCATTGGGGCAAAAGTTTAATAGTGCAACGGTTGGATACTTTAATTAAATAGTATAGCAAGGCATACAACTTTTTATAAAATAAGGTGAATGTGTAAATCAGGATATTTGCACGTCGAAGCAAAAATATTTCAATAAGAGATTACAGTTTAGTTCCAAGTCTGCTTACGTTTTGGTATTCGATGACAACGACTTACATTTTTATGAACTTTGGTGAAGTTGCAATATTTTGCTTAGATTCATACTCAAATTTATGAAATATTGATTATTCAGAAGAAATGTTCGACCGCACACATTTGACGACACATCAAAAATTATCGAAGCTAAATTGGGATGTAATGTCACATCCACCATATAGCCCGGACCTTGCACATTTAGATTTCCATTTGTATCTTCAAAATTTCTTAAATGGTAAGACTTTCGATTATAATAAGGCTGTCAAAAATTACTTAGTCCAGTTGTTTTTGCCGATAAGTCGAGAATAATCAAATAATCTTGCATAGTGATTAAAACAAGTTCGAAATTGCAATGCCATAGCGAAAGAACGAAAAGTAACTGAAAGTTCGAAATTTTTTTCAGTCAATCTCTTTACAACAACAACAACAACAAACTAAAATCGATCCCGTGTGTTGTTGAAAAAAGTCTATTTCGAGTTAAAAACAAACATACCTGAGCTAATCCCGACGATCGAGATAAGAATTTCAGAATGGAAAAATCCGTATCCATTGGGATGGATTTTAGTCCAAAGATCTCGGGTTTTTTCTTCTGTGTATTCACTTCATCTTCCTGGAGAAGCGAACTAAGTTAACGCAATATTTTTTATGACTTTGTTTTAGACCTTTCCAAAAATTAATAAATTTTTTATTGTTTGCTCTCTTGGACAATTTTCAACGGAATCTAAAACATTATTGACATTAGTTCCTTCTTTATAATCAGACTCTTCATCATTTTATTTTGAATAATCTCATTAAGAATTTCTTTCGTTTGTAAAATAACTTATTATTGTGAACCGAACCTTTTTTTTGGGAAAAGTGGTCCAGTTCATGGCCCGGATCGGTGAACCCATAAAACCAAAACCGAACCGTTTTTAAGAGTTCGGTTCCGGACCGGTTTGCAGCCCTGGATTATTCTTCACATAATAAAATCATCTTTGAAATTCCTTATATTGGTTGGAAATATTACGACTTGTATTCAATCGGATCCTTTGTATTAAGTATGTTTTAAAGGTATTTTTAAAATATTGTCCATCGTTTGCAATGAATTTTTCCCATCTTTAAGATAGCAAACGGATACCGAGTTGGCAATGAGTCTTCTACCGGAACTGGTGAATATAGCGAGTGGGGTAAGACATCAAAGTTCTGGTTTTCCAAAGGTTTCGTTGGGTAGGAACATTTCACATTAGACAGCGCTAAGCTGATCCCATAAGATAAAAGCAACAAAAATTAATTCTGTGTAAGTATCATTTCCTTAAGCTTTCAAGCGAATTTGATGACTCGAGCGGGAGTTTTTTTTTAAATGAAAACAAAAAAGACAATTTAATACTTATTATATCAACCTTCAAAACTTACTTGCACACCTAACAGAAAATTTACATTGAAGTCAGCTCTGATATTTACAAATTTAGCAGATCCATCGAAATCGAGATGTATGTATATATTAGGTGTGGCGAACAGTACAATTTGTGAACTAGAAGCATTTTGATAAATGCGCTAGAGTGAGGAATGAATATCAAACTGAAAATATGTAATTTTGGATGGTCGCCACACCTAATAGATACACCTTGGTCGAAAGTGTAAGGAAAGTAGAAAACTAAGCTGAGAGTATTACCAACAACAACAAAAATATACGGCATTTTGCTTACCAACTAATAATGGTGCTTTTATTTTGTATTGTATTGTATTGTATTGTTTATTTGTTTTCCTAATGCTACAAGATTTCTTATAATTTGATGCATTAGTCACTTTGGTACATTGAATGTTTAAATACTAATAACCTATCTTACTGGCTAACAATGTTTCAACTTAAATATATAAATTTTTATAAGGTATTTTGTCTTTGAATGTGTTTAATTAGTTCTGTTTTAAATTGCGTTGCGTTTCTAATTTTCTTTATGTCATGTGGTAGTTCATTCCAGCAGCGAGCAGCAAAAACAAAGAATTGCTTCTCTGTACTTGCAAGTCGCTTTCTTGGACATATAAGGTTTTTCGTCCTCGTGGATGCCGCGAACTGTAGCTTGTTAAACAGATATGATGGTTCTCCTGTTGTTATGATCTTATGCAAAGTTATAAGAACTCTGTGGCTAATCCAGGACTTTAAGTTAATGCCAAAGATTCGGTACATTTCTATTTCCAATGTGGCGATTGTTTTGTGTGTTTTTAGCCTCTCTGTATGGTCTCTGGTGAAAAAATGTTCTCACGAGAGCTATAATTTTTTTGACCAGCAAGCATAATCTCTGGCCAGCAATGCAATAATTGAAGCGAAAGAGTACAGCAATCGCTCTCAATTGTTCTCACGAAAGATCTGTTGTAATGAGCATGCTAAACTTCATGCCACGTTTGGCCTAAAGCAGCCATAGTCACAAAGAGCAAGGCGAAAAGGTGACAGTGTATTGGTGTGCGACGTAAAGCGGCTCTGACCCTATCTGGTTGAACGATGAAGCATATTTACTCTCTTGTCGAAGGGCTAGGCATGTGTTCATCTCGTGTCTGTGGGAATTTGCCGAATGTGTTCGGACGCCAGTGACTTAAGCGACGACGTCTGGCCTAGAAGTACGCTTTGAATGGGTGTGTTGTGTCCGTGTGAGCGTTATGCGTTATTTTAAAATAAATCTTTTTGTTTAAATTAAATAAACACAAAATCTTCCATACTAAAATTAAAGATAATTCACATAAAAAAGTTTTTCTTACTATGCTAAAGACATCCGTATATATGTATTGAAAGTCTTCGTGCAAAGTTTGATATGTTTTAATTCCAATTTTATAATTTCCTCAGCAAGGATAAAATAAGGTTTTTTTCAGTAGAGCTTACAAAAAATCTAATGGACTTAAAATTTTAACATACATGTTTATCTAAATATTCTCAGATCAAGAGTACTGTGAAAAAATGAACAATTGATTTTAAGGAAAGGAAAGTTTGTCATCTTCTCTGTTCAAAAACCGTGTAAACTTGTATTATTAAACAGTTTTGCTCATTTATTTGTAAAGTCCAAACCACACAAAGTTTATTGGATCGAATTCAGTTCAATTCATAAAGATATTCTCGAGTAAGCCAATGTTTAGCAAAACCTTTTAGGGGCAAAATAAGCAAGGGAAATGGAAATTGCGGGCCACCCACCCAGAAGATTACATGCCCCGCGGCAATTATTTTACGATGCACAAAGGTATTGTTAAAAGGCAACAGCCAGCGGAAGGAAAAAGCCAAACACAAGAGCAGCAGCAGCAGCAGCCGGCGCTGAACAAACACCCATCCAGCCCAGGCAGCCAACAAGCAAAGCCAAATATGTATGTTGAAATGCGGCCAGGCTACCAACCAAAAAGGAGGATGAACATGCGAAGGATGCTTGCCACAGTTCAATATGCAGCGGCAGGCAATATTAAAATATCTTAAGGATATTATGTTATTACGCACACATTACACAGCAGACTCTGTGGGCGGGGAGACGCGCATAGCGCCGGCAACTCCACTCAAATGAGATAATTCCCTGTAAAATAATAATAAAATAAGCAACCTTCCTTCCCACTTCAGTTTTTTTTTATGATTTTCATATTCTTGCCACCCCCAACTCAGATTTAAGTGCTTTTCAATATGAGAGAAAAATGCATTAAAGGTATCCTTGGTCCGCATTGTTTTGCCCCCTGGCTAACGTACACAACCAGCAGCGCATCCTCCGCCTCCCAAAAGTTAAGGGATTTTCTTCCTTAAAAAAATAGAAACATAACATCATCAAGCTTCAGGGCTGGCAAAAGTTACGGATTTGTTGAATCAGCACAAAAACAAAATGTGCGGCGCAAATGGAAGACAATTTTTAGTTTTGATCTAAATGCGTCAATAAATTTTAACACTTTCAGTCGGCCGGGCGGCGACAGAAACAAAAGTCATTTGGGGTGTACAATAAAAAAGAGGCGAAAGGAATCATGCTTTGGTAATACCCTGCGGTTATGGAGTATATGTGTTAGTTAATATATAGTTTTTTTAAGACACTTTGGAAAATTCTTCTTGTTAGCTTAAAATGTCTTTGGTTTTATTTTGTGAAATTACCGGGAAAAATTTCTTAACTTTGAGTGTGTTCAAGAATAATGAAGAAGAAGGTGTAAAAATTCAAAACTTTAGACCAGATATGTAAAATTATAGTTTAATAATATGTTTGTAAATTTTGCCGAATTGTGCCCAGTGTTGTATATTTGTAATTTTGGCTTGACCTTGGAAAAGGAGCTGTGTTTTGAGGAATTAAACTTTTGCATGGCGCAACGTTATGTATGTATGCTGATTTAAGTGTAACCTTCGCTTCTAACCTCGTCAAACACACCAAAATTTATGTTAGTCGGCCAGATCGGTTATATGGCAGCTATATTAAGTTGTGGTCCATACCAAACCAGATTTTGTTAAACGTCTTAGGAGCTTAGAATATGAGCACAAACCAAATTTAAGTTCTATAGCTTAAAAATCAAAAAAAGTTGGTGCTAGTCGGCCAGATCGAATATATGGCAGCTATATCAAATAGGGTCCCATCGCGAATCAAATTTGTTAAGTTGTTGAAGAAGCTAAAACACGTGTATAAAACTAATTACTACTTGGGAAGGTGTAAGTTGAGCTAACAACACGACTCAAAGCAGTTCTACAACATTTTGTTTAATACCAAAACAAAATCTTCTCGGTTTCCGCCATCCCTTTCCTTAGATAATGTATCGGCTGTCAATGACTCTGAAACTGCCAATCTGCTTGTATCTTTTTTCCAATGCTGCTTCTCTGCATCATCTACTCGGTTTGTCTTTAGATATCCTTATTCTGCGGCTAACTCTAACTACATTTTATGTCCTGTTATAGAAACTGGCAGCCTTTTATTGAGCTTGCAAACCTGGGCCTCACAAAGTTCCAAAACTGTTCCAAACTGTTAAACTGATGAACTGTTTAACTTATTCCTTCAACTAGTCGAGTAGTCATTGAAAGGATTCTTTTATTATTCCAATTCATAAAAAGGGACCAAAGTCAATCATTTCAAACTATAGTTGAGTATCGAAACAATCGTACATTCCCAAACTTTTTGAATAGATCCTGACCTCTCAACTACAACATTTTTAATATTATATCGAAATCTCAACATGGCTTCATCAAGAAGCGCTCTGTATCTACAACTTACTTGAGTTTACACCTCTTCTCAACAATGGATTTGTCAATAAGAGGCAGATCGACGTATCTTACACAGAATTCAGCAAGGCGCTTGACTCAGTCAAAATAAACAAAATAAAATTCACATATTGAGCACGGGACAGTGGAAGATCGTCCGCATGCCGTACCAATGGAATGGTTGAAGCGGTAAAAGAAAGTGTGGCCGATAACCCACATTTGTCGTCAGCTCTCTCAATATGTTTGCGCCAGTGGAACCTCTTAGCGGAGCCTTTTAAAGGATGATTGCATTTGTTTCCGTATACAGTTAAAGAGTGCACGTCGCTTGGAATACGGCCTGTCAGTAAGATGTCCGAAACTGACGACACCACCCAGATCTTTAGATTGGGCCCCTCTACTTCTTTTTGTGGGGTTATTTGAAAATCAAAGTTTACGCCTGCAAGCATCAGACATTTAACAAGCTCAAGGCAGACCGAATTGATGCGTTACTGCCTGTAATGCTCGAAAAAAAAGATGGTAAACGCAGCTAAAAATTCACATTTTGTTAGGGACACTTGATAGATGTAGTATTTAAAAACTAGTCAAAAAAAATGCAAAGGACCAAATTAAATAAAATTACCTCTTATATTGAAATTGGTTTTTTTTTTATTTTTTATTTTAGAAATATTGTGTAAGCAGGAAAAGAGATTGCTGGTTTATTTTTTAGTGCAAAATTTGTATGTTTATACTCTGTATACTCTGGGCAAATGAACGATAGAAGAGTTGCCACCCCCACAATTTCAAAAAGCCCTTAAATCTCCCAGAATTTTAAAGATAGATTGCTCGAACTTTCTTGATATATATTTTAACCATCATTACTTATCGATCCTATTCAAACCGTTTTATATTTTTTTCACATACACATTTGACACGATGAAAGCCGAGAATGAAACGCCGACCAATTTACGCTGGGCAGCACTGGCACTACAGTTTGTGTGACCCCACACTTAATAGTTCATATACAAACTATGAAAGGTACAGAGTATATTTCAGTCCGGCTTGAACGACTTTCTTACTTGTTAGTTATTGTTAACGGAGAGTTAAATAAAAGTTGTTGTTGTTAAAAATGTGGTTGCAGCGCCTTTGCGTCAGCGCCTTTGCCCACCGCTATTTTAGATTGATACATTTAGTCCAGCGTATTTTTATGCCTTCCAGTTATGAGTTTTTTTTTCAAGATCCTCCAAGTTGGCGATTGATTCACTGATGACTTATCCATGCAACAAGCCATTTCATAAGGTTTGAAAGCAAGAAATTGTCGCAGTAAGTCAATTCAGTAGAGTATGCTGGATAGGGGGGCTGTTCATAGTGAACGATCGACGTTCCGTTTTACGTTGAACATCGAATATCGCTCATTTGAAGTGATCATAATCAAATGTCAGCTATCGCAGCTTGTATATCTTTTCCATGTGCAAAGGTTTATGTAAAATTGAATGTACTTGCTGGGTTGAGATGACTAAGCCACCTCATGCACTTTCCTACTCCGATCGTCCAATATACAATACTTCTATAAATTTTATGGACGATTTTTGACTTGATAAACTCTTTAGATCTTGTGCTGTTAGGACCAAAATGGCATCCATTAAAGCAACTTTTAACCAATAAATTTCACGGTGCGGATCAAGGCTTTTCTTGGTATCGGTGACTGTTTTTTTTAAGCCAAAGTAATGTTAACATTTAATAACATTTTTCTACTTTCGTCGAAATTCACGTGATTGTCTGCTTTTAATGACTGTCAATCAAAAAAATAAAGGATACGACTTGCACAACATTTTGACTGAAGTCTATTAACATATGATAGTTGACTGGAGCACTAAGCTTGATCTCCGCTCATTTTAGTCTTGAAAAGGTGCATATTCTTCCCATTTCCCATGCCCTAGCTGACCAATTGTTTTTGTAAACCATCGAATGAGCACATACACAGTAACCAGCAATCTCTTTCTTGTGTTGTTGTTGTTTGATAAATAATTTTCTTCATTCTTCCTTCTGTGGCCACCCTTAATGTAGCGCATCTCCTAGTCGACTACTCCATACACTTTCATCATTTTGCCACCTCAGCGTTTTTTTTTTGTCTCTTTGTTTCTTTTGGTCTTATCAATGGGCTCATTTTAAAATCAACGCCTAGTCCTAGTCAATGACTTGGTTTGGTTTTGGTTTGCTTCTCCGTTTCTTTTCCCATGGCTAAGTTTTTCATTTCATTTATGGCTGAGAATGAGACCCGAAAACTTATCGCCCGATGTGCATCTCAAGAGCCATTTGCAAGGAAGGGAGCGAGAAAAACTCAGTTAGTCAGTCAGTCAGGCGATTGGATTGCGAAAGGTTTTTCCCATTTTCATGCGTTCGTTTTAGCCAAAAGTAAAGCATCAGCAAAGAGTTCACAGCTTGCCATGGGCAAACATTGCCACCAACCACTCCACGATTCTCGTCGTCCGGCCAAATTTATCGCCGCTGATAAAGGTTAATAAATTAATTAGAATTATTGAAATGCGTGGTCTGGGCTGGTGGTGCTGGTCCTGTGCCCGGTCACTCGTTTCCTCGTCCAAAATGCAAACACAGTCATGGACATGGCATAGCCATTAGGCGCTGATTTGTGTTGCATACTTTGTGGCGTGCATGGCCTCCAACCATGGAGGACCAACAGGACCAACAGCAGCTGGCAGCAGGACACGCACTTTGAATTAGTTTGTTTGAACTCTCGACTCTTCGCTTATCTCAAGTTGTAGATTTTCGACATTTTGTAGTCATTTTTGGTGTGCGCCTCGCACATTTGCATTTTGTGCGACACTTTTATCAATTAAATTTACGCACTACGCATAAAGTGGCGCAGAAAAATATACCGAAAATTGATTTATGATCGCTGTCGGCATTTTGCAGAACATTTTTCTTAACAAATTGAATTTTTGCTCGTTTCCCTTTTAGCTACCTTGTGCTAGACACGAAAACTTTTAGCGTCTTGTTCCGTGTTTTCTTTTCTCTTTTTTTTATATTTTTAATGGCATTACAAAGTTTTTGTTCGCTTTTAGCCAAAGTTCTCTCTCGGCAGCACTAAGGTGCCTTTTTTTATTGGCCGCCAGTGTCCAGACGTGTTTGGCCCTAAGGACATTTTTGGCTCAAGGTGCCAAGAGAAAAAATCGAGCAAAAAAAAAATTAAATAAAAGTTTTTTAGCACACAAATGTTTTGCTGCTAATTGAAAATATCTGTTGGGTTCAATTAGACGACGACTTCGTTGCACCGGGCGGCGGCGGCGGCTTAAGCGGCTGACTGACCGGGCAACCCCCCTCCACTATCCAAAACTTTGCAAGTGTTGAGAAAAAATACCGCTGATTTAAGCACTTTTTTTCTTCTTGTTGGCCAAAGGACTTTTTAGCTTTTTGAGGTTTTGCCTCTGACAGAACTTGCAACTGATAGATGGCTGGAGGAGGGCTGATTCAATACAATTGCTAGCGCAAATTAAAAGTTTGCAGAATTTAGCTGCATACAAATGAAGCTGAAGTTTACCTGCAGCTAAAGTGTTCTTCGAACATTTTTGACAAAGGAAAAAACTTGAAAAAAAATTGGTAAAAGTCTGCGGTCAAAAAAAAAGTGCCAAGAGTTATACAAGTTTATTGGTGAGTTTGATTGGAAAAAATATATTTAAATATATCTTTGTATTAAGTTATTGCTTTTTTTTGAGGTAGATATCGAAAAATTGTGACTAAATTGTTAGTCATTGAAGAAACGTGGCAACATTGAAATAAGACAATCAGAGTACCATTAAATTCGCTTCTACATTTTTTGATGGGGCTGTAATACCACGATTCCTCATTGACGAAAATTTGTATCGCAAATTGTTCGTTTATATTAAATGTGTTTTTTCGAGCCTAAGAAATATTTAAAAATGCAAAACTAAAGTAGCTAGCATCAGTCTCTCTCTCTCCCTGCATCTACGATTTTCTGGAACAAGTCGTTAAGTCTTGATAAAGAATTTAACATTTTCAGAATTTTTCTTCAGCACATTTCCGAGAAAATATTCCAACATGTTTCAAGAACTGTCCAGGGACAGCACAGACCGTTGATCTTTAAATCTTTGAAATTGCCAACTTTGTTGCTTTGTTGAGAGAAAAAAAACCAGCCACAATGTGTCACCACCACTCAGATGTTGGGAATTTTGGGCAGCAGGTCTCATCGGAATAAAAGTTAATGGTGCTCGTTATCGCAACTTAAAAATACATTTTTGGATTTAAAAATTGCAAAATATGGATGTGAACGACTTGTGATTTCAAGAAAACCACACCGTGAGTACAATGCAGCTGCTGTATGTATGGGTTATCGACAGGTCATCACACAAAGCAGCATTGCCAACTTAACTTTTTATACCCTTGTAGAGGGTATATTAAAATTGTCACGATGTTTGTAACGCATAGAATGAAGCATCTCCGACCCCTTCATTTTTAGAAAAAAATTTGTCCTTTGCTTTATTTTTTCAGCTAAAGGCCAGATCTGAGAAGGTAATCAAGAGTACAATCAATAACTGAGAAAAAAGCAATCTTTTGTATTTTATAAATAATATACTTATATTTGACTGTTGATACTTTCACTGAATTGATCACATCTAAGGTATTTATCCAAAGATTTTTTATTTAATGCCTTTTTTTTGCAGAAAAGCGATTCGAAAAGCTGTATTTTCACTTGTCTGAGATCTTATATGAGATGGCTGAGAAATACCTCAGGAAGTGGTGAGTTGGCTGTCAAAAAACTCATATGAGAAACCATAAGAGAGTTTTGATAGGATTTTGCTGTAAAGGTGACCTTATGGGTAAAAGCTTTAAAGAAACAACTTTTAATTAAATGTTCCGAGGCTGGATCGCACCCACAACCTCCCGCACAGTAGGGATCTACATCTAACGTTTCTGCCTCGAGTTCTGGCTTGAGAACCTAAGAGTACCTCCCAAAAAAATTTAAAAAAAATCTCAACAAATTTCAATAAAAAAATTTCATTTTTGAGTTCAGTGCTCCAAAAGAATTATACAAAAATGAAGGCCAGAAATATTATATACTCTTTAGTATCTTTAATTTATACTTTCTGTAACAAACAAGATGTATCTAACAAGGTGTGGCGGCTAGACGAAAGCTCAAGTTTGATAGCTTAATTATTGTCAGTGTGCAGATAACACTTGACGTGAACGGTTGGTCCACACACGGCTGTTCTCTATGCGCTAGAGCTGTAAAACTATCGACGATATATCGATAATATCGATGGTGGCTGTGCTGCGGGTCATCATCGATTGTTTTTTCCACCATCGATACATCGCGATGTTGGAAAATTCGCCCCAAGAGTGGGGAAATGACTGGACAATTCTATATGGTAAAACCTATTTTTAATCCGATTGGCTTCAAAATCGTTTTGGAACACATTATAGAAAATAATTAGACATTTGATTTCTCGGTGGTGGAATTTCCGCCCACAGGCAAGAATAATGGTGGGCGTATTTCGGTTCAGTGACAATTTGTGAGCCGATCTGAATAAAATTCGTTTTGTAAGCTCTAGGGTCAGAATGAATGGATTTATTTCGGGAAGTTTACTGCAAAGGTCGGAATATAGGTGCAGGGGTGGGTTTTTAGCAACCTGAATTGTTAAAACAAAATGGTTTTTTTTTGTTTCGATAATATCGAAATAATCGATGGTTTAGACTATCACTATCGAAAACATCGATGGAGGGCACTATCGATGTTTTTACAGCTCTACTATGCGCACATTTATGCGCGTACGACTTACACACACATACATACATACAAAAACATGTGCGTGCATCTCAAATGACACCTGTAAATTTTTAGTGTGCCTATGATACTCGACGCGTACGGTCACTCCGCGCTTGAGCGAGTAAACCTTGCAAACCTTGTCTGTCTCACTCTTTCGCAGTTACCTAAAGCTTTTGAGTTTACAAATATTACTAAGCGCCAGACCTTGTTAGATACATCTTGTTAAAAAATTTGCTGGCCAACCCAAAGACGATTGTTTACGCAATATTCATCATATTTTGATCAAACTCGGCAAATGTGTGTTGAAGAATATAATATTTACGATTTACAAGTTCAAAGACGCCATCATAAAAAATAAAAGAGGTTTTTCTTACTAACACAAATTTTCAAACCGTTCTGTTGTATAGTCGCCCGATTTTGATCAAACTATCCAGAATTATAACGATGCATATCAAATTACGTAAAGCCAAGTTTGAACACATAAGCATTGATAACAAAAATGTTTTTCTCACTAGAACTTGTTTTTGTTCCTCTGGCAGCTATATGATATAGTCATCCGATTCGGTCAGGTTTGACAAATGTGCAGCCAATATATATTTAAAGACGCTCTAAAAGGGTATCATAACTTATGATTCATAAGTAACTCCAGTTAGTATCTTTATTTATCAGCAAATTCAGGAAACCTAAAACCCTTATTAAATAACTCAGGTTGTATATTATCGTTCTTCTTCTTCTTTATCAATGTCAGCTCAGATATTCCACAAATTGTGTAGTGTATCAAGATGAAGATCATAACTCGTACTGTAGAAACCACTACGGCTTAAAATTTTTAAGCTAAAATTTCCAAAAGTTTCCAAATTGAAAACCAATCTCAATCCAAGACAATATGTCATATCAACAATCACATTTCAACAAAAACCCCCCAAGAAACAATTAAAGCCAACCCCCAGCCTCACCGCAACGGGAAAACCCAAAGTAATATTTTAACTGTAGTTCTTGGCTAATTGTCATGCTATCGACGACGTCTTATCAGGAATGGTAACGGCAACAACAAACAATTTGGGCAAATTTATGCAACACAAACGAGCTGAGAAGGCCCCCAAAGGGCACAGGATACAGGACACAAGCGCACACACACACACACACACACACACACGATGGCCAGATAGCCGGTGCCTGGGCATATTAAGTCAAAAATGTTGCGTCCATCTCCAGCGATTGTTTGGCTGGACTATTAAAATGCTAGCATTTGCAAGTTTATCCTAGGAGTCCGAGTTGCCGGAGATAATGTATCGACAGGCAAGGCAAAAGGAGGTAAGCGGAAATCTAGACATGGCCATTAATGAACGGACCACCGACAATGTCCTGGGCAGTGTACAGTAGAGTCCATTAAAACGGACTAAATGGCAATTAAACATTCGAGCTTGGTCGTGGCCAGTGGCCAGGCAGGGGGGTGGCGGCAATTAAGCCAGCACTTGGCAATTAAGCCGACAAAAGTTGGCACTGTCCGATCCCTTAGCGACAATTTTTGAAGTTCCAACCTTATCCTTTTCACCTATCTTTGCTTGTGCGGACCAAAACTTAAATGAGTTTTGTTGTCTGCCCCAAGTCCTGTGAGCATTTAAATGAGCTGCTGCAAGTTTGATTGGCTCGCCGCTTGACTGGGTTTTGCTTAGAAGATTTATCTGCCAGCTGAATACTTGTACCTAGAAGTCATAGGGTAACCCGAAGGGGCAATCGTAAAAATATTTGAAATACCCGGAGTGCAGGCAGACACCCACACACACACACACACAGGCATCATCGGAAGTGGCATCTTCGATATGCTCGTTTAAAATAATTTATTGCACTGACTTGACACTCATTGCCAGTTAGGATGTGTGACACTTTAAATACCCTGTGACACACACACGCACAAGATAAATTGCGCAAAATAGAAAAAATGTTCTAATTAAAATTATGCACAAATATTTTGGAATTGGTTCCTTTTGCTGGGCGACACACGCTTGGAATTTGAAAATCTCTCGACTTGCCTGGTCTTATTGATGGCGTGCCAATTAAAATTGATTGGAAAATTCCAAACATTCCTCGCACGTGGGCGTGGGTTGTCGCCAAACGCAGATGTATCCTTTGCTAAGATTAGCATATTTCGATCATACACTGAGACAAAAAAATTAAGTGTGAATAGTACTGCTCATTTCATGCAAATTATTTGAGCAAATTTTCACATTTGAACTTTAAATTAAAAATTTTATATACTTCATCCCGTCCAACCAAAAATTTTTCCGAGTGTATAAATAGCCTTTTGAAGTTCACGCTTCACTGCTCTTTGGCCAACAAATTTGAAAGAAAAAAAAAAAAATGCTCAATTAACACTTCAACTTAAGTAAGCCATAAAAATTCATCGTTCTAAACTATAAACCAACCAAAATCGAGGCAGATGTCTAAACACATGCATTTTAACCCTCATTGTTGCTAATGTAGCAAATAAAACGGTCACCTTAATGGATTTCTGTTACGCGGTCTAACTTCAAATTGGACAGAAGGTGACGTACGCTGCCCAAACCATCCTGCATCCTGCCTGCTGTGCCATTGATTGTCCTTGAATTGTCGACGTTCGCCACTTAATCCAATCGCGTGCACATGTTGAGCTCTAACAATGAACTGGGCACGGGTGGAGGGTTGGAGTTGGAGTTGGATTTGGACTTGGCTGTACCTTAAGCGGCTTTCACCTTGACATTGCCCACCACCAACTCGCTTGATTTTCGCACTATTTCTTTTTTTTTTTGAGGGTGGCTGGGGCCAACTGTTGTGAAAATTTGTACGTGTATTTTTGTGCTTTCCAGGACTTATCACACACACGCACGACCGCATCACCTTCCCCGAGTGTTGACTTCGCCTGATGCAGCGCTGGCACATTATGATGTATTAGAATTAAAATTAAAAGCATTTGACGAGATCAGGTTGCCTCTTAATGAAGTCTTTGTTATAGTTGTAAGTGTGTGTGTGTGTGTGTGTGTATACTGTATGTATGTAATTAATCCCCGCTACTCAAGGGGCCACATCTGTTGGGTTGACTGACATTAACTAAAGACCGCCACTTGAAGCAAATTGTGTAAAATTATGCCCCAAAAAGTGGAACAACAAAAACCCCAAAAATACTTATAAACGCAAACAAGCAGCAAATGAAAGATCTTTCAGCTGTCAAAATCATTAAGAAATGTGAAATCGTTTAAATATGGCCGCAAGTCTCAGAGTCTCGGAATATTGGGGTCTTGGATGCCCTTCTGCTGAACTGAGCTTTTGTGGGCGCCAAAAAAATGAAAACATATGGACAGATTTGAGACGCCGCAGACACATGGCATTTAAGCCGGTAACCTACACAGAGGGAAAAAATGTCTTCCCAAAATTCAGTTTAACCGAGCTCGATTTAGGTAATTGCAAGTTGAAAACAGGTAAGAAAGTCGGTCAACCGATCATTTTTAAATGTGAGTATCTACATCTTTTTCAAAGCTGTATAAATTGGAAAAACATCTGAAAAGGATCGAGAAAATATAAATATAATTAAATTCTAGAGCGCCCATTAGGGACTAGTTGAATAAGAAAATGTTAATATACTAAGGATTATTAAAGTTGAAAATGAAAATAAACATAAAAAAATCACTTTTAAATGTAGCGCCACACAAACTGTGTAAAGTGTTGCCCGGTGAAATGCTGTATATGACTACGAGTATTGTTGCGGCCGCAGGTGTCGCTGCTGCTCCGAATTTTTTGATTAGCTTATAATTTCGCTATAGTATAAATTTGGTGGATCAATAAATATTGCTGATTAAATTCGTAGTATATATCTAAAAACCGAATCCATATATGTTAAAAATGTACATTTCGAGCTTCTATCAGCTCTGCAATTTGTTCTTTAAAACGATCAGTCAGACGGACAGGCATTTAGACACTGCTGTTGATGCTGATCAAGAATATATGTTCTCAATAGGGTGGAAGACGTTTTTTTCGGGCTGTTACATACAAAGTCATTAAACTCTTTGTTTCTTTGGTACAGAGTAAAAAAAAGGTGCCTGAGACAGATACATTTTGCTTAATAAGAAAGCGAATAACCCTGAAATAAGAAATATACATTCTTAAAATAATAGATTGGTTTTTTTTAGCAACCAGAAAAAGATACTTAAACTATAGTAGTAAAGATCTTGTCACTGGTTACTAGCGCAACGTAATGGATAATATTTTTCTGAATTTCAATTTATTTTCTTATAAGAAGCGTTCTAGTAGTTCAAATTTAAAAATTAAAGAATACATTCGGCGAAAAAAATACTTAAACTATCAAGTAGTAAAATGAATTTCTTGTCACTTGATTTAATATTTCTAGCGCGAATACAGAACCAGTAGTTTTGATCCTACATACTTCTTTTCACTTCCCTCGACTTTTGAAACCAATTTGGAAAAAAATGTTCATTAAAATGTTTATCTACAAAATTCCTTTAAATTCAAAATCCATCCAATATCCATTTTTTACGATTAAGACTCGCGGGATCTTGATTCAAGTATTTTGTACTACTGAAATCGTGAAATTATTGTGGCTAACTTTATTTTGGTAATTTCAAACTCAGTGAACCATTAAGTTCGGAATTGCTGGATTCAAGTTCATACTGTCCATTCATTCCTTGATTTTTCCCTCTGTGTAAGAAAGTCGGTATGACCCGTATAAGTTCATGTTTTTAAAGAAATTTCCATTTTTGTTC
The DNA here is from genome assembly GCA_018904225.1 of Lordiphosa mommai. Lineage (NCBI taxonomy): Eukaryota > Metazoa > Arthropoda > Insecta > Diptera > Drosophilidae > Lordiphosa > Lordiphosa mommai. The sequence goes on from JAEIFT010000134.1 coordinate 393,180, forward strand.
CTATAAGAGTTATATATATATATAACATAATGACAATCATATGTCATTGCAGCCTGACTCTTTCCCAAAATTTTGAGAGGAAATATTTTTAAATAAAAACGAGAAGGCAAAGCTAACTTCGACTGTGCCGAAGTTTTAATATATTTGTTGGATACTTTACGTCCAACTAATTTCCTCTTGTGTTAAAATATATTTAGGATATAGATATCAGATATTAAAAAAATTTAAACATTGATAATAAAAACTTGATACCATAAAATAAAACTTTTCTTAGTAAAACACATTTTCCGACCGATCGGTCCTATGGCAGCTATATGCTATAGTCATCCGATTTTGATAAATTTATTTTAAAATTTGTAAAGCAATAAAACGAAATATACCAAGATTGTACGATACGATAAAACAAAAAGTTTTCCTCCTAGAACTTGTTTTTTGACCGTCCGTTCGTATGGCAGCTATATGCTATAGTATTCCTATTTTTATAAATTTTTTCTGAATTATATGGAAGCATATAAAACTAATATATACCACGATTGGTGACGCTACGATAAAAAACAAAAAAGTTTTTCTCACTAGAGCTAGTTTTTTGACCAATCGTTCCTATGGCAGCTATATGATATAGTCATCCGATTTTGATACATTTGTTCGGTATTATGTGGAAGCATGTAAAACTAATATATACTGAGATTGGTGACGCTACGATGGAAAACAAAAAAGTTTTTCTCACTAAGACTTATTTTCCGACCGATCGTTCCTATGGCAGCTATACGATATAGTCATCCGCTCCGGCCGGTTCCGACATATTAGTTGCGTGCAGCAAAAAGAAGACTCTGTGCAAAATTTCAGCTCGATAGCTTCAAAACTGAGGGACTAGTTCGCGTAGAAACAGACAGACAGACGGACAGACGGACAGACAGACAGACGGACAGACAGACGGACACACGGACGGACGGACAGACGGAATTGAACTCAGCTCGTCGTCCTAATCAAGAATATATATAGTTTATGGGGTCGGAAATGAAAATTTCTATGCGTTACAAACTTCTGGGCAAAATTAATATACACTTTTCAAGTGTATAATGATGAGTCCATTAATCCAAAATTCGGGGCCCTATCCATATTTCTGTAGGCAGATCACATTTATTTTCAATTTTTTCTTCTGCACTTTACAAAGAGCGTAGGTCGCCATATTTTGAATGAATAAATTTGATTGTTTTGTTGCCCCTCAAATTTCTCCCAAATCGGGATCCATATTATCACATTATCTTTCATACCTTAACAAAAAATTGTGCAAAATCGTATATCTCTAGGTAAGTCTGCCCAAAGAGACAAACTTAGAATATATAAGGTAGAAGAAAATAATTTTTAAATTTACATTATTCGAAAATACTGCCAAAGGACAACACAAAGGGTTTCTCCCATAGACTGCAATGGAACTCAGGACTCAATTAGGATTTGTGCCATAAATATGTTTTAGAAATAAATTTGTAAATTCCTATTTGCATCGAAAGCTTCGTGAAATATAGATGCAAATTTTAGTTTGTCGTTGTTAATTGCAAATATCATGTCTCTCATCAGACTTTAATAATGCCGGTGCGATTCCTAGAACCACATTTTGTATATTTCTATATTTATAAAAACTATGGCCAGAATAAAAGGAATTCTAAAATCAATCGCATAGCGTTAAATTCTAGAACTTAATCAAGCAATATTTTACTGGAGCATACGACCAGAAGCTGTTAGATAGCATTATTAAGCCAAATCCCAATCCAACTTAATATTACATTTAGAACAGCAAGGTATTTAAAACATTCAAAATTATGGCCTGTCTCTTATGTCCGAGGCCATCTCCCCCAGTACTCATCCTTCACTTGCCACACGTTTCGCAGTGCAAAACATTTTTATTACAAAATCGTGAGTTTTGCTGTAAATAACAGCTCGACTCGTTTACGTTTATGATTTGTATAAGTACTGGAGGCTGGAGAATAGACTAGTTTTTTTCAAAAATTATGCACGAAATGGCGCACGAGGGGTAAGGGTCATAAAAATGCCCGAGCATACCAAAATGCTGGCCCCAGCACGGAAAATTGTTTTTGATGATTTCCTAGGCAGGCAGCTGCCTTGAGTATCGTGTGTGCCATTCGACCCGCCCACAATTGTCGATTGTCTTAAACGCACACACAAACACATACACACACATATACACTAACTCATTCCGCATAGGAAGCATTCAAATTTCGGTGCGTTCATTGAAATATGAACGACGAGTTTGGCGATAAAAGTGGCACTGAACGAAGAAAATTTTCATATAAAGTACCTTTTGTTGGCATTTTAATGGTTCGCTTTATGGAAGGATTAAGCACATAAACTTGTCAATAACTCGAGTGCCTGAGTGTATGTGCCCATAAACCCCGTCGAGTCGGACTCTTAATAATGTCACCGCAGCGGAACATTTTGACTAACAAATATACACGAAGAGCAAACGATTTTATTTATGAGCTCAACATAAAATTGTTGCCGCATATGTCGAGCATAAGCAAAAGGGAAAACTTATTAAAAACAATCGAGAAGATGAGAGCACCAAGTAAAGATATTCTTATTGATATATAAACAGAGCATGAAGAGCAGATAACGGATAGATGGTGGTGGGATGAGGGATGAAGAAGGAATAATAAGTACACATTCCATATTAATAAGTAAAAGTAGGTAACCAGATGCTTAAAAACACATTTACATTGATTTATGACACAGATTTAGAAGGGCTTTTGATTACGATTCTTTAATCAACTAGGAGAAAGGAATGACAGTTGGTTTACAGTTATTTATTAATTAATACAGTTTTAAATTAATAAAGAAATAAGATAAGCATTTATTTATATTGAAGCTATTCACTTGCCCTGTTAAACTCATAAATGATAAATTATAAATTCCAAAATGCTAGTTTATATTTTCGACAAGGAAAGGACATGGCATCTCACTCAGCAAAAAAAAACAAGAACTTTTTACTTAAATCAAGAACAAACGGTGTCAATGGTAAGATTAGAACGAAAATACTTGATTCAAGTACAAAGATCTTATATCAAGTACGATTTTTGCAAACCTCAAATACTTAATTCTTGACCGTTCCGAGATATTATGCACATTTCGAACTTATTAAGATCATTTTGATCATACTTTTAGGTCGGAAAAGTCTCAATCCCGATTAACTCGTAAACTCGTAGCATGACGAGCTGAGTTCATTTCCGCCTGTCCGTCTGTCCGTCCGTCTGTCCGTCTGTCCGTCTGTCCGTCCGTCTGTTTCTATGCTATCTCCTCCCTCAGTTTTAAAGCTATATTGACCAAACTTTGCAAAAAGTCTTTAAATACAAATACGCTGCACATTTGTCGGAATCGGCCGGATCGGATGACTATATCATATAGCTGCCATAGGAACGATCGGTCCAAAAACTAGTTCTAGTGAGAAAAACTTTTTTGTTTTCTATTGCAGCGACACCAATCGTGGAATATAAATGTTTTATATGCTTCCACACAATTCCGGAAAAATTTATCAAAATCGGATGACTATAGCATATAGCTGCCATATAAATGGTCGGTCCAAAAACTAGTTCTAGTGGGAAAAACTTTTTTGTTTTCTATCGCAGCGACACCAATCATGGTATATGTTAAACTTATATGCTTTCACACAATTCTGGAAAAATTTATAAAAATCGGATGACTATAGCATATAGCTGCCATATAAACGGTCGGTCCAAAAACTAGTTCTAGTGGGAAAAACTTTTTTGTTTTCCATCGTAGCATCACCAATCGTGGTATATATTAGTTTCATATACTTCCACACAATTCTGGAAAAATTTATCGAAATCGGATGACTATAGCATAAAGCTGCCATGGGAACGATCGGTCTAACAACTAATTCTAGTGAGAAAAACTTTTTTGTTATCAATGGTAGAGCCTTTCAAAAACTGCAAGGGTTTTTAAAACATCGGCGTAGCCGATGTTAGCCTTCTATGTTTCATTTTTCATTGCATTCTTTTTGGCTTGGCATTTTAAGATTATTTCGTACTTATTCTTAGAAATTGTGTACTTGAATCAAGATTGCGTTTTTTAGAATTGTTCGACTAAGTAAGTACGAAAAATTCTTGATTCAAGAATGTTTGTTCTCATTTAAATAAATTTAACGGTCGTTTTTGGACTTAAGAATGTTTCATTCTTAATTTAAGTACATCCAAGAACAAAATATATTGGAAATTTTAGGTACAAAACGGTATAAATTTCATAGTGATCGTAACAAAATTCTGTCGTTTTTTTAGTGCATATTTATTAAACATTCTCGACCTGAGTAAACGTAGAACTAGTAGAACATATGTACGGCCTCTTGCTATACCAAAGCTATATATTTTTTTTGAGCTTACAATGTATCACTAATGCATAAAACAATGGGCGCATTCAGTAGAATAGCGTGATTCTTGATCAATGACATACCGAATTTCATATTTCAATTAAAAAATATAAACAAATGTAAATTTCACCTATTAGCTAAACGCTGACCCACCGATTCTTTCCAAAACACTCCAAGTATTTATTTCGCCCATCTCTTCTTCACACTTCACTCATCTCAACCTGCCACTGGCGTAGCCTGCACTTACTTTTAATGAAAAAAAAAAAACGGAGCATTATTATTAAATTATATTTCCCTGCCTTGGTCACCCCCCCTCCAGCCTTACAATTTTCCCATTCAGGCACATGACATAAACATAAACTTTGCGCCTTTTGTGCCAGCCACGGCGTAATGTATCCTGGCCGCTGGCTAAGAGCAAAACACAACAAAAAACACCTTTAATATTTTCATTATGAAGTCATTCAGCGCGATTATTAACGCGTGACCCCCAAGGCGCTGCACAGCGTCCAGAGTATAACGGATAAAGGTCCAGCCCAGCCACCCTAATGAACAGCAGCAACAACAACAACAACCAACAAACACTTGAAGTTTGTCCGCAGGATGCCGAGACCAAGTCTCGAGGTAAATTACAATTTTCGCCCTCCAGGAGGGTCCACCTCCTGGCCAAAGTGCAGCTGTACCTAATAATCATAATAATTGCGCCATGGGCGTCGACATCGTCGTCAACTTTTCCAGACGCCATCCGCCAACAACAATTGCTTATAAAGTGCGTGTGACACATTAACAAAAAAAAATAGAAAACTCCAGCTAAAAGAAAAAAGGCAAATAAAACTCATGGCCAGTGGGCGAACTTCAAAAGAAATAAAAATGGGCAAAGAAAAGTCCTTTAATACCGTGAATTTTACGCGGGATTTCTATAAAGTGCACTGCCGGGTCAGAGGTGGGTGGAGGTGGAGGGTGAATCAACTGCGGTTTGTGCGACGCGAAATTGAAAAAATGTTCGTGCGTAAATTGGCTTTGGTGCTGATGGGGTCCCGGCATAGGCCTAAAAAAATTTCAATTGCCGCCCAGTTCACCTCGGCCACTTTTTCAAATTGAATTTTCTTCACCCGAAACAGCGGAAGCAAATTAAAAAGAAATTAAGCCAATTTGAGTGTGCTCTTCGCGAAGGCTTCCTCAAAGCTGCCTTGTTGTGGCTCGTAAATCTTCGACCCATAAATACCAAAGGACAAGTATCCTGACCACGTCCCGCTTGGCTGACAACATCTTCATTTCGGCGTGAAATTCTTTAATCACATTCAATTCAATTAGTTCGAGTTGACTAGCTAATGCCGCGAATGTCCTTTTTACCCACTTGGAGGTGTGTGGCCAGGTCCTTGCGGCGTTCGTTTATCGCGTTTTTTCTTTGTTTGTCACTGAGCATTAACTTTTGAAATTTATGGGTCATTGTAGCATTGGCAGCAGTCTCTAAAGTATCCCAGAGGAATTTGTAATTGATACAAATGCTTAGGCTGTGCCTGACAAATTTCTAATTAGCTCAATGAAGCAGATTGGAAAGTGATTCGCATTTGAGTATCTATCAAATTTGATGTCAGTGTAAAAGACAAATAAATTGCCTAGAAATTTTTTGATCGTTCGTCCACCTGCTGAACCTATCCAGGAGCTTTGGTGTAAATTGTAACAAACACTGAAGAAACATACTTTCAGGAAAGTTTCAGTGGAGAACATTTCTTTAAAAAACGCACGATTACCCGCACGCAAATGATCATCTTCCCGATGATACAAAAATTCTCTGTTGTTAGTAGACAACCATTCACTCAAAGTATCGGCGAAGCCACTACTATTGAGTTGGCAAGAAACCAGGGATTAATCCCGAAACGAATACCGGTTCCGGCACGTACCGATATGAGAATTTCAGTAAAGGTGCTAATCTGTTTTTGGTTTATTTCGAATTTCGGTTCCGATCCGGTACCCAATCTTCTTCGGTATCACTGGTACGCCGGTACAAGTATCTTTTTTTGTAATATTCAAATTTTCATGTTTTTAAGATCCATAAAATTAATGGAATTAAAAGTGTGTTCTAAAAATACATATGACACAATAAAACTTTTTTAAATATACCGATTTCTAGCCTTTTTAAATTTTTAGACGAACAATTTCGCTAACGCTTCTGTTCGCGCTTACGTGGTACTTAGAAAAAGATCTATAATTAGGAATTTCTGTCATCTTTTGAAGCCCAGACAAGACGCTTTAGGACCGATTTATCATCTTCTAACACGAAAAAAACTTACAAATAACAGAATAAATTGTGTTTATTAGTACAATTTTATTGTAAAATCTTACTTATGAGCAGAAAAATATTTCTGAATTATGGTTCACGATATAATCAGCGCGGGACAATTTGACGCATCTCCGCCAAAAACAGATCTTTCGTGTTTGGATAGATTTGAACCCGTCCTATTAGACTACGGATCAATATAGCCCACAAAAGCTGGTAAGATAATCAAGAGAGCTGGTATAACAGCTCTTAAAAACGCTTTGATACTGTTGGAAACGTAAAATCTGTATGATTATGTGCTTGCACTACATTTTTCTAAGCCGTGTTTTTCGGTCTCAATAGTAGGGTAAGTACGTTTTTTCTTATACTGAGAACAACGGTCTTAAAGGTTAGAACGCTTTTACTTGAAACCGGACGTTTAAGAACCATACGGTCTTGTAACGGAAAATTTTATTGCTGACTTTTTTCTTCCCCCGCACTCCCCCCGTCACACACTACTCTTTCTTTACTTATATAAAGATTGAAGTGAAGCAGTTTTTTTATACCCGTTACTCGTAGTAAAAGGGTATATTAGTTCGTGCAAATGTATAACAGGCAGAAGGAAGCATCTCCGACCCCATAAAGTATATATATTCTTGATCAGCATCAATAGCCGGAGTCGATATAGACATGTCCGTCTGTCCGTCTGTCTGTCTGTCTGACGGTCTGTCTGTCTGTCTGGTTCGTCTATCCGTCTGTATGAACACCTAGATCTCAGAAACTATAAGAGCTAGAGCTACCATTTTTTCAGTGTAGACTTGTATTGTCTACACGCAGATCAAGTTTGTTTAAAATTTTTGCCACGCCCCCGTCCCGCCCCCGCAATATCTCCCACAATTTTGGAGTTAGCTTGTTCGGACCTTTTAGAGAATTATTCACTCATCATTACTAATCGACCCTCCATTGATCATTTTTCGATCAGATGAACGATAGAAAAGTTACAGCCCCCGCAATTTGAAAAACCTCAATTCCCACAATTTTTTGCAAATAGATTGTTCGAACCTTCTAGACATATATTTTAATCATCATTACTTATCGATCCGCCATACATCATTTCCTGATCAGATGAACGATAGAAAAGTTCCCGCCCCCGCAATTTGAAATATTCCCTCATATCTTCCACAATTTTGAAAATAGATTAATCGAACCTTCTAGAAATGTATTTTATCATCATTACTTTCTGATCCGCCATACATAACTTCGCGATCAGATGAGATATAAGTAAAGTTGCCACCCCCGCAGTTTGGAAAAAACCACAATTTGGGCATATTGTGAGTTTAATAAAATATTCTGAAATAAACCTTACCCCGAGTGGTATATCGAAGTCGAGCATGGCCGACTTCAACTTACGCTCTCGTTTTTTATATATCTCAGTGATTCGACAGTTCCACCACCGTACCAAGTTAACATGTTGCGCCTAAGCTCAGTGTTAAAGACAGTCGGACATTTTTAAAAAAAAAATTTAAAAACGAATTTGCTCAGTTCGTCTCGGTCTAGGGCTGATGGGAGAACGCTTATATTTGTACCAGTTGAAATACAATTTTGAAATAATCATAATTCTGTAAGATAAATAATATGAAACCGAAACAGTACCGATATTAGCGAATCGGTATTGTTCCGGTTTTTCGGTTCTTATTGTAACTGTTAACGGATATCGGTTCTTAAAAAAATGTTAATATCGGTTCTGGTATCGATACCGGTACGTGGCTTGAGACGGTTTATTTCGGTTAACAGTTCCAGTTCCTGTTATTGTATTCTTCTCTGCAAGAAACTCATGGCTTTTTATCAATTTTAAACGGAGGATGGTACCCTAGGGTTAAACATCTTGGTATTGTTGAGAAGCTTTAGGTCTTTCCTATCTATTGATAAATAACTGCTCGTCATTCGATAACATTTGAGGCAGCCACAGCAAATAAAGCATGGTTACCAAAGGTAATAATTTTTGATCGAGTAAAAGTTGAGATGAAAAGTTGTGACGCAAAGGTTATGTGATATACAAATTGTTATAAGTTTTATGTTCTTTAGATATTAGCATCCCTATAGCGTGTGTATACCAAAAGCCGCCGCAGCCGACACTATAAGCTCGTTGCGTCGGCTGCTGGAAGGCTCTGTTTTCCCTCAATACTAAACTGAAAGCTATCGTAGTCAACAATAATAACAAAAATTTTCATGCATATGGTCAGTTTATTGAAAGAACCCACCATTTTGATATGCTTCAGAATGGCGTGTTGAGTGGTAACGGTTGCTGCTCCCTCCTAATGTGTGAATGGAAATAGTTTTCAGAGTAGATTGAGTTAACTATAGTAAATATATATATCTGTGTGTGGTAGTGCTGCTCTCAATCGCTGCTCTCTTGACGCACCCGGTTCCCGAGCTCCTTCTCGACTGGTGGCGATGACACTGGTGTCGCCAGCTCCTCACGCGGCTTGGCCTTGCCAAAAATACTGGCCGCTTGTTTGGTCTCCGCCAGCGCATTGATCGGATCGGTCACTGTGCGTGGCTTCAGAACCAATTTCGGACGGTCATCATCATCGAGCGCGCCGAATTGGTTATTGGTTGTGGAAGTGGGACTCTTGCTGGGGCTGCCACTACTTTGGTAAGGATTATTGCTGTTGGGATTGTAGTGACCGCGGCGATCGCGGTTGCGATTCTGAACAAAGTTGGTATAGGTTCCAGTGCCATTGCCATTACCATTCCGATTTCCATTAAAATTAGGCGCACGTTGACCACCGCCAGAGTTGGGATTATTGTTGTAACTGTAAGTAAATGTAAATAAAATATATACCCACTTGTTGTTCATTCTTACCGATTATAGTTGTTAAAGTTGCGATTCCGTTGAAAACTACCGCTGCTGGATAAGTGACCCTCCACGCCGCCACTAAAGTTGTCCTGGCCGCGGTTACCAGAGCTGCCGTTGCTGGTGTTGCGCATGGGCTGTCCTCCGTTACCCTGATACCCAGCGTTATTCGAGCGATAACCTCCCGTACCACCACCACGATGGTTGTAGTTTCCTCGCATACGTCCAAAACCCACGGACACGGCACTGTGAGTGGGACTGCTGTTGGATAACGGATGACCATTGCGCACCACCTCGTTTTCTCTACGTCGATATTGATGAGAGCCAACGCTATCATCCCGCCGATAGTTTCGTCTCTGGTAATAGCCACCACCGCTACCGCCAGGTGGCCCTGCTCCTGCGCCATTACTTCCACCAGCACCTGCACCTCCAGCACCGCCGGCTCCAGGCTGTCGTCGATGATCCGCTATATCAATACGCAAGGGAGCCGATAAGTTATCCAGTTTAATGCGTCCATTGCACGACAAGGCACGCTTCAGTTCCGGCAGCGTCTCGAACTCCACATAGCCATAACCCTTGAACTCGTCCGTATCGCGATCCTTGATCAGGCGCACATGCTTCACCTCGAAGTCCGAAAATATCTTCATTACATCGCCCTGGACCAGGCCTTTGGGTAGATTCCCCACATAGGCAATGAAGGGCGGCTCGTTGGGCACCTGACGCGGACGGTCACGATTACGAAAGTCATTTCGGAAATCACGGCTACCACGCTCGTGATTGCTAACCCAATCTCGGTTGGAATTCTCGCGACTATCACGAGACTCCGCATTGTCGTCAAGATTGTCGCGGCTGTCGCGTCCATCGTGTCGGTCACGACTTCCACGATTAAACTCACGATCACGTTGATTCCTGCCACTGTCGAAGTTCGAGCGACTTGCCATATTTTAAACGAGCCCTACACACGCCGCAAAATACTTTTCACGTTGCCGTTTATTTCGTTTTCGAAAGTCCGGAGCTCGTTATTCCAGACGCTGTTGGTAGGTCCACGAGAGACGTGAAAGTGACTGAGCTACGAGAGCCGAATGGCTTGACACTTGCCTGACAGTAGTTCCAAATGTCCTAGATTGAGCATTTGTTCTGAATATTTAATTCCTATACAAAAGCTAAGGTAAACCATAATATGATAAATGACTAACTACTCCATCCTTCACTTGCTAAAACTTGTGTAAGCAGCTCCATCTTCAATTCTGTTGCTTGTTTGTATTACGGATAGTAAAAGCGACAACAACAACAACAATGACGACAATAGCGAGTACATGAAAAAGTCAACAGCAAATAGAGCGACCAAACAGCATCAGCAACAACTATAACAAGAACAACTACCGCGTTTTGTTTGCACGACGAACTCATGACTCATTTTTGTACATTTGTCAAATTTTTCGCCATACATCATTTTAAACAGTGAGCGCGACTGCAACTTGGTATTGCGGATTGGCGTAGTGAAATGGGAAGGGGGCACAAAAGGTTGGAAACTGGCACTGTGCATATACCAGTCGGAGAATTAAGAACTAAAAATGGCAAATGCCGTAAAGGAAGCACCGTGGTCGCAGTGATTGAAAACGCGCTATTAACTTGTATTATTAATTTAGTTAACTTTGGTAATTAGCTTACATTTTTTTAAAGCTCCAGAAGCATTTTTAACGGTTAAAGCTAGGGGATTTTTAATCTCAATAACAAATCATTTTCATAATAATGAAGTTTTTGAATAAATTTCGGTTACCTTTACATTTTTAAACAGAGGTCAATTATTTAAAATTTTTAAATCATTGATAATAACAATTTAAAAAAAAAAAAAAACTTTTCTTAGTAAAACACATTTTCCCACATTGGTCCTATGGCGGCTATATGCTATAGTCATCCGATTTTGATAAATTTCTAAAAATTATGTGGAAGCATATAAAACTAATATATACCAAGATTGGGGACGCTACGATGAAAAACAAAAATTTTTTCTCACTAGAACTTTTTTTGACCGACCGTTTATATGGCAGCTATATGCTATAGTCATCCGATTTTGATCAATTTTTTCAGAATTACGTGGAAACATATAAAACAAATATGTATTACGATTGGAGAAGCTACGATGGAAATCAAAAAATTTTTCTCACAAAGACCTTATTTTTCGACCGATCGTTCTTATGGCAGCTATATGATATAGTGATCCGATGTTGATACATTTTTCCAGAATTATGTGGGCATATAAAACCAACATATACCAAGATTAGTGATGCTACGATGGAAAAAAAAAGTTTTTCTAACTAGAACTAGTTCTTAGACCGATCGTTCCTATGGCAGCTATATGATATAGTCATCCGATCCGGCCGGTTCCGACATATTAATTGCGTGCAAAAAAGAAGACTCTGTGCAAAATGTCAGCTCGATAGCTTTAAAACTGAGAGACTAGTTCGCGTAGAAACAGACGGACAGACGGACAGAAGACGGACGGACTGAAAGCGGAAATGAACTCAGCTCGTCATCCTGATCAAGAATATATATAGTTTATGGGGTCGGAAATGAATATTTTTTGCGTTACAAGCTTCGCCGAAGTGTATACACTTTTCAAGTGTATAAAAAAAAAAATTACTTTTTTAATAATTACCCGGCGTTCCCTGCTCAGCAGCTTAAATCGGATGACTATACCCCTATATAGGGTGACAAATGAATGTTGCTACCAAAAAATAAGTAATAACCTATGTTCGGTGTGGTTAAGCGGTAACTTGCTTTGCTTTCATTTTATTGAATAATTTGTAAAATGAAAGGCGGCTACGCACCGTGATTGGCCTGACGAACTGAGGTAATAAAGACATGTCCGTCAGTGACTTCTATTCAATTTCCTCCCTCAGTTTAAAAGCTATCTGTATGAATCTTGACACATAGTCTTCTTTAATATATACGCTACCCATATAACAAGCCGATTTTGAAGCCGAAGAAAATTTTTTGTGTTTATATAAATAACTGCTGAATTACTGATGTAATTATTAATATCGTATTTGTATAAAAAAATTGAACAATCTAAAAACGAGAAGGCAAAGCTAACTTCGACTTGTGCCGAAGTTTTTTACTCGAAAAACTTTGCTCAACTGATTAACCGGTAAAATATATATAGGATAATATCAGATATTTAAAATTTTTAAATCATTGATAATTAAAATTTGATTCCAGAAAAAACTTTTCTTAGTAAAACACATTTTACGACCGATCGTTCCTATGGCAGCTATATGCTATAGTCATCCGATTTGATAATTTTTTCGAAATTTTTGAAAGCATATAAAACTAATATATACCAAGATTGGGGACGCTACGATGAAAAACAAAAAAGTTTTTCTCACTAGAAGTAGTTTTTTTTACCGACCGTTTATATGGCAGCTATATGCTATAGTCATCCGATTTTGATAAATTTTTCAGAATTATGTGGAAACATATAAACAAATATATACTACGATTGGAGACGCTACGATGGAAATCAAAAAAAAGTTTTTCTCACAAAGACTCATTTTTCGACCGATCGTTCCTATGGCAGCTATATGCTATAGTGATCCGATTTTGATACATTTTTCCAGAATTATGTGAAAGCAAATAAAACTAATATATACTACGATTGGTGACGCTACAATGGAAAACAAAAAAGTTTTTCTAACTAGAACTTGTTCTTAGACCGATCGTTCCTATGGCAGCTATTTATAAATCCGATCCGGCCGGTTCCGACATATTAGTTGCGTGCAGTAAAAAGAAGACTCTGTGCAAAATTTCAGCTCGATAGCTTTAAAACTGAGAGACTAGTTCGCGTAGAAACGACAGACGGACAGACAGACGGATAGACGGCGGACGGACGGACGGACGGAAATGAACTCAGCTCGTCGTCCTGATCAAGAATATATATGTTTATGGGGTCGGGAATGAATATTTCTATGCGTTACAAACTTCTGGGCAAAATTAATATACACTCTTTTCAAGTGTATAAAAACTAACTACCAGTGTTTCTGGTTTCGAGTTCCAGCGCCATGTCTGCATCTAGGCGGGCACAGGCATTTCTAGCTGAACATACCTGTTGGAATTAAGTGTTAATGAGAAAAAACACAGCACGCAACTTTTGCACTTCATAGGGGAAACACCTCTCGCCCCACCTAGACGGGGTCAGGATCTTCTAAGAATACAGTTACATATTTAGGAGTTACTTTGGACAGGAGGTTTTACGTGGGGGCCCCTTGATAACCAGGGTCTGTGGCTCTGCCCGCTTAAAACTTAGAAAGATGGATTGGCTTCTCCGGCCGAAGAGTGGCCTATCACTCAAAGCCAGAATCAGACTTTTTAAGTCAATTGTTCTCCTTACTCTTAACTGGGGCATTACGTGTTGGGGGACGGCCTGTAACACTACTGTGAAAAGAGTTGAGGTGTGCATAAGCAAGGCTTTGCCCCGAAATTTAAATGCGCACCGGTATATCTGCAATTCATCTATTTTTTCGGGACTTGGGGATACCATCTGTATGTGAAAGTGTTGAGGCATATTCTAACCGGTATAGGCAACGTCTTCTGTCCCACACGAATCGACTGGCCACTGGCCTGGCAAGGACGAGCAGATATCGAAGGCTAAAAAGGATTTCTCCGTCTGACCTCTGGATATTTGGACGGGCACCTCAGGGTCGCCTGATTTAATTTGATATTATGTAAATTGTACCAGCTTGAAAGCATACAATTTGTGTGCGCAGCATCGCTAATAAGTTTACATATATAGAAAAAGGTCTGTCACACTCCCTTTTTCAAAAGAGACTCAAGCTGTGTGAGGATGGATCCATCCAGATCCATTTATAAAGCCAAAAATTTGTATCCCTTTATTTAATTATATATATAATAATTATATCCTTTAGCTGATATTAGTCTGCTTAGATTAAGATAAAAGCCTTCATATCTTTGAACAGGTAGTACAGATAATGCAATATATTTAAAGCTTTCTTAAGGAAAGGTCTTACCACAATTTTAAAACGTTTAACGATGCATGTTCATTCGGACCATTTTCGACTAAATCTATAACAGAATTTGCCAGCCAAAGCCCCGGGCCGAACAGATTCTGCAGCCTATGAAACGATTGCTTGCCAAGGTTATGCCTGACTGATTGGCAAAGAGTCAAACTCAATCCACGTTTAATGGAAAGCAGCAACGTCAGTATGCTACCAGACAACACTTTCACACGTCTTTGCTCCTCAATTCCAGGCACACCCTGATCTATAACACCATTGATAGATACTAAGTAAGATAAATATAAATAATTAAGGAAAATATAAATTTTTTAGTAGCCTCAACACTTATTATTTTTTGTATTCCTTCGACCATCTGACTGATGCACAATGTGGATTATGAAAGATGCTGCCATAACTGAAGAAAATATTATAAGCATTAACGTAGTAAGAGTTAATTTTTTGATAAACTCTCAAATGCTTCCCATCTTGGCAATCAGACGTAGAGTCATTTAAAGTCAAATGTTGAATACTCTGATTATGAATTTCTTCGTTGGAAAAATGACCTTAATACCGACCATTTTTTTTAACTAGTGGTCCGGTTAGGGTTCAGGTTTGAGAGGTAAAAAACGGGAAAGGTTTGGTTAAAGCCCCGGTTCGTGTGATCTTAATAACCCGAACCGAAACGGGTTTACTTGTTCTGTTGCAAACCAGCTTGCAGCTTTGGTTTATACTAATAAGCGTAGCCCTTACGCAAACCCTAAGAAATTAAGGTTAATAACCGTGAAGTAACACATGTTCCATAACCGAAACATAGAGATCGGTTATGACACTTACCGAAAATGTAATCATTACTCATTTCGGTTTAAATTTTCATGAAAAAGATCCAGCTAAATATCAGATGATTTTATACGAAGGGAAAAAATATAAGCGGGGGATAGAATATATATGTTTATATATGTTAAAGGTTTATAATATACTCCGATATACCAAAGAGACATGGTACAGAGTATAATAGATCATATGGTAATTCGCTCGTCTTTGTGTCGAAAGCGATTTGTAAAACACCCAGTATTGTTTAAAGAGCGAATATGGGTATTCAGCGTCTTACTTGCTATATCTATTAATTTTTCGACAGCTGCCTTTTTTTTTTTTAAAAAAAGTAAAATAAATATTTTTTCTTAAATAATAATTACATCACTGGGGCAAAAAAGGAGGCGACCGCCTTTGCTCCACTGTAGCAGTTTTCGTTATGGCAAGTAGGAGACTAGGCTAGGGGGCTTCTGGGATTCGGCACACGCCAACGCATGGCCCAAAGATAAATCGTCAGCAACACGGAATTAAAAACTGATGTAGCGATTAATTTATCACTCACTGGTGGAAAAAGAAGAGTTGCCAGGCTACTGGCAATATTTAACAAACAAGTTGCAAGTGGACACACAAAACAACCATCTGAATGGCCGGCTTCCATCTTTAGCTGCCGAACCCGTAAGGATTTGGGGGGCAGTAAATAAATTACGAGCAACAAATAAACGCGCTTCACTGCATACGGAGAGTGAAACAGCCAGAGAGGGAAATGTGGGCAAACAAAGACAAGAAAACGGAAGCGGAAACGCTTTCAGCTGTCGAATTTGTATGAGCATGAGCTCTCCTGTCTTAGCCATCCCAGTGGACTTTTGTTGTAAGTGTTCAATCATTTGATTGTTGCAACAATGCAAAATATTTAAGCGTCAAAAAAAAAAAAAAGTGAAACACTGAAAAGGATTTATGGTCATCGATCAGAATTAATGAAGATTTTGTTTCAGTCTCGGCTGTTACTGGGCCAAAGTGGGCGGCGGGCTAACACCCTAAGCAGCTTCGAATACAAGAGCATTGGGCACTAATTCACTTCGAGTACCAAAACCGAAACAGCCTGAGCATTACACTACATTAGCGAAATTAAATTAGATTCCTCTCGTTCCAACCCTGTTTGAATTACTCACCACCTTTTTTTTTTCTCATCGTAATGATGTGTTTTGTCTTGATTTATGCTGCAGCGCGCCCGCAAGTATGCAGCGTAAATATTTTTATGACCCAATATGAATGCGAACCCATTCCTCATCCCTGGCCTGCACTTGTCTCTCAAACAGTTTATACCTCTCATGTGAGTGGCAAGCTCGGTCCTCACTAATCATATTAAATGAAATTCATACGTCGCCGCATTTATGCGATTTAGCTCAGGATTCAGGGACTCAGATGGGGGTAGTTGCTGGCGTTGTTGTTGTTGTTGTCGATGTTGGTCTGGCAACATTTTTCGTTGTCGTTTAAACTAATTGAGTGTTACAAATTTTATGTGCAAAATCTTTAAGCTAAATTGAAATTTGTTTTGTTTGCCTGTGGCCCGTCTCCTGCTCTAACTCTACTTGCTGCTGCTGTTGTTGTTGTTGTTGTCATACATTTTTCACATACATATGATGCGGGTTGTACTATATATGAACCCATTTAGTATAATGTGCACATTTGGTTGTTCATACCCGTAAGTGCGTGGAACCATTTACAAAAGAAAAGAAACATAAAATGGAAAATGTTGAGGTAAGTTTTTTAACGCTTGCTTAAAAATGGCCTACGCTTGCTGATTTGGGGGAGAAAGCATAACAAGAGCTTCTCTTTGAATCGAATGCTCCAAATTTGATTAGTTGTGTGTATATAAAATGATCCCTATCTCTACACAGAAAAAAAGAAAGATATTCTGATGAAAATCCATCCTTAACGATGTCAGAAGTAGGTCTATCTCTGAAACTCTTGGAACTGATTTTCAATTAGAAAAAAAAACTTAAAATAAGCATTTTCGGATTGACACAAGAATTCGGGGATTGTTCAAAGTTTTGTTAAGAATCAAATCAATTTGTTCAAACTTGAATATGTTGTAGATTAGTTTTGAGAAGCCTTGAAATTGTTCTAGCTGTTGAAACCGATTTCTGAAAGTTTTGGAGTTTTTAAGAGAAATTTCAAGAAAAAATTAAACGTGTTCTAGCAGCCACTGAATTGTTAGTCATATGAATTAATTCAATTTAAATTTAAAATAAAAAAGTTTGCACAGAAATCGACTTGGAATGCGGAACATGAAGGGGAGCATTTCTCGTTTTCGCCGTAAAAAAGATCACTTCGTGTGATACCTGGCCAAGTTTCAATTTCTCAAAATTTGAAAAAACCACAACGAGAGAATTCATCAGATTATACTGACCATTGGGTGGCTCTATGATCCGAGGAAGGAAAATATTATCAATAAAGCTTAGCCCATGGCCTTAAACGCTATGGCATTCCAATTGGACTCAATTTGTATTTCTGTGTCAATATTTTTAAATAAATAGAAGTCTCCATTTCTCAGGGATTGGCAAACAAGCACGATTTTTATTAAAATTTTGTTCGCCTGCGGCGCAAAGCTCTCAATTTTGTCGTCTTTGTCGGTGGTACATTCATTACATTTAATAAACTACACAGGACAAAGGTGGGAAAAGAAACCATCTCACATTGTTGAGCATTTGTGGGCTAGGCCTTCTTGGCAACCGCTGCAACCAATCGCTTGTCGCATCAAAATAAATCAGCAAAACATATAACAAAATAAATAAGAAAAAAAAATATGTTTATTAAATGTTGATAAAAAAAATTTTGAATATTTTTAAAAAATTAATTGCTTTCTATCAAAATTTGGTAAAACTAACCCTAACCGTTGGTTAATTATACTCTGTACCGAAGGTACACAGAGTATATTGGGTTTGTGCAAATGTATGTAACAGCCTGAAGGAATCATCTCCGACCCTATAAACCATATATATTATCGATCAGCATCAACAGCCGAGTCGATATAGCCATGTCCGTCTGTCTGTCCGTATGAACGAAGAGATCTCAGAGATGGTAAGAGCTAGAGGTTTGAAGTGTATGGAACATATAATTCTTATACCTGCAGGCAGATCAAAATTATTTTTAATTTTTGCCACGCCCCCTGCCTCCCCCGCAAATTAAACAAAAGTAATAACTCCCACAATTTTGAAGATAGATAGTTCGAACATTTTAGACATATATTCTACTACTCATTATTTATCGACCCGTCATACTTTGTTTTTCGATCAGATGAACGATATTAGAGCTATACTTAAAAAAAAATTCAAAACAACGACAACAACAACACCGCAGCGATCGGTAGAACTAACGAGAAAGAGAGAGCGAGAGGGCAAAAGCTATTTGGTAATTTCCCAACTGTACTTTGCTTGATGGCAGTAGCCAATTGGACTGCGCAGCTCTCAGTTTCCCCCCTCCCTTCTTTCCAATAGATATTTTTGTAAGGAGGACCAAGTATGAGAGGAGCGATGCAATTGAGATGGCCTGCGGTCAGAAATCACGCGTGATTCCCGCGTGACTAATATAGTTACGTTTATGTTAATAGGAAATTATACACAAATTTTATAATTTGTATAAATAACGGTCTTGACCGACTTTCTTACTTATTTTGGTTCGAACCCGCGAACCGGAGCTACGTAAAAATTATTTTGGTTTGCAGCCCTGATAATAATATAAATCAAATATAATAGAAAAAAAGTTAATGAATACTGAATGACTTATATTCACGAGATATATCTTTAACACACACTGATCACGCACGGATCACGGATGCACACCCACGAAAGGCAGTGTTTTCTCACTCTTTCTTTTGATAAGTAAAATGGACAATATTTTACTTGACTAAAACCATATCGATAGCCACACCTACGTGTCCAACTTGGAGCAATAGCATATTAGAATGGAATCTTGCTGTTGGTCGAAACATTAAAGTGTTTTAACATTCCTCAAAATAATTTATTTTAAATGTAGTGGCAATTTCTAAATAAAATGTCAAAAAAAATCGCATACAATAAATCAACTTCATCCACTCAATTCTATATAATTAAACTGCCAGTAAAACGCATTTGAGAATTATTTACATAATTTACGATGCACAATTCCGATGACCCACGCTTTCTAATAAACAAAAATTGCATACAAATGAAACAGAATTTCTTGCAATTTGTATGATTTGTGCCATTTTGGCGGTAGGCGATAAGCCAAAAGAACTTGGCGACAGACTGCCCTCAGCCCACACTTATGCGCGATTCTATTGTGATATTATGACAAAACTACAAATACTTGTTTGGCCAAATTAGACTTATTTCGGAGATTTATCATTTCCAGGGCCATATATCAGCGGGCAAGTGGCAGGCCAAAATAAAATATGGCACTTGTTAAGGGCCCAGGCCAAGTTTGCAATTACCAACTGAAAAACTGTCGCGAGATTTTGAAAAATTAGCATTGCAAGCAAATAGACTACCATCCGTTCGTACATGTATCGAAGTATCGAGGATTTATGCCAATTTAAAGAGCCGAATGCTGATGCTGATTTATGACTTGTCCACGCTTGGCGAAACTTTCGAGAGGCCATAAATTATGCGTATGATCAAATTGCTACCTTCATGTCCAACCAAGTTATGGAGGCATTTTCTGTTGTGTGTGTGTGTTGTTTTTCATATTTTTTTTGTTGTACTTTCAATTAAGTCAATTGATTTTAATTAGACCATGGTAAGCAGATTCCACAAGAAATTATTATTAAACACGCGACACTCGAATGGGGGAGGTTGCTGCATACAAATGCTGCCACCTCGTCGCTGCGAGTGTAACTTAATATTTACTCTATACATTCAGCTCAATTAATAAGAATTATATGGCCAAGTCGGCGCATAATGCACCAGCGCCCACATGTAATGCCAACTGACTGAAGGAGGGCGTCAGCCCGAGGCTCCTTAATTGGCAAAGATGCGAGGGACTGCCTGCTCACAATTGAGGTGATCAACGTTAATTAAAAGAGAAACGGAGCTGACTCAGCTGTCGGGCTCGTCATTACAGTTGAAGAAATAATATAGTAAGTTCAACTAATTGAATTATCCTTAATTTAACAATCAAATTGCTTGTATTTATTTCTAGTATGAACAACAGCACTTTAAAATTGGATTAAAGATTGCACTTATTTTTATCAGTGTAAGTTGTTGCCATGCTGCAATGCCCCGTCGAGCGATCAAGATGAAAAATTAACATTTCGCGCATCATTAAAGCATTCCAAGCAGTAGCCAAGGAAACCGCCATATGGAAACCGTTGACAAATGCCGCAACGTGCTCAATGTCTCCATTTCCATTCCATCTATTGCTCTGTGATTGCTCGTCGGTAGTTGTCAGCTGCTCAGCCAGCCGCCTGGCTCATTTGTCGCTGGGCCTAGTTGGTGGCGGGGGGAAATGAGTAAAACAAATGCGTCAACACCGAATTTTCATTTGGTTAATGTGTGAACCGGCTAGGCGGACAAAAACTAAAAACTACGCACCAGCCACAACGGAATAATAACATGAATTTATCAATTTGTCATGTTGATATTTGTTTGGCAATTTATTTTCCCATATGGAAGACACTCCCGTTCGGGAGACAGAGACAACAGTTCCGCTTTCATCTGCCACTGCCGGGCTCTATTTTTGGAATGAATTCGGTGCAAATGGGTGAAGAAGGCATGTGTAATGTACATAATTGTGGGCAGTAATTGATGGCACTACTTACTTAAGGAATAAGCAAGGACATTAGCGTAGGGGATGTTGGTAAGAGATTGCCTCAGGATTTTGAATAATTGTGAGATATATATTTAGCATATGGAGTAATAATGTTCGATTTAAAGTGCATACAAGTTAATAGAGGATGTTGAAGAGAGCAAATTAAATTAAGATTAATTTAAAAAATATGTTTTTAGAAATTAATTGCAAATTATTGCAAAAGTGCAGGAAATCGATGTTAATTATTTCTTTAAATTGACTGACGTTTGATGGGACTATGGAAACAATGATAATGACTCTAATAAACAATGGTATGACCATAAAAATATAGGGGTTGTAGGCACAATCGGTTCTGTTTTAATACCTTCTGGTCTTTTCCCGCTTAAAAAAAGAGGTTACAATTTTTATACACTTGAAAAGTGTATATTAATTTTGCCCAGAAGTTTGTAACGCATAGAAATATTCATTTCCGACCCCATAAACTATATATATTCTTGATCAGGACGACGAGCCGAGTTCATTTCAGCTTGTCCGTCCGTCCGTCTGTCTGTCCGTCTGTCTGTCTGTCTGTCTGTCTGTTTCTACGCGAACTAGTCCCTCAGTTTTAAAGCTATCGAGCTGAAATTTTGCACAGAGTCTTCTTTTTACTGCACGCAACTAATATGTCGGAACCGGCCGGATCGGATGACTATATCTTATAGCTGCCATAGGAACGATCGGTCGGAAAATAAGTCTTAGTGAGAAAAACTTTTTTATTTTCTATTGTAGCGTCACTAATCTTTGTATATATTAATTTAAGATGATTGTACAATGTACATATTTGTGGAAAAATTTATCAAAATCGTATGAATATAGCATATAGCTGCCATATAAACGGTCGGTAAAAAACTAGTTCTAGTGGGAAAAACTTTTTTGTTTTCCATCGTAGCGTCACTAATCTTGGTATAAGTTAGTTTTATATGCTTTCACATCATTTTGCTAAAATTTATCAAAATCGGATGACTATAGCATATAGCTCCCATAGGACCGATCGGTCGAAAAATGTGTTTTACTAAGAAAAGTTTTTTTTTATGGTATCAAATTTTTATTATCAATGATTTAAAAATTTAAAATATCTGATATCTATATCCTCTATATATTTTAACGGTTAAATCAGCTGGAGTAAAGGTTTTCAAGTGTATTAAAACTTCGGCGCAGTCGAAGTTAGCTTTGCCTTCTCGTTTTTTTTCAAATTTTTCTTTGTTTCATTAAAAAAGTTTTTTGAGAAGACTAGTTGCAAATTTTCTAAAATAAAAATCGAAGTCCACATTAGTCCTGTTGGGATCTATCACACCGCAATATTAAGAACAGTTTGAAAAACAATCAAACTAAGTTGAATGATAAGAGAAGACTATTAAATCGTGTTAAATGTCAACCTGGCAGACTTCTCTTATTTCATTGCCCATTTTATCCAAGCTGAATCAAAAAATGTCATTAATTTTATTCAAAATAAATTTAATTTACTTTTTTTTGTCCAATCATGATTATGTTCACTTTGAATTATGTAACGTACGAGCAAAATCCAGGCATTTCTATCAAACCTGTGGCCCCCTCGTACTAAGAAAGATATAAGTTAGCGAGTTTAGTGACTTGCTTAGGTTTGTTCGCTCTCTCACTCGACATTTAAGCCCGAATCGGATTAAAAACAATCCCAAACGGGATCAATTACGGATAATCAATCCTAAACGGGCTTAAAATTTCAATCCTTCCGTCGGGATTAAATCAAGCTTTTTCGGCTTAAAAATATCCCGTCATTTTTTTTTCTGTGTATTTCTTATTCTTACACCTTTGTAAGAATATCACAATTATCCTAAAATTGTAGGAATATAATCTTCTAAATTCAATCACGGACATACCAAAATGAAGCATGCCATTTTATCTGAGTGTATGACATGAAGAGATGGATGGATTACGAATTTAAATGCTTCCTCAGGTAGGTAAGAAATATTTAAAAAATTTAAGGAAGTCACAAAATGAATTTGTAGTTACTAAATTAAAAAATTTCCACGTGATTTCCTACTGAAAATAAATCGGGAAAATGTTGGATTTCCGCGGGAATCCCGTCCCGCGCCCATCTTTAATGACAAGCAGCAACGAAATGAAAGATTGCAAAGGCGCTCCGAGAAGTCGTTAATTAACTCGTTATGCTTATTTCAAAGGCACTATACATTTATTTTTTTTTGCTGAAATGAGTCATTTATAAGTTGCGAATTTCTGATGACCTGACCTGATAGCCATTACGGTGCAAGTTCTCCTAAACCAATTTTGATCAGTCATAATGACATCGACGTTAAATTTATGTAAATCGGGGCCGCATCACAATCGTTCGTGAAAATATTTTGTTTTCAATTTTTTTACACTATACTACACGGAAAGAAAAATTAAAATATGTTTTTTTTAATAAGCTAAATACCCCTTTGCAAAGTTAGGAGACCTCCTTAAAGTGGTAAAGAAGCTCTGCAACATTGAATAAATGTTTTGCGCCAAAAAGAAGCATACCCACCCGAGCACTTTCTGCTTGTTTTTATAGTTAAGAAAAATGTAACGTACATGACGAATCTTAAGTTCAAATGTAACCAAACAGAATCGGTAATAATTTCTCTTTTCTTTATGCCTTAACAATTTTTTTTTTATTATACTTGCAAAAACGCAGAAAATAAAGAAAAATTATGTAGGTTTCGAAAACGACATCTCTTTAATGTAACCATTATTTTGTTGCTAAAACAAGCAGACCAAAATGTTTTTGACAGATTTAAGAGTAATCTCATAATGATTAGCTAAAATATAAATAACTTTCATCGAGCAGGAAATACCCATATACTAAATAATATTAGAACATAAGTTTCATCAAGGTGTATAATTTTTGACACCTTGCAAATCATAAAGAAAATGGATTTGCTTGTTACAAAAATTATGTTTGGAATGGAAAATATTTCAGCATAAGCTGAGAGAAGCTTTTGGTTGCTTTAATTAAGAGAACGTTAGAGAACATGACGCTGCGTATGCAAGAAAATATTGTGAAGTTATTATTACGGATTCGCACAATCAAATAGACACGAAAATTTTAACAAGAAAAATAAGAAGATCGGTAATGATCTCATTGTATCCATAGCTTCTTAAATACAACTTCTATTTGCTATGATTTGTTTGAGAAAGATCTTAAGTTACTTCACATGCGTTTACTTGGGCAAATTAAAAACGAAATTGTCGAAATTCTCAAAAATGTTAGAAAATAGTTCTCCATAAGTGGGGATCCCCACTTAGCCGAACACACACACTTGTTACACTTGTTAGATCCATCAGAGTGTTGTAGTTGTCACTGAAAGTATCTGTATATCTGGCACACATGGCTTCCCAACGCAACTTTCCCACATTTTCGTCACAATCCCGGCACATAAATTTGTTCAAAAACTAAACACGCAATTCAAGAGTCTAATAAAGTTACGCAAACAAATGATGCGGTGCCCCAAAACACCGAAGTGGAGCAAACGGATGGGAGGGTGTCAGTGGTTCCCTAATGTACACAGCAGATACTCGCACAGATACAGATACAGATGCTGATACGATGGCAAACACTTTCCACCAATAAGTAGATTTTTTTTAATTGCAACGAGAGGCAAAGTGTTAAAGAGTTTATGTGCAACATTTACGGAACGAAGAGGTGGAGGGTGGTGGAGTGGGGACGGGGCCATTCATTTCCCATGCGGCGAACACACACACACATACACACTCAGACAATTATAAATGCAATAAAATACTTTTCAAGCGAAACTCATAAATTTCCAAAAGCGTACGGCTACATCGAACAACGATGGCGACAAAGAAGCTGACGACGCAGCTCCGGCTCTGACTCCAACTTCATTGCCGTCTCCCATTTCCATGCACTGGCTGCCGTGTGAATGAGAGTGCTCCCCCTCCGGCAGGGGAGGAACTGCTTAGAGCCAACGGACTTGACTCGACTTGACGTTTTAAGAGTTAATCACACCAGATGTTAATGGTTTTTATGGTTGTGTTTACTATGCCCTCCAGCATTTTGCCACTGTATTTGTATGCATTTCGTATATAAGGTGACATCATCATCATCATCATCATCGTTGTGATCCTCATCAGCGTGGAACGACAGCCAGCCGTTATGCAGAGCCTACTCCTGGCAAAGTGAACTTCCCGCATGTTTAAGGGCCGCTTATTATGCCAAGTTAAATGAGTTTAAATTCTTTGTCTCTGTTTGTTTGTTTGTTTTGTTTGTAGCTGAATGATTTGTGGCCATCTCTGTCGAGGAGTTGAGGAGCCGAAGAATTCAGTAGTTGAGTAGCAACATTAAATGGCCATTTGAAAATTTTGAAAATGAAGAAATTTTGAACTATCTAAATTTTACAAAACAGGCTTTCTGAAGCTGAACGTTTTAATCATATCCGCGGACCATTTACAGCTACTTTTTCTATCACACGAGACTCCAGCTGTTGTTCAGCTTATCTTAAGAATTTCTGCCAAGTCAAACGAATAAATATTTGCGCTGCATTTAGGTCGTACGTTTGGAATTTTACCTGTTAAAATAGTCCACGAATTCGATTGATGTTTTTCTATTAAATAATTTAAAATGGCTCTTCCTTCGGATTTCTACTATTCCGATGGATAATTTTCTAAATATTAAATGAATTACACTAGGCAACATGGTTCAGTTTATAAAAGGAGTGGTGGTGATTTTAGATTTTCTTCGTTTGCCGAAAATGAATCTGATTGGCAGATTATCCATCGCGTCAGGATTGTTAGATAATTTGTGATTTCACAGTGGACAACACCATTTTGGTCTGACCTTCTGGAGGCAAATTTTTCCTGTTCTGTGCAACCTATTCCAAAACTGTCTTGTTTTCCATCACTCTTGTTTGGGTTAATCCCGGAAAGTAATATTCTTTGGCTTTAAAATAATAATTTTAATAATCCCAGACAACTCTGCAATTTTTTCAACGAAAATATACCATTTAAACTACTTCAAGACCAGAGTGCGACATTCAAATAGGATAATCTGATTCCTCCTCACTACAGCTCTCATTTTTCTGAATGATGTCCTCTAATTTGCAGCGCAGAACAATCAAGATGTGCATAGTCCTTCCAGTTGGAGATTGATTTAAAAACCTCAATTAGTTCAATTTAAGTTGTTTCTACAACTAGATCGTTCTTAAGCTCAGCACAGCCGACCAATCTTTCAATAGAACACACAAATTAACAATAGTGTTGTTGTTTCAGATTCGGAAAGCGAAAGTTTTTTTTATAAAGTCGACAGAAGTTTTACTGCGTTCTGAAGCACCCAATTGTTTTTTGACTAAAATTTTGTATTCCCCTTTGAATGAGTGAATAATTTGTTCAGGCTGTACAAAGGTAGTGTTAGGAGACAGAAATTAAATTTTAATGTTCCTGATAGTTTCGTGACTTTATGCAAGTCGCGTTATCTTCAATCAAGACTTTTTATCATTTCCTTATCCATTTTTACAATGATTTTTATCTCTGGTCATCCATGCTTTTCAGTTAGCATGACATGTGAATAGGAGCTTTGCGATTTTAAGACATCGTGAATTTTTTAGCAAGATCCACTTAAATTGCAAATAGAGAGAAAGCTAAAGCGCGATTTTTTGGCCTCTAGTTTGTTCACCTGGAAGATAAAATGTTCAATTTGATATTGCTATATAAAAACAGTCCAGTTTCATTCGCGTTAAAAATATTTTACATGTCGTATTCCTTTTGTAGACCAGGCAATATGTTGTCAACATAACTATTTGTTCCTCTAGCATCACTCTCTGCAGTTTTCCAAACTTTATATTATGGCGTTTAGGCCAGCGCCACAGCCAGTTGCCATCTGGTTCGAAATCGGTAATGAACTTTAGGTAGAATTCCTTGACTTTGCCAAGAATAATATGTCGATTCAATATCGCATTGATTGCTTCGCATTGCAGTAGAGCCACCTCTACATCAACATGAGAAAAGGAGATTTTCTCTGTCGAGTTCGTTGTGAGCCCGCGGTAATAGTTACATGTCTGAGGTCGTCTGCTTTTTGTATAATTCGGTCAATTGTCGACCTGTCACATTTGTATTTAATATAGAGATCCCTTATGCTTGCCTTATTTTTAACTGCATCGCATAATAATGCCCAACTTCTGCGCTATAGTTAAAGAAGCTATAAGCATTTTTATTCAATTCTTCTTTGCTTGTTTTAAGTTGTTGATTCAATTGTGAAAGTACTTAATATTTACAACAATCACATAATCTATACCGATAGAACGCCTTCAATTTACAATTCACATTGCTAACGATCCCATTATTAATATTATTCCATCATATAATATGAAACAAAGAAGTTTGGTACTAAACAGATGGCGCGCATTTAAAATAAATTTTTTCATACAAAATTAAAAATTGTTTCCAAGAAAACGTTGCAATATTTTAAAAATTATTGCAATGCAATTATATTAAATTATTTAGAACAAAGCCAGTTTTTATAAGATTGACATAGAATCTGGGGCAATTATTTAATTGAATGTGTTAAGCTTAAAATTGGCTGTTACAGCCCCCCAATGGGGTCAAGCCGAGCTTTTCGCAATCTCTTGGCTCGTGTGTCTTTTAATTTTCGCTCAAGAGAAAGGGAATTGAAAGTGCAATTATCCAAAAAAAATACTGCATACTTTTAGGCTGGCGTGCACCGAAACTCCATTTGTTATTTTGGACAAAATTATAACTATCCGACTCCGAATATTAAAGTAGATGGGGATAAATGCACATATCATAAATAAATTCAATTCTTACATTGTAATCAAATTTGAATTCGGTCAATTGCCTCTTAAAAGATCGGCATTTTACTGATAATTCCATCATATTTGCAGCAATTGAACTAAATTTTTCATAAAAAATATTGTTCACAATGAACCTGGTTACAATATCTCAACTTATTTATTTTGTAAGTTTATTGGAGAAAAAAGAATACCCTAATTCATATTGTTAATAAATTATATTATTAAATTATTGTATTATAATTATGAGTTGAACTACAGTATTATCAAAATTAAATAGCAGTATTGAAATCTGAAATCACTCAGAAAAACGACCCAAATTTTCCATAGTTAGTAAACGACAAAGGGTCGTTTTCTCATCTGTTTTTGAGAAAATTTATGTCATATGCGGGTCGTTGTAGACGCAAGTATAAATTTATGTAAAGCTTCCTAAAAGTAGGCATTATTTATTTTGTTCAAAAGGCAACTAGATATGAAAAACATGAATATGAGAAAACGGAACTAAGATACACAAATTTAAACATTTGGCCGAAATCGAATTTTTTTTATATTTTTCCCTTAATAGAGTTTGAATGGAACGAAGACTACATGACAGAGCCCTTTTGAGCAGTAGCTTAGCAGAGAACTGTTGCAGGGTTTTATATGGCAGGCTTGCTGTCAATATCTTTTCCGTTTATCTACATATTTAAAGGAACGACAACTTGTATGTGATCGCAGAAAAAAATAAATAATTTTTCAAATTTACGAGAATATTAGCAGATTAGCTGAACGTTCCTCAGAGGGCATTGGCATGAACTTGTGACCTCCGGCGGAAGACTTAACCTCAAACTTGATGTCTTATAACGCACAGATCTGATTGTATCTTTTTCTTCCTTTGCTCAGCGCGTATTTGACTGACCTATCCGCTGTTGACCCCAAATTCATTTAGCCATTTTGCCTGCTCACTGGCTGCGCTTGATTAATAACCAAAGTAAAATTGAAACATTTTTTTCCTTTCCAAAATACACAAAAATTAAAACGTACAAATTGCCAGTTATTTGTTTCGCCAAGACGCTCGGCCCACCAACCCAACCAACTACGCGGGCGGCACCTTTTCATCAAAATCCAACTCCAACTTCAACTCAAACTCAACGGCAGCAAGACAAGGATGGCAAAGAAAAAATTCATTTTCCACGTAATTACTCCGCTGTGATTAGTAAAATTAAACTTTTCTTTTGCATTTCCTTTTGCTTTCCGCTATGCGTGAGTTTTGCTTTTCGCCTTTTGATTTCTGTGCGCGGCTGCAAAAAATGGCGGCACTTTTTTCTTGTATTTCATTTAGCGCTACGTTTTTCATGGGAAAAACTAGAAAAAATCGCTCGCCGCGCAAGGGAAACGCGTAACGGCCAATTACAAGGATTGATTGTGTATGAAAATGTTTTTAGGGAAAAGTTTCCAAAGTTTTCAATGCGAAAGTTCTCAATGCATAAGGTGTCTAATTTTTCACGACTGCGTGAAGCGGCAGTCAGGGGGCAGAAGATTGACGACGTTTGGCGAGGGCAATGAAATTTTAAATATAAAAATGAACAAAAAAAAAAGAGAATGATTTTGGGAAAAAGAAAACACTTTTTGCGCTGCAGACACTTCAACACTTGAATAAATATTTGTGCGTCAGTCGAGCGGCCCCCGAGGAGAGGGAGAGATTTTATAATGCCACAAAATCCAAACTAATTACTCAAGCCGCTCGCCGCTCGCCCGTCGGACGCGCGCATCATTTCACTTGATATCCTGTCACAGGATGCCAGTTAGGCCCTCGGTCCGTACCCCAAGAACCCAGACAGCATCATCATCATCATCGGCTGCGTTGAGAATCGCAGACAAAATAAATGTTTTGAAAATAATTTCGTGTTATTTTTTCCTGAGCCCGTTTTGGGATGGCACAGAAAGTGTCACTGGCGCGTGTGTCAGAAATTAATATTAATTTGCTATGTCAATGCATATCCGTCATAGCGACAGTTGGCCAGCCGAAAAGTGGTTATTTTTCAAAGGCCTCATTATCATTTTCCCGCCACTTGAAACTGTTTTGCCGCACAAAAAGGGTGAAAATTTGTATCCCAGAGCGCAAGCACGTGCAAAAAGTTAAAAATATTCCCAATTATTCTCACATTTTTGGGGTTTGCCTTGTTGGGTGTGGTAAATTAAGAAAAGCCATCGATATATATGTATATGACGGTGGTGCAGGTGCGGCTGCTGCTGAAGTGCATAGTTGTCAACGGCCTTCGCATCAACACTCAAACGCTCTCAAGAGGGTAAGGCCAGAGTGAGCTCCTGCTGAGCAAAACTTTCCCTCCATGATGGTCACATGCCACAGTGCCACACGTTCTTTGAAATCTATGCTCAGTTGTGTATTGCTAAAAGCAATGGATATCTTCGGTATATAGGGCACACTTTGAAGATGGAAAAAGATTAAGTTATATATAAAACAAAAAAAACGAGAAGGCAAAGCTAACTTCGACTGTGCCGAAGTTTTATTACACTTGAAAAACTTTACTCCAACTGATTTAACCTGTAATATATATATAGGATATAGATATCAGATATTAAAAAATTTTAAATCATTGATAATAAAAATTTGATACCATAAAAAAAATGTTTCTTATCAAAACACATTTGCCGACCGATCGGTCCTATGGCAGCTATATGCTATAGTCAACCGATTTTTATAATTTTTTTCAAAAATTTGTAAAAGCATATAAAACTAATATCTACCAAGATTGGTGACGATACGATGGAAAACAAAAAGGTTTTCCTCACTAGAACTTGTTTTTTGACCGATCGGTCCTATGGCAGCTATATGCTATAGTCATCCGATTTTCACAAATTTTTTCAAAATTATGGAAAGGCATATAAAACTAATATATACCAAGAATGGTGACGATACGATGGAAAACAAAAAAGTTTTCCTAACTAGAACTTGTTTTTTAACCGACCGTTTCCATGGCAGCTATATGATATAGTCATCCGATTTTGATAAATTTGTCCAGAATTATGTGGAAGCATGTAAAACTAAGATATACTAAGATTGGTGATGCTAAGATGGAAAACAAAAAAGTTTTTCTCACTAAGACTTAATCTCCGACCGATCGTTCCTATGGCAGCTATAAGATATAGTCATCCGATTTTGATAAATTTGTCCAGAATTATGTGGAAGCATGTAAAACTAAGATATACTAAGATTGGTGACGCTAAGATGGAAAACAAAAAAGTTTTTCTCACTAAGACTTATTTTCCGACCGATCGTTCCTATGGCAGCTATAAGATATAGTCATCCGATCCGGCCGGTTCCGACATATTAGTTGCGTGCAGCAAAAAGAAGACTTTGTGCAAAATTGCAGCTCGATAGCTTCAAAACTGAGGGACTAGTTGGCGTAGAAACAGACAGACGGACAGACAGACGGACAGACAGACGGACAGACAGACGGACAGACAGACAGACGGACAGACAGACGGACGGACGGACAGATGGAATTGAACTTAGCTCGTCGTCCTGATCAAGAATATATATAGTTTATGGGGTCGGAAATAAATATTTCTATGCGTTACAAACTTCTGGGCAAAATTAATATACACTTTTCAAGTGTATAAAAAGGGCAAAGCTAAATTCATTATAGAAATGCTTAGGAAATATCTATAGGCTATAAATTTCACAGACAGACGGTCGAACAGACAAAACTTAATCATCATCCTTATTTGCAATTGTAGAAAAAGATGTTGAATTTTTCCAAGGATTCGGTTATGTGTGAAGATAATATTTTGACATAACGAACAACAAAAATTAGGTTTAAATTTTCACAATAGCTGCGAGCAAAGCATAACTCTTTATAAGCTATATGGTCATCCGATCTCGCTGATATTGTGCAGATTTATTTAAAAGCGAACTGCATTTATTGTTCTGATTCCAATGAAAATTTCTCTCTGAAGGTGCTTAAAGAAACGGATAATAATATTGTGTGTTATGGGAGTTGCTTTTTATGCGTGAGAAACAACTGATTGTGCATAATTTGTAAAAGGTTTTTATGCACAGAATATTTTTATATTTCAAGACGTTTACAATTTAGATTTTCCTTATTTTAGAACAACATAAAATATAACGGCTAGTCGATCTAACTCTGTCAGACTAGAAAGTCTCTAGTGTTGGGTTGTTCATGAATGAGAGAACAAAACTGAGTTGTTCACTAAACTGATCAATTTTTGTTGAGTAACTCCTATTCGGTGACTCTTGTTCAGTAACTGTTACTACAGTTAATCAATAACTGTTCACTTTATTGTTCTCCTTTGTTCAGTGACTTTGCTCTGATGTTTGTTCCAAATGTGTGACAACTCTACAGCACTTTGCTGCTGTGGCAGTCCCAACCGATCTTTCATTAAAAGACGCTTTTGATTAGAAAGAACTACTATTTTTTGAACCAACGCAATGCCGGCTCGGTTTCATTTGACTTTTCTCAATTGCGAGTGAAATTGCTAACATTTTACTTTTGGTAAATCACTTTTCCAAACGAGTTCTTGTAAGGAACAAAAACAGTTTTCGATATATATACAAGCAAAAGGATCGGAAATGGAACAGTCGTATGTTAGGGGAAACTTACTTTTCCTTTCCAAGTAACTCGAAGTTTCATACGAAATTTGTGGAAAAAACAATCAGAAATAATGATTCCTTCACCCTTTACTTTGAGCCCATACGGAGCTGAGAACTACTGTTGCGCTTAACAGCACATTAATGCATTCTATGTTAAAAGCCTGAGGAAATCAAGTTACATCGAACAGCAGTACAGTTTTTGAACCATTAAAGCGCATTCATATCGATAAACTGTAATTGTAATAAATTTGGGGGCCTTTTTTCAATTAGTATTACATTTTTCTGAATATTTAAAATTGGAAAAAATACATTTATCTAAAAACCAAATATTTCTTAATAAGAACATAATCAAAACTTTGTCTTTGGTTTTCATGTATTTATCGCAATTCACTGGAAACTGATATGGTTCTAAATTTAAATAGAAGACATTATGTGGCGACAGGAAAAGTGTAAAAATACCTCGATTAATACAACTTTACCGAGTGATTAGTTTGGAGCTGTCTTTATCCTCTTTAAAAACCTTTTTTAACTTCTCAACCTTTAAACTATTTTTGCTAACTTTTTTTTTACTTATTTAATTACATAAATAATATTTTTGATATTTTTGCACGCGTTATTGTGTTGTACGTTGTACGCTGCGTCGCTTGGTCGGTTGGGCGGGAGGTGGACTGCTATTTTGGTTGGGGTTAGCGTATATTAAAAACTTTTGTTTGTGTAATTATAGGCTAAAACGTCAGTAATTTGACCTAGTAATGATTTAAATCAGCGAAGGGCACCGTAATACTACTGAAGAGCGCAATAAAATGCATTTAATTTCGCCTTGATTGGAATAACGGTGCGTGCTGTAAAGGCCCAATGGGCCGTTATGTGCCCATCGCTGATTTTAATCAAAGTCCAATAAGTTTTTTCTTCCAATAAGCCACTATATAGTTATATAAACGTTGGATTATATAATACGTTACTATAACTAAATACACTTTAAAGATAATGTCAAAAATTTTAGAAATTTTTTCTGCACTTAAAAATTATCAAGCAGTTTTAGTGTCAATTGCCAGAAGAGGCGATTGCAAACTTATTGCCATATAATTTCTTGTTCTGCAGCTTTACTCCCTTTTGTATTTAACGCCCTATCCCGAGCAATTAGAAGGTATTTCGTAGTCGAAACCACCCCTTTGCAATGTCCACTGCCTATTCCCAGAAGGAGTTCGAGGGGATGGGGGAAATGTGACAATTTACGGTTTGCTTAGCTCATCAACACGCGACTTGGGTCGGGCATGCCAGAGAGATGCTTAATTTGGGCATCTCAGTGGTCGACACGTGACCTGGGAAGGTGTCGTCAGTCTGCTGTCCCCCGGGTATGCTGTTTACATGTTTTTGTTGTTAGTAGTTTAATTTAATTAATGTTTAAATATGCAGGCCGGTTGGCAGGAGCGTGAGAAAGTAAATGGTGCATTCAAGTATACTTACCCGTACACTTGTGTGCATATAATGTACGCCGTACTTTTTGCTCATGCATCTAACCTGTTTCCTTCCATATGTGTTGTCGCTTGCATTTTCCACAGACAGCTGCCACGTTTCATGTGCAAATGAAAATTCTGCTGGCACCTTTCACAGCACGCTGGCGTCATCGTCGTCTCAGAGTCTCTAAATATTTTGATTAGTTCTTGTAAATTGTTTGTATTATTTTCCTGGTTGTGTTTGCTTAATTTTCACTTAATTTGTTGAGTTCTACGGCCTGTCTGGCACTGGGAACATGTTGCATTTGGTTGACAAGGAGGAGAAGGAGGGCAATGTGGTCGATGGCCAATTTACTAACTGTTAAACACTTACTACTCTCACATGTGAACTTAAATTACATTTGACATTTACGACAGTATAATAAAAATTTTTACAATGACCGACGCCATTTTACTTGAGAAACACTTTACAACAAAAGGAAAGTCGGGTTCAATTCTCGAAGAGCGGGAGCGGGAGAGGTAATGGGTAAATGGCCATCAAGTGCAGATCGCTCGTAAAAGACATTTTACAGTCACGGGCACAGCGCAACGTGCGATTGGCTCGCTCTCGAGTGCTGTGTGTGCATTTTTAATTAATTGACTGTAGTTTTTATGGCTTCATTAATTACCAAACAGCGTTGAGCACACTGACACAGGGCCAATCCTTGACGTCAGCCATGCCCGGCCAGGCCACATGTCAAAGTCAACTCTATTGAATTATGCATCATCGATATGTGAGGAGCTGTAAATATCAATAATAAAAGTAAGCTGTAAAGGAACCATTTTTGTCGTTGCAGGAACGAGTGCATTAAAAATTTATTAGAATTTGCCTGCGACGCGTGGCATGTGTGGGAGGAGCCATGGTGAGGGATGAGCATACCATAAAATAATAATCTTTATGATGGCAAAAATTTTAATACAATATTGGCGGCCCGCTTTGCCCTTATGGCCGCAGCGATAGCGCTGTCTATATGCGTATCTGTCATTCGACGATTCATAAATTCACTTTAATTGCTGCAGTGATTTTTCTCTTACGCGTTTAGTACCCAGGCGCCACTCCAGCCGCCTGACTTAGACTTAGCCGTGTTTTGTTGTGTGATAAAAGCATGAAAGTGCCAGTAAAAATCATGTTCATTAATATTCAACTAGGGATTTTAGTGGGGGTACAGTGGTTCTCTCAACAACTCATTGGCTTGACTTGATGTCAAAATTAGATTTATAAAAATTTAATTTGTTTTTTTTTTTACAAAATTCAGAAAATATTTTATTTAATACCAGCGGGCCGGCAGACGTTGTCTGTTTTCTGAGATACTGCTCTGGAGCACTATTGAACCGGTTCAACTTGGTTCGGAAGCGGTCTTAAAACAATAAAATACCTAACTCCATATTATCAAGCTTCACTCCAAATTTCAAGTTCTCAGCGTAAATTTATTGGAGACATGGCTAGGAACCACTTTTTAAAACTGGTTCAGAACCGGTTTTGATTAGGCAACTTAACTTTTTATTGTCAACTTAAACACCAAGTTTTATATTTAAATTTTCAAAAATTTCTGAGAAATAGCCTTGGGGCTTTTTTGAACCAGAATGAACTGGTTCGGAACCAGTCTTGAAACAATAAAAATTGTTTCCCCTTATTATCAACCTACACACCAAATATCTAGTTCCTAGCTTTACTTTTGTCTAAGATATCGCTCCGAACCACTTTAGAACCACTTTTTAATACTGGATCAGAACCGGTTTTTATCCGGAAAAATAAATAACTTCATATTATCACCCGAAACAACAAATTGTACGTTCATAGCGTTAATAATTTCCAAAATCTGGCCACACAAAGCCACTTTAGAACTGGTTTGAACCGGTTCGAAACCGGTCTTGAAACGGTCAAAAGTTTAGCTCCATATTACACACCAAATTTAAAGTTTATCGCTTGAAAAGTTTTGAGATATCGCTCTAAGCCACTCTTTGTACCGGATTTAAGCCGATTGCAGCGCCACTAATCGAGTTCGATTGTGAACCTAAACCATCTACGGACCCACATAAATATTCACTAAAAATTTTATCCGAATCGGTTCAATGACAAACGCTGGGACAGAAGAAATATATATGTAAAGATGTTATGTTTTGGAACCAGCTTTGGTCTTTGGTTTTTTGGTGATAAAATTAAAACGAATGAATATTTTTCAAAACTTGTTTCTTCTGTTTATTCGGTCACTCATTGGGTACAAATCGTAGAACAACTTATTTGAAATGGTCGCCATGTGCCTTCCAGCAACGCTGAAGTCTGTCTGGCCACTCTTCGAACAAATAGCGCATTTCATGAATTGGAAAATTGTCGACTGCTCGGATAAGGGGGCGCTTCAAAGAGTCAATATTTTGATGTCGATTAAAGCAAGCCATAGCCTCGAGAACGGACCACAGATTGTATTCCAATGGATTCAGGTCTGGGCTACCAGCAGACCAATTCACTGTTGTCACCAATTCGTTTTGGAAGGCTTCACAATATTTTTACTTTCGCCGAAGTTTTAAGCAGGCCAATTCAACAACACGATTTCGAGCGAGCCCCATTCCATGATTGCAAAAAAGTGACGCCAAAAACTTTTGATGCAGTAATATAACATAAATGTCACTTGTCAAATAGTGGATAAGTTAAAGTGGATGTCTTCAATGGTTCTCGAGAACGAGAGTGTTCAATTCGTGTACCAAAACAATTGCGAGTACTCGATAAATAATTCACCAACAACAATAAACATAAATATTTTAATTACTATTTATCTTTCTGTCATCTAAACATTAATTGTATAATTATCTTTATCGTCTCTTTTCTTTTTGTTCAGTGATTTTGTGTATAGTTTTTGTCCTGAGTACGTCTTATTTATGTCTCCTTTTAGTAAACTCGATTCGTTCCCCCTTGAGGTAAAATAAATTGTTTCAAATCAGAGTCGAATCAGTCAAAATGCTTTGTTTGCTATTATAAATATGACATTTTAGAGAACCTCATGTGAGTCCCAGTAGTTAATTTATTAGTCGCAAATTATTATAAAATGCTATCAAATCATGACTAATTTTAGTAATGTTTTCACTGAGTAATCTATGCCTGAAAGAAGCGAATGTGATGAAGTAGTAGACCCTGGCTGTGCTAGGATCATGACCGAAAAGCATCTAAGGGCAACGGTGCCAGACCTTTAATCAGTGCTGATTCAGCTTTGATTTAGTACTGAGCTAAACTGAATGGCCTAGCATCCGTACAAAGCGGTGCAATCAGTATTTTTATTGTGTTTAAATTCCTAATAAAGAAAATACTTGGAAATCGTCATATGATAGCGTTTGTTTTCAATTAATTTTTAAGTATTTATTATTTTCTATAATTCGTACCTGACTAATTCAAATGACTTACCCATTTCCTTAGCTATCGTTCTGATAGTCTGGATAGTCTGGGGTTTCTATATCTTTTATGATCTTAAACGACGGCGCTGATTCGCCAGTTAAACTGTTCAATTTGATTAAGATCCTAGTGTCCAACTTTTGCTAAAAAAAAAATGACTAAATTATTAAATTATTCATTTCTTTAAGACTGCATAAGTCGTTCTCCTGCAAAATTCAACTGAAATTTCGCAGTGCGACTTAATTTTTATTTACTTTATTTGCTTCTACAATGTGTGAAGATAATTTTCAAAGTGAGACATAATGTCGCCTAGAAAAAGACGGTTGGAGCGGAAGACAGATAAGCTCAGCTTGTCATTTTGATATATTTTTATGTATATATATTTTATGAAGTCGGAGATGCTTCCTTCTGTGCTTTTCAGGCATGTGGGTAAAGTAATAATGTGAAGCATCCAAATGTGTCCAACCGCCAAGTCTAAATCGCAAATTTTAAATTGATGTCGAAAAACTATAGTTTTGCGTAAAGATAATGTTCTGACCACACAGATGATTTCACTGGTTAACCTTGCCTTAAACTGAAATATTTGTTTTAATTGTACTTTCTTATAATTTCTCAGTATTCCAATGGATATTTATATAAATGTAATAAACTGCCAGCTCTTCTCAGAAATAATGCAGATTATAAGGAATTATTAAAAAAAAAGTGTGACTGGTGTGACGTTACTCTTTGATAACTGATATACAGTATATATATTTGCCTTTGCAAATGTCATAGGTACAACGCACGACCTGCTCAACGATATTTTGTGTTCCATTGAGAATCTCAGACCCGCCCCAAACATTGTCCGATTGTCCATGCGTTTTTGCACGGCCTGGTCGAGTGTTGTTTAGTTTTGACCATGCCTCATTTGCATTTATTTGCCAATTTATTTAACGATCGATCGTAAAGTGTACTCGACGCCGCTGCGCAGCGTGGCCTCCCTCCAATTCCATTTCCATTTCCATGGGCGTCTTAGACTCTTGCTTTTCAATTTCATTTCGGCGGCTGCACTTTGGTTTGTCTCTGTTTATACCCTGTACACATTGGAAATCATGAAGCTGTTGCGGTAGGGGTTTGAATTTAGAATTTGACTTCGGTATCGAAACACATCGGGATAGACTAGGGTAAAGATCGGGACGGGATCGAATTTTCATTTCCGCGCCTTTCTTTAGTACGAAATAGGCGGTCTGGCGTATGTGAATTCGTATGCTCGCTACTTTTCTCGCGAGACAAGCAATAACAAAAGAGGCCGGCGAGTTTAGGGGTTGGGCACCTTAGGTGTAATCCATAAGTATCATGCAGTATGGTAACACTGATTAATTTTGACGAAATTTTATGATTAACAACTTTGGTCCGCACTGCGAAAAATATCAAGAAATTCCGAACTTAAATCTAGAATTTTCGGTGTTAAATGTAAAATGATCCTGAATTCTTAAATAAAGAGTTTTCGTTTTTAAATTCTGAAATACTTGGTTAAATTGGACACGCTTAGGGAGACCAATATAAATCTGCTATAGGCTTAATATGTCTTATAAGTGCTTACTTTAAGATCGAAAAATTCTGGTATACAAAATATTAAAACTAAAATAAGAACATAACATACTTAAACCAATTTTTGCAATCAGTGCCAGCCTGTTGAGTTCTTTGATCCGTCCTGTTTGTACTCAAACCAAGAAATTTTGGAATTTTGATGAGAAAGTGCTTTCTTGTTTTCTTTTTCATTCGTTTAGAGAACGCTTTAAACTTAAAGTAAGAGCCTTTTTTTACTTTAAGATCTTAAAGATCTTAATTTTTATCTTTTTTTAAGAATCAAGAATTTTTATTCTTGTTTTATTTTAACTGTTATTTTTGCTTTTAAGAAAGATTCGTTTGAAAAGTAAGAACACCCAATAACGAATCGTTTCTATAAACATATTCAAACGAAATAAATAAATTCAAGTTCGATTCGTTTTTAGAAAGAATCGTACTGATTTTTTTAGTTCGTGGCATTATTTCAAAACCTGAAAATATTATTCAGAGCGTGTAAAAACAAAACGTTGCTTTTTCTTACTGACTGCAATGATTTATAAATCGCCCCTCGTATACCAAACCCCTTTAATTTTTTTTTTTTTTTTTTTTTTTTTTTTTTTTTTTTTTTTTTTTTTTTTTTTTTTTTTTTTTTTTTTTTTTTTTTTTTTTTTTTTTTTTTATTTTTTTTTTTTTTTTTAAGCTTCTTTTAGATTTGCACCAACAAGGGCGTATGTGTGATACCAGGGATTACAGGGTAATTTGTGATCGGTTCACTCGACTGCCGCCCACTTACTTGTTTTATTTCGAAATGCAAGTGAATGTGGAATGGGAGCAACACGCAGTCGCTTGTTTACGTTTTTAAGTGAATTTTCATATTTTAATGTTTGGCAACATTGTTGTCGCCTCAAAAGCAAAGAAGCAAAAGCCCCCGCCGGCACATCGAAGATCGGCGGTCATAATTTCCGGCGTGGAATTCGTGGAAGTCGTCGGAGCATAAAGTGCAGTTTTACTAGCATCGATCGTAAAGATTGCCCGCGACTGGACGTTTTTATAGGTGGAAGTCGTCCCCCCCACAAAGCACAAAGGTGTTTTCATTCACATTTTAGTTGGTATTTTCTATGTAGTTTGCTTTGAACAAATTTTGTCAAAGCAAACGTCAAATATAAAATGTTCGCCCCTTTGAAGCCCGAACAACCGTAAACAAACAGACTTTCGGATCGTCTCTATGTAGGTTGATCTCCACAATGGCGCCCATCATCCGCCGATGAGCTTGAAATTTTATATGCCGTCGGGCCACTCGTCTGC
The DNA here is from genome assembly GCA_018904225.1 of Lordiphosa mommai. Classification (NCBI taxonomy): domain Eukaryota; kingdom Metazoa; phylum Arthropoda; class Insecta; order Diptera; family Drosophilidae; genus Lordiphosa; species Lordiphosa mommai. Next base: position 433,469 of record JAEIFT010000134.1, read on the forward strand.
CATTTGTGCAAACATTTCGACTAATTAGCCAAACGGAGACTTTTCTCGGGCGTCTCGCCGCTATGTGCGTGCGTTTTGGCCATTAAAAAAAATTGATTGAAATTGAATTTGAAAATAAACTGGAAACGCATTGGCGTAGCGTTGTAGCGTTTTTGAGGTTTTTTGGCGGAAAAGTGTGGCACACGGCGCGCTTGATCGGCGCGGGCCCCCAATGGATCGCCTTCGATTAAATGTACGCCCGCATTTTCACGTTTTCCCAGGAAATGTGTGTTCAATTGGAAATTGGTTCTTACAGAGGGAAAAATTTAATTTATTGCCTGCCATTCGAGTGTGTATTTGTATGCCTGTCTATACGAAAAACGGTGTGGCGTATTTTTAAGTGAAAATTGAATTGAAATGAAATGATTTTTCATTTATTTTGCCGACGTTGCGACGCCAACAAGACCACAGTCCCCCCAACCACAAACAAACAAAAAAAAAATGCCACCAAAAAATTCGCACCTAAGAAACTAGAAAAAAATGCAGTTTGAGATATGTGCCAAAGGCATCTTGCATTAAGTGGTTGCACCTTTTGCGAGGTGTTGGATTTGTAAATGCGTGTGCGAGTGTGTGTATGTGTGTGTGGTGTCTGTGTGTCAGCGCCAGCGCCGCCCCAAAGGTGTGACAATGCCGGCTAGGCATAGTGACAATAATTTGTGGGCCGTGTTGGCATCTATTTTCGACAAAAGGCATTGGACAGAGCGGCACAACAATGGGTACAGTGAAAGCTTTGATTCGATGGAAAGTTGAAATGAAAACGGAAGCTAGGAACTTTGCTGCGGTTACAGTTTCTTAATTTGAAAAAATATATGAGGTGCTTCAAAGAGAAAATCGCGAGAGGTTAGTGAAAAAAGAAATTATTACTCTAGGTTTTAAAGAACGTTGAAGCAAGTTCTTCTGCTGAAAACGGCCAATGTAAACCATAGACAAAGTTCAGCAAATAGTTGTTATTCATTCAGTGGAACTAACAAATACCATGGCAAGTCTCGAATTTATAATATTTACACAATAAAAACTGGCCTCTTTATATCATTCTAAACAGATTCCCCTGAAGGACTTACCACTGTTCCCTAAAGTAGGCTGACGCCACCTAAGTATTTCGTTTCACAAAGGTTGCCTATTCGAGGAGTTTAACACCTCGACACTTGCGGAACGGGGCGAACTGGGTCCGACATGCTGGCGTCAGCGTCAGTCTCGTGTCTATTTTGACAAGCGACTCCCTAGTCCCATACCGGCTACCCAGTCCGAGTATGTGTTGCAATTATGCAGACAACATGTCGACGCGCATTGTTGGCATTGTCGCGCGGGCGCCGCAACTAAATAGAATCGCCCGTGCTGGGCGCAACGATTCCCATTGAACAACTTGGTAATGGCCATCGCAATCGCAGCTGCGCTCTAGGTGCTAATGGTCAATAAATATGAAATTTTTATCGACTTACGCAACATGATATCCACACGTCTGTCGAGTGGATGCAATTTAAAATGCAAACACACATCATTTTGGAGCTCATTGGATTGCGGTCTCCAAAGGTCGGCACGTCTCACGTTTTTCGGGCTAACAAGCTCCCAGGAGTCGCATAAAAAACAAAGAAAGTGCAAAGGCATTTGACTACGTGACGCCAACGGCAACTCAATCAGCGCTTCAGCTCCTTTATGGCTCACTTGGCCAATTAGTGTGTTGGCCAACTGAAGGGCCTCCTTTTAATTGATGACCATTTTCTTCTACCTCATTTCGCCTTTTGTCGCTGTCTGTGCGAAATTAATCAGAAAACGTACAATTACTTAGAATGCATCAGCTGGTACACCATGTAGGTGCCTTCCCCGACGACATAGCGTGCAACTTTGTATTGGGAGGCGGAGATCTCGGCTGAGCTGTCAACACTTTGCCAATTGTTTGGTCTGCGCCTTTTTGGATTTTTCCACATAAAAACACAAGGCGAAATGAAATATGAACTATTTTAACGCCTACTTAATTTATTTGTTCTGTGTTGTTATAAATTTTAATTAATTTAGCGTTGAAGTGAAAGTGTTAAGTGATTTTGCGGTGATATTTTTAGATAGGTGCTGGCACTGTGGCAGCTTTAACCCATCAAGTGCAGCTGTGCTCAAAAGGAGCGCCAATATTTTCATCAATTTTATGCCTAACAAACAGTTTTTGTCGACCTAAATAAATAGGAATATGTTTATAGGCAAAATATTAAAGACAAACAAAACACGGGGAGGACAACCACCCTGAGCACTTCACACACACACACGCACACTCGCACACACATGTGTCTGACCAATTCATAATTTTGCACTCAAAGGACAAAGGACAACCTGTGCTCAGGCAGGGCCAGGCTGGGCTGGGCATATAAACTGCAGGCTCACATACATTCATAAAAATCATAATAAAATGTATTTACCCCAGGATCAAATTATGAAGCGGCACAAGGGCCAAGCTACACTCAGAAAAAGAATCGAGTATTATTTTAGGTACAAAAGTACTTGATCCAACTTAAAGTTTTCATTTGAATTACGATTTTCTTTAATACCAAAATATTTTATGTACATTTAAGATTACATCAAGATCTTTTAGATCCTAATTTTTGGAATAAAATAGAGTTTAACCAACCCGGACATATTCTTAAATTAAGTACCAGATATTCGTCATTTAAATCCATATATATCTATAATCCAATCCGAAACATTCTTGAAAAAAAAATCGTGATTACATAAAATAAGAAAAAATTATTTTAGATTTAAACGCATACAACTTTATAATTAATATTGCGTTTCTAAAATTTGTGTACTTTATTAGCTTTTTTATTAGCAATAGTTTTTAAAGTTAAGAATTTCATATATTTGTTCTTCAATCGTTTTTTTTCTGAGTGTACATATAAGTAAAAGGTGTGCCCAGCCATCTCCATCTTGAAGTTATGAAAGCCGCAGGCTGCCTCCAGCCCGTAAAAAGGACAAACGCATATTTATGAAATGAACAAAACTATAAAGGACACCCAGCCAGCCAGCCACCCACCTAACCACCCGCACGCCCCGGACAATGTGACGACATTGACGGAGATTTGGTTTTGGGGTCTACGAAAATTTGTGCACATTTCAGCAGAATATACCCTGAGGTGTTGTGCGAGAGCCTTTAAGGTGTTTAGGACTTCTGTTGTCCTGCCTGTGTCCCTTTTTGGGATAGCCAGTCTATTACTACACTTTATGGCATACAGTTACACCTACATACCATACCATACACATACACCCAGCCCCAGGCGGCAACATATGGTCAGAAGGTGGCCGTTCGTCCGTCTCCACTTTGTTTATGCTATTCGCAACGTTTTACAAACTTTATTTTCACATTCGTTTTCGTTGTCGGCATCATCAACAGCCATCACCATCATCATCGCCGTCTTCCCGTCGAATCCGAGTGACATCTGCCGTTGCATACCCCAGGGCGTCCAAGTGTGTTTTGCTTAAATATGTGCGTCACATACGCTCAGCCGGGAGCGTCTCTTTTGGGGAAAATTACCTTTGGAGCAAAAACAAAAGAGGCTAAATAAAAACCAAAAGAAATTACCTAGCGGCGTGTTAAATTGCCAACCTTTTTGAATCAACTCACGTAGCATTTTATTAGTCAATCAAAGGATACTTTGGGGCGCATCTCATTAAGTTCCAGACGGAATGGAATAATGAAGAAATTTCGACAGCAAGTGACAAGCGCAGCAAGTCCAGTAAGGACAAAAGCGCAAATCTTGTTAAAAAAAAAATTTTGATATTAAAACTGACAAGTGTTGATGGAGTGGCTCTTCAACTAAGGCCGTTGGTTTGGTATTTATTATAGAAATAAAAAGCTGTTTTTAATTTTAAAGACGAATTAAATATGAAGCAAATCAAAAAGTGACCATTCATGGTTTCTTTATTGATAATTTTTGAAATTTGAAGTTAACAAAAATTGCTATTAGCGGTGTATACCCAGAAGGCCAATTCGAGCATTTGCAAAAATGGAATAATTGTAAAAATAAAAACTTAATTTTTTCTTCTTCCAGGACCTTTTCATGCTTTTTTCTGCTTCCACTGACAACAATTAAATTGTTCAATACCGTTTACCGAGGCCATAAAGAATTCCACAACACTTTCAGATGGACTAGTTCATTTACGCTTCTCCTATAAACTTCATCTAGTCAATAATAGTTAACGAGGCCCATCCGATTTCACATTTGAACATATAGTAGTAAACTGCAGGTGAACATTTGTAACCAGCACCACAGCAGAGTCGATATAGCTAGCTTATCCGTTTACCGGCCTGTCTGTCCGTATAAACAAACAGATCTCAGAGATGGTAAGAGATAAAGCTAAGCTACAAGCGCACACTTCAAGTGTACGGCTCATTTAATCTTTATACTTGCAGGCAGATCAAGTTTATTTAAATTTTTTCCACGCCTCCTACCGCCCCCTCAATTCGAAAAAAACCTCATATCTCCCACAATTTTGAAGTAAGATTGATTGTACTTTCTAGACATATATTTTGATTATCATTACTTATCGATCTACCATACATAGTTTTTCGATCAGATGAACGATTGTCGAGTTATAAGCCAATCAAATAATTACACTGGGCAGCACGGGCCGCAACCATGATGGGCAGCACTTTTATAGTTTGTGTGGCCTCATACTTTAAATATATTAGATATTTACAAACTATGGGAGAGTACAGAGTCATTTAGGAAGTTAATTAACCATTTAAAAAAGTATTCGAACCACAAAATATTTAATATCTTTTATAGTCAGTTTGGAATCACCGAAGTTATATTTTATTTGCGAATACTTTCTTAAAAATTGTACATTCTTATGACGCTTTAAAAATTAAATTATCTTACTTTCTGAAAATCCAAACAATAGAAAACAGTTAAACTATACAAAGTTTCACTCCACTTAAATTTGGAAACATTAATAAATACTTACAATACTCGTTGCGTTACACAGACGTACACTGGATAGAAATCAGATCACAAAGTTCGAGAGGCGCCATATATTAAGGTACATACTAAGTATACTACAGTCAGTCTGACTAGCTCGACTTTCTTACCTGTTTTGGATGAACATTCTTCATCAATTTTTTCCGGCACATCAGCCGTTTCCAGCCGTCCAGCGGGCAACGACCTTGATTGAATTCGTTGTATTAGCGTTGAACATTAGCAAAGTGTGATGCTTAGATTTCTTGCATTGTTATTTGAAATTGATTCCTATTTCAATAATATATAATTAAAATATGTAGCAGCTCAAAAATTGGGCAGAGATCACACATCAATGTCAAATGACAAGCTATTTACAATGAAAACGAGACAACTCAAGGGCCTTGTAGATTATTATGACTCATGCGTCGAACAATGAGAACTCAGTTAAATGGAAAAGAGAAGGGGGAAAGGGAGGTTCCTTTAAACTTTTCAAATTTGTATTTAAGAGTCCCGTTGTGATGCAGTGGCAAGTGTGTGCGCCTACTGTGAGGAAGGACTGGGTTCGACACCGTCGCGAAACATTTAATAAAAAGTTTTTCCTTAAAACTTTTAACAGGTCACCTTCACCAGCTATTAGCGTCAGCTGTAAACTAAGTAGCCATGGAAAAGTAGTTCCGTTTCCCCTCGACCTGTGTTATTTGATTTAATTTAAGCAAATGCAACGCTGATGAAGACAAAAAAAGAAGCAAATTATCAATTTTGCGACGCAGCCAAAAATTTATTTAATTTATTTTTATTTTTCCAAAAATGCTTTTTTTGAATAATAAAATTCTACTTTAATCAAAATCGAAATTAATGTACAATACCGACGGTCGTTGTTCTTGTTGCTTTTTCATGGTCATCCCTGTCATGGCAAAATTTGGGGAAAAGCGCACGATCCTTCTTCATGCTACACATTCTAATTTGTAGCCTTAGGCACACTGGGAACTCATCGGAAAGTGGGCTAAAGTACCAACCGAGCCAACACACATTAAAGCATTTTCATAAAATTGTTTTAAAACGGTTAATTTACTAAATCAATAGTATTTCAGCTTACACCCGTTTGATGGGACAATAATATCAAATATCGGACAATTTTAAGAAGTAATTAAAAACCAGACTCTGGTAAAGAGCATCTAATCAAGATTCTAAGGAAAGATACAAATTGACACATATTTATTAAATTAATTAATCAAATACAAATCAAGTGATTATATTAATTGACCCATCACATAACGACAAAGAAAATAAATAAAAATTACAATTAGTAAAAAAATAAAGAAAAATATGAACAAAATTTTGAAAAATGTTTTTCGCTTCCAAGTAAGTGAGAAATCCCAATTGAATCTGAAAAGAAAGTGAAATGAGAAAATTTGAAAAATTGTTAAATAAATAGACCTACTTTTGGGAGACTTCAAATTCCAAATAATGTTTCTTGTTTAACGACTTCAACTGAAATGAAAAATGTACATAAATGTTGACTTCTCAACAAAATGATAGAGCAAAGCCTTCTTGTGTAATCAAATTGAGAGAAGCATCTGTTGCAAATTGATAATGTTATGAAATGCCTTTTTGGTAATAAAAATGCAATGGAAAATAAAAATTGTGCACTTTGCATTAAAAATTCGCTGTCTAAAAGCTCAACAATTAGCAACAATTTCTGCAAAAGCAAATGGAAATGCTGAAATGGGAGAAATTAAAGCAACTTAAATGGAACTTATTAGATTTGTATACTTTTAATTTGCATTCATAACAGTCAGAAACAGCAACAGACAGAAAGAGGGGGATGGGGGGCTCTTTGTAAGATTTTTGTCTTCAGCCGTGGACAACAGTTGTCGACGATGGAGACCAAACAGCAACAACAACAACAACCCTTTGCTTGAGTTTTTTCCACCCACATCCTTTTAGGACAAGATATATTCCCCTCCACCCAACCCCTTCCCGTCTTGGCTGATTTAAATTTTGCCTTTGCTCGAATAAAACAAAATTAATTTGTGCATATTTCTTGAGCTTGACGCTGCCAGACGAAATACGAAGCTTCGGAGCTGCTGCTGGACATTTATTAAAAGGCGAAAGCAGAGCTGCCCAGGGAAATGGAAACCTTTTTCTGTTGGCCAATCGTAGATGTAGAAAAAAAAACAATTTCAAGTGAAAAGAAATTTAATAAAACGAAAACAATTTGGCAAAATGAAAGAATAATAATAAGAAATGCTAGTTCCCATTCCCACACAAATGGATGTTTTGCTCAAAAATTCATAATTGCACGGACATTAGAGCTTAGATGCAGATGCATCCCCGAGGAGATGCGGAAACGGGGACAACACACGTGCCGATGACAATGTTGATATGAAGCGATATTGATATACAATCGAACGTGGCCGGATGAAGCGGCCATAAATCCATTAGTCCATAAAGAGTCTGGATATGGTAAAAGAATAAAATAAAATTATTTATACGTTTCGCACGGCGCGACAAGCAGGAAAATTAGTGCGAACCGGAGACAGGGGATGCTGAAGATGAAAACTATTGTCAATTGGCGATGCGCTTCAAATGAGCCAAAACAAAGCGAGCAATCGAACAACTGTATCGAATTACCAATCATTCAATACAAAGCCAACGTTGGGTGGGAATTTATACAGTTTCATGACCCAGAAGAAGGGTGGGGGGGTGAAAGCAAAAATGTAGTGCAAAAGCAAAATATGGCAGACAAGTTGTGACTGAGGTCGCGTGACCTCACAACCTCGACGAAATACTTGTGAGGCTTTAGATCAGGCCAACAACAGATTTGCTGATACAGAAATTGTCATTTGGAGTGCGTGCAAAGAGCGAACGCAGCTAGATCAGAAAGCAAAGAAGGTACGTATTGGGTCTTTTTTTTTAATCGCATAAGCTAAATGGTTTCTACCATGTTGTTTTGATGATTGAGTCTGAAAAGCGAATACGCTTTTCACTAAAGCAGGGTCGGCCAGCCCATAACCACCGGTGGCCGAAGTAATTCGTGCTTTTTACACATACACGAGCCGAAGTAATGGGTGCGTGAAGAATAATTTAATTTTGCAAGAAAAGTCGGTTGTCGACTGTGGCATTTTTTTGTCCTCTCCATTTGGCCGAACGCAAACAATAACAAGTAAGAAAGTCGGTCAAGCCCGACTGTAATATACTCTGTACCTGTTTGTATATAACTGATAACTTTAAAGTGTGGGGTCACATAAACTGTGATAGTGCTGCCCATCACGATTACGGCAAGTGCTGCCCAGCGTAATTATTTGTTTTATTTATAACTTGAATATTGTTCATCTGATCTGGAAACGGTGGATCGATAAGTAATGACGATTAAAATATTTGTCTAAAAGGTTCTAACAACCTAACTCCAAAACTGTGGGATATTTGAAGTATTTTTAAAAATAGGGGTGACAACTCTACTATCGTTCATCTGATCGGAAAACGATGTATTGGGGCTCGATAAGTTTTGATGAGTAGAATATATGACTAGAAGGTTCGAATAATCTATCTTTAAATTTGTGGGAGATATGAGGTTCCAAATTGCTTGGGTGGCAACTCTACTATCGTTCATCTGATCGAGAAATAATGTACGGCGGATCGATAAGTAATGATGATTAAAATATATATCTAGAAGATTCGAATAAACTTTCTTTTAAATTGTGGAAGATATGAGGTCTTTTTCAAATCGCAGGGGTAAAACTCTACTATCGTTCGACTGATCGGGAAATGATGTATGGGGGATCGATAAGTAATGATGATCATAATAATGTTTAGAAGGTACGAACAATCTATTCTCAAAATTGTGGGAGATATAAATTAAACAAATTTGACGATACAAAACTACACTGACAAAATGGTAGCTCTTGCTCTTATAGTCTCTGAGATCTAGGTGTTTATATAGTTTACCCTTTTTACTCTACGAGTAACGGGTATAAAAATATTTTGTCTTTACTTATCAATGAGTTTGAAACCCCAGCACTATGTATGTATGCTTCAGAATGATACGGCCATCAAAAGACTAATGAAGGGGGTCCTTTACTTTCACTTACTGGGGACACACCCTCCCCCCACCATCCAATCAAAAACAATTGATTTACAAAAAAAGATCGTAAAGAGCGACTTTTGGCCAACAAACGGCATGTTGACCAAATTGCCGACAATTTGGGTTAACTGTAAATTTCCCAACAAACAGCAAACGTGCAAGTTTTAACAAAATACAAATGCGAATTGCTGGATGAAGACATACTCGTCCTAGTATTTCCCCGGATTGACAGGCATTGGTGGGGGTGGTGGCCCATAAAATTCACTCGGGTGTAAAGGATGCGAAATGCCTTTTCATAATAAAAACGAAGAAGAAAACTACGCCCGCCCTGGCTGCATAAACTAAAACTAAAGCCTCATGGCTATGCCCAGGCACGTCTTAAATGTTCAAATTATGTAAAATAAAATGAGAGAAAAAAAGGATAAACGCAGAGCGACAATGACGTCAGCCCTGAGTGACAGCAGTGACAAGTGGGGTGGGAGGGGGCGTCCAAAAGCACTCGACAAGTCCCGGCAAGGTGTAAAAAAGCTTTGCTTGACACTTTCGGCCATTTGCATCCAACACCCTCCGGGCCGACTCGAGTCCCGGCTAATAACCGTGAGTAAGCGAACAGGTGCAGCTAGCGTCGCCGTTTGTGATCAATCTTGGCTAAGCTTTTGTTTTCGCTGGGTTTTTGTTTATGCACAAAAAGGCAGGCGGTCGACCCGAACTCGAACCCGACAATGAGAAGATGCCTTAAAAGTGTCTGGGGAGTGGGATTGAGACATTCACGAGTGACAGGCAAACAACATTGTGGAGTCCTTTTTTGGTCCTATGATTGATTAGCAATTAATTAGCTACACAAATAGCTGTAATTATATGCTAACGAAAGAGACAATGTGGCCACCCCTCTCCCACTTTTTCCATGAAAATTACTTGCAAAATTTGTTTAGCCTGCTCCACCTTTTTTTGTCGTCTACGGCCATATCGTTGGCTAATTTGCATTTTGTTTTCTATTTTTGATTTTTTTTTATGTTTCAATGAAACGAATTTCGATGTTGTAACTTTGCCACTTGCGGTTGCCATTGGTTTTTACGATGAATATTTCCTAATGACACTTTATTGTCAGAGTCAAGGATTCGTTACAGCGGCCATAGATTGTCATGGCTTCGATTGGGTTATCAGAGAGTCAGCGACACCACACTGAATTTATGCAGTTACCTCTCAAGAGTTTGCCCATCCACCGAATGCTCTATGATATTTCAAAATCGGATAAAAATATCGTATCCTCTGCAGACCTCTGTATCTGTTATCCGTAGCACAAACCAAGACCCAAAACCCTTAACATAAATCTTTCATAAACCTTTCTTCTGCCTAAGTGCTTTACAAAGACAATTGCGCAACTCTGCTCTAAAGTGAAGTCTTAAAGCTCTTCCAGCTAAGCAAGAAACAGGCACTGGCTTTCAATACTTTTTTCCTGACATTTCGACAGTTTTTGGCTGGCCAACAATGCATAACTGACCCTGTCAATATTTTTATATTTTTTTTTTACCCGAAATCCATTTGCAATATGCAATATTTAATGCAGTGAATATGGAACGTTGAGTGGTGGCAGGAAGGGAGAGCCGCTTCTGCTGCTGGCACACGCAAAAGTGCGTCCAAAAGTAATGTCAAGGCATGTCAGCCGGCGGGGCCAGGCCATGGGATCGGCCAGCATTGTTTCGAGACCATAACTGGGACCTGCATGTGCATTTCGGAGCTGACATTGAGTGCTCCGACAAGCGACGTGTGCCACGGCGTCGACGTCGACGACGATGTCCTCGAATCGTTTTGGCTCGTTTATGGCTGAAAGCTTTTGCCGCTGCCGTGGCCCTAAACATGTCTCCGTCTCTCGCTGTTCTGGCTCCCATCCAAAATATAACTTAAGTTTCTGGTCAAATGAATTTGGCAAAGGTAGCGTACATTTCATTTCAGAATTTATGCAAAAATTTACTAGCTGAAAATCTTGTTTTTCTCGCACCGAGTGGAGGGCCAAGATGCCAAACCGCAATTGGCAGTTTAAGTGGCTTTTGTTATGAAAAAAACTTGTGTGGTTTTGTGCTTTGTCACCTGTTTTTTTTTCTGTTTGTTTTGTTATTTGTTTTTGGTTTCTGCATTAAGTTACAAGTTTTTACGAGCCTGTCAACATTTTGACTTGAGTGCGTTTTTACGCCTGCCTCCCCCCTCGGGCGGTATGGCATTAAAATCGGAAAGTAATGCAATAAAATTCGCTTTCATTAAAAGCATTAAAATAGGTTTTTGACATGCCATAAAAATTGTTTTCACGTAAACGCACACAGAGAGCAAAACTGCTGCTGCCACACTTTTGCTCATCGCCGAAGGGAGATGATTCGCGCCATCTCTAAATGGGAATTTTATTGTTCTGGGAGATGTGGCCGACACATAGCCATTAGCTGCTACACGGAATTTGGCTCTCACCTAGGCATCATAAAAGGCGAAAAGCGAAATTTTTTATATTGAGTTTATCCTCGTTGGGGAATTGGGGCGTTGATTTTGCCCAGATATTATATCATATGCATTTTCAGAGATGTGGTTGTCCCTTGGTGTGGGTGGAGCCAGTTGAGAATAACTTAATTGGAATTAGACATGCTTGGAGTGCGTTATATGCCAAGGCAAAACTGTGTATACTCTATCATACATGTTTCAATCATCTTAAAGGAAAAATAATTTTGTTAAAAGAATTTGATCAAAATCAATAGACTCAATAGCATAGGCAAGGAATAATTTTATAGGGAATACAAGCTTATAATTTATAAAGGGTGCAGCCAGATTCCCATGGGCAGCCGCCCTTGACCGAAATTAAATTTTTGGTATGCAGATTCAAAGTTGGGTATCTGGCAATGATTTCCCCATCTTTGGTTTTGTCCTAGCGCTCATGGTGATCGTAAGCTGTTTTAAGACAATGGGCTATGCTAAAATTTTGAAAAATTCAAAATAAATACTTCGAACTGTCGGAATTCGATACAATAATACCCCTTATTAAAAAGAGGCAAACCACGACTTCTATAAATGTATAAATGTGGAAGGTGGTTAAAACGCTAAAAGCTGGACCACTACACAGAAAAAAAATATCACGATATTTAGTATCAATCGGGTATTTTTTAGTTTCAAATCGGCCTTCATCTGAAAAATAGCTAAATGATATGTTCGAATATATCACGTATATTTCGAAAATATCCAAGTGATATTTTTTCATATCAACAGTTTAATATTTTTAAATATCAATGGTACATTTTAAAAATATCAAAGCGACATTTTAATAATTTTAAAAGGGTATTTTTATAATACCAATGTTATATGTATGTGTGTATGTATGTATGTATGTGTGTACTTGTATATGTATATAACTTTATATATTTTATAGTATTTATTTATATTTTTTATGTATATTATATTTTTAACAATTGTCACTAATTACTTACTAGCTCACACACTTAACCCTCTTAACTTTGCCGTTTGTTACCTACGCACTCGTTACTACCACCGCACTTCCAAACAACGAACAAAATTCGAGTAACGACCGCCCTCCCACCAACCCAACGCCCCCCACCCCCCCCTCCCCCTGTCGATCGAGTCGCTAGTCTTCATCACTGATCATCTCGATCGTATAACTTTTATATCTTTAATACGTAGGATCACTGAGATTACGATCCTGATATGAATATGGTTTTAGATTATATGGATATCCTGTTTGTCTCCCCCCCCCCCCCCCCCCCCTCCCCCTTTTTTCTGGTAGGATTAAATTCTATCTGAAAAACCCCCAAATGATATTTGACTAGATAACCTCGTGACACGTCAGAAGTCAGCTTATTTTTCGGTATTACATTTTGTTGTTGAAAATATAAGTTATAATTTTTTTAAATAACTATAGAAATTACGGAATCAACACGTACGTACCGTTCTATCTTATTTCGGTAGGCAACCTAAGGAAAATATTTAATTTCAAAGATGTTTAAAAATCAAACATAAACTTTACCACGGCAATCTTTACAGCAAAAAAGAATTTTGTTTTTTGATGGCATATCAAATACATAGTATGCAGTTCCGGGAACTTTACCGACCATTATTTATATAGTTTTTTTAGCAACGGGCTTCCTTTTATCGAAAATCCGCCTCCCAAGTCGCAAAATTGTCAGAAAACCAACGTATGCTATTTTTTGGTCTTCCTTCGATGAGCTAAGCATATTTTTACGGACCTAGATAACACAATAATATCAACAATATCTTAACATTTTACAAAGCACCCTGCGAAATCTGAAAATGAGAACTTAATATGATAACAAATAAAATTTGTTTTAACAATGTTCCGCCAATTTTCCATATTTTTTAAAAATTTTAAAATCCCGTTGATATTATTTTTTTTATATAGAGCTTTAAAAATAAATTTGGAGCTGATACGGATGATATTCAAAAGAATTTTATACAACACTTATCCACCCATTTTCCGACTTCCGTGGAATATTTTCCAAAATTTCCAAGTAATGTATTTGCATATAAGTTTGGAGCTGATTGGATTAATAAAAAAAAGAGTTTCAAACAACAGTTTTACGACCATTTTTCTATTTTTAAGGGAAGATTTTCTAAATTTAAAAGTTTGGTCAAGTGAGAATAGATTAATTACTAACTGCAGGCATCTGAATGGTGGAGGAACAACTTCACCATGACACTCACCGTTCAAAATGTTATTGGTTGTTCCATCTACTTTACCGATAACAAAATCAATACCAATTTTAAAGTTATTATATTAACTATAGCTATATAGTATATACATAGCTAAATAAATTTTTATACGGAGTTATGGTTTTTAAATATTTTTGAAACTGTTCAAACTGTTTCGGAACCCGAAAAATATCCAACATCATATTGCAAACCCACACACAAATTGCATGTTCATAGCTTAATTAATTACTGACATATATTCCGAGACCACTTTTTTAAAACCGGTTCAATCTGGTCCAGAATCGGTTATGAGCTGGGCATTAATGATCTGGGGGTAATTCTTGATCATAATCTTAAATTTGACTCTCATGTAACTGCTACTGTAAGTAAGGCCAGAAGTGTTCTTGGGTTTATTAAGCGTTGGTCTAAGGAATTTGATGATCCCTATACGACCAAAATTCTTTATACTTCTCTTGTCCGTCCAATTCTTGAGTATGGTTCATGTGTGTGGTCTCCACAATATTCGATCCATCAAGATAGAATTAAATCGGTGCAAAAACAATTCCTATTGTTTGCTCTTCGTGGTTTGAATTGGAATCCTGAGGTCCGGTTACCATCGTATTCTAGTAGACTTCTTTTAATAAACCTTCCCTCCTTAATTAACCGAAGAGTTATGCTTGGTGTAATCTTCATACATAGACTAATAAATGGTGAAATCGACTCATCAGAGTTGCTTAGTCAAATTAATCTAAGTGATCCTGTTAGACAGACACGTAACTATAGCCCCTTATCTTTAAAACGTTGTACTACTAACTATGCTTTGCATGAGCCGTTTCGTGTCCTTTGTGCTGACTACAATAAAATCTTTCGAGTAATTAGTTTAGAAGATTCTATTTTTGCTATAAAAACCTCTATATTAACGTATTTAGCCCGTAGTTTGCTTTAATTCCGTGTTTTTCTACGCGTTTTCGTGTCACTCGTTTGTGGCAGCGCCCCCGGTCGGTTGGGCGGGAGGTGGGCTGCTATTTTGCCTGGGGTTCGCGCGTAACAAGCTTCGGCTTGGTGTCGCTTGGGCCACTTGAACGTACTGCGCATTGTACATCAACGTCCAAACAAAAATTAATCTAACACCATATTTGCAAACAGCAAATAAAAGGCTCCGAAACATTTTTAAAAAATATTTTTCAACAGGTTCATTTCCGGATTTTTTCGAGAAAATAATTAATAATAATAACCCAAAATCAAAATTTTAAGTTCATAGCTTAAGTAATATCTGAAATATGGCTAAAAGCCATACCATTAGAATTTTTAACTCTATATAAATCACCTACACACTAGATTTCATGTTTATAGCTTAAATATGTTCTGAGATAGGAACTGGTTTTAAGCCGAGTGCAGCGCCACCTACCGAGATAAATTGTGAACCTTAAAACGGTTCGACCGATTTGGAGGAGTTTAGTGATAAACGCTCGTATTGAAGATAAAAATATATATATAAAGATATTCCACATATACAAAAGCTCCAACAAACAATTAAGCTCCGTGGCATTTAGACGGATAATACAAGTGAGCTTTTTAAATATTTTAAAAGATTCGATTCAGATCCAGTTTACTCTAATACAGATTGGGATAATTTGTGAAAGCAATTTAAAATGTATAATTTTGCATCACACTACAAACTCCATGAGTTGTCATAAAATAATTTATAAATTCTTAAAAAATTGTGAATAATTTCCAAATGTTTGCTGCTGAGTTGCATTAAAAGCCATTAGGCGCAGATTTAATAGGTAATCACATTGTACCGATTTCAATTTGGGCCTGATCATACATAATACACACACACCCATTGGTCAATTGGCAAATATTCCTAAATGGCTGACAAATTTGCAATTGCTGGCGAAAATTACACTTAAATGCGTGTGTGCGATATGAATCGACTGAGAATTATATTTCTACGTTATTAACTTCAAATTACCCATCCGATTCACGCAGACAGACGCGCCGACCGCAGTCCGGGCTCCCCATGGACAATGGGCATCTGCCTGCTTCTTAATTGCTGCGACAGAGTGTGGCAAATATTTTGGCTACGTTTTCGACTTGCTGCGGTATGTGGGAAATATTTTCATGATGCAATAAATGGAATTAATTTCAATAATTGCAGCGATTTTCATTGCTTGCGTCCTCATTACTCGTAAAAGCAAATGAAAACGAAGCATTTTTATTTAGGCCACTTATTTTATTTTGCGCTCCTTTTGATGGAAGCGACTGGATGACTGTATGAAAATATTTAATGATGACCATGAAAACTGCTTAATCGGAAGAATGAATATGAATTTGGGGGCGAGAGCGGCAATCATAAATACTCGTATGTATGTACGAGCGGGCAAATAAATGTGGAAATCTAAATGTTTGTGTCTTTTGTTTTTGTGTTGTTGTTTAGCTTTATTTTTTTTGCAGGAACAGCAGCATTTTTAATATAGCAAAGCGTCTCCAACCCACAGATTTTTATTGGTACCGCGAGCAAGTATTTTTCGCATTTATAATACAGGGCCATATATTTTCATGAACACTAAATTATGTTGTGTGTGTGTGTGCGAGGAGGTGGAGTAGGCGCCTTTTGGATTTAGTTTAGTACAAATATTTGACAACTCAGTCACCAAAAAGTTTTTTAAAACGTGTTGTTCCCGTATTCGTAACTTTCTAAAATGAATCCTATATGTAAATTCTTAAGTTTGGATGTTTATGGTCTGCTGGTCGAGTTGTGCAGTGGCTTGAGTTGTATGACAGCCACAGCAGAGAAATGCAATTCACACACACCGCAGACATATCTGGTAACTCATCCCAGTTATACCATACGACACAAGTATCCCAAACGTCTGGTGACCTATGATGGAGAGGAACGTGGAGAAATGCGTCTCATACGAATTTCAGATCTAACAAAGAGTGTGCTGGACAAAATGATGGGCGAGTGTAAGCAGGAAGCAGGTGAGAACGATCGGGAAGAGGAGTGTGAGAAAATGGAGGTAGAGGAGGAGCAAAAAGACGTGGATGAATGCGAAGAAGAAGCTGAAAAAGTCTGTAAGACTGAGTGCAATTTATGTGAGAACAAATTCAATTTCATGGATTTGTTCAAGAAACTTACCACAAAAATGAAATGCCAGACAAAGCGTGCCCAGTGCTGTGCCAACCGCAATCAACCCAAGAAAGCAACCGTTAACAAAGTGCAGGGCTGCAGTGCAGAGGCCCTAACGAAGGAACAGCTGGCCCAGCAAGAGCAGCAGGCCAAAGAGCTCTACCAGCAGAGCCAAACTAAGAAACAACCCGCCTGGGAATGCCTTAAGCCTGCTGAACAACTCTCCTTCTACTGGCGCGTCCTTACCGGCGATAAGTTGCATCCGACCGCCTTCGATAACTTTCGCCACAGCTTTGGCAAAAGCTTCCAGCTGGCCCATCCCAAGGTGGGTGTCAATCGCTTGCAGGCCAAGATGCGTCTGCATTGGTGCCGCCTGGACAGATGCCAGCGTTTACCCTTCATCTTGCAGGCCTTGCTCTATCATGTCAGCACCGGAGCCGTAGATCCCAGCGATCATTGCGCCGTTCGTGCCATGTTCAACAAATTGAGATAAAAGTCAGTGACGACCTTGAGGCATTCAAAAAGTGTCTGCTGGTAAATTCAATTTCGATTTCGATTTCACAATTTCCAGCATTCGCTTTTTATATGAAACAGATGTTGGGACCGATCTATTTTCGTGCAGAGTTTCAAAATTTGCAGGGACGATGTGGTTGTTGTTGCTGCTTTTGTGTGTGCTTGTGTGTGTGTCTTTTTTTATGAACTGCTCGATATTTTGCACTTGAACCACATTTCGGTGCCTGGCTTTTTGTTGGAAGAAATGTAACAAATGTGCGGGCGCAAAATTAATAATAATAAATCGCAATACTTTTCGCACATCGACTCAAGGTCGCTGTTGACATGAACCTTGGATGCAAAATATTAAGCCATTTCAAAACTGAAAATACTCTGTACAAAATTGTAATTATCTAGTAAATGCCATTTATATAAATACTTGATACTCTATAGCTTTGTGAACTGCAGGCAAATTCGTGACCCCTGATTTCAAAGGAGCCGTAACGTTTACCCAGAAGTGAGCACATTCTCTATTGATCGGTTCTTCTGCATTTCTCTTCTGGTTTGCCTGGTGCCCGGCCAATCCCTAATCTAAAGAGTTCCATTCCATACCGATACAGTTGTCATTTTTCGCAAAGTATGGCCAAAAGTATGGATTTCATAATTATAACATTTTATTTTAACCTTTTAAAATATCAATTGGTCTTTCAAAACTATATTGATTGGATGAAATAAAAAACGAAAAGGCAAAGCTAACAGTGACCGTGAGTGGTGCAATGCAGCGTTGCCAACTCAGCTTTTTTCCCGTCAGATCTGACTTTTATTCAAAGTTCAAAGCGGGAAAAAATTGAAAACAGCGGGTAGCGAGAAATCTGGCTTTTTTTGAAGAATTTTTGAACTTTTTCAGCTTTTTACATCTTTTCTTCGTTTTTAGTGAAAATATTTGCAAAACTTGTAAGCAAATCGGAACTTTGTCATCTCTTTTAGCTTATAAAGCAATTTAAGCTGAGGTATTTAATTACTTTTTGTATTAACGTATACATTTTAGAAACATTTTTATAATTTTGTTTGTCGATTAGTTTCATAGAAAAATATTGGTGGCAGAAACAGATTTATAGAGTTTGCTGCTTTCGCGATCCAGATGTTGTCTATGCCATGGCCCAACACTGAAGCTTAGAGAGTCTTCAGTCAGGTCAGCATTATAAAGGCAAAGGTCTGAAACTGATGCACGTGGACAATCTTAACTCTATACTAAGTATAAAGTGTTGAATTTTAAAACATATATTTACAGATATGGGTTGTAAAGACATTGCAAATGTTGTTTTGACTATAAATTACCAATCAGATATCTGCATTTGATTGGGACAATAGATAAAATCATTGAAATATTATAAATATAATTATAAAAGATTAAAAAATCATCCGATTTTTTCCAGCTTTTTTTGTTGCAAAAAACAGCTTTTTATACCCGTTACTTGTAGAGTAAAACGGGTATACTAAGTTCGTGCAAATGTATGAAACAGGCAGAAGGAAGCATCTCCGACCCCATAAAGTATATATATTCTTGATCAGCATCAACAGCCGAGTTGATATAGACATGTCCGTCTGTCCGTCTGTATGTACACCTAGATCTCAGAGACTATAAGAGCTAGAGCTACCATTTTTTCAGTGTAGACTTGTTTTGTCCGCACGCAGATCAAGTTTGTTTCAAATTTTTGCCACGCCCCCTCCCGCCCCCGCAATATGAAAAAAACCTCATATCTCCCACAATTTTGAAAATAGATTGTTCGGACCTTCCAGACAAATATTATGATCATTATTACCTATCGATCCGCCATACATCATTTTCCAATCAGATGAACGATAGCAGAGTTGCCACCCCCGCAATTTGAACAAGTAAGAAAGTCGGTCAAGCCCGACTGTAATATACTCTGTACCTGTTTGTACGAAACTAATAACTTTAAAGTGTGAGGTTTTTTCAAAATCTGGGGGTGGCAACTCTTTCAACTATCGTTCATCTGGTTGTAAAACGATGTATGGGGGCTCGATAAGTAATGATGAGTAGAATTACCCTAGTACAAACCCGTAAAATTATAAAATTTGTATATAATTTCCTATTAACATAAACGTAACCATATTAGTCACGCGGGAATCACGCGTGATTTCTGACCGCAGGCCATCTCAATTACATCGCTCCTCTCATAGCAAGGTCCAATTGGGAAATTACCAGTTAGCTATTGCCTTCTCGCTCTCTCGTTCTCGTAAGTTCTACCAATGGCAACGGTGTTGTTGTTGTCGTTGGTTTTTATTTTCTTTTACGTATAGCTCTAATATCGTTCATCTGATCGAAAAACGATGTATGGCGGGTCGATTCAAAATAAATAGTAGAATATATGTCTAGAATGTTCGAACTATCTATCTTGAAAATTGTGGGAGTTATTTCGTTTTTTTAAATTTGCGGGGGAGGCAGGGGCGTGGCAAAAATCAAAACTAAACTTGATCTGCCTGCAAGTATAAGAAATATATGTTTCATACACCTCAAACCTCTATCTCTTACCATCTCTGAGATCTCTTCGTTCATACGGACAGACGGACAGACAGACAGACGGACAGACGGACATGGCTATATCGACTCGGCTGTTGATGCTGATCAAGAATATATATACTTTATAGGGTCGGAGATGCCTCCTTCTGGCTGTTACATACATTTGCACAAACCCAATATACTCTGTGTACCCTCGGTACAGAGTATAAAAATACCTCAAATCTCCCACAATTTTGAAGATGGATTATTCGAACCTTCTAGACATATATTTTCATCATCATTACCTATCGATCCGCCATACATCATTTCCCGATCAGATGAGCCTTAGTAGAGTTGCCGCCCCCGCAATTTGGAAAAATTCTCATATCTCCCACAATTTGGGCATGTTGTAAACTAATAAAATATTTTTAAATAAACCCTGAGTAACGGGTATATCGGAGTCGAGCAGTGCCGACTTCAACTTACGCTCTCGTTTTTCTTTTGTTCTCGTTGAAAACAGCTTTTTTTGATGCTCAAAAGTTGGCAACACTGGTGCAATGCGTAGTGCGTGCGCCTATTGTGCGGGAGATCTGGGTTCGATCCCGCCTCGGAACATCTAATAAAATGTTTTTTCCCTAAAACTTTTACACATCCGGTCACCTTTACCACCTATTGGCGCCAACTGTGAAGTTGACTAGCCATGAAAAAGTTTCCCAAACTTTGCCGTTCGGATTCGGCGTTAAATTGTAGGTCCCTATTTGATTATTTAAAGCTAAATTCGACAATGCCAAAGTTTTAAAACACTTGCAAAAATTCAATCCAATTGATTTAACCGATTGAATATATATAGAATATAGATATTATAGCCTTATATTTATTTATAAATTTAAAATCATTAAGAATCTGATAGTTGACTTCAAAATTGTATCACGCTAACATCAAAAACAAAAAAGTATTCTCAGTAAGTTACATTTTCTGACCGATAGTTTCGTTTCCGACTCCGACCCAATTTAAAAATATATTTGGGAGCATATTCATAATTTCTGAGTTTAAGAACGCTATCATGGAAAGCAAAAAAGTTTTTCTTACTAAGATCCATTTTCCCATCAATCGGTCTTATGACAGCTTTGTGTGACCGTATATAATATTCATAATTGCTAAGTTAAAGAAAGCTTTTTTTTTTAAAAACAAGCGATTTTTTTTTACTAAGACCTATTTTCCGATCGATCGTTCCTATGGCAGCTATAAGATATTGACCGTGTTCAGCAGAAAGATGGAGCGCTGAGCATGTATCAGAAAAAAATGATAGATCAAAAAGTTTCTGCTGAACGAAGTGCTACATTTTTGCCTTTAGAATAAAATCATAATACGGAACTACGTAGCTTTTTTAATGGCGCTGCAGACACGCTAGCATTCTGTGGTACACTGGAAATTGCATAGAAATTGGCCAAATGAGGTTTAATTATATTTGATTATTTTTTATAATTATTTACAGCAGACTGAAAAGCTCATAATTGCAATCAGTGCGCAAGATACGGCTAATGCTATCGATAACACGCCTATCGATATGCAATTACAGCTGGTGGTATCAGTATCACATCAAAGGAGCGTACTATTTCTTTGATACATGCTCCGCTATCATGATACCTCAAATTGGCTATCATGATACCGGATCAGTCGCGGTCAGCAGAAAGATCATTTAAATTTTATGATTGATCAGGGAGCAAGTTCTTCTGCTGAACGCGGTCATTGTCATCCAATCCGGGCGGTTCCGAAATATTAGTTGCGTGCAGCAAAAAGAAGACTGTGTGCCTTAAAACTGAGGGACTAGCCTCCGTAGCAAAGGACGGACAGACTGATGGACAGACAGACGGATAAAGCTCAATCGACTCAGCTCGTCGTCCTGATCACAACTTGCTTATTAAATAACCTGTTGTAAAATGATTAAAAATTATTTAAACTCAATAAAGAAGAGCCAACTATATTGAGATATTTTAAGTTTGTTATTTTTGAAATTAAATGAAAGAAAATGACACAAAATAATATGTGATATCATTTTATGAAATTGCAATCATTAAAGGACTCTTGTAGAACAAAAAAAAAAAGCTGGATTATAGGTTTTGTTTACTTTCAGTCTGATACCTTTACCTCTACATCATTGGCACCAAAATAAATCCTGCTTTATAATGGGCAGCACTGTTTGAAATATTTACCAACACAGAAGATTAAATTTGACCAAGTAACCACATGACCCATCTATGGGATGGTGATATCAGCTTACTTTTTGGTAGTACATTTTGTTTTTGTTAATTTAATTTTGTTGTTTTAAATGGGGTTTATGGTGAAAAAATGAAGATTTCTATGCGTTACAAACTTCTGGGCAAAATTAAGGCCAAGTCTTTTCGAATTGATAAACAAAATCATTGGAGAAAATAAGAAAGGATTCGGCAATTGAGGGACATGCCGAGCAAGATTGCTAACCACTCCCGTGCTATTTTGCTGGACTCGGACGACATCAAGTGGAATTTAGAAGGATACATACGTATTATGGAAATCTCAATCGCATTATTGCACAAATATTTAAAAATTGCTTTACAATTTATTTTGAAGATGTAATTGCTTTTATTCAATTTAATGAATGTTTTTGTGTTGAATGAAAATAAATATAGGCAAATAAAGGCAAAAAAATGTAATATTTAAACTTTGCAAAAGGCACTTGGTAAAAGGCACAAAAGTGGCCTTGGGTTGTGCTCGACAATTATATAACAAACATCGAGTTCCATGAGCTCATTATATCCAGCAAACCTTGTAGAATTAAAAAAAAACAATAACAACTCATTTCGCATATGTCTAAAGGTCCCAGATTAAGTGACATTGAAATTTAAAAGGTCAAATAATTAAACAAATGGAAAAAGAAATAAAAAAACAAGGTCAGTCAATTAGCACAGATTTATGTGTGTACAAATATATATATACATATATATAGAGTCTGTTCAGCTGATGTTGTGGTCACTCTTGACACCCTCCCACTTCAACTCACTTTGCATCATATCACTTCCAATTCAATTTCCCATGCGCATAAATTAGCAATAAAACTTTTGGCAATACACACACTTTCTGCCATAAACATATAAAACAAAAACTTTTTAAAATGTAATTTCGATTTTTTTTATGTTTTACTTTTTTTTGTTGCTGTTGGAAATGTCCCTGGTCCAGCCACAGAAATCGAATGCAATAAATAAAATCGTAACAAATCGAAAGTAAGGATTGTTGGGCCTGAAAAATCAGATCAGTCGTAACCGAGGCGCAGCAGCAACAACATTATGCTAATCGGAATGATGGGCTGGTGTTGAGTTTTATTGAAAAGTCTCGGCAAGGACGACGCGGGGTGCGTTTATGGCTGGCGAATTTGTCGTTGACAACTTTTGGCGAGCCGCGCATAAAACGAAATGAAATGGAAAACTAAACAAAAAAAATAGAAAACCGATTCGCCACGTTCTGTAACTGTATCGAAATCCCCGAGTGTGTGTGTTCGAAATTTATTGTTGTAGATATTGACTTTTATAGTAACCCAAGCCAACCCAAGCCAATGTCCGCCTCCTGCACATAATGTGACGCCTTTCTCTTACTCTCACGGATTTGGTGAATTTTTAAGCATCGAAATCGAAAAACAATTGGCATGCCTGCCACTGTCAGAGTTGAGTTGAAGCCTCGATGTCAACCCTAAGTCCCTCCCCCCCTGCCCACACCCTTACCTCTTTCTTTTTTATGGCCGACTGTTGCAAAGATTTTGCTGTTTTGATATTCGACAATTTTATTGCCTCGACCCAAGTTCGCACCTCAATTTGTCTTCGTAAATGTGAAAAATGTGGAAATTAGTTGGCGGTCTCCTTTTAACCCATTCCCTCAGTTGGGTTTATGGCCAAACATTTCATCAATCACACGGATGTGTCACACCTATCAGGGTGGGCGTTGACGCTTGGATCAGATGCAGATCGTCACCAGAAAGTGTGGCGAATTGTTAAAAAAAAGGAGTGCGATAACCACGCCCCCAGTCTTGAGATGGCGTGTGTGCAGTTAATGGCCTGATGGCTTAAAGTCTAGCAAGCATTGATTCAGGCATCAAATAACAAAGCGCCACACACTAACACACAGATTTCTGCTTAAGTGCGAGAGGGTTAGAGGTATAGACTATTTCACACAAAACAAGGCTCAAAATATGCAAAAATGTACTGAAGGTTTGATCGTTGGATTTGATCATATTGAGTCATAGGTTCGTCTTCAAGGAGAGACCTGATTTTGATTCGAAATTCAGTTCGTAGCGAAAATATTTTGGGAGTTAGGCACATCGTCTTAATTCTCCATTTGGTCAGTCAATATTAACACTATCAGCCATGTTCTGAATTCCACTTCCACAAAAGTTTTTTGATTTGGAGACCAAATTTGGTGCAAAAACCGGTTTGAAATCACAAAACTTTTGTGGAAGTGGAATTCAGAACATGGCTGTATGTTACTGCAAAACAAGCAAGAAAGTCGGTCAAGCCCTACTGTAATATACTCTGTACCTGTTTGCATACAATCAATAACTTTAAAGTATGGGTTCACACAAACTGCTGCCCAGCGTAATATTTGATTTGCTTATAACTCGAATATCGTTCATCGGATCTGGAAACGGTGTATAGTCGATCGATAAGTAATGACGATTAAAATATATGCCTAAAAGGTTCAAACAATCTGTCTTTAAAATTGTGGAAGATATTAGATTTTTTTCAAATTGTGGGGGTGGCAACTCTACCATCGTTCATCGGATCGGAAAACGATGTATGGGGGCTCTATAAGTAATGATGAGTAGAATATATGTCTAGAAGGTTCGAACAACCTAACTCCGAAATTGCGGGATATTTGCAATGTTTTTTCAAATTGCGGGGGTGGGAACTCTACTATTGTGGAAGATATGAGGTTTTTTTTCAATTTGCGGGGGAGGCAGGGGGCTTGGCAAAAATCAAAACTAAACTTGATATGCCTGCAAGTATAAGAAATATATGTTTCATACACTTTAAACCTCTATATCTTACCATCTCTGAGATCTCAGCGTTCATACGGACAGACGGATATGTCTATATCGACTCCTTGCACAAACCCAATATACTCTTTGTACCTTCGGTACTGAGTATAAAAACCGGAGCGTTCAAAAAGTGGTTGTTCTGATAGATTTGATGCTCCCGAAAAACTAAAACAAAAATATTTTCCAGCTTAAAATTATTTTAAAATTATTTTTTTAAATCTTTTATTCTTTTTTTTCTACCCAGTATGAAACTCTATCTGAAAATATACAAAATCCGCTGTCTATTGATTAGATGCTGCATCAGTTTAAGAATTTCAGGGGGGAAATTGTAAGTGGAAACACGCTTTGAATAGTGGTTAGCCATTTTGATGCAAAGTAGGAAAGCAAACACATACACACATAAAGTAAAAATCAATGCCGTTGACTACTGAAATGGCTCAATTCCAATCAACCCTCACATCTCCCCTCCTTGGTATTACCATAACAATAATTATGGCTAGGTTTTCGGCTGACCATTTGGATTGAGATGTTAGGCAAACACAACAATAACACAAATAAGATTCTGCAGTCATAAGCAAAAAAAAGAAAGGCATCACAATTGACATCCTGGCCAGCAGACGCTATGCATCCGGTTGAGTTGACTTACAAAAATTCGAACCGAAACTGTTCCACGTAATTAACTTCAATTTGGCATTTGGGGCAAGCTGCCAGGAACTGCTGGACTCACTGGATGTGCTACTGTTTAGCTTGTTCGCTGGCTGGTGACAAAAGGCTCAGTTGCTCATTAGACGAGGTCACATAAATTCCGATTAAAAACAAATTGACGGGCGTGCAGATTTAAGATTCCCACTTAGCGCTCAAGCAAATCCAATTTCCGCGCAAGTCTTTGAGGTTTGCGGCTCACGTACGAGCAACACTTTCAGCTAGAGGCCGCTCCCACTCAGCGGCGGGAACGGGAGTTGGGCATTTATGTGAGCAGGTCATGTCGCGGTCATAAATACAACAATGCCTGCGCCGCCAAAAGTTTCCCCGAGTGTCGCGAGAGCCATAAATTTTGCTCACAAAAACTCACGGATTTATGTTTGGCTGAAACGCACGCGAAGGACATAAGGCAGGAGATAGCGCTGGGCTGGCTGGATGCAAGGACTCAGCTCAGTTGAGAGATATGCTCGGCAAACGTAATCCACTTTAAAGTTTGTCGCCGCTTTCATTTCGCAATGAACACGAAACGCAGGCCCAGCCGAAGGATATCCGCTAGGATATCTTTTTATTTTCGCCATTTTTGGCAAACCACATGCAACGTTCTTGTCGACACGACATCTTATCCAATTTGCATTTAACGCATTTTTGGCCAATTTCTTGGCCTCCTCGTGAAATCCCATTTGCAGCGATTTGCATTTAATGCCATCCGTGAAATTGAGACGAGCCCGCTCTCGCGTCCCACACACAAAAATTAATAAAAGTGGCTGCCAGCCACCAGTTTCAGCCACCATTCATCCCAGCCAGCGGGACTAACCGCAAGTAAAAATGTTCAATAAACGTCCGGCCAAAGCTGAAGAGCTCCACCGCAAGCGCCTTCAATAGGGAAACGAGTTCCGAGACTCGAATCCCGAGTCCGGGGGATGGGCACTCAATTTGGCATTTTTAGCAGCAGCTGACTTTGACAGCGGCCGCCCGCTGGCCGTTAGTTACTCCTAGTTTGCGGTTCCCAGTCGCTCGCATATTTTTGTTAGACAAAAGCAAAAGGAGCATCGGTTCAATTAAAACAAAAAATAAAATGAACATTCGCATGGTGTAATTGCCAACACACTGAGAGGAAAAGGGAGGCGGCACCAACTACACTCAGCCAATCCAAATTGGTATTCCAAAAATCTGATGTACTTTCAAGGAACGTGAGTGGAAGTCTTTCAGCTGTTGGAGATCTGGATGCAAGAGTGTTTTTTAACCGACCACATAAGTATAAAATTCCTGATCAGCGTAAACAGCCGATTCGATATAGCCAGAAAACTTTATGTGTCTTTCAAACTAAAATCATTCCAAATGTTTTTACTTCAATCCCGTTTGAGATCACATATTTTTCAATAAGGGAGCGAGAGAGTAGCAAAGGGCTACAAACTCGATTTTGTTTCGATCCAAAGACAAAAAAAAACGAAAGCGTAAGTTAAAGTCGGCCCTGCTCGACTTCGATATACCCGTTACTCAGGATATCAACATGTCCAAATTGTGGGAGATATGAGTTTTTTTCCAATTTGAGGGGGAGGCAACTCTACTATAGCTCATCTGATCAGGAAATGATGTATGGCTGATCGATAGGTAATAATTATTAAAATATATGTCTAGAGGGTTCAGACAATCTATTTTCAAAATTGTGGGAGATATGAGGTATTTTTTAAATTGCGGGGGCGTGAACTTTTCTATCGTTCATCTGATCAGGAAACGATGTATGGCGGATCGATAGGTAGTTATGATTAAAATATATGTCTAGAGGGTTCGAATAATCTATCCTCAAAATTCTGGGAGATATGAGGTATTTCCGAATTGCGTGGGTGGCAACATTACTACCGTACATCTGATCGGGAATTGATGTATAGTGGATCGATAGGTAATGAGGATTAAAACATATGTCTAAAAGGTTTGAACAGCCTATTTTCAAAATTGTGGGAGATATGAGGTTTTTTTTCAAATTGCGGGGGCGGCAACTCAACTATCGTAGATCTGATCGAAAAATGATGTATGGCGGATCGATAGGTAATGATGATTTAGATATATGTCTAGAAGGTTTGAACAGTCTATTTTCAAAAATTGTGGGAGATATAAGGTTTTTTTCAAATTGCGGGGGCGTGAGGGGGCGTGGCAAAATTTGAAACAAATTTGATCTGCCTGCAGACAATACAAGTCTACACTGAAAATTTGGTAGCTCTAGCTCTTATAGTCTCTGAGATCTAGGTGTTCATACGGACGGACGGACAGACGGACAGACGGACAGACGGACAGATCTATATCGACTCGGCTATTGATGCTGATCAAGAATATATATACTTTATGGGGTCGGAAATGCTTCCTTCTGCCTGTTACATACATTTGCACGAACTTACGAGTAACGGGTATAAATAGAAGAAGCATCTTAGACGTGAGGCGACAAGCGTTGCGATGGAGCAGCGCGTTGAAATCTGATTCAATTCTAGTTGAGTGAAAAAGTCCTGGATTCGATTCCCAAGACAAGATTAACCATAGTAAAAGTTAAAAGAGTTTATATTTCTTTGAGTTCTTTGTAAAGTCTTAAATGAACCAAAACTGGTGTGCGTCTTAAAGTGTATTGTGGGAGATGTCCGATGGAGTAAGGGGGAAAGCAAACAGAAGATCCAACGCTTGTGTAAGAGTATCCATTCACTACTATCCCAATGTCTACTGCCTCTGCTGGTACAGCATATATTTTGCTCTTGCTTTTTACTCTGATGCTTAGCATTTGAGTGTGCGACAAGGGAGAAAATTACTGAAAATATTATTTTTTTTAAGCACACATGAGTGCTTGCAAAAGTCGACTCAAACTAAATCATTTATGTTCCTAAAATCTGAAATTTCTCTTCCAAGATCTTTTTCCACAACATATTCCCAGATTCGGATTTAAGCTCCTAAGATCTGTTTGATATGACATCTTTTTCTTTTGGGTTAACATATATATTAATAAATTTCCTGATGTCAAATCGTTCTATAAATACTTTCCTTATTCATTGTACGCTCACAAAATATGATGCGAAGCCTAAGACAAGATTAAGTGAGAACAGCTCGCGGCAAACATTGAAAATGATTCAAACAATTTGTACTAAAAACACATTGAAGAATGGTCGTTTTCTTTTTAATTCTATCAATTATTGACAACATTGTTGCAATAGACTGTTTTAATGTTTGGAACTGAGAAATCAAAACATTTCAAAACATGATAAGGTCCTCTAATAATGCTACTTCCTACTAGAAATTCCGTTCCTCTATTTTGGCAAACTGATTTTCCGAAATTTTTCACTTGATTTTAAAAAAAATAATGTGTTTTGTTTCTGAGTGAGAAATATCTGTTTCGATCTTAATTTTAATTAATTAAATTTAATTTTAATTTTGCGGATTGCAGATTCGCTGATATTATTTGGAGACCACTTGAAAATTCGTAAGTAAGTATTTAATAATAGAACTACGCTAAATATCGATTATTTGTATTAGGAACCGCTTGTATACAAATATCGGTAATATGCAGTAACGCAACATTTTAGCGCATTATGTTGAATTTTTTTATATAAGAGTTTAATTGCTTATATGCAAATATCGCATTTATGCTAACATTTTTTAGCAAATTCATTTAATCGAATCTTTTAAAAATGGAGAGAGCAGTATATGTTAACTGATCTGTTGCACGTATTTGATAATAACGTAGTAAGGTCAAGACTCGCTTTTATCACCAAGAGATTTTACAATTTGCATATAACCGATAATTGCAATATATATATTAATCTATTATATCAAGAATATATTTACTGTGATCCGTTTGCTATGGAATAATGACCTTAAATATATGTATGGGGCGAAGTGATCTACGGAATCGCGAACAAAAATGGGAGCGTTTAGCAGAGACATTTGATCACTGATCAGCTTAATTAACCTACTCTTATTATTTAGCATACTTTTAGGGGGCTTTGTTAAATTGACATTTGGAAAAGCTTCATGCAAATGTCATAATAAACAAAAGGGGAAAAGTAGGCTACTTAAATTACCAACAAATATATCATTGATCGGGGAGCAAAGTCTTCTGCTGAACACGGCCAATGTCTACATACATAGCAGGGGGGCCAGATGTCCTAAGCCATTTCCATTGCCTACTTTTTGGAGCAGTTGTGTGGCTGACATTTATCCACCATGCCAATAAAGTTATGAAACTGTCTTAAGAAATGTGTTGTCTGTACTTAACCTTTAAAAAATTGGCGAAAATTGAAAAGACTGCTACAGTAAATATCGAATATATGTATGTCGAACCGCTTGTATCCAAATATCGATAATACGCAAAATTCAACATTTAAGTGCCTTTTATTTGCATGTAAGCAAATTGCTTATACGAAATTATCGCAAGTACGTTAGCTTCCAGAAAGTCTTATTCGCTGTCACAGAAGTTTGCATTAAAGCTAAACACAGAGCATGCTTCAGATCATATCGAAATTCTTTGAATTTTTCTAAATTTCCTGAAGAGCTAGTAAAAGAATAAGAACCCAAAAGTATACACAACCCAAAAGCAACGCCTTACATTGCTATTTCTGAGCAATGCAAGTGATATGCATAAAAAAGACAATTGTATTGGAAAGTCAGACAAGTCACATGCTTTTAAAGGAAGAGAGGTAACCCTGATGAGTGTTATATAACGCAAATTCTTATGGAACTAAATAGGAATCTACAGAAAGAAACTTAAAACAATTTTGTATTATGGGCAATGCTCCTTGACACAATAAAACAAATAAAAATCAAGGCACTATCGACTTTTCTTAAACGAAACACCGTAAAGTCCATATAAAAAACTAATTTTTGGTATCTGAAATCTCGAATGTACGAAAATAATGAACAAACAAGTACATGAAATCAAATTTTAACGTAACTTTGTGTAAGCTAATTTCAAATAAAACTTATTGACTAAATTCTCACTTTTAATGTAGGTTATAAGATTCAAAAGCGCTACATCGAAGTCGAATTCCGATTTTAGGTTTTAAGGGAAGTTTTCTTAGCTTTATCTGTCTGAAAAAATTTAGATTTTGTACTTTAGGGTTCGCAATTTGAAAAGTTTTAAGTAGATAAAATCTCCTTCAAAACAAGTATTAGCTTTGCCTACATTAACAAGAATATTTGAATATCTAATATGTAATTTTTTTTGCATATATGCACGAGGGAAAAACAGAACATTGGACTCAGATGAGCACAATCGTTACCAAAACATGTAGAACGGGAAATCTCTATAGTGAATGTTCTCACTTCAGAACATTTTTGGGTTGTTGTTTTTGTTCCGTTTTCGAACACTTTTACTTTATGAGAACAAACAATACTCTTTTAAGTAATTTCGTTCTCACACAGAAAAAAACTTGCCATTCGGGGCTCAAACTCAACGCCAAACGGGCTCAATAATGTCGGGATAGTCGCCCGATAAAAGTTCATAAAATTTAGAACGCCCGAAGTTTTTTTCTTATAAATTTGCTATATATAATATAATTGTATTTTGATTCTAAGATTTCTTTAATTTGGAAACAAATAAATAAATTAATAGACTTCTAAGCCTTGTCTGGGAATCGACCGGACCTCGGGTCTGCGTCTCAGCGCTCGCGCGCCGCCTTGCAGACTAGCATCATACAGAGCGTTGCTCCGACGACAAAAGCCGGCGAATTTGCTGTTGCTCTCAGTTGTTCGCTCTCTCTGTTTTTCAACCCCCGTATAGTTGCGAAACACCTAACCAAGCCAATGTGGCACGCGCTCACGGGAAAGTCAAAAGGCAATTATACTCCGATTGGTTGAATTTTGCTCTTTCGAACATTCTGAACTTTGTTCTCAAAAATTTTGAAAAATCTGTTTTGTTTTGAGTTGCCGGAACTTATATTCTCAGGTTTTCCTCTGTGCAATGCAGCTTATACGCAAAAATATTGCTGCATTATAATGAGGGAATAATACCGTAACCGGAAACGATTTTAAAATTTTTTGAGAACCGAAAACCGTTAACCGTTATAATAGGAACCGAAAGAACCGGAACCATACCGAAACGCTAATATCGGTACTGTTGCGGTTTCTTGTTATTTATTGATGTATGATTATCACAAATATATATTTCAACCGGTAAAATAGGAAATTAACCGAAATTCACTAAAAACCCAAATGGAACCATTAACCGTTATTCTCATTTCGGTACGTTCCGGGACCGGTTTGCATACAAGATAATTTGACTAAAGATAACGAAATGCTCTTATGATTTGCATCTTTTGCATCACAAACAACTTGTACATTTTTTTTCTCCCCGTGTAGCACCATTTACTAAACATTTTTGAAACAGCTGCTGGGGTGGGTGGTTAGGGATCCCCAAAATGACTTGCCTAGGTATTAATTAGGTTGTTAATTTTGCATTTGGCGTGCGTCGCGCGCTTTTCCCGTGAAAAACGCAACGGAGGGCGACACCGCGACACACGTGGTCCGATGATAAATCTCCGAGTTTGTGCAACACCAGCGAACATGTGTAGCACTTTGGCCGCACTTCCCGTGCGAGTGTCAGTCTAGGCTCCCCTCCTGAACACACCCGATGCACCTGTCTCAATTAAGCGTGCAAATCGCACGCCTGTCAAAATAAAATGCCTCGCTGTAGCAATAATGTTGGCAGCCAGCGGAGATCTGAAGGCGATCGTAAAGAAGCATAGACCAAAGATGTCGTTCTCGCCATTCGCATCATGTTTTTTTTCTGGCTTTGATCGTTCTGCGGGTTGATTATTTCCTTTTGCAGTTTGCAGCTTGTCTTACATGTCGCGCTGCTTTGGCTGAGATTTGCTCATAGGAATTTGGTTACGATTTCACATTTATGCCTGGAAATAAACGCAAATGAAATTGGTGTACTAGATCTTGTACAGAATGCTGAGCGATCATAAATGTCTAAGCGCATAAACTTTAGTTTACGTTGGCGTTCACTTTGTTGACAGATTTTGATCTTTTGATAAATTTCAGTTCTTCAAATTGATTTGTTTTTTTTTCTGTCGTTTTTGTGCAAAATATTCCATCAACGCCTCGTTAATTAGTGAGGAAGCGGTGCCAACTTGAAGCTAAAGAGCCATGACAGCCTGCAAAGCAATTGACATTCTAATAAATACACACACACACACGCACACACACATACACACTGGGGGCGACTACACATGTCTTTAAATCTGATGCCGAGACGTGCAGTGCAAAACTTAATGATCTGTGGCTAAATAGAGAGTCAGATATGACAAGTAGAAAAAAATTTATGACCCTAAACAACAAGAATGCCAAACACAAACTAACCACCCTCTCCGGCCGTGCTCCTCCCTCCCTCAGCAGCCAGCCAACTTTATCAGAGAAAATTTCGCACAAATCACGCAAAAATTTTGCACACTTAACGTGAGCTACTCGTTAAGGGTGCCGAGCAATGCGCGAGCTAAGGGTGGACAAGGGTGGGCCCCGTCAACTGATAAGAACTTGCAGCCTAATGCACCATATAGTATTGTATTGTATTGTAGTTCTCCTCCTGAACTGATTTCTGCACCAATTTCCGTTTCCCCCGAAACCGAAACAACGGACCAAGTGGCAACATTTCAATTGCCCAAAAATTGAAAACTCATAAATTTCCAGCGAGCATTTAGAAATCGTCCGGGACACGGAAATGCGCACCATGCGTGACCAATTATTGAAATACGACTTTAATTGAATTTCAATAAAATGTTCAGCATTTTGCATTTCCTATCCCCAGCGAATGGTGGACCGGCTCATGTTTATTTATGGCAGAATGTTTTAAATTTGTGGCAATTGTAGCCATTGTTTTATTATTTGGCGAAAATATTTCCCTCAGCATTGCATACATTCGGGCGCTGAATATTTGTTTAGAATATATGAAATAGAGGTATGTGTATGTGCGCACTCAAAGAGGAACCTGATGTCAACTGATTTATGACCCATGTGGATGTGTCAATAGTATTTAGTAGTCTGATTTATGCTGATCAAACTACCCACTACACAAAATCGTACGTCCAATTTTGAAGTCCAAGATTTTCAAAAGAAAATGAAAAGTTAGTCACTTGATTCTGAAACAAAACGGAAAAATTTGTACGTTATTTTGCTACTAAAGCTAGAGCTCATGGCACGCGGATATAGTACTTGATATTGAGAATTTGTTGATGAAAAGCGGTTCGCGGAAGAAGGAACCGGGAGGTTTTTAAAACAGCCTGTATAGTCGACTACCCTTCTAGGTGGTGTTGTGTTGCCGTTTGAATTTTAACTTATTTCGATTAATATGAATATCACAGTAAGATAAATATATTTTCTGATGTTTTCAAAATTTCTTGACTAAATATGTTATTGAGTTATCTTCAGTTGTAATATTTTAAAAGGGCTGCAAATCAGTTTTGAACCGATCAAGTTCGATTCCAGAATTCCGACATATTTTTTATATCTTTGAACCGATCCTTTAAAAAAATAACGAACTGACCATGTTCCTGTTTCGAACATAAACTTCCGGTTCATTTCAGAAAAAGTTACGACATTTAATGATCAGTTTTTGTCCATCCTCGATTCCAAAGTTAATTGAATGATTCACAAAAGCAAGAAATTGAACAACACATTTGTAATACTTTTCATAGACTACAAAACTTTAATAGTGTTGAGATTCCAAATTTGCCTTTGTCAATATTTGTTTTAGAAGAGTTCGAAATAGTAGTAGTTGTAGTTTTTATTTTTGAAAATGAGACAAAGTACATTTCTCTTAATTAACTTTAAAGGTTTACTAAATAAACACAGAAAATTTGACTTCTTTCAACTTGGTCTCAAACTGTTAGTCGTGCAATTGTTCATAGGATCATCTGGAGAAGCTACTGAAAGAAGCAAACTGTAGCAGAAATCATGCATGACACTTTGCAAGGGTTACATGGATGATAGCGAAATAAAGTTTGCTGAAGGACACGCAGAGGACCATGGGGTGCAAATAAAAAACGGTTTAATGCTATTATAGGGAGTCCCAGTAGCTACCACAATGCGAAAATAAAAAGGAAATGCAAACTTTTTGAGAAGCACGAAAAACACTACAGCGGACCCCTTATTAAATATTTAATTTGTAATCTCCACGATAGTCGCACTGCATTTAAAAAGTGGATCATTATATGATGATACTCCATGAAGATACTGAAGTGGTTGGGGATGAAAACATCGTTACTGCAACTATTCTAAGTGGCACAACATCTTAACATAAACACCAAGCTTTTTATAATAAAATGTTTCATTAATAAATTTCAAATTACAAATAGTTTTTTTTAGTTTTTTATTTTAGCTTGAACATTTGTACTCGCTCCTGCAATTCTAGAGATTTGTCATTTTTAGTGCTTAAGATCTAACTAATTGGCCTTCAGTTCCTCCATTTTGTCCTTTAGCTCCAGTTTTTTTTTTGTGTATTTATATCCTTCGTGGAATTAAGTTCAGCCATTTCCACTAGTAGAAATTGATCAAGCTTTCCTTGACCGTTAGTTTGATTGCAAAAACTGTTATTTGTCGCCTTTGTGAAATACTCGCTAATTTGACAACTGTTTTATAATTTGAGACTTTAAGATACAAACTGTATACATATCCCAGGGCATCACAAACATTTTAAATTTGTTTCATGTATTTTCTTGGTTACCCCCGGTTAGTCTTAAAAGAACGATAAAATTTTTTTGAAGACTCAAAATTTAAGAAATTATTGTATTGATACCTATTAACGTTTTTTTTTATTTACAACATTCGATGGAAAGGCATATATATATATATATATATGTTATTTATTTATTTCTCTTCGAAATGGAAAAGATAAAGACTATACTAAAAATAATAGAAAAATTTACAGTCTTGGACTTAAGTTTAGTTGATTTATGAAATGTTTGAATATGGTCTTTAGTTATTTGTCTGCATATGGACAAGGTAAGAGTTTTTATTTTAAAATTTCTTTAAAAATTTTCTGGTTATATGTACCCTTGTTGAGGAAATTAATTAGACTTATTGATGGGGTGGTGTATGTAGTGAGCAAAAAATTTTTTTAACTCCTTTCCAATATTTATCGACTCTTTTTTTTTTGTCACTTTATTATCCACCCCCTCTTCATTCTGTCATATCAAAGATAATGGGATCTGATAATAGATAAGTGCGCGGGATATGTTGCTAAATAAAATTTTTTATTGACGATCCTTTTGTATTTTGTTTGATTTTGATTAATAAAGGCAAATTTAAGAGATTTAAGAAAGAACGGGCGTTATCGAAATGCCCGCGGGCCCTATCATATAGGCTAATCCACTATTATAATGCCGGGCGTTATAGCACTTTTGAAACGCCCACGGGCCTTATCGATTAATATAAATTAAAAAAAAACAAAAAAGTTTATTTTAAAATAATTTGTAATTATAAAGGAAATGCTATACTCGACCTCCTCTACAGCGTACTATAGGTCATTTCAAAAGTGTATTTTCACTGTCACACGGTGTAATAATTTGTATTTCCCTAAAAACTAAATCTCTAATCAAATAATTTTATAACTTAGTCCACAGCATTGAGGATTGCTAATATTTCGTGCGGC
This sequence comes from Lordiphosa mommai, assembly GCA_018904225.1. Taxonomy (NCBI): domain Eukaryota; kingdom Metazoa; phylum Arthropoda; class Insecta; order Diptera; family Drosophilidae; genus Lordiphosa; species Lordiphosa mommai. The sequence continues at coordinate 469,770 of JAEIFT010000134.1, forward strand.
CTTAAGGTACTTTTTCCAAAAACTGACATCCGAAGATTTCGCAGTACTTGGCAACCTCGAATGAATTGAATGGCATTTTCGAGCTTCTTCGTGTTGCACACAAGTAAATTTAATATGATTCTTCTAACATTTGGTATATAGTTTAAGTTTAATATTTCGCTTCGAGGCATAAAAAAGCTGCTTATTTCTTCGTTGGAAAAATAAGTTTTCTCTTCTAGATCGTATTTAAGCTGCTTATAAATTAGTCGCTCTGAGCTTCTCTTTGACAAATCTTTTTCTATATGCTGCGTCCATTTTTCTTTTGATTTCTCTAGCCCAGGATTCCCACGCTTCGCTAACTTCTAGCTGCAGATCTCTCCCACTCTCTGAAACATTCCAGACTTTTTCCTGTAAGATCCAGATAGAGCATTCTGCTCGGCGTGTACTGTGGTAGGTGGAAAAGTTCATTTAGGAAGTAACTCTGCAGACTTTTTACTTCTACGTAATGGCGTATTTCGCAGACTTGTGCTTCATAACACTTTATTTCCCTCACTGCAGCATTAAACAATTTGCACATTGTGCTGATTGGAACTTGTTTTATGACTAAAAACGTCATTTAATTATTATAATAATATTCATCGCCACTTGAGAATCTTTTAGATTTTCTCCAGGTGATGGTTAAATTGAGCATTGTGATGAATCCAGACCCCTTGATATATGTAAGATTTGACCACCTCCAAATCCACATCTCCCAATCGCCACCCATTTGTTGCAATACTTCTGCAAAACGTTAATAGTTTCTTGCATAGCTTTGGTAAGTAAGCATCTTTGCTTAACACAAGACTCAGTAGGGAACAATTCGGATAGTTTTACTCCATCTTATACAGCAGCTTTGTTTTTTTTTTGTTAAGTTTTTATGAATTTTGAGGATTATATGCCCAATATTGTTCAGTTTATACATTAATGTTCTTCCATATTTTAAGTCAAAGGCTGCCCGAAAATCCTTCAAAAATGCGTAGAGTTTTTTGTCGTTGTCTAAATAGGTTTGCGCAATTGTATTTAGGCAGAAGATATTGTCTTCTGTCGAATATCCCTTCTAAAACACCAGCCTGAAATTCTGTTAAATCATTGTCAGAGTTGAGCCAATAAGAGTGCATTCTGAAAATAGATTGCCCTGTAGTTGCTAGTTATATCTGGATCGCCTTTCTTGAAATTTTGTAATATTGTAGCTTTCTGAAAACTACATTATATTTAGACGAAATATAAGAAAACGATTGATTTTATTAGAGCCTTCGATGACATCGTCGACGATGACGATGACATCGTCGACGTCGTCTAACTGCCTGTAGACTTATGTCCGAAATCAACCGGCTTTTTCTACCATTAGCTTATCTGAGAAAGAAGAAGTAGAGAAAAGCACTTAATTGAAGACACACTTCTTATAATTTTAGATTAATTACACCAACTTACGTTATTAAATCACAAACTAAATTTAGAATTGAAATTGGGAACAGGGCTGAAAGTCTTTAAAATCAATGCTTTGATACAGACAGACAGATGGGCAGCTGGACATGGCTATATCAACTCGGCTTTAGATCAATAATATAGATATTTGATACATATACACAATTTTGTATTACCCTGTATACCCATTTAAAATCGGTATAATTACCACTTTTTTTTTTTGGCCATTAATTTTTGTTCATTTTAAGTACTTTATGTAGACATTACAACATGAGTCATAAAACTGCAGAAAATAGTTTTAAATAATCACAGTTTTGCCAAGAATTTTCATATATAGCTGTCAAAAGCTGCAAAGTCGAATCGTTCACTTTGTTCATTTGTTGTACAAAAAAAAAACTACCTCAAACATCGATGAAAGCAGCCAACTGCAAAATGTCAGCATAGCCACCCGTGGAGATGATGACGACGATGATGACGATGGCCAAATCAACGGATTACAACCGACAATGTACAACAATGGCGGGTGGTCTCGCAAACCATGATGTCGTTGATTGAAGGTGGAAAGCCAAAAGGCCTTTTGGGGTGGAATTGAGTGAAAAACCGTTGGCATTTGCAAAGGGTTTTTTCCGGGTGGAGTTGACGACTGACATCGGCGCATGACAAAAGTCACATGGCCTGCGGATTAGTTACACCTTTTGCACACACAGCGAACACGAAACCGAGCACGAACGGTGACATTGTTGCTAACCATTGAACTGTGCACATTGAATGCATTTTCCGGTCAGCGTGCAGAGGCAGAAGCGTGCCATGATTTATTCACAATTGCGCAGAGATTAGGGCTAATGGCCGAGGCAACTGAAACCTTTCAGCATAATTGAATTTTGGGCATGCGGAGGCTTTTACCTACTTAAGCCCAAAAAATGGCTTTGATAACTAAACCAAATATTGGCCAAGACAAATGCCATGTGTGTCAACAGTTCATCGAGGCGTCAATTACTTTGCATAAGTCCTTCGCCACACACTCACAGACACAGACAGACATTCACAGAGAGAGAAAGAGAGTGTCGTCTAATACAACAAATGAATTTTAAGTGTTGCCAAAGCATCAGCCAAAAGAAACGGCCAAGAAACGTGTGCGTATGACTTAATCTGCTCTTGGCCCGCTTAGCGAACGCATCGCCAATTCCCTGGATATGTGCGTTTTTATGGAAGGCCTATGTGGCTTGCTTCAGATATTATCCGCTTATTTATTGCAGTCGTTAACATATCTTAGCCAACTAGAGTTTATCTTGTGTATGTGTGTGTGTTGGCAGAGGGTTTTCTGTAAGTTAAATGAGCAAAGCTTTGGACCGGACTAAGTGAAATTGTTTAGTTTTTGCACGATTTCTAATTTAGTGGCCGAGAGTGCAAGTGAAAACTGAAATTTGCTAAGTACGTGACGATTTGTATTATTTTAACTAAATTACATGGAATACATATGTGTTGCCTACTTAAGGGCTAGCTAAGGAGAGAGGGAAAACCGCTTTCCTTGAATTTCAATTTCAATGAAGAAAGAACAAAGATTTAATTAACATTATTTGAAGGCATCTTCAAGTTCAATTAAAACTAAGAACGAGGGCTACCACTTATATTATACTTCAATCAACATATAAGGCTGAAAACATATATCAAATTTATTACCATAAATACGTGCATTATAAAAGTTTCAAAGAATTTCAATTAACAAAACTACACAGAAAAAAAAGAGATCAAATATCAATTTAATCTTGGCTGATCAATATGATATTTTATCAAATATCAATTTTTTCATATCATTTTGATGATAAATAATATTTAATTAATCGTACTAATATCAAATTGATAAGATAATAAATAAAATGAGAAAAAGGAAAGAGACAAAAAATGCTTATTATCGAAAACTTAGGCACCGTAGAAAAAATATAAATAGTCCCTTAGACGTTTGCCCGCACGCGTGTGCGGTGGCTCACTGCGTTGAGACGTCATTCCATTCGTGTAAATTGGAGCGAGTTCCCGGGTTCGATCCCCAGACAAGGTAATGTTTGTTAACTAACAAAAATGTTTAAATTTCTTTACTTTCCAAACGGCTATGGCGCTAATATTAATATTACATAATCATTAAAATTCTGAGCGGGGAATATATATAATATAACTTATATAAATAATATATGCGCCCAGCCATTTCCTAATATTTTTTTTTGTAATATTAAAAAAATGCCACTTTGATCTCAAACATATCATTTTGATATGATCGAAAATATCAGTTTGATATTTTCGAACAGGTCAATTTCATCTGCATCTTATCGGCTTTTTTTTGATATGAAAAAATGTCATATTGAGTCCCATATCATTTTTTTTTTCTGTGTAGCATTAAAATATAGAATAAAAGTTAATGGTTAGGGTTTTAAATGCAATTTTTGAGATAAATTTTATATAGTAATACAAAATCCAAACCAGGCGAAGACGATCAGCGGTTTGCACCGGAAAGAAAGACTAAAAACGGATGAAGCTCGCACTGTTCCACTGTTCCGTTGGTCTTAACCCAGTGCTGAGCACTCTAGTAGCTTGTTAGCCAAAAAGCGACAACTCAGTAGCTGGCAGCGACCACAAGATAGAAAAACTGGCAGCTTTGTTAATGTAGCTTTCGTATGTTAGTCTGTTTCTTTCTAACTCAGTCGTTTGCGAGCTCGCGATAATGAAGCCGCTTACTCTGGACCGAACAGTCCGAAAAGTTCACTCTTACATTCTTTTTTGCAGCCTTACACTCAGAAAAATAACGAAGAATTTTGTATTTGGATCAAGCTCAAACGGTGTCAATAGTACGGTAAGTACGAAAAGTCGATTTTTTAAATCTGGAAATAAATATTTATTAGGTAATCATAAAAACTATTAAAACAATAATTATGGTACTTAAAAGACCTCGTAAACTAGTAAATTCTAAAATAAGCCCAAATATATTCATGAAAGCAAATAAGAGTACATAAAATTGTTCTTGAAACCAGGTCTCTGTATGGTATCAATCAAAGATCTTAAGGCCATGAATTAATTTAGAACCAAGAAGACATAACTGTAAGTCAAAAATCCAGCCTCGCTTCGTAAGCAACAATTTGCGAATTTTAATTTAAATAGTTCGGATATTCCATTGCATCCCTTTTTGTCTTGGCATTGTAAGCCTATTTCGTACTAAATTCAAGAGGTTTTAAGCTTAAATTAAGAACGCGTTTTATTTAGAATTTTGTTTTACTAACTGTAAGAACGAAAAATCCTTGATTCAAGAATATTAGTTCTTATTTCTGTAATATTAACGGTCGTTTTCGAATTTAAAAATGTTTCGTACATATTTTCAGTGCAAGTATAAGAAAAAAAACGTAATTGACATTTTAAGAACAAAACGATATAAATTCCATTCCGATCGGACTAGAACTCTATGGAAAACTTAAACAGACGTTTCTAGAATATATTGATCTAGTTCGTTCACATAAAAACTATCCGTTATATCCCCACGAAAATGAATCCGAAACGATGTCAGAACTAAATTCCGTCGTTATTCAAGGCTCATTTCAAGAACACACGGGACTGATTTATGCTTGTTATTTTGCAACCTCTGGTTATGAATATGAGGCTTTTTCCAGAAAACTAACCCATAATATAATCATTTCTCAAATTGAATAACAGTAGCAATGAAAATTGATGATCGATCCAACGGGGTTCAAACAAAAACCTCGAGTTCGATGCTTCTACAAACCGTACCGAGAACAGCGGGATTGAACCTGCGGTCCAAATCTTTTTTTTAATTTGAGCGGTTTGAAGACATTTTAAATGGGTTCAGGGTATAAAAGTCAAATTGTAACCGGAAGCAGGTCTAGGAATCGCTCGTCCGCTCAAAGCTCAGAAGCCTTTATTTTCAACCGACTAGCAACTAATGTCTTAATAAGATCCAGTGAACAACCTCATCAGGAAACTTTTTTTCACAAATAATCAAGCCATTTTGATGCCTGAAAAAATGTCAATTAACATTGAGTACTTCATTTTATTCATCTACTTGACATAGTCCAAGCCCTTCTGGACAAGATTAAGATTGCTTTATACCCAAACCTTTTCCCATTCAACCTTTCACCGTTTACAATCCCAACTTAACCCAATCAATAATGAAGTTTTCCAAAATAAATGCCATCACATTAGGCAAGAACTCCGAACATATTTAGAAAGCCATTTTCACATGCCCAAATGCGAGATGAAACCAAAGCTATCTGAAAATGTCCCTGCCGCAGGCTTTAGGACTTGTGCAAATGTTGAAAGATAATGATTAATTGTCAATTTGGGTACAACAACAAACGGCAACAAGAGCGACAGCCTGGACAGTGGACCGAAAATGGCCAATAAACGGTTCGGTCGACAGTTACCTTAAAAGCATGCAACAACTGGAGCATCCGGTGCGACTCAACTATCAGCAGCCTCCCAACACATGTCCATCAACATCAGTGGCACTCGGAATGCCTGAGAGGCAAAGTCCGTGCGGTTTGCTCCAACTGACTGGCTGACATGTAGAAATAAATGTACTAGAAAATTACCAACTTATGTAATCTTGGTTAGCATCATTTATCAAGTGGACGTTTTGCAATTTTTCTTACTTTTGCGGCCAGGCCGGGACATGTCAAGAAGTCGACAGCGGGGACATGTGTGTGTGTGTGTGTGTGTGTGGGCACCGGAAATTGCCATTTCATTTGGACTCGGGAAATTTGTCATACCTTGGACCGCGCCCAGCTAATTGAAAGCCCAGAAGCTTACCGATTTGTGGGTAGGTTTTGATTTTCTTGTTATCCCCCGATCTGAGACGAAGTATGAAATTCCAAATTCTCAATTTATCGAATTGCCACTTATCAAATTTGTTTTGTATTACCCGTTGAATGTTGTGTCTCTCGTCTTTGTCGCTGGCACAGTGGAAAATGTGTGAATGGTTCTCCTGCTGATTATGAGCTCTCTGCAACCGCAGACCTATTTCAATTCCAAGGAAGACTACGGCTCCATACTCGACGGTCTGAGCAAGGATTTTGATGAGCGCTGGTCCCAGCAAGCGCAATCGCCGTACACCAACTTGGAGAACTACACCCAGCGCGCCGTTCTCGGCAATGGCAGCTTCGGAACTGTGGTGAGTACGCAGTGCCAGTGCGAGAAGTACATACATTCCCTATGCTCCACAGTTGCTGGTCAAGGAGAGGGCGGGCAAGAATTATTATGCCGCCAAAATGATGAGCAAGGAGGATCTGGTGCGACTTAAGCAGGTGACGCATGTGCACAACGAGAAGACGGTACTGAATGCGGCACGTTTTCCGTTTATGGTGCATCTGGTGGATTCGTCGAAGGATTTTGATTATCTATACCTAATATTGCCCTTCGTCAATGGGGGCGAGCTCTTTAGCTATCATCGAAAGTGAGTAGTCCATTGCCTTTAATTTGGTCGGTAGTTGTTGAGTGACAGTCGTTCTCCTCTGCCCAAGAGTGCGTAAATTTAATGAGAAGCAGGGGCGCTTCTATGCCACTCAAGTGCTATTGGCCCTGGAGTATATGCACCGTATGAATCTTATGTATCGCGATCTTAAGCCCGAGAATATATTACTCGATGCGAAGGGTTATATCAAGCTAACAGATTTTGGTTTTACCAAGGTGAGCGGATTAAACTTCCTACTAGTGTTGGGATGTTCATGAGTAAGTGAACAAAAATGAGTCCATAAAAAAATCAAGGCAAAAATCGTCTTTCTCAATTGCTATTTATTGTTCAGTTGTTTACTTATTTGTTGTTTAATGTTCAGTTGCTCACTCCCTAGCTCATACCAAAGGTGAGCAGTTTGAACTTCTTACTAGTGTTGGGATGATCATGAGTAAATGAACAAAAATGAGTCCCCAAAACTGTGAAAAGTGAAAGTCGTTTTACTCAATTGCTATTTATTGTTCAGTTGTTTACTCATTCGTTTTTTTATGTTCAGTTGCTTGCTCACTGAGTTCAGGGTTTGTTTCTAAAAATGAATGAGACTTCCACTCAAAATACAAAAACTATAATTCTGAAAGACTTTCGTTCTATTTAATCTGGTTAATGGGATTATAAAGATACAGATACAAAAAGGAGTAAATGCAGACCAAAATCATCAAAGAGTAAAAATCTGAGCAAACTGAACAACTGAACAAAAAACTGAGTGAGTAATTTAAAAAAAAGCAACTGAGTAAGCATCTGAACCAAAATAAAAACTGAACTGCAAAGTAAATAATGAGAACAACTGAACAAAGTAAAAGCAACTGAACTAAAACGAACAAGTGAGTGATAAATTGAACCAAAATGGTACAACTGACCAACTACAAAGTAAACAACTGAACAAAGAGTGACTCAGTGACTCAACTGAAATGGGCAGTTGTTCCCAATATTAGTTCTTATGGCCTTATTTTCAGCGTGTAGACGGTCGTACCTCTACTCTGTGCGGTACACCCGAGTATCTGGCACCCGAGATCATACAACTAAAGCCGTATAACAAGAGCGTAGACTGGTGGGCTTTTGGCATATTGTTGTACGAGTTTGTGTCGGGACGTTCACCCTTCTCAGCGCACAATCGCGACGTCATACTGATGTACTCGAAGATCTGTCTGGGCGAGTATCGGGTGCCCTCATATTTTACCATACAACTGAAGTCTCTGGTCGAGAGTCTTGTACAGATTGATCCCTCTAAGCGGTGAGTAACTAACTAACTAAACTAAACTAACATTATTAGCTGATACCCGCGACTTGTAGTTTAGGTAACTCAAATGATGGTGCCCTCGATATCAAGAGTCATCCCTGGTTTCAGGGTATCGATTGGTTTGCTGTGCTCAATCAGGAGGTCAACCCGCCTTATGTACCAACTGTGTCCAATATAGAGGATCTGTCCAACTTTGAACACTTCGAAGCCAAATCCAAAGTGAAATCCAGAATAAATCGCCATCCCGAGTTGTTTAATAATTTTTAAACGTTAGTCCTCCTGTTTTTAGTGTCTATCATTGTAGCTCAGGTTAAAGTAATCAGATTTTAAGTCGCCTTGAAAAATGTGCTGAACAAATTTTGTAGTGAAAATTCGGAATTTTTTTAGTTAAAACCATATTGCAGTAATCTGGACCAAAATCAGAACTATGGGTCAGCCAGAGCAGCAGATGTTCAGCCCGAAGGTTGAATATATACTTATTTTGGACAAATTAAGGGAGGAGTTCAATAAGCGGTACAGCCAGAACTCCTCCTCGCCCTCCATTGGACTGGAAAACTATGACGTCAAGGCCACTTTGGGTGCCGGGTCGTTTGGCAAGGTACAGCTGGTTCAGGAGAAGCTAACGGGCCTGTACTATGCCTCGAAACAGCTGAGCAAGGATCAGATAGTGAAGACCAAGCAAGTGAGTCATGTGATGAGTGAGAAGAAGGTGCTGCGATCCATACTGTTTCCATTTACGGTCAATCTGATCGCCTCGTTTAAGGATAATGAGAGTTTGTACCTGATTCTGCCTTTGATACCCGGTGGCGAGTTGTTCACCTATCACCGCAAGTGGGTATACATCACAATGGCATTCGTTAGTGCCTTAAACCTTTGCCTTTACAGGGTACGCAAGTTCAGTGAGAAGCAGGCGCGCTTTTATGCTGCACAAGTGTTCTTGGCCCTGGAGTATCTGCATCATTGTAGTTTGCTTTACCGCGACTTGAAGCCCGAGAATATTATGATGGACAAAAACGGGTACTTGAAGGTCACAGATTTTGGGTTTGCCAAGGTAGGAAATATTTGTATGATTAATCTTGATCAGCGTTAACAGAAGAGTCTATAAAGACAACCCAAGCACCGACCTCAGAGACTAAGTGTTATCCCGCTCTTCCCAACACAAAAGCCACTAAGTCTAAGCCTAAAAAATATTTTTACTTCGATCTTATATCTATTTTTCTTGAAATCGCAAAAAGATCGGACAAAAAACACTGAAGTTAAGGGTAATGCAGATGAAGTTTGTTCACATTTAATTTTTTAAGCTGCATTTCTCTAAGTTTTTAATCAACTTTTACCCAATAACCTTCTACCGTTACACCCACAGAAAGTCGATACGCGTACCATGACCCTGTGCGGCACACCGGAATATCTGCCCCCCGAGATTATACAATCGAAACCGTATGGTACCAGCGTGGACTGGTGGGCCTTTGGTGTTTTGGTCTTTGAATTTGTAGCCGGACACTCGCCCTTCTCTTCGCACAATCGCGATGTGATGAGCATGTACAACAAAATCTGCGAGGCTGACTACAAAATGCCCTCCTACTTTAGCGGTTCTTTGCGTCATCTGGTTGATCATTTACTGCAAGTGGATCTTTCAAAACGGCAAGTGTATGGTTCGATGTATTCCACAAAATGCTAACATGCTCTGTCTGATCCAATAGCTATGGCAATTTGATCAATGGCAACAAGGATATCAAGGAACATGAATGGTTTAAGGAGATCGAGTGGATACCGTTGCTTAATCAGACGATTTTTGCACCCTATACGCCCAAGATTGCCAACTCCGAGGATACATCAAACTTTGATAAGGTTGCCGAAAGTAGACCCAAGCCTAAAGCGCGAGCCGTGCGCCATGAGGAAATCTTTGCGGATTTCTAAACGTTGGTTTTACTTGTTGTCATTGACAAAATGTCTTAAGTATTTCGATAGCATAAAGCTAAGTATTTGTACCCCTCGATCTGTGGCACCAGTTGGTGTCCACATGTGTTTTCCACTCACGCGATTTCACGCCCCAAATGTCAGCGTCATTGCGCCAGGAGACGAGGGCGCATTTTCTGGTTTCGTTTTAGATTTTCTTGGAAAGCAGCTGGCGCACTTTCCCACACTTGTTGCTGGATCTAGCCCCAATGTTTTTCTTAATTCGACGAACCTAACTTGTAATTAGACTTGAAGCAATGCCATAAATCCGTCCGACTTGGCGTGACGTCTTTTGTTGAAATCAACCGGCGGCAGCAGCAGGAAAATGTTTGTCTTTGATGCAATTGGATGGATTTATGGCCACTTTGTTTATTTATGTTACCCAACTAGTCCAGTGGGTGGAGCCGAGTCTCAGTCACTTTCAAAGAGTTTTATTCCTCCCGCAACTTTTGCGCAAAATTATGTTAAACAATATTTAAACGTGCGGAGAGAATGCCATAAATCTTTTATACCTTTTTCTGCTCTTCTGCATATCAGGCAACATTGATTTATATGCAAGAATAAAAAAAAATCATAGATGGAAGTCAACTTTTGGCTAGCCGAAGTGAATATACCCTTGACAGCAACTTCAGTGTAGGAGCACGGTCGTCATCCCGACAACCGGTAGAGATAAAACTGAAATGTGAATAAAATGTTTAAGGGAATTAAAAACATTGAAAATTAAATTTAATTAATTAAAGCTGAAGTACTTAGATATAAAAAAGAAGAATGATTATATTTTGTACTTCTACAGGATATGTGTGTAGTATAATACCCTGCGAGATGACTAGCCATCGGTTTTGATGAGAATTTCCATTCGTTCAACTTAATTTCTGTTCCGTAGAGCCACTTTTTACGTTCGACAATCGATAAAACTCCAGGGATCTGAATATGGTGAATAAGTTGGAAGCAACGCTAACTTGTAGCCTGAGTGGTTGCTGGTTGCGGCTAGAACTTTGTGAAAAAAACTCAAATTAATCATTTTGTCGCTAATCATATATAAATGCAGTATAACTAAACCGATTTTGTATCTACATCGATAAAATAAATATAAAAAATAAACATCAGATAGAAAACCTCTAGAAAATTGTTCCTACAACTCGAAAAATGGTACCTAGCAAGAAAACGCTAAAGCTGTATTTATACGACCAGATTTCTCTGCTGAGTTTTTGTCTGAGTTGATGTCAGCCCGTGTAAAAAGGCGTCTGAGTTGTCATCTGACTGCTCAGCTGAGAAATAATATGAAATAGACCGATTCTAATTGACCTGAGCGCTCAGATGAGCTGTCAGCTGTAATTTCATAGTGTTGCATAAGTCAACTGTGCTGGCGTTGCTACTTCCTGGATTTTTGTACAAGCGATATACATATATTATATTATTGATTCTTTGACTATCGGTGTGTTGGTTTGGAGTATTTCAAATCAGCTCATTGAAATTTGCATAAAATAAAGATCAACACTACTTTTGTTAGAAAACTGCCGAGTGGACCAAGGACCAAGAAGCCTGTATGATTCCTCCAATCTCTATGCCTTTTTGTATATTCGATTCCATGGTTATTTCATCTTGAATTTCACATGGTTAGATTATTCGATTTCAACGATTCAATGGTTCTGTAACTGATTCAACTAAGCTTCTCAGGCGTGCGTAAAAGCCAAACTGAATTACGCAGCTAAGTTTTTTGACACTCACTAAGCTGAGAAATTAGGTCGTGTAAATACAGCATTAGCACTTTTAAAAAAAGTCCGAGTTTCTTTTATTGATAGTTCTTTTCCCAAATTTTTTATGACAATAATAATATCTCAACGTTTTCGAAAACAACAAATTCATAAAAGTATTAAAAAAAAATTAATGAAATATTAAACCTTGACCCATTTAAAATGTATTTTTAAGTAACCGGGTTTGTTGTCTGTTCGAATTTTAGTAGATAGCTTTTTCCAAAAAAAAAAAAGATTTTAAAAAAACAACAAACAAAAATTGATGACACAAAATGACAATTATTTAGTGTCATGTAGTTTTTAGCATGCTATAATTATATAAGGTAAAGTCAATCAACCATTAAAAAAATCTCCATGCGAGAGCGCTACCAGTTGCTGTCAGATTTGTTTTCAGCACGACACAACGCCTGTTTAGGTGTATCAAAAAATACCTTCCATTTGACTGAATTAATATCGTTTATCGACTTTCGCCTTTAGAAATAACATATCGAAATAACGCTCAAAAACATCGATAGTTCAAACAACCAAAATATTGTTAGAAATGTTTTAGCAGCACCCTTCCTTTATATTTTGGTGCCCACCGCTTGTTAATGCCTTTGTCTCACGAACAGCGAGTGTTGGAAGAATACGGAGACCGTTTTTAGAATTATATTGAGAGATGGGCACTTTTTTGCTCTTTTAAGAGATCTTAAGACAAAAATTATTGATTGAATACTGAACTTAGGGAAGACTACCAATAAACATTTGATATCCTACACCGTTTGCAAACTGATGAATTATTAACAGATTGATATGGTTGTTTAAGATAATAAATCCCCAATGGGATCTGACATATGGGTAGTGCGTTTCTCTGTACAAAAATGAGCACAAAACAGTAATACCCTTCGCAAGTGTATACAAATAGACAGAAAAACTAGACGCCAGCTTGGTTCATAATACATGCAACATACCTTCGCCAGCGACGACTCCTTTGTCGTCCAGTGGCCAGCAAAACAAGGACCCAAGCTAGCGAAGGAGCAAAAGAAAAAGTTATGATTATCATAATTTTTGTTACGTGAGTTTTCATGTGGAAAAGATGAAACATCATCGTCTGTGTGGCCGTCTACGTGGCTGGCGTCGACGACGACGCTGCTGCTACACTTAAGGGGGGGATGAATGGAAGTCGTCATCACTATAATCATGGCACGCATTTACTCCTGTTTTTACCTCTGCTTTTTGGCGCCCGCCAGGCCGGCGCCAGAGATTCTCTTTGGCTGTTCCCGCCCTCCTCCGCCTCCTCCTCTTGAAACGTCTCCAGACACATTTTCTCCGTGTTGTGTTTTACTCTACGCATTTTGCCTTTGTGCGAGAACAGGACAGGATGGGCAGCAGCACTGTACAGGGGCTGGTGCTTCCTGTCCCAGACCTGAACGAAGACATCAGGAATTCTAATGAGATTTTTAATTGTGGCCCATTGACCACTCGAAAAGTTCTCTGTCCGCTTTGGTTCCGCCGAAAAGGGGCACGTGGCGGATGCGCCTTCCGCTCGAGTGGCCTGAGAATTGATGAAACTCCCAGACACACGGCAACCCCCAACCCTCCGATCACAAATGCAATGACAAATTTGCAGCACGGAAATTAGCGATGCCCGCCGCCAGATACATTTCACATTACGGACAGACAATTGAATCTCGAGGGTTGTGAGTGAGCGAATTAATTGTTGTTTTGATTGCGCAGCAAATGGACGTGGATGGGTCTCCGCTCAAGTGGCTGGGAAAGTTTGAGTTATAAATAAATAGAAATTTGGCTTGTTCCGCCCTAAGGGTCCAAGCTGAGCTTCTCTCATTCTTTTGGCACTTGCACTTGCAGTTAAACTCTGTGTTAGCTTCTGAAGCCAATGAAGGGTATTATCATCTCTTGAATTGGGCAAATGAATTTTTCGTATTTATTGCTTATGGATCGGTGAAAATTCGTAGTGATACTTAAAAACTAGCTAAATGTAAGTTATGACTGCTCCAGCTCTATTTCAATGGACACGGGTGGCAGGTCGTCTTTAATTTCAGGAGCATATACCTTGCCAGAGGCCAGTACAAACTGATTCTCGCAGTCCATGATGAAGTAGGCAAATGGACGATTCACCTCGAAACGCTCCACACCTGGCTCTGGCTCAGGCTCAGGTACTGGCAGCTCGGTGGCCATAGCAAGGGGGGAGCGCGCCTGCTGCATGGTGGCGGCGGACAGGGAATTGGCACTGCTACCCCCCTCATCCACGCGTACATTCACAAACTGCACTATCTCATCCACATGTACATCCTCATCATCCGACAGCAAATTCAATTCGGCCTCGGTGCGCGAAAACAGACGTTTCAGACCCAACTGCTTGAGCATGGCCTCTGAGCGTGAAGTCTCCTCCACCTGGAACTTGGGCAATGACACGTGCAACTGCTTCAGTTCGGCTTGCTCACGGGCATACTTGAAATCACTGGGCTGGAGCTGTGCAATCACCTCACTCAGACCCTCCGTTTCATTGGGCAGCACAATGCACAGTCCGTACTTGGCATTCTCATAGGGCAGGGAGAGAACACGAGCCTTCAGCTGGGGTAAGTCAGCCACATGGAATTGACCCTTGGCATGCATCATGGGTGCCTTCATGGCATCCTCGTTGGTCATGAAGAAGAACTCATCGCTGCCATCGCGCAGCTGATAGAAGGGATGAGCCCAACTACCGCGATAGTACAGACCATTGAAGAGCAACATCTTGGACTTGGAGCCGATAGAGCGACCTGTTATGGAGTTGGCACTCAGGGCAGAGGCAATATCATCCTGGCGGAACAGACTGCGAGCGCCATAGAACTAGAATGTGAAAGAATTTTAAGTTTAGTTGAGTTACTCGAAAGGCGGGAATTCAGTCCATAACCGAATTCCTTAAACCAAATCATGATCCTAATCTATTATATTAAAGGCTTCTCGGAAAAAGGTTTTCTCTTCGATTCAATTGACAAAATAATTTTCAGTATTGTATCGGAGCATCATTTAGTGTCACGGTGTGTCACGACATGTCACGATGTGATCGTGATACAACACAGACTTTCGTGCGTGTGTATTCGTGGTCCGTGCATGATTCGTGCGTGTAAAAGTTAATCATCGTTTTTCTATTATATTTGATTAACAGAATTAGGCTGGATTCACACTGTTCAACGCAAGAGACAAGACAATCTAGTAGGCTCTTACTTTGTTTTGTTTTCATTGTGAATAGTTTGTCATTTGACATTCAAAACAATACACCATGAACACTTACTAAATTATTATGTCTCATGTGTAGCACAATGTTAACTCAGCCTTACTCTTAAAACTGATCTGCATTTTATATCGTGAGTCCGCTGCTCGCAGCTGATCTATAAAGAAATAAGCTCTCCACACAAAAATCCGGGGGTGGTTGATCGTGCGTGATCATTCGTGACCCCTCCTTTAGTCGTGTCTCAAAATGCTCTAAAAATAGTGTGCGTGAATCGTGCATCAAGAGATTTTTATTTCGTGAATCGTGCGTTACGCGAAGGAAAAATACCTCACGCGCGCACCTCAAGCGCAGATATATTTGACTGACCGTCGGCAATTCACCAACCGGATCCTTTTTTAGCCGTGAAAGAGGATGACAGCTTACCAACCGCAAAACATAAAGGTAGAACAGTCGAAATTTGATTTACTTATTATAGAAAGTTTTTTAGGTTAAAAATTCACGGAAAATAGCGACGCAACTGTTTTTACAATTTTATTAGTCTAAAGTCCGAACCAAAATCTTTGTTATAATGCTTTTAAAAACACGTCTGCATACCGTAACTTAAGCTTTACAATGGCTTTAAGCCTCCGGACGAAACCTTCTTTAGAATTTTTGGAAATTCAAAATTTTGCACCCTCAATATTATCATGGTTCAGGTTCGGGGAGCAGGTTCAAAAGTTCTGCACTATATCCACAGGATAAATTTTTATAATCTTCTACAATATATAATTCAAAGTATCCGGGCTAAGAATTTTTCCCTCCAAAACTGGAGCCAAAACTGAATTTTGAATTATTTTTTTTTTTTACTTTGGTTCAGGTTTGGACATTAAAAATAATTCGGTTCCGGTTCAGGTTCGGTTCGGACTTCCGAAAAAACTTGGAGACTCGGAACCCTGATTTCAAGGATTTGCAGCCTTGGTTACTAGTAAACTTACCCGGCTAACTGCACCCAGATGCGACTCAAGCGCTAGCATGATCTCATCGGCTCCCTCCTTGGCCACTGTCTTGACAGCATTTTCCAGTTTATGTAGGGGCAGGCGCACTTTTTCGGGTTCACCGGCGTTGATGGAAGCACCAACCACTTGCTTGTTCAGCTTCTCATCCTCCTGCACCGTCTCGTTTTCCTCTACATTGGCCTGGGAATTCTCTTCCCGTTTGTTCTGCTGCTTATCGGTCAGATTTTCATCAGCCACTAAGGCAGCTTCAGCTGGTTTTTCTAGTTTTTCCACAGACGCGTCAGTGTTGGCCGCTTCCGCAGATTCTGTGGTGAGCTGTTGCTCCTTAAGCAGTTGCTCTGCCTCGGCTAGGGCAACTGGTTTTTCCACATACTGTTTGTCATCCACCTCTCGATCCAATTTGGAAGCTTCCTTGTGTAAAATTTCCTCACCATAGCTATCGTTGGGGGTGAGGGGCACATCATCGTCCACATTGATACGCTTGAGGGTCTCGAAACCGATGACATCTTTGCTGTTGCTCAACTCGGTGGTACTGTCGTCACTGTCCACATCACTGCCCTCCAGTTGGAGCGAGGTGTTGGGCTCACTCCAGTCATACTCCTGCCGATTGATGTCCTTGACCTCTACAAAATAGTGCTGCTGCAGCAGCTGTTTGTAATCCTCGCGAGCGCTGTTATTACGATAGATATACAGCCAGGTCTGGAACGAGGGCAAAGCCTCCGCAGCATCCCGGTTTTGGTAGTTGCCCAATAGACGTTTATAGGCCATGCGCAGGGCCTGGCGATCCTGGGGATAACCAAACACTTTGTTAAACTCCGCATATGTCTCGCCATCCGAAGCTTCCGCTAGGACAGCCAGTATAGCGGCCACTCCCAGAGGCGAATGCACCTGATTGGCATCGATATCTTTGTTGTGCTTTAGTAGGTGTAGGGCAATCAGCTGAGAGGCATCACTGGCAAACGTACTGGGTAGCTGTTCTTCCTTATCCAGCGTGGGCAACGACCACACCAAGCTGAAGAGCAGCGGCGACACTAGGCACCAGGCGACTTTCATTTGGCCAGAACACGAATACGACGAGATGTTAACGATCGCGCTTGAAACGCGAATGAAGCTCAAGAAAGTTGGACAAAGTGTTTTTATGAAAGCCAAAACAAGAATCGGAGTCAAGAATCAAGCGCCGGCAGCGATGCGACGTCGGCGCCAAACTGGTTACACTAACCGCTTGACAAATCCCCTAAAAGGAGGGAGTAATGGGGGGAGGGAGGCCATCCAAAGGTTTTTCTGTCCAAAGAAAGTTCCGCCTCAACGAAAGTGGAAGTGGCGTGGGCTGCTCTCGAGCACCTTGGAAATGGGTCAAGTAAACAATCAATATGTAAAATACCACACAACGAACGCCGCAAGAGTTCAAAGTCATTGAAATGTTAGAGAGCCAACAGGTTTCCATATTGTCTACGTGATTGACATTTGATTTTCGGTCTTGGCTCGGCTCGTTAATTGCATTTTCTTGTAATGTTGACGCAGTGGGGCAATCTCGTGTCTCTTTGTTGCCGCAGCACACAATTTCGCAATGTTAATTCTTAGATTTACCTGGCCACGATTAACCCAGTTTCCGTGCACATAAAGTGGAAAGAACCAATTCACAAGAGTCGCGTCGCCGGTCAAGTCAACCCACAATCCAAAAATCCCCATTCGAGGCCACTGAACTTGGCCGTCGTGATTACCAAATACGCTTCAGCGGGCGAAAGCCGCCGCTCGCCATCGGCCCGTGCCAGGTGTGACTCGCTATCGGAGTCTTGCTAATAAAATGCTAAATTTAGTCACTGCCTGGTTTCGGTTAACGTACCAACAATTTGGAGGCTTGCAAACGAGTTTTCCCATTTAGAACTAAAAAGTTGCACAATTGCACAATTTAAGTCGGCGGCGGCAGCAGGGAGAAAGAGAGAGAGAGAGTTAGAGTTGGTAGGAGCAGGTGATCTGGGGTCGGATCAAGACAGTGCAGCGAACTTTTGGGCAAGTTATAAAGTGAAACAGAACAGGGGGAAGTTGTGGGTAAGTAAGGGGCGTCACTTATGTAATTTATACGAGAAGTTCCGCCTTTGTTTGGATACTTTTTCCACCAAGCTTCTATATATTTATTTTGTAACTCAGATTTTAGAGAAATCGAATGGGTTAGCCATAATAATTGAGTTACGGCTGTGGCGTGGTGGTAGCGTGTTTTACACCTTTTAAGATTGGATTAAATTGCTGCCTTAGGTACATTTAATAAAAACATGGAGGAAAGTTGGTCACACCCAACTCTATATTTACACTGTAAATAATTTTGAAATAATTTTACTGTATTAACAAGAATATGTAACAACAAGTATAAAGATACAACCATTAAAAACAAATAAGGTTTTCTCACCAGAAATACTTTTTGGACCGATCGTTTCTATGGCGGCTATATAATATAGCCATCCGATTCGGCCTGTTCCAAAAATGTGCTGCCTACATGTGATTAAAGACTTTTTTTAAGTTTGGTGAAGATAGCTTTAAAACTGAGGGAGGAGATAGCATAGAAACAGACGGACATGGTGCTGATCAAGAATCTAATTAATGGAGTCGAAGATGCTTCCTTTTAAGCATTACAATAATTTACAAATTTTAATTTAGTCTGAACTTAAAAAACTGCTACAATGTTGGCTGTTTAGCGTTTCTGTAAAGTTCCTTCCACTCTGTATCTTGAAGACTGATCAACATTTTATTGGATTTAGTTAGTAAAATGCGGTCAGTATTTTCCACAGAGGGAATAAGTTTTTAACAATTTGGAAAGCTTTGAAACAAATTTCAAACATAAATCTTAGGTTTAACAACATTGGGAATAACCAACGACAACGACAGCAGTAAATGCGAGAAATATGCATCTAAGTAATTTTGGGGCGCCAGTGCTGGCATGGAATGGAATGACTTCTGAACTTAACTTTTTTAAGGTTCCGAACTCAATGGATCAGCTGAGGGCCTTTTTTGGCCTAAGTAGATTGAACTTTTTTCCAATCGGTCAAACTATTGCATTTATTAAAACGTTTAAATCAAAATTTAATGTCTTCAAAATTTCCAAAAAATATATTTAGATTTTTACTTGATTCACATAGCTGAATCATTGTCAGATGTGTATTTACACTTTCCCAAATCCATCACTTGCAGCCGCATAATCACAAAAAAATTCCAACATTTTTAAAAAATTTGGCGCTGAGCCATTTTTTCAGCCCAATCAATATATTTTTGTCATGCTTCTTTAACATTATCACCTATGCAAAATGCGGTCGATTTTGCATCGAATCAATTTAAACAGGTCTGAATAATATTCGCCGCTGATCGTTCTACTCATTTTAAGGAAAATATAAATCTGACTGTTACATACCTGCAGTTCTGTGGAACTAGTACGTAGCTGGTGAAATAAGTACTTACTAGGAAACCACCTCTACTAACTTTACTAACCCTGCTTAAAATGTCCGAAAATGGGGTCAATCGTCTGCACATTTTACCGTGTGAAATGGGTCCCCATATAAGGGTTGCTAAAAAGGTACATTAGTACCCATGATCGGGTCACTCAAGTAGGTAACCATGTAAGAATTAGCTGAAAAAAATAGTTGGGAGGTTCGGCGTTCGCCTGCAAGAGGGTCACTCTAGGTAGTTCCAGCATTGCCAATCGCCACCTCCAGATCTGCAGGCTACTAAGTTTATGCTTATAAAAAATCTTGCTTTTTGCCACTCAAAGTATGCAAACATTATTTTTTTCCATTATAATTTTTTGAACGGGATCTTACATAGTCCACATAGAGCATTCACTCAGATTGTCGGACCAGTCAAAGGTACACAAAAATAATAAGTCTTAGGGCGACTGAAAAATAAATATTTTCCTTAATTATTTACATTCATAAACATATCATATTTTTTATTTGTACATAAACGTAGTAACAAGGGGGTACAGTTTATCGCCGACTCCGAAAGACAAAGTCATTAAGAAGCTTTTTCATGGCTACAGCTGTAGAGATGACTTAATGTGAAAAAGTTTTAAAGAAAAAACTTTTAGTTAGATGTTCCGAAACGGGATCGAATCCACAACCTCCCGCACACAAGGTAATCGATAAGAATAACAACTCGAGCATCCCGAAGAAATAGTCCCAACTAAGTCTTCTTTGGTGCACGTTCACTCGGAGAAGTCCACTGATTTTACTGTTCATTGGACCCCAGCGGGCAAAGTGTTGCGATGGATCCAAGTTTCGTCCAATAAGAAATGACCCAAAAACTTGGTTGAACATGTGTTATCGCGAATCCCTTGCGCTTTCAAGCAAAATGCAATGTGTCCGCTTAGTTCAGATGTCAGAAGCCTTAGCCACCTACCGCACTTGTATCCTGATATCGTCTTTAAATCAACCAGATAGATTGGCATTGATTTTAGCATTTAAAGTAACTTCCAACCTATCAAAACTGCTCCCCTTAAAGCAAATCTAAAAGTTAGAAAATATTACTTATATCATAAATTGTAGTGCACATGTCCGTGATCTAGAAGTAAAATTCCTTCTCGATACCTAAAACCCGTCGTGTTATTTTAAAACAAATATTTTGTATTTTTGTGTGCAGTACATAAATTTCAACGCCCAGAACCATAAATTAGTGCGTCGAGTGGCGAATACTTTTCTCTTGTATGCCCTGGCATCAACACCCAGAAAGGGTCGCCCTTTGGGTAGGTGAATTAGAAGTTATTATGGGCGACAAATGGCAAACTAACAAAATGTCGCATAAATTAAGAATCCTGCAGGACACCTTCTACATAGTTTGTAAGACGAGGCTCAAACAACACCGCGGGGAGACATTAAGACCGAAAGTCAAAAGAAAATCTTTTTCGCCCAAAAGTGGACAATAGTTTTGTGTTCTGTGAGGGGATGAAGTGAGAGTTAGTTGGCGGGCGTGACTAATTGTTTGATTTATGCAAATGCAGTAATTTAAGGACTAAACTTTAACTTTAACTCATCCCTTTCGTTGGGGTAGCCTGTCAGGCAGACTGTCAGCTGTCATAAATCAGGCAATACATCATAAGTCAAAAGGTGAGCTCTGGGCTTAATCACTTGCCCGAGGCCGAGCTAAGCTGGCAAAATAATTAAACTTCTGTTTATTCTCCGAGTCAGAGAGCAAAAGTTCTTAATTATGTTTGATAAACTAACACAAATGCAGGAGCACATGTCACTCGGTTGATGAATTTCCCCTTACCAGCCGAATGTGTGTGACATAATTACACAACACAAAAGGCCCAAAGGAGTTGCGGGTGGTGGCAGCAGCTCTGACTTCTTGAGCTTTATTTGCCACACTTAAATTCGCGAAGCTTGCCCCATTTAGTCACGTTTTAAACTGAAAAGTGGAAGGGAACAAGTTGCTTGCTGTTAAGGCGCAGATCCTGCTCGGAGCATTTGCTCCAATCCTAATTGATTTATGACATCAAAGACATATTTTTCGCAATGTTGCGTGGCCTACGTGCGTGACAGTTCCCAGACCAGACCAGACCAGGCCACACCAGACACGGTCGCCATGTTGTTGATAATTTTGACTTATGACTTGGAGTTTTGCGTGCGCAGGATTTGCCACATAACTCGTTGGGTCTTGTTCTGTCACAAAGTGGCAGCAGCGTCTGCTACTAGGCTCCCTCCCTCTCTCTTTCACTCTCTCTCTCTCTCTCTGCCCACTCCAAGTTTTTCTATTTGCCGCAATTATTTCAAGGTATTATTGCTTTTAATTAATTCAATTAAACGCTTCATAAATTTTTACTTTTTGATTTCGTTTGCCTGCGGCGGGCGTTGGCTTTAATGGAAAAACTTTGCCCATGGTTTTGGCCAAAAGGATTTCGACTGCCCAAGAAGGGGTTTAATTGGTTTGGTGGAATTCGTTACTTTGCCAAGAGATTTTCAGTGTTGTTTATTAAAGGATTCCTCGTGGCTTTTTGCGCTATCATAAAATTTTATATCTCAGAAATTGTTTTATTGAATTACATTTTTGTGTGCATGAATGAATTTCTCCTCGGCCAAGTTTCAAGTGGAATTCGCCAAAACCGACTTTATTCACTGCAGCTGTTGCAGCTAGCTAAAGCGTTATTGATATGTAAGCAGCATGCTCACACCTTCCCATCTGTGGGGCTACGTTCACACGTGACGACTTGCGTCATTATCAGTTGCCGAAACTTTCTCGCCAAATAATCGAACCAACGTACAACAACAATTTGTTTTGTGTGTGTGCGGAAATCAAACCCTCTTAATAATTTATGAAATGGCCAAGAGCAAAAGGTGCTTGGACCAGGATACTCCTGGGACCCACACACACACATGCGGCCCGCTGCTGAAAGTTTGCTCTAATAGAGATTAAATGCATGTCGAAAAGGCAATTAGTTTCTGCTCGACCAACCCTCGACTTTGCTGAACTTTTTTGCCCACTCATTGAATCAAAGTGTTGTTCAATTTCCTCTTTTGGCCAGTTGTGGCCAAGGTGTTGCCGCCGCCCTCAATCAAGAGTTTTTCGGCAACTGCCGGCAGCAATTTGCCCTAACCCTTCTCAAGAAAACGGGGTTGCTGCCAGACGTAACGTCAATGCTAATTAAACTCGCGCTGTCGCCGCTAATGAGCAATGAAAACAACGTGTTCCATCCGGAAATCTTCTCCTTTTTCATTTTTTTTGGTTTCGTCAGGTTAAATCAGCCATCAAAGTAATGAAGGTACAGATTTCTTTTAAATATTTTCCATTTTTCTACTTAAACCGTTTAAAAGGATTAGAACGGGCCACTTGGACAGCTCATGATTTTTTCAAAGGATTTTAAGCTAAAACTTTTGTGCCAGGGGGTGGTTTCACCTTCTCTGCTAGTTCCTAATGAAGGGAACGACTTTTTTTTGTACTTTTAAAGTACGTGAAAAGAAGATTTTTAATTTCATTTGTTGACTGTTTTGACTGATAAGCAGCGCCAAAAAGGGACGCTGGGTGAAGTGTGTGTCAAAGGGTTTTTAATTGACAATGACAGATAAGGGCACGAGTTGAGCTGAGAGCTTATAAATATCAATGCCAGGACTCGAATTTACGGAAGTTTTCTACTTTTGATTCTGCACTGTACGGCCAATAAATTTAAACAAACATTGCGCTTTTAGTTTTATGAGCCAAAAAAAAAGTTAAAACGTCATAGGAGAAAAGCAGATTTTAATTCAACTATTGAATACTCTTGCTTAAAAAGGTATCCTACAGTACACTCTGAAATAAAATTTTTCTAAACCGACCGAAATCTAGCAGATTCGTTGGCAAAAGTCGAGATAGAACTGTGAACAGTGGTGTCATTTCATGAACCACATTTTGAACATATTGGACTTAATTTGGAAACACGTTGGGATCATTTTAGAAACATTCGGGCTGCTCGAGTACTTGCATTGATAATGGTATATCTTCGTTAAAAAAACAACCGCAGAATTTTTTGGGATTATTTTATATTAAAGCTAAAGAATAAATCTCTCGATAATACAAAGGGGTAAAATCAAACGTAAAAGTTGCCCTCAAAATATGCCTAAAAATGCTCAAAAAAGACAGTTTTGCCGAATTAAGGCTCAAATTGAAAAAAGACCTGACGTGATGGATCATTTTGGTAAAGACGAAGATCATCTAGAATCAACACCACTCCATCTAAAAACTGGACCATGTTGCCTAGTGTTATCATACCAACAAGTTTAAGCCGGCTCGAGATCATATTAGTTATGATTTTTATATAACTTTTAAAAAAATCATTGGCACACAACACAACAAAAGAGAGACTGGTTAACTATACATCTGCTTGAAGAACATACGTTCTTTACAATTATAAAGAATAATTTAAGAAATTCTCAGTGTCCAAGAATATCAAAAACTTTTTGTGCATAAAAAATATTATTTAGCCGTCTTCTAAGATGTAACCTAGAAAAGTCT
Source organism: Lordiphosa mommai (assembly GCA_018904225.1). Classification (NCBI taxonomy): domain Eukaryota; kingdom Metazoa; phylum Arthropoda; class Insecta; order Diptera; family Drosophilidae; genus Lordiphosa; species Lordiphosa mommai. Next base: position 493,843 of record JAEIFT010000134.1, read on the forward strand.
GTGGTGAAAAGATAAGACTTTTATATTTGAGCAAGCCTGCAATAAAAAGGCTAATCTAAAAAATAATTTTGACTATTGCATAGTTTAACAAGGCATTCCTTGCACTAGGCTGCAAGGACCAGTTTATAGGAGGGGTGATACTGATTCTAGATGATGATCGTGCGTTAAACACGAATCGGTTCTTAAACATGATCCGATATGTCGAGATTTGTGATACTTAGACCATTATTAGGCAATTTTTTGGGGAACGTATTTTCTTAAGCTTAGTAAATTGCACGATTTTAACGTACTCTCTCGTTTTCTGAGTGTACATGTCTTGGAACTGACTAATTTTCAGTCAATCATAAATAATGGCATGTGTTACTCAACCACATGGAAAATTGAACGTGTTGATTTGGGTTTAAAAGCCTATAAAATTCTGCAAGTATTGCAGCCGAGTGACATACCATAACGTCTTAATTTTGGTGAATGGGCCTTAGAACAGCCTTATAAAATCCGCTGTTTAATCGAAAAATTGTGTTCAGCAAAATTGCACCTTCCGAATGAACCATTTGAAACGGAGCCGCGGACAACATTTACATGAAGTTATTTTTAAAACGTCAATGGCAAAGGTCAACTTATCGAATCCAATAACAATTTTGAATATATGATGCAAATTGAGTGTTTTATTCGATTTTTAAAAAAACTCCGCTTAAAAATCACCCATTAAATATATTCTTGATCAGCATCAATAGCCCAGTCGATCTAGCCCCGTCGGTCTGCTTATCCGTCCGTCAACTATAAGAGCTAGAGCTACCATTTTTATACGCGTTACTCGGAGAGTAAAAAGGGTATACTAAGTTCGTGCAACAATTGTAACATGTATGTATGTATGTAACAGGCAGAAGGAAGCATTTTCGACCCCATAAAGTATATATATTCATGATCAGCATTAATAGCCGAGTCGGTATAGCCCCGTCAGTCTATCATTTTTTCAGTGCAAACTCGTATTGTCTGCACGCAGAAAAAGTTTGTTTAAATTTTTTGCTCCGCCTCCTTTTAAGATCTGTAAGTATATGCTTAATATCTAAAATCTGTGAAATTTTCGGAAAATATTTGGCGGAGATATTAAAATTTAAAATTAAAATTAAAATTTTTGCATATATTTTGTTAATTCTTACATTTGATGTTAATACTAACATTTTGTGATTTATACTTATTATAGAATAAATAAAACGAAATTATCTTATTTCCGTCATATCTTGGAAACAAGAGCTGATGGAGCTTGTCCGAAATCAGGTTTGGAATCAGTTGAATCAAAACTGCACCTCACAATGTTAGTCATTTTGTTGCTGTGTTACTACGTTTATGCAAAAATTAATGTCATGATATTTGCACTTCCAAGTATGCTACGAGCTCGAATAAGCGAAAGAGAAAAATTTAAAAAAAAAAATAGCTTCTTCATGTAAATCTCGACTTATAAGCGCTTGCTTTTTTCAGAGCACCTAAAAGTCTGCTATAGTATTTTTAAATAAAAATTAAAAATTGTGTATGCTTACTTTGGAATACTTTATAGCTGAGTTTATCAAGAAGAGCAAGGCGAATAAGGGAGAGTGTATTGGTGAGCGAATATAATGCGACGCAAAGCGGCTCTGATCTACTTCATTGAACGCTTGCCAGCGACTTTTTGGATTTGATTCGTTCTTTGCTTATACAGGTCAAAATACCACTCAATTCGCATTGCCCCAAAACAACATTCTAGAGTATGGAACAATGTAATTCATATTGCGTCGCATTTTGCCATAAAAATTACAATTGACTTTGAACTCTCGGCTGGCAGCAGGACATTTTCACAATTTTCACAATTTTTGTACATTTTTCCATTTTGTCAGACAGCCAACAGGGTAAACGGGCATTGACGATACATGGAAACTAACTCAGCCCTCAAGCTCAATGCAGTTGTTGGCTGTGCTTCGTTTTATGACACCAAGAAGGTACACGGTCGAGACGACAATGACGGCAATGCAGCTCCAGCTCCAGTTCCTGGCGCTCCAAGGTAGAGTCAGAGTTCAGGCCAAAATGTTATGGCAAAATTATGCGGCGACAGTGCCCCTGGTGTGTTTATGGCCCACCCAGGCTCACGGGGCGCCCGGCGACAAACGCACTTTTGCCACACCCAATTCCATGCCCCATACCCCATTGTCAGTAGTTCAGGGAGCACGTAAATTACAATTTATAAGAGCAACGCTGTGGGCCCTCGACTTGAAGTACTTTTACTCTTTTCCGTGCAGTTGAGCACGCGACGCATGACAAATATGATTTAAGACGTTGGCCAACCCTTCTTTAAAGTTCACTTCATTTGTTGGACACAAAGAGTGCCCTAATGCCGATTCCTTTGGCAGATTAATTGCTCCTCAAGTGTATATACTTACGTATATATTTAATTAATCGGCGATTTGTGCACTGAGCTTTGGCGGTCGAAAAATTTGTAACTAATCGAAGCCATCAATTATGTTGATAGATTGGCCCCCAGCTAGAGCCGGAGCCACGTACACCCAAGCCCAAGTGCCACGGAAGTGGGAAGTAGTTGGAGTCAGTGGCAGTCACTTTGTCACAGTTGGCAGTTGGAAGCTTACCGCTACATGGCGGTACTTGTAATTGAATCTAGACATTTGTCAGCCCTAAGGGATTCATAAGTCTGGTCATGCAAATTTCAAGTGAATGCTCATGCAAAAGTTTTGAAGTAGCCACAAACAAGCGAATAAAAAAAACCCGTGGAATTTCAAGAATGGGCAATGGACAGACGTGTGTCTGATCCGAATGCTAGATAAAATTATTACCCTTTTTATTTTCGGTTCTCGCTGGGATTTGCACTAGAGTCTGGTATCCCAGTCCGAGTCTCTGTCGCTGCTTATTTCCTGTTGGACACTTTCCGTTTGTCGTTTGTTGCTTTTGGCTTTGGTTAGCTGGGTCTTTTATTCTACTCGGTTTTTTATGGCTCACACAATAAGCATCATCAGCAACAACAACAGCAACTACAGTGAACACTCAATGTCATCAGCAGCACATTGTGTCCAGCTTTGGAGACGATGGCCGTATGCCGATAATGTGCGGCCATAAGGTAATGAAAATTTTATCTGATTTTATGGTCCTCTCTAGTTTTTTTTTTCTTTTTTTTGGCAATAGTTGGACACCCCTTTTTTTCTTTTGCTACACTCAGAAAAAATCAGCGTAAGTTCAATAATTTGCACTTAGATTTGACAATCAACTAAAATTGCCAGTACACCTATTACAAGGACCTCTCGGTCCTATCAACAGCAGAACTTGGTATTTATACCAAGTTTTCAAGTCAGAATTAGAAGCAGTTAAACATTTTATATGCAAAAATTTCAGTTTACTTTGATTAAAAAGAATATTTAAATAGTACATTTATTTATTTTTACCGTATATTTAAATTACCCATGAAAATGTTTGATTTTAAGATGAACAAACCAATAAAATACAAAATGAATCAAATTTAGTTTAACTATCTACTTATACATTTGCAAAGTAAATATTAATTTTGATAAGAAGTTTGTAACGTATCGAAATATGATGATGACTTTATCTTATAGCTATCATAGGACCAATCGGTCTGAAAATTGGTCTTGGTAAGAAAATCGTTTTTGTTTTGCACGATAGCATTCTTAGACTTAAGAAACATGAATAGTAAATGCTCTCAAACAGTCCTACAAAATTTAGTCATAGTCGTTTGACTATATCCTTCTAGCTGCCATAGAACCGATCGATAAGAAAATGGGTCTTACTATAAAATATATATTTGTTTTCTATATAGCGTTCTTTAACTCAGATATAACGAAAATTGAATGATTTCAAACAGATTTTCAAAATTTTGTCGGATTCAGGAAATTATATCCAATAGCTGCCGTAGAACCGATCGGTTGGAAAATGTGTCTTACTGAAAAAACTTATTTGTGTTTGATGGAGAGAGTTTTTGCAAGTGTATAGAAACTTCGGCACATTCTAAGTTAGCTTTGTCTTCTAGTTTTAAACATTTTTATATTTTGTTAATTAATATCGTTACAAGTCGACAAAAATTCAGGACCAGGATTTTGAACATTACACACTTGAAAGCATTGTTTGTCAGTACTGTTTTGAAAGCCACCAGGCCCTCTCATCAGCCGACTTTATGCTCTTACACTATAAGTCATTATACACTTGAAAAGTGTATATTAATTTTGCCCAGAAGTTTGTAACGCATAGAAATATTCATTTCCGACCACATAAACTATATATATTCTTGATCAGGACGAAGAGCTGAGTTCATTTCTCCGTCTGTCCGTCTGTCGTCCGTCGTCTGTCTGTCCGTCTGTCTGTCTGTTTCTACGCGAACTAGTCTCTCAGTTTTAAAGCTATCGAGCTGAAATTTTGCACAGAGTCTTCTTTTTACTGCACGCAACTAATATGTCGGAACCGGCCGTATCGGATGGCTATATCATATAGCTGCCATAGAAACGGTCGATCAAAAAACTAGTTCTAGTGAGAAAAACTTTTTTGTTTTCCATCGTAGCGTCACCAATCTTGGTATGTGTTAGTTTTATATGCTTCCACACATTTACGGAAAAATTGATCAAAATCGGATCACTATAGCATATAGCTGTCATAGAACCAATCAGACGAAAAATGTGTTTTACTAAGAAAAGTTTTTTTTGTGAAATCAAATTTTTATTATTAATGAATTAAAAATTTAAAATATCTATATCCTATATATATTTTACCGGTTAAATCAGTTGGAGTAAACTTTTTCAAGTGTATTAAAACTTCGCCACAGTCGAAGTTAGCTTTGCCTTCTCGTTTTTCATTTTCATTTTATCAAACTTCTGGGAAAAAATGCACTTGAGGACTGCAAGTGTTACGATTAATGTAGCTTCGATACTCCAACATCATTTGTGTCGGGATCTGTTAATCCACAATACGAAAAATAAGCAAGTTTCCTTAAAAGTGGAATTTTGGAGTTTTTTTTAGCATATAACATTTTTACATAGTCATTTCTTTCGGTAAAAAACGTATATCTTAATATCGAAAAATCGGAATATATAGACCTTTATGTCTTCTAATTAAAAGTATTAAAAGATTTTCGATACCATTGCGCTTTCAAAAACTAAACAAATTACGACCTTTTTAATAATAAACAACTGTTTGTACAAAATAATCAATCACGTCGAATTTGTGGTAATTTGAGCTGAAAGTAGTGAAAAAGGCATATTTGAACATTTTTTAGGATGTTTTTTGGGAATCTAGGTTGATTGGACTTTTCGTCAAATCATCGAGTTGTAATATTTTTGAGCTTAAAAAAAACCCAAGCAATTTAGTAAATTTTAAATTATTAAACTCTAACACATGTATTCAAAATGGCATATCTTCGTGAAAAAATTACAGAATTATTTGGTACTATTTATTTTAAAGCTATCAAATATTTCTTTACGATAATATCAAGGGGAGTCAACCCATTGGTTGTCACAAAACATGCCATGATGGGTATTTTTGACAAATAGATTCAAACTTAATCCATGAAAATCATCTAGAATCACCACCATTCTTTCTTTAATCCGAAAAAAGTGAATTTTTTTGCCTTGTATAATTAATCTACTGTTTTTCTTTTAGTGTATCCTTTGATTTTTGTTTTGCACACGCCCATCCTTAAGGATAGCCCCGGAGCTGGAGTCGGAGCAAATGATACAATACTTTGTGGTCAACATATGCGCCCAAAAGGTATTGGCTTGGCAGTAGTAGTCTTATTTGATTGAAATTTGAATTGCAACCAAGCGAAGCTCGGGGAAAAAAGGATATTCACTTGTGTGCTGCATACTTTTAGGGGCAATCATCGTGTTGTACGTGCCGTGGCCAAGCGACAATAGCAACGCCTTGTGCCCAGCTACTATTTCATTTTAGATTTTAATCAATTTCTTTTGATGTGACACGTTTTATGTGTGTGTGTGTGTGTGTCCTCGCTTACATCCTTTACAGAACCACATAAAAAAGGATTTGCAACATATGCACAGAATGCGGTACTTGCGTTTTTAATGAAGGCACACAATAACACAGCAAAAAGCATTGAACCTATCAAAAATCGAGCAAAGTTGTTGCTAAAGATTGCTTCATTATACGCATTATTGTTCATAATTCCTCTTTCTTTTGGCATATGCTGTGCCATTTTGATGAGCAGCGATTGAACTTTGAAAGCCCAACGGGGGGGAATAATAACTATAAAGGGGGTGGCATTTGAAGAGACTTTTCGGTATGACCCAGTTTGCATTTAAAAAAGGGAGATTCGGTAATTGGTATTAGAACTTTATCAATGGGCAATAGAGTCTAGTGGTAAGCATGACTTACCACAATTGGAGAGAATATGACATCTAGAAGTGAAACCACTGGCAATCATTCAACAACATTTTTGAAATATAAGTGTTTCAACGTTTTACTGCCGAATGTTGTTTGCCGTATTGCAACAAGCGTGTCTGATGGTGAACTGCGTTAAGGCGACATTAAAATCGTGTTTAATCGCTAGATGTACAATGCCCTAGTTTATAATTCGTTGTTTTTTAAATCCAAACTATATTTGGTGGTGGATCTTTGCTTTCCAACTCCAGCAGAGATTCAGTTGTACTACAAAAAAAGTTAAGCCTAATATAATTTTTAAGTCTGTGTAACTGTGAAGTATTGTTGATCTTTCAACTTCACTATCTTTCATCTGATCAGAAAACCTTGTAAGGTGGATCGATCAATAACGATACTTACTAAATATGTCTAAAAGGTCCAAACAATCTATCTACAAAATTGTGGTAGATATTATATGATAAAAACTAGGATTCAGTTTTTAACCAGACTAATGGCACATCATCAAAAAATAAATATTTGAGTTTTATTACCAAACCGTTTTATACACTTTATTAAAGTCTACACCTTCTTCCAATACGGCATATAATTACTTAGGCTTCTTAAAATAAAACCAATATTTTGTTAATTATTGTCCGTCCTAGGACTTAACGATTAGAATCCCCTTGACTTTATCAGACAATTATCTTTTCATTTTATTTCGCACACATCATCCAGTTTCCTCCCAAACACACGTTCCATCGCTACTCCAAACGAAAGTCATAAATAACAACAACCAAACGGGCCAATTGAGCAGAAAGAGTCGATTCCTCAAGCGTACACAATAAATTCCGAGCACAAACACCTGCAACTTGACCAATTATCAACGACCCAGAGAAGTTCGTCTTTGAGCAAATCCAATAAACTTCACAATCGAATGCCACATAAATATTAAACGATGATTGAGACCAACATGCAAGTACACATACACACTCTCCCTGTCCGAGAGAGAAAAGCTTACGAAAAATTACAATTTATTGGACATTTCCGGGTTTGACAAAAATGGACACCGGAAGATTTATGCGTTACTCGGCAACGACTTTGCTGTGAAATTTATGGCCTGGCAATTGTTTGGGTAGAGATTCGATAATAGGAGTGCTTGGTTAATACCTGGTCATTTAAGGTTAAGTGGTCCTTTAAGCCGGCAGTTGACTTTAAGGGTCTCCGGAAACTTCATTATTATGCGGGCACCTCAATTGCATTATGCAGTTATTCAAATTTGCATATCATTTTTGTTTGTGTCCGAAAAACTAAAACTAAATAAATGCCAAACAAGTCGAAAACTTACCCCAGGGCTGGCCTAACTTTATTATGAGATCTGGGCAGAAGCTGGTGGCGGGAGGGGGGGATGAAGTGTGCGAAGTGGCTATCTGTGGCCGGCCATCGCTCAGAGAAACTAAAGCGCACTGATTCTGATTCTATGCTGCCGACATGTGTCACTCTGCAGTCCAGCAGGCATAAAGATTTGCGGGCCTCCAACTGCAACTCCAACTCCTGAGCCGGGACCGGACGAGCGGCGGCTGTGGAAAATTTGCATTTTCTAAAAACGGTATTGCGGCGGTCGTTAGAAAGTGGTGTGAGTGGGTGAATGAGGTGTGGGTCTGTGGCAGGGAATAGAGGACTAAAGTCCAGCAGCTAGTTGCTTCTCCAGCTATGGTCTTCCATCATCGTCGCAGTCGCACTAATTCCACAGCAGCAATTTATCAACAATAAACAGTTGCAGACATTTTGCTTAGTTTCTGGCCAAGTGTGAGTGTGTGTGTGTGTAAACGACATGCTCTGTCCCAAACAGGAATTCATGAAAAAGTTTAAACTCTGCTGCGGGCAAAAGCTGTTTTCGAAATTTTAAGCAGTTCTTAAATTTTTCCACGGACTCAAATTGGGTACTCAAACTGAAATGAGTTGTGCATCCAGTACCGTTCAAGGGGCTCATGCAGTACTGATACGAAATTATCAAATTACCCTGATAGTCCCTGAGATCGATCCGTTCATGGCTAATACGACTCGCCTGTTCTGATTCCTTCTGTCTGTATGCAAAACAACTTGCCTAACTTAATGATTAGGCGATATGGAAAGTACGTGGGTTGCTATTTAAGTTTCTGGCCTAGGTCACTTCTAGCCATTTTAGGACCAATTGGCCTTTTTCCAAAAAAAGTTTGGACTTTTATCGATAAAAGCTCCATACAACTCTTTCATGTGTGACCACGTTTGATATCGATTAACGATTAATCAAAAACTTACCACGGCAGAAAAATGGAATTAACTCGTGCAAATTTTCGTGCAATCATTTTTCACAACTTTCGACGTGGATTATCACGACAAGAGTGCAACGATGTACATAATCTTTGTATGGCGATGAAGCACCATCTTATAGCACTGTGAAAAATTGATTTAATGAATTAAATCGCTGGCGACGCTCGCTCAAAGACGAAGGTCGTAAAGGTCGTCCAAAAACAGTCGTTGTGCCATAAAACATTGATGCCGTGCCTGAACTGATAATGCAAGATCGTCATGTGACATACCGTGAGATAGAGGCATCCTTGGGCATTTCTTCCAACAGCATACATTCGATACACCATATCCCGCACAATTTTACAAGCGGTGTTTCAAAACACGTTTATAAGATCGTCACAGGTGACGAATCATGGATCTATGCTTATAAGCCCGAATCAAAACAGCAAACGACCGTGTGGGTCTTCGAAGATGAGCTAAATCCAACGAAAGAAGCGTTCGTGAAAGAAGCACTTCAAAGCTAATGGTTGCCTGTTTTTTCGGTGAAACTGGTCATGTGGCGACTGTTCCGCTTGAGCAACGTAGGACGGTCAATTCTGAGTGGTACACCACAATTTGTTTGCCTGAAGTCTTCGGAGAAATTCGAAAAAAGGAACAAGAGAAGACAGATCATTGTGCACCATGACAATGCGAGCTCTCACACATCAGCTCACACCAGGGCCTTTTTGACCGCCCAAATCGTCAAATTGATGGCACCCAATGACTTCTTTTTATTGCGTGGTCAACGATTTTCGTCGCCAGAAGATGCTGTTGAAGAGTTAAAAAACCATGTTTTGGAGGTGTCTCCAGTGGAAAAAGTGTGTCGACAATTGGTTTGAGCGCATGCAAAAGTGTATAAATCTTGCAGGAGAATACTTTGAAAAACAATAAGACCATTTTTTTACCCTTGCAGAGGGTATATTAAAATTGTCACGATGTTTGTAACGCAGTGAAGGAAGCATTTCCGACCACATAAAGTATATATATTCTTGATCAGCATGACGAGCTGAGTTCATTTCCGTTTGTCCGTCTGTCCGTCTGTCCGTCCGTCCGTCTGTCCGTCTGTTTCTATGCTATATCCTCCCTCAGTTTTGAAGCTATCTTGACCAAACTTTGCAAAAAGTCTTTAAATACAAATACGCTGCACATTTGTCGGAATCGGCCGGATCGGATGACTATATCATATAGCTGCCATAGGAACGATCGGTCCAAAAACTAGTTCTAATGAGAAAAACTTTTTTGTTTTCCATTGTATCATCACCAATCGTGGTATATATAAGTTTTATATGCTTCCACACAATTCTGGAAAAATGTATCAAAATCGGATGACTATAGCATATAGCTGTCATATAAACGGTCGGTCCAAAAACTAGTTCTAGTGGGAAAAACTTTTTTGTTTTCCATCGTAGCATCACCAATCGTGGTATATATTAGTTTTATATACTTCCACACAATTCTGGAAAAATTGATCGGAATCGGATGATTATAGCATATAGTTGCCATAGGAACGATCTGTCTAAAAAACTAATTCTAGGGAGATAAACTTTTTTGTTATCAATGGTAGCGCCTTTCAATAACTGCAAGGGAATTTAAAACATCGGCGTAGCCGATGTTAGTCTTCTATTTTTGATCATAAATATTCGCGTTTTCATTATTAGGCCAGAAATATATATAGCAACCAGGGCTGCAAACCCCTCCAATTTCGACTGGGGTTCGGTTCGGGGTTCGAACCCTTACCCTACGCTAGGGGTTCGGTTCCACAACCGGTTCCCTTTAAATTGAGAACCGAGGTTCCGGTTCGGGTTTGGGTTCCGGATTGCATTTTATATATTTATGTACATAATAAATAATTAAATAGAGTTTGAAGAAGAGATGCCTTATAAACTGCTGCAGTTTTTGGCAGTCAATCACATAAATGATCTGCCTAAATTGACTAGACAATCTGACATTGTATGTATGTTTAGAAGAGTTCAGCGATACTGCCAACTTGCACTCTCAGCGAAAGTCGTTTCTCTTTCACAGTAGTGGGATTCCTGAAACTGATGTGCTTTTTGTGGCCATGAAACCTGCAAAAAACACGTCCACTTTTAGCTTATAAATAAGAGATGACATTTATCGGCGTATCCGTGATTTAGTAACTGTGGTTGAAAATATCGGCGTAACTGTGATTAAGTCACAGTGACTTGTAGTCACCAAATCACACTGTTGCTTTTTATATGCAGTCACTGTGATTTGATGATTGCCAGTGACCAGTGACTTAATCACAGCTACGCCGGAATGTCTCATCCCTAACTTATAGTGTGACCGAACACGTTTATACATTTCCGCGAATTCCAGTCAGAGCTATTTTTTCCAGGAATGGGACCACCAGAGCACGACTTTGACTGGCATATTGTGAGAGTGAAATGCTAAAAGTATTTAAATTGTGTAAGTATTTAAATTTAATAGTGTCGCCGTCCATGCATGGGCATAAGAATGGATACATTTTTGTTCATCATTATAAAATATTTTTTATCATCAAAGTGCAAAAATAAATTCTGTGCTTGGAATTTTTTTTAGAACCGAACCCCATCAATTAGAAATCTGGGTTAGGTTCGGGTTCGGGTTCACGTGATTATTTTCAATGGGGTTCGGTTCCCGGTTCGGTTCAGGCATCACCAGAACCTGAACCGAACCGGTTCTGAAGGGTTCGGTTCCGGACCGGTTTGCAGCCCTGATAGCAACCTACGTAATAAGATTTGATTGTTAGTGTATTAACTGTTTAAACTCTTCAATCAACAAAAACTCGCAGTATACAAAATTTTATTGTCATCAGAGCTAAAGTTAAGTACAAAGTTTTAGATCAATCGGTCAACAGAAAGTATGTAAATTTTCAATTGCTACAGTGATTTGAGCCGCTCAAACAGAGTTAGTTAAATAAAACCATTTAAAATGAAACAACATTCTATTTCAGTCTACACCAAAGGATGGCACAACGATTGATGACTATTATTCACCATATATTTAAAAAAATACTGTAACAAATTTTCAGCTTTCATAAACCATTTGAATCTGTTGGCATTTAAGCTGATCATTTTAAAGAACACTTTTCTGAAAGGACTTGAGACGATTCGATATTAATTTCAGGAACTTAAATGGTGATCTGTTGAGATCAGCATTTTTAAAAAAATGAAATCGAATTATGCATGATTTTAGTAAGTTGGAATTGCACAGATTTCACAGCTGGGCCTCGCGACAACAGCTCTACCATTATTTTGCAATTCAATATTAATTCAATAATAAAAATAACAATAAATTTATACTTTTACTCCCCCAGTCGAACCTCCATTAAAGATCTTTCCTTGTAGCTAACCTGCTTATTTTTTTGTGCTAGTGCTAAGTTGTTTATGTTGTGAGTAAACGCAACTACCTGACCTCGAGCCGTCAAATTGTCTAATAATCTCCAATTTAATATTAAAATGGAATCAATCGAAAATATCGTTGCTTATTATTAACTTGCATAGACTTTTCTCTTGCTTAATTCACTTTTAGATAATTCACTAAATTCAGCTTATAATTTGCACATTGTGTACTACTGCCACGCCCACACCTCTACACTTGTATGCTCAGCTATCCGCCGTAACGTGGCAATAATCCAATAAAAGCGCAGGAATTTTCGCGCTTGCGTTTAATTTCATTTACGCCTCATTTGTTGCCTGTCATCTGGGATCCTTATTGCTCGCAATTGGCTTATTCGTTTTGGTATTTGCGATTTTCAAATTGACTTTCAATTGATATGCGTCTCAGGCCAAACCTGTTGAGAGACGATTCGATTTGTGAATGAGCGTGCGAATTGCTAATGAAATTTCGCTTTATTTCGTTATGCTAATGAGCATTTGTTGTTCTCGACTTTAAACTTTCGCCCAGAAGTGCAACTCACGGTGACTTGGCTCTCTCTGGCGCCAGATTGACGGTATCAAACACCTTAAGTTAAGATGGGCGCCATTTGAATTGCCTTTAATAAACTTGTCGCACTGTTTAACTTTATGAAGATTAATGAGAATGTGCATGAGATTTCTGCACAGAAAACCATATAGAAAATTGAAAAGTACCCAAAGTCTGGACGTTGACGACGACGTAGGAGGACAAATGTTATAATAAAAGCACATTTCACTTGTTTTAATGACGTCATTACGTGGCATTTACCAACCACCCACAGTGTCTGCGTCTCTAGTTCGGTCTGTCGATGCCGACGTCGAAGTCAGGACGTTAATGTGTCCAATAATTTAATTTTAAGTACCTTGCAAAAAAGAAATACGGCCACATTTTTACAGACAATTTCCCTTAATGGCAGGACAAGAAACTACAAAGCAAGTTGAACCTGTGGCTGTCCTTGCACGTGCAAGGATCGCCAGGCGAAGGTAATTGCATGGAAAAAGTCAAAGTTGTGCTGCTGCAGTCTGTGTGTGTGTGTGCTGGGTAATTGAAAATTTAATATTTATTTCGCAGTTAGTAAATCAAAGTTTCAACACAGTGGATAACATTGGCATTACATATTCATCATACGCCCCGTGTGCCACAGTTGGGGGGGAGGCTCATAAAGAAGTGAGCGAGCACATGTGAAGAGCGCCCAGTCCCAGGCTATAAATCAAGTCAACCTTTTGCATGAGTTTCACTTTCTTTTCTATTTTCGCTACCCTTCCCCTCAGCCCTCCCTCATGAGTCAGCGGAAAAGTAATAAAGTTGAAGCCAAGTGGAGAGCAGGAGAACAGAAGTGGGGTCTTCTACTATTATCCGTAAATGTAATATGCTCATACATGGATTAGTGTTCGATAATGCTGGGGCCCAACTGTTGCCTGCATATGTAATATGTCAGGGCGCTCTGAGGTGTGAAGACTAGCAAACAAAAATGAACCGAAAATATATGTATACATTGTACATATATCTCTCTGGCAGCACTTTAACTGCAAAATCATAAATAACATCATGTAAATAGCTTTTATCTAACAACTCGTCAGAGCGGAAACGGCGTAACAAAAAATAAAAATAACAAAAAAAAAACCACGAAAAGTTGCACAAAAGCCATGAAGGACTGAGGGTCCGGTACTTCGGCTCGCTGCTGCAGTTCGCATCAATTAAACCTAAATTGTTGCAGTTGTTAACACGCAACAAAATTGTCTGCTGCACTGCAGCTAAAAAAGTCGAAAACAAAACTGTCAAAAAAAACAAGTGGGCAATGTGTGAGGGCGAGAGTGATCGACCAAGGGATATCGTGCTGATATTGTAAACATACGGAGGTGCATACGGAGGCCAGAGGAACATTGCACCTTCGGGTGCTGTAGGTCAAAACTAGCTATGTGACATTAAAAAGGTCGCTTAATAAACAACAAAAAATAATTATGAACTAGTATTAAGCAATCTTGGAATATCCGCACTGAAAACATTTCAACTTAATCGAAAAACAAAATACGTCAGCTTTTTTGAGACTGAATGCGAATCATATTGCATCAAAAACATTGTATAGATATTTTATATTGAACTGATTGCCAAATCGATAGGATATACTATCGGGAAATTTCGTGTGGTGTATCTTCATCATTTCTGTGATTTTCAACAGATTAACTTAGTTGACGCAGAAAATCTGGAACAGCAATTTATTGTTCTGGGATTACAAATGTTGACTTTGCGTGGTTATCGTGATAGCGCAAAATATGTTTTAGAAAACGATTTCTCGGGACCGCATTAATGAAATTTTAGAGCTTTATTGAAGCAGAGAGATAAAGGGAAATCGGAATACATATGTTGGAATTGGTATTGTAGAAACTGGAATTTTAAAAAAAAAAGGTCACACTTATTGAACGTCTTTTTCTCTTTCCCAATTTTTTGTGTGTGTGTGAGTCGGGCTGCAGCACAGGAAAAGTGTGACATAGTACTCAGTCAGTGGCGGAATCTTGAGAGCGCAATATTAAGTACATTTAAAGCTAAGTTTATACGCTGTTTATACCAGCAGCATCATTGATTTTTTCCGTTAAACGGAACGTGCGTAATCATTTCCAATAAAAAACCTGCACAGATTAAGTTCAATTTAATCTTTGCTGGTTAAAATGATCTTTTAAGAAAGATCAATTTTTTCAAAGAAAATATAAATTGTCTCTTAGACGTTGAGACGTCATTCCATTCTTGTAAAGTGCAAGGTCCCGCGATCGATCCCCAGACAAGGCAAGTTTTTTATTTTGATAGAAAAAGATCGTATTGATATTTTTAACATATCAAAATAATCTTTGTCTTTGTCTTTTGTATCGAAGTGAAAGTGATATGAAAAAATTTCACATTTCACATCATTGTTTTCAAACTGCTTGTTTCCTGTGTGGATAAAAGAAGACCGCATGTTTAACAATGCGGCAATGATGCGGAAAGAGTGACCGTATCTTGACTAGTATCAAGTATTTTTTCGGGCATCGTTAGCGACCAGCTTAATTTGATATCGAATTTCGATAAGCAAATAAGGACTGTACCGGAAAGAAACTCCAGCCTTCCAAACGCTTAATTATCGTAGTGTGAGCATCGCTTCATGACATGTGATGCACCGTTAGAAAGCTTAAACGATTCTTTTAATTTTACGTATTTTATTTCCATTATTTGCCTTTTAGTTTTGACGAAACCGCAGGTCGCGACAAAAAAAATTCTGCACAAATACTGAACCGTTAATGAAATTTTTTGTATAAGAAGTTAAGTTACTACTATAAACTAAACGTCAATAGAGCTAAAAATATCTAAATTGAGTTCGGTGAAACCTGTGCTACAAAATATCAAAAACAAAATCGATAGAAAAAAGTTCCAAAGAATAAGAATCTTGAAAATATGGTTTAGGCCTTAAACAACAGAAACAAAGCAATGTCCTTCCGATATTTGACCAAAAAACGGGTGCGAGTGTCTGTATGATTCAAAGAGTGAATCAATAGCATTACTTAAAGATATTCACAATCAAAAGGTTTTGAAAAAAGACAACAAGAAGTAGAAACTGGAAAAATATGGGTTTCAAATCTTTAAGATAGATTGTTTAATGAAACAGTTTTGTGCATTGTGATGGTCAATGAAACTTTGGTAAAAATGGACTTAAACAGATTACCAGCCCCTTATTTTAACACAAAGCAGAAAGGTGGTTCTATTGACCAATGGATGTTATCAAATTATTAATTATCAAAAAATTTAATTAAAAGATTTCGAATATCAGATGTATCGCTATATTTTTCACAAAGTACTTTGTGATTGATTTTAATATGAAGAAGTGCATAAAAGCACGCTTCTCACCATTTTTACGTTATAACTATCTAATAACAATATTTTCAACAAATCGGATACCGCAAAATATTTTCGTTGAAGGAAAACACACAAAATACTCCAGAACTTTGACAAATAGATCGATATTGGGCATTTGCCGAATGGAAGTCAAAACAGTAAAAATAGTAAGCAAAATTTAATGAAAGGGATAAATCATAAAATTCTATCTTAATAAATTATATGTCAATAAGTTTTAGCGAAATTGTGTTGGTTTTAGCGACCTGATCTTCGTTAATACAAAGTTTTGTTGTGCTGGCTCAAGATCTGCATCCTTGAATCTGGATACAGATATTAAACATGTGTTTCATTACACGGGTGGGACCTTGAGCCAGCACAACAAAACTTTGTTTTGAGAAAATTTAAAGTTAATATATTTATCTTTAATTCCAAAAAAATCATCTGAGCGACTATATAAGCTGTCCTAATTAATCGATGAAGTTACTGCCAAGCTAATGCTCGAAAACGTTACGAATTTGATATTATTTTTATGGAGCTCAAGCAATCTTTCGAAATCAATATGCGCCCTAAGCCTTATGTGCACATTCTTTGAATCTTGCTATATCTGTCAATAATATTCTAACAGCTATGAGAGATTGTCTCAGCACTATAGAAACAGTCTACCATTTCTTAAAGACACTTAAACTACAGACAATTTTGGAAAATACCATTGGAGAATCCGATTAACCCCAAGAACAAAAGTTTTAATATATATATTAAATCTAATACTATGATATTAAAAATATAAAGCAGTAGAAGATTTTTAGGAATTATTGTCGTTTCTCTACGAAGCCTTGACTGACATGAAAGACACGGAAAAAGACGCAAAAAATTTAACAATCAAAATAAACGAAATAGAAAAACTGAGAAAAGCTGATTTTTTAAATTTAGACTTTACCCCAAAAATAACAAATATGGATATTCAGTGATAAAATGCTCTGCTCTTGTAATGAAACATTTTTGGAAACATTAGGATAGTGTCAGATATATGATTGGAAAGTGAGAAGGTATAAGGAAAGAAGTAGCCAGCGGAGGTGTTCCAATGTCCCATGACAGATTATTTTCAAGCTTTATGTCCTTTTCCTTCTACTAATCTCTCAACTAGCCTCACATACCCTTCATACCCCTTAAAAAACCACTTGGAAATTGGTAAAACGTCAAGTGTAAAATGGCATAGAACTGCATAAAGCCGCAGCTGGAAAAATGTTTCCTATTCCAACACCAGAGCGGACCTTTGAGTGTACTTCTGTCATGGGATTTATTTTATATTTTTTGTTCCGGGCTCGTGTCCCTCCATTCCGTCGGCGGACGTAACAGCAATTACGCCGCTTGAAATATTGACAATTACTTAAATTTATCTTTTCTAAAACGCGGCGAATGCACCTCAGCCAAGGGGCGTTCGTCAATCAAGCGGCAGACAGGAGCGCTTCACGCGTGATATATTTGAAGAGGGGCCCACCAGGAGAGCGCAGGCAGCCACCACGGCCTGTTGATGCATTGGCCTGTGTAATTTTTGCATATTTCGAAAGCCAAAAACCATGGCGCAGCATTCCACGCGACTGCTCTCACCTGCGGAATCGACTGAATGAAACGAATGAATGAATGAATGAGCGCATGAATTGCGGTGGCCGGCGCCAAATGCTGTGAAATGGCCTGGAAATGATTTAAGGCGGAAATTGTGGTCAGGACAGAATTGAAATTTATGTCGCAGGTAAAACCGACTGCATTTATTTGCCATTTATTTAAAAATTTTGCGACATGGCAACTAATTAACTTTAAAGGCATACAACAAATTCTTTTCACCGACTATTTTTGGCGCTTGGCTTCGTGTAATTAATCACTGTCTGCCCCGAGTGCAACGTGCTAACAAATTAACACTAGCGGCGGGAAGGGGGCTGCCGACCGGCAGGGTGGGAGGGGGGACAGTAAGGCAACAAAACACGGCATCTAGAAACTTCAAAACTCATTTTTGGCCAGGAGCAGAAGCACCAACAAAAAAAAAATGGCAAATTGCAATTGCGATATTTTGAAAATGCATTTTTCATTTCAGCCAAACGTATGAGTTACAAAAAGTCATTTGCTATGCCAGCTCATTAGACAGACAGTCAGTCTCTCCAAAAACTAAGGGCCTGCTGACTGACTGACTGACGGATGTGTGCGAGATGCGAAATGTGAAATGGGGAAATGTGAAATTTAAGCAGCGCATGGCAACTATTTCCATCTGCCGTGAGTGAGAACCAAAATAGACATCAGGTTGGCACACCAAGGAGATGCCTTTACTCTCCATTGTCCAATGCTTTAAGGGCTAAGCCCAGCCCCATCATCAGCATCAACAGCCGCATCATCGTTTTTATTGTGTGGGCATTTTTATGAGCATTTTCAATGCTGTGCAAAAAACACAATAAAATCAATGAGGTGTGTCTGTGTCTGACGAGCAGCATTTGGTCTTCTTTGCTGCACCTCAGCACCACAGGCAGGGCAAACAATCGGTTATCTGATGGATACACAGCCTCACACTCACACACACACACACACACATGGACAGACAAGAGCTAAACAATCAAGCACAGCCACCTACAATGCAATCAACGATGAGACTGAGATGCGAAGCTCCACCCTAAATTGGGGTAAGCTTGATGCCCATTCAGAGCAGCAGCAGCAGCAGCATTAGAGACTCGGATTCTCTTATCTAAAATCCAAATGGGAATATACGACTAGTGGAAATATGTCAAGACTTATTAGAAATTTTAACAAATAAAATCTTTTTCAAAATTAAAAATATTTTTATCTCGTTTATGATTTTTGCAAGATCTTTAATCAAGGTAGAGAAGGGAGTTGGGGTAGCTTAAGCGGTAGGTGATGACATCATCTCATCACTCTGAATCTTTTTGATTAAAAGCTTAGCTAGCTCCCACCTTTGCCTTCCATTTCCTATACCGCGATCAGTTCTTTCTGCTCTGATTTTGCTAAGTATCAGTATGTGCGCTTCCAAAACTGATTTCCCTTCATACTTGTTACCTATTCATACGTTATTATTATTATCCTTGCACATACACACACAGAGGCATAAGCTTGCCGCTGTCCTGCCCGCTTTGTTGAGCACTTTGCCAGGCGAACAAAGAATGTGCTTTATTGGCACTTTTTGCACAATTGAAGCCTCCTGCCGTCGCCCCCACCACCCCCCCACCTTGCCAGCAGTAAATGAGCGTGGCAGAGCCGGAGCCGGCTAGGTATACACGAGGAGTAGCTGCCGCTTCGTTTTCATTGTTGCGCTTTGGTAACAGCCGGTTTTGATGTGTGCCACGCCCCCCTCTTTGGATCAGAAGCCGTGGAGGTGGCGGAAGTGGAAGTGGCATGGCAGCTGTATTAGGTGAAGAGAAGGATGTGGACTTTAACGAAGCAAAGGCAAAAGGATAAACACATTCATGGTGTGCAATCGATTGGCATAATGTGAAGCATTTTATTAAGGTTATCAATCGGCTATGAATACGTGGCAGAGGTGTAGGTGTCTGTGTATTGGTATGCCCCGCATACGTGCCGTTTGTTTGGCGAACAAACTCAGCGGTGACGACGCAGAGCGACCAAGGACAATAACGGCATTGCCCTTATCGTAAGTGAAGCATAAAACGTTCAACGTTATGAATTATGCGGAAATTATTAGAAAGCATTTAAGCGGAATTATTAATGAGAGAAATGAGATGGCAAACTCTTAGACGAGGTGTGGTTGACTTTTTTTCAAGGTGATGGGGCAAATTGATGAGGTTATGTATGATATGGCCACTAGAACGTTAATTTTGAAATCTGTACGAAGACTTATTTTTAATCCATACTTTTCAGAGCCTGCTGAATAGGATGAATATTTCATGTAGCTACAGTGCGCACAAATAATCAATGCTATAGTCATCCGATTTTGATCAATTTTTTCAGAACTATATGGAAGCATACGTGGGTTGCTGTTTAAGTTTCTGGCCAAGGACTTTTATCGATAAAAGCTCCATACAACTCTTTCATGTGTGACCACGTTTGATATCGATTAACGATTAATCAAAGACTTACTTCGGCAGAAAAATGGAATTAACTCGTGAAAATTTTCGTACAATCGTTTTTCACAACTTTCGACGTGGATTATCACGACAAGAGTGCAACGATGAACTTAAATCTTTGTATGGCGATGAAGCACCATCCTGTAGCACTGTGAAAATTGGTTTAATGAATTCAATCGCGGGCGCACTCGCTCGAAGACGAAGGTCGTGAAGGTCGTCCAAAAACAGTCGTTGTGCCAGAAAACATCGATGCCGTGCGTGAACTGATAATGCAAGATCGTCATGTGACATACCGTGAGATAGAGGCATACTTGGGCCACCAGCATACATTCGATATTGCATGAACACCTGGGCGTAAAAAAGGTTTGTTCTCGTTGGATCCCGCTTAATTTGACAATCGCTCAAAAAAAGGCTCGTGTTAATTGGTGCAAAGAAATTTTGAAAAAATATAATTGCGGTGTTGCAAAAGACGTTTATAAGATCGTCACAGGTGACAAATCATGGATCTATGCTTATGAGCCCGAAACAAAACAGCAATCGACCGTGTGGGTCTTTGAAGACGCGCCAAATCCAACGAAAGTCGTTCGTGGAAGAAGCACTTCGAAGCAAATGGTCGCCTGTTTTAGTGAACTCTTAAAATCTGTAAGATCACACTTAGACTTTCATTTAAAACTTTATGCACACTATTAAAATTGCTCCATGGTCTGGCTTGAGGGTTATTAATCTAACCCAATCCTCTGATCTTTCTAAAGTTGCCCTGTTGTGGTATTGCTTTACAACTTCACATACACTCAATGTGTTGTTAGTCAATTGCTCTATTAAATTAAAGTACATCTCCCCTCAACCCGCTGCAAACATACCAACCTCATGTGCATTTGTAAATTTACAATGCTCGACCAATGTTGTTGATGTTTTGTGTGTTTTTACCTTTGAGCATAAAATGCACAACGCGAACAAAAACCCCAAAAACAAATTTTTGGTGGCAAATGAAATGAACAGCGTCACATTGAATGAACGAGGCGGAGTAGTGGCGGGCGTGGTCAGAGGTGCAGGCGTATACTTTATATATGAGTGTGTGTGTGTGTGTGTGTTGGGCACTGAAAAATACAATCAAATGCATTGAACTGGAAAAGCGGCTAGCAAAAAATAAATACACATACTCGCATTTGTGGGCGTTGTTGGCTGCACACAATTGGATTAAAATTTACACGCCGTCCTGGTTGAGGCCACACGCAATTATCGGAAAAGGGGGAAACACGCGGTGCGGACTGGTGCACTTCGCGTGACTGCGTTAATGTGCTTAACAATAAAATGCAGCGCATTAATTGATAACGAATAAACAAACAAAAAAAACACACTATTTGTTATGCAAAGCAGAGAGCCCCCTAAATCAGATCGATCACAAGTTTGAATATGTATAAACAAGGATATTGTCTAAAGTAACTCATCTTACAAAAAGAAAACGCAAACCATTTTTGTGTATTTTTTGGTTGGTATTAAGCTTAAGTATTGTGCAGATGTTTGTCAATCATAAAAGAACGCACCTTCGATCTCAAATATCAGCCTCATCATCCTTGCTAAGTTTCTTCTTACTTTGAAAGCTACCATAAATAAGACCTATTCTTCTTGTAGATAAAACAAGATGGATGGCCTATACCCTGGATTTAGGAAAAAACAAACAATTGTATTTTAATCAGGTTGTCAAACCGGAATCCGAACCGGAACTGTATACCGAAAAGAACCGATTGAAACTCAGAGCCAAAACCGGAACCGGAACCGTTTTTATTTATTTTTTAAGAACCGGTATTTCGGAATCTTTATTTTTGGAACCGATATGACCAAAAAGAACCGAACGATTGCACCGGTACAGTTTCGGTTCTGAGTTTTTTTTTGTTATTGTAGTATTATTGCTTCAATCAGTGATTTCCTCAGAGTAAAACGCAGAGTAAACCTAAGCAAAAACTTTCAAATGTTAGGTTAAGGGACCATGTGGTATATACTGAATTTTTCAATAAAAATAACAATTTCATACTATTTCTTTGCATCTATTTTGGTTCAATTATTTTCAAATATTAATTATTTATACTTTATTTTTGCATTTACAAAGGAAAATAATTAATAATTGGACCAAATGAGCTTAACCTAACAGCTGGGTTAAATTGTGAAAACAGTGTATTTAACATTCCATCAGATATCAAAAGTTCTTCTTGCTCTTCCAGTTACACAAGTATTATTAGGACCTTTGTTTTCAGGGGTAAAGTTTATTATGTTTAATTTTCCTTTTTTAAACCTACATTCTGATGTATAGGTTGCAACCCGTTCTATTATATCTTCGGCCTAAAGGATTTTTAAATTACACCGGTACATACCGGTACGTACCGGCATACCGAAATAATACGATACGGAACCGAATACCGAAAAAAAGTAGAACCTAAAAAGAACCAGAACCGGAACCGAAATTCCATTCGATTTGATTTCCTGATTTTGATTGTGCCTTTAAGTGTGACCAGGTGCTCGACAGTGTGATCGGTTTCACATTTTTGACAAATATCGTATTTAAAATTTTTTCTAGGCGTTAACCGTTTTAGGTTTTTAAAGAAACACTCAAAATCGTAATTGTTTTGGTTTTTCTTTGGTTTTTTCCACTAAAGAATACATAGAAGTAGCGACAATTATGGAAGACTCTCAGCTAACATAAGAGCGGTTCGAATAAAAATTTAAAAATTTTGAGGGATTTATTTTTCTTATTTTAAATCTAGTTAGAAGGTTTGTGTCTATGATATTGGTTCATCGAAACAGGGTTGCGTCTTCGGGAAATAAAATATCCCAAGTCTTAGTTGTGAATTATTTGATAATTTAATTTAAATTTGTTGAATGATTAAAAAGTTTGAATCAAATCGATTAAAATATTCACACAACGGCATTCAAGTGAGTAGTCGAGGCACCCATCTAGCACAGAGCTTTCTCACAAGCAAAATATTAATCAATATGCGTTAGACATACTAATTCAACAATATTTGCCAGATTGTAAACTTTGTGGACTTATTTCAAAATTTCTGATGGTCTGAAAACATTTGGTTTATCGTTCTTTCCAAACACTAACTCTGGCGCACAATTTTTTAGTGTTGTGAAAAAAGAAGCAAACCCCACCCTAAAAAAAATATAGTTTTGATATTGCCTCTATAATTCTGGGACTCCTCTCGTTTGTAAGTAAATGTCTAGCGCTTATATGACATTACCCTAATGATGCTCACTTTGCAGTTGCTGCGTATTAAAAACACTTTTTGGATTGAGGCCAACACAAATTTATGGCAAAATTTTGCCCATTTCATTTCGGCTTAATTTCGTTTTCATTTTTAGTTAAATGCATTTTGCATTGGCAAAGCGTTAAATGATATGATTATATCCGAGAATCAAAACTCAATTCCCCCCTCCATTGCTTGAATCGATCTATTAAATAAGCATAAAGTCATATGCATTCCATACAAAGGCAACGTCTCAGGCCATGTGGAAAAACAAAGGGCGCAACTCTGGGGCAAATAACAATTTATTACATCAATAAACTTTTTTCAGCCCTAAGGTGAAATAATACGAAAATTATGCAAAAATTGTTGTTCAACATAAAAAAAAGAACAACGTTGATTAGATTGAAGGTGAAATGAGATTTTTACGGCAGTACAAGAAAATTTATGCTTTTGGAGAATTTTAGGATGATTCTGTAAAGGTATCAATAAATTGAGGCTTCAATTAATCGAAATTTAAATTTTGTCAACCATCCGCTTAGCGGTTGTGGCAAAAATAGATAGATAATAATAAATTGTAATCAAATTGGCATAATGCAAACAAATCTCACCACAAGCGAGTCGTAAAAATTTGTTAAACCGATCAAAATGGCTTCTGATGCCGATTTGTGTTGCGCCATTTGAATTTTATTTATTTATTTTCGAGCGCACAAATTGATTCCTCCACCAAGTTAGCAAAGAAAAGCAGGCGGAAACTAAATCAAAAAGCCCCACCGAAACCATAAAAAAAAGGAGAGCGAGAAGTGCAAAGTAAAAGTTGATGTTATTGTTGTTGTTGTCCTTGCACGCGATAAGTTGCAAAAAAAAAATTACACCATCAACAACCCTTTTGGCTGCCGAAGTGGGAGGTGGGAAATCGCACGTAGTATTTCAGCATCAACAACGACAAACGGCAGAATGGCTTATCCCGGGCAATGAAAATTTATACAAATTCGAAAAAAGTGACAACATTTTGCTTTTATTGGCCATTAAAACGACTTAGCGACTTGGCGGACTTCGTAGGAGATCGCGTGTGATTTGTACCTTGCCCGCACTTTGCATATGAGAAGCAAAATGTGTGAAACTGCGTGTGTGTGTGTGGATATATAAGCAGTGTTTACGATGGGCTTAAGATGGGTATGGGATGCTGTGTTAGCCAATTATTGTATTAGATAAGAAGCAGGCCAAACGCATTGTAAAACTCGTAAAAGTCAATTGAAAAATCGAAAATAAGGCACACTTTCAATTTGATTAGCTATACATTTTCTTGGAACTAACCTAAGTTTTGTATAAAATTACCAGGTGCGATTTCACATTTTCTTTGGAAAGATTGACAGTTACGAACGAACAAAATTTCGAATTTTTTACTTAGCCCCTTCAGAATGACCACCTGCGTAGGTTGGACATCTTGGGGGTTTCTGAAACACTGATCGTTTGGGGGTGTTTCATTTCTATTGAAATCATTTTAGAGAATGCTGAGCGTTGCTAGCTATTAATCTTCCACGACTTATTTTACCATGATTTTATCAACTTGGAATGGCTGTATTTTGGACCAGAAATACCAAAACAGTTGTAGAAAATAAAATGAATAAATTATTTTTTCATTTTGTCATGCCTATAACCAGGGAATAATAATGTATCCATAACCGAAGCCGTTTACCGAAAGAAACCGTTTCAACTCACATACCGGTTCCGGTATCGGATCTGGAACCGATATAAACTATTCTTTGGAACCGAAAACAGATAACCGGTATAATTTTCACCTAAAATTTTTAGGCTAAAAATACGGAACTATAACGAAACGCTAATACTGGTATACTCAGAAAAAAACGGCCAACCAGCGTTCTAGAAAAACCGGGATACAGTTTATACCGTTTATTCCTTAAAATTTCAAGTATTTATAATTCGTACTTGGTTGTACTTAAACTAAGTACGAATCAGTCTCAAGTCTCAAATTTACACACAATGTTTCTAAAATGACAACAAAATTCCTAAATCAAGTACGAAAAACTTAAAACAAAATTTGTTTGAACTCAAAGGTTCTTGAACGAACGGGTTACAATTTATAGCTCTTTGTACTAAAAAATTTAAGTATGATTCGTTCTTGGGTGTACTTCTAAGAAGAAGGTTTAAAAAACCTTGGAATAGCTCAAAATGTTCTTAATGTTTCCCGAAAGCGTTTAAAATCAAGTAATTCGGGACTGAACCAAGTATTTTGTATTTGAATCAAGAATTTATGTACTTGGCGTACTGTTGACACCGTTTGTACTTAATTTAAGTACAAAGTTTTTGGTTTTTTTTACTGAGTGTACTGTTTCGAATTTTTATTTTTCAGTTTTACTAATTTTTGATTATTACAAATAAAACCTCAACTGCTAAGTTAAATACGTAATAGATTACACTGGTCGGCACAATTATTTTGACAAAAAATTTTCCATAATATCTTTGAAACAAAAAATCGGAAAATGCTGAAATTTGTATGGCATACTTGTACAGAAGAGAGCTTTCAAAAAAGCATAAGAAGTTCACAGTCGAATGCTTGCATAAGAGAATTAATATAAAAATGTAAAATTTGGTTGGCATAATTATTTTGACAAGATTTGAAAATTGATTTATTCTCGAAAGAGGAGCTAAAATGCTAAATGAGTTATTGCTTCTAAATGCATTTTTCACGCTGAATCCGAATGTGGTTTCAGAAATACTATATCTTTAATGGTTTAGCTGCAAATTAAACCTAAAAATGCCAAAAATGGCTAATTTGGCCATTTTCCCCATCGGCCTACGTCATAGAATTTCGCTTATTTAATACATCTGATTTTTTATAGAAAAGCTTTATACTCTGAGTAAATAAGGTATCATCGAAACCTGATTTATCGGCCACAAATATTGAGTAAATTCGTTTGAAAAAACCCTCGCTCTTTATGCCAAAATCATTTTACTGTGTTTTTCTAAGTTATGTTTTTCTTAATAAAAAGTCTAAATAAATTTTCAACTTTTTCTTATTTGATATTTGATGTTACGATATAAATAAGTAATTGAGATACTTAAGCCTAATGTAAAAATCAATACAAAATGCTATTCTAACTTTCTTCGTGTGTTAGCTTTTCTTTTAGGTTGGCTAAACCTTAAAGTTGATCACTGAAACCAGATTCGGATTCAGCGTGAAAAATGCGTCTAGAATCAATAACTCATTTATCATTTTATCTCCTGTTTGGAGAATAAATCAATTTACAAATCTTGTCAAAATAATTATGCCAAACCAAATTGTACATTTTTATTTTAATTTTCCTATGCAAGCATCCAATTGTGAACTTCTTATGCTTTATTGAAAGCTCTCTTCTGTACTAGTTTGCCATAAAAATTTCAACATTTTCAGATTTTTTGTTTCAAAGATATTATGAAAAATTTTTTGTCAAGATAATTGTGCCGACCAGTGTAGTATAGGTAGGGGAGAGTGGGGATAGGTGAACCACGGGGATAGATGAACCACTACAAATATTTCACCTTCTGTCATGATTTTGTGCGCCATCTATATGTGTGTTGCTTACTTAGTCGATATCCTAACCTCACACGCACGCACAGTCGCGTCAAACGATTGTTGTCGTTTTTATCGCTAATCGAAGTTTGTATTCGCCGTTTGCAGCTTCAATTGTGACCTAACGTTTTCTTGGAAAAATTTTATCGTGCTTCGCCAGTGGCATTGAACTTCATAAAATTGTATTTTATCGTAAGTAGACGCAAATTATGATATTTCCACGGATAGCTCACGCAGTTTAAATATTTCATGTTTTCTTCAAATCACTTCTTATTGGCTAATGACTTGTGGGGATACATGAACCAGAGGACTTGCGAGGGTACCCAAAGGCTAAACCACGAAAACAGACGACTCGGGGAAGAAAACGAGGAAGGAGTATCATTGCTACAGACTCACCGCAGAAAAATTGATCGCGGAAAAACACAATCAGAAAACTCAAGAAAACATTCGAAAAAAGAAAGAATAAAAACAAAAATAAGAATAAATAGCAATATTGTAATGTTTGATTTCATGCTGTAAAGGTGCAATGTTTATATTCGAACAGAAAGAAGGCATGCACAAAGAAATAAATTACACTTTTTTTATACAATTGTAGTTTTTGTGTTATCCTGATAGGTGGTTCAACTATCCCCATAGGGTGGGGATACCTGAACCATTTGAGACAAAAATTTGGAAAGCAAATAAACTTTACAAAACAAAAGATAGTATTTTTGCATAATACTTAATATTCCAAGGAATGTGGGCTCTTTTAGATTTCTATATACAGCAGACCCTTACGTCGAATTGTTCAGACATAATAATGTTAATAAAAAAAAAGTGGTTCACCTATCCCCACTCTCCCCTATTTAAGACAGTAAGAAAAGTTCGACATAAAAAAAATTTTTTTAAGGAATATTTTATTTATTTAAATTATTTAGTGCCATTTTAAAATGTAATCTAAAAGTACGGGTTCCAATCTATTTAAAACGAGAAAGATCATTAACTTATCTCTATTCATGGCGAAACTACGACAGATTTCAGGGCCGATTATTTTAGATCGTTTTTACCATTTGGAGGTCCCCAATAAATATTGTACGTCCAAATTAAGTTGGGAAGTAGTCTTTAAGTTCGGGCTCTAATACTCGATCACAAAATTTTAACCAAGTCTTTAGAATCTCATGAGAATGGATTTTGTGCCGCCATTTTTGAGTTTTTGGATCGGAAAAATAAATTAAACTTCTTCAATATATGTATACCCATAAACATAGTCAGGTTTTGTTCAAATAATCTCATTCCTTCACATTCCCATTTATTTTATTTTATTTTAGCTCCTTTGCTCTCAGCCTGCCGACTACTTATTTGTCGTGTTGCCGAGTATAACTCCAAGGTATTTGTGCCCGCTTTTATAAGACAAAACATCTCAGGGTTCACTGATATGTTCCAAATGCATGCTCAATTTTCGAGTATTTTTTAAGAAAGTCCGTGGCCACATATAGACATTGATTTCTTGCCATATTAGCAGTGTTCTCTGCAAACGAGGCATATATTGGGTCCTGCTGGTACTCCTGCTCGAATTGTCTGCTTCTGGCAAACATATCTCATTATATAAATCCGTGCAGCGAGGTGAAGGTTTCATCATGACGAGGCATTTTGCCGGTTCATCAGCTTTTCGTCTTCAATCATCTGTTTCTCCAGCTGCTTTAACAAACAATTTCTTGTGGGACATTAAGCAATTTTCAAACGTTTTAGACAAGGATCCCTTATTGTGAGGTTAAGGTGTGTGCCATTTAGCTAGAGTAAGCAAAAACAAAAAAAAAATCGGCTAAAGTAAATGAAGCAAACTGTGAAAATCACACACTGTGTCTCACGCATACAAGAGGGTCATAGAAATTGGAGGCTGTGGATATTGCTTATCGGGAGGAAAATGTATGCCGCAGCTACAAAATGAATTTATTGAGCGGAAAATATTGCATCAGGAGGAGCATAGGCCAAAAGTAAAAGTGAAAATTTTTGCGTGCTGTGGCGTCAAAATCCATTAACCTGATATTTACTTTTCCACACTCTCACACACACACACACAGGCACATAAACTTATAGTACCAAGTGAAAGTGTTTTGCCGTTAACGAGAAATGTCTGCCCCTTTTTGTTGTTGTTGTTGTTGTTGCTATTGCTATCCCCCTTGACACATTTCCTGTTGTTGTTTTTGCCTTCGAAGGGCCACCGGAAACATGATATTTTTACGTTTAGTTTGCAAAATTGAATAACACGTAAATGTGTTTTGCACCAGTGAAAGATAAAGAGAAAGAGAGAGGGAAGGCAACAAGGCAGTAAATTAAGTTCCCACACGCACACACACACACACCGCAGCGGAGGTAAATTACTTACATTACATTAACACAAGACCAGGCCAGGACCTAGGGAAATCGAGCCTATGAAACGCAGCTGTTGATAGCCAAAACCATTTGGTTTGGTTTTCCAAGAAATGTGAAGACAGCATACACAGATTTTGATTTTCAGAAAATGTTTTAATAGCTCTTAAAGCTGAGAAATTCATTCGGACAAAAATTTCAGAATTCTGTACTGAAACAGGGGAAATTCAAATACAAACGATATCAAAAGCAGACAAAGCTCAGAAATTTCAAATCTGAGTTCAAAATTTGTGGTTCAAGCTTGTTTCGGGCTTCTTGAATCTATTATTTGTAAGGGAACAAAAATAAGTCATTGGGTGCCAAAAAAGCGCTGGCGAATGGGACATTAATTCGATGTCTAAGTCGGATCATTAGTCTTCTTCTGTTAAATTTGCGAATTTCGCCGAGCACTTGTGGCTTAGAGCAATCAGTTAGGTTGCTCTAATGTCACTGTAGACACAACTAAGGCCGAAAAACCAGGCGACCATTTGCTTTGCGAACGATCTACTTTTGTTGCATTTGTCTCTTCTCGAAACACATAAGCAGTCGATAGTGGTTTTGTTTCCATGATTTGTCACCTGTGTATCATTATATTTTTATACACTTGAAAAGTGTATATTAATTTTGCCCAGAAGTTTGTAACGCATAGAAATATTCATTTCCGACCCCATAAACTATATATATTCTTGATCAGGACGACAAGCTGAGTTCATTTCCGTTGTCCGTCCGTCCGTCTGTCTGTCCGTCTGTCTGTTTCTACGCGAACTAGTCTCTCAGTTTTAAAGCTATCGAGCTGAAATTTTGCACAGAGTCTTCTTTTTACTGCACGCAACTAATATGTCGGAACCGGCCAGATCGGATGACTATATCATATAGCTGCCATAGGAACGATCGGTCTAAGAACTAGTTCTAGTTAGAAAAACTTTTTTGTTTTCCATCGTAGCGTCACTAATCATTTAATATGTTAGTTTTATATGCTTCCACATAATTCTGGAAAAATGTATCAAAATCGGATCACTATAGCATATAGCTGCCATAGGAACGATCTGTCGAAAAATAAGTCTTTGTGGGAAAAACTTTTTTGATTTCCATCGTAGCGTCTCCAATCGTAGTATATATTTGTTTTATATGTTTCCACACAATTCCGAAAAAATTTATCAAAATCGGATGACTATAGCATATAGCTGCCATATAAACGGTCGGTCAAGTAACTACTTCTAGTGAGAAAAACTTTTTTGTTTTTTATCGTAGCGTCCCCAATCTTGGTATATATTAGTTTTATATGCTTTCACATAATTTTGAAAAAAATTATCAAAATCGGATGACTATAGCATATAGCAGCCATAGGACCGATCGGTCGGAAAATGTGATTTACTAAGAAAAGTTTTTTTTATGGTATCAAATTTTTATTATCAATGATTTAAAAATTTTAAATATCTGATATCTATATCCTATATATATTTTTCCAGTTAAATCAGATGGAGTTAACTTTTTCAAGTGTATTAAAACTTCGGCACAGTCGAAGTTAGCTTTGCCTTCTCGTTTGAATATATTTTACACCAATCGACTCGAGCTCCATTTTAGTGAGTTTTTTAATTGTGTGGGATTGAACGCGAACAATTCTTGCAAAATGTTCTTCATGCTCTACATACTAAGCCACAAGGATACCTCAATCTCACGATAGAGATGGGAGCAGGAATCTCCCGAATCCGGGACCTTAAAATATTATTTTTAGTACGAAACCACATGGGAATTTTTTATTTAGTATTTATAATTTCATCTTAAGAAGTCCCAAAGATTTTAAAATAATTCTGACCTGCCTGAGGAAGCATTTTATACCGCGCCCATTTCTATCTCACGGTATGTGACACGACGATCTTGCTTTATTATTTCGCGCGATGATATTTTGTGGCACAACAATTGTTTTTTGATGTCCAGCCACTAGAAAATTCATTGTACCAGTTTTAAACTTTGCTTAAGGTGGGTGCTTGTTCACCGTATAATAATTTTAGTTTATCGATGCATTCTTCCCTACTTAATCCACTCCGTAAGTAGTAAAAAAAATCGCACGAAAATGTTCACGGTTTAATTCCATTTTTCTGACGAAATTAATTTAGCAAGTCAATCTAAACAATAAACTTAGTGATACAACAAAAAGTTATATGTAGGCTTATCGCAGAATATACTTAACTTTTTAATGCAATTGACAATTTAGCCTAATAAGGCTGAAAGGGAACTAGGCCAAAAATATAAATAGCAAGCCACGTTCACAATATCTTGAACACCAAAAGATACTTTTCATTTGTTGCAGAGAGCAATGAAGAGTGGAGGATACATGCCGGATGATCTATTATAATGAGTAAGGCTGTCGAGTATTCTGAGCAGTGTTGCCATCTTGACTATTGGACTTTTAAATCATATTTGGTGTGTGGATTTAATTACAGAGTGATTAAAATATGTCCAGAAAATCATTTTAACATGCAGATGTGCAAAGTTTAATTCTAATACATTTATAAGCTGGAAGTCCTAAAAACGACATTTGAATAGTAACCCTGATACTCAAGCTTCACTTGGCTTCAGTAAATATAAATAAATCTTCAGTACGATTTCGAAAGTGCGCGCTAGGCAAAACCTTCGCCTAAATTTAAGCACATTTCTTCAACGAATTTTCTTCCTATTAGCGGCTAGTCAAAATAAAATTTTTTCAAGGGTTTCCAAATGTTAAAAAACACACAAAATTACAAAAAATATTACCTTTAGCTAGACTTTTGTACCCCTTTTTTATGTTTTGTCTCGCAGAGCGGCAAAAAGCAATTAGACGCTCTTTTTGATGGACACGCGTTCAATCATTCACATTGCTGTCAAGTTCTTGCAACCCCGCAACGTGCCCAGCATTTCGAAATGCGGCCAAAAAAAAAACGACAAAAACGAAGCAACAAACTCATTACACTCCCAAAAAAAAGGGGACCAAAGGTGCGCGAAAAGTGGCAATTTTTCAAGTATTACCAAACGAAATGAGAAAGGCCGAGCGCACATTAATAATGCCTAAGGAGTTGGCAAGAGTTTGACGGACGGACGGACGTACACCATAAAGTACAACTCTTGGACATTAGGGAACCATCGAAAGCACTTGAGAGCAGCCTAATTGTATCAAATGGCTCATCAATAGTTCAAAGGCTCTGCCCCATTAACGGGGACCCAGCTGGCAGGTTCTGCCAGCGTTTTTATTGCCTTCGATCTGAGAAAACTTTCGCTCAAGTGTCTTCCGTTTGTCATAAAAACTTGTCATCTTCTGACAGCATATGAATCACAACAATTGGCCGCTGTTTAATAGCCAAACTTTTGCCATATAGATGTGTAGCGACAAATGAGCGCCTTTCGAGTGTGCGACTTTGTTAAAACTTGTAGTGGAGCAAGACTGAGGACGCTGTGCACTTTCATACAAATTTCCCAACAAAATTTGTGCTTTATCTGTGCGTTGTTCTTGCTTTATTGGCCGCGTTGCTGCAGGCCCAACGGCCGCCTGGCGACTGAAGGCCTAGAGAATATTATTATTACGTCTAATGCCAGCTGGCAGCTCTTTAACATAATCCTAACAGTGGGGAAAGCATCAGTTAACAGAATTTGGCGCATCGTTTCCCCTTACGATATTTGGGGCAGGGATGTTGAAATAACGTAAGGTCTGCCGGAATAAGTGGAGGACAGTTGGGAAGGCAACATTTTTTTAAGAGTCAAAGAATTTATAAAAACATTTTTTAAGTGTTATTAAAAGTAAAAATTAATTATTTTAAATTTAAATTCCTTTGTTAGGATATTTTTTACTCCTGTTTAACTGAGCCACAATTTTAAATTTTTTTAAGTTTTCTTTGTAAAATTGTGCTAAGATGTGCTAAATCTATTTAGCAGACAATCGTTGAGCTATAAAATATATGAAAGTGATCAGGTCAGCGAGTTGAGTCTATTGAGCTTTTTCCGCCCGTCCGTCTGTACGTATGTCCATCCGACGGTCTGTTTCTACGAAAAGTAGTCTCTCACAGAGGCCCGAATCGGATGACTATTTTATATAGCTGCCATTGGACTGATCGGTCAACAAATGTATGCTTGTGGGACAATCTTTTGCTTTTGATTTAGATGGAAACTTATTAAAATCTGGCATCTATATTTTAAAAGATTAGTTGCAGCGAGCTTCTGCAAGTGTATTGAAACTTCGGCACAATCGATTTTGGCTTTGCATCCTCGTTTTATACTGATTTTTATATACCAGCAAAGTGTTTATTCGTTTTTCCCGGAAATACCTCCCAAGGAGGCTTAATCGTCTTCCAATGACAGATCTGAATATCCCCAATCATTATTGTGACCAGGGCTGCAAACCGGATTTAAACCGAACCGGTTCGACCCCGGAACACCGGCTTTTATTTTATTGTGAACCTGCACAATAAAAAAATCAATCCAAACGGACTTTAATCAATCTGAAACCGTAATAAAAACAGAACAGACAGATAAAGATTAAATTAATCCCAATATTGGAATTTAATTTAAGCATGCTTGAGATTGAATAAAAAAATCCTCTGGGAACTCCACTAAGAAAATACAATCCTTACAATCCAAGGGTTGGTGGATATTGGAGGGAGAATCGGAGTAGGCCACATTTCGTTGGATTGAGAATGGATACGTTAAACTCTTCTCTCCACAAGTGCTGGATGTTCCTGTTTGCTTTCACCCATCCCCCCTCCATTAAAGTCTATGGGACAAATCTTACACTTTACACACTTCAAGTACCCACAACATCCGGCAGTTCATTTAAATTTTCTAAAATACAAAGAAAGAAATTTGAAAACTTTTATTGTCAACTTTGACAGGGAATCGAACCAAGGACTTTTGCACTGAACTCGAATTGACTCGCATCTCAACGCGCTGCACCGCTACACTCAAAAACGAGCTTGAATTTTTAAGCCCATGAAACTACGAATAAAACGATAGAATTTATCTCCCAGTTTTTTTTTTCTGTGTACGACTATTTAGTAAAATTTTCATCAACATTTTGGCAAATTACTTGCCTGTGGGACCTCAGTCAAGCGGGCTTTTACAACCCCAATATTGTCAAAGCAGAAGAACTCAAAAAATACAACTTATAAAAAAAATTTAATATAATAAATGAAATCTCATCTTAAAATTAAGAAAAATACGAAAATTGAGATTATTTCTTTTTCTATTTTTAACAAATTTATTGCTTTTCTATAAAAATTTGGTAAAACTTGGGATCTAAGCACAAAAACATTACATCTCAAATAACAAAAACAAAGCCGTCTTCTTCTGCCGTCAAAAATTATTTTTTGCTTAAATATTCTGCTTCTTCCTCAGGGTCTTTCGTTAACTTAATAAAAGTTTTGGTTTGTATTACATTAAAACATAAAACAGAAAAAAAACACATTTTTAACCATACATTTATATACATTATTTAATTTAAGTTATACATTTTTGACTGCAGAAGACGGCCGAATAAGAACACACATAATAAGATGATATCAATGCAAAATCTAAAGATTATTTTAGCAATTAAGTTTTTAAACAAAAACAGAAACAACCGCCAATTATTATATGAAATAAAGCCATATGTTTGGCCACTTTTTGCTACACCATAAACCTAATGATATATACCAATACACTTACTCATATTTCCCTTTAATCCATTTTCTTATCCCACTTTCTATCTGTTTGTGTGTTAAAGTGTATAATAATGAATTATTGACCCTAAATTATATATTTATTTATGGTTTTTTGTTTTTGCCCATTTAATGTTTGTTAACCTTTTGTCCTTTTTTCCATTTTGTTCATTTAATATTTATGCCGCTTTCTATTAGATTATAAACAAAAGGCCAGCCATAACATTTGGTAATTGTATGAATCATTTTCGTTCGGCGTAAACAATTTTAATACACATTTATGAGGCGCAATGTGCAAAATATAATAATAATACTAATATGTTTCTTTTTGACATTAGCAACAAATGACAAATGCGCGAATAAATTGCCCAAATCGACATACGTTGTTTCAGCGGAGAGCGGTAGGGCGGGGGCGGGGCAATTGTATTAATTTGTCATAAAATTATACGGCCTAGAACTGTGGGCCATAAAACTGTGTGGTTTTTGCCGAAGAAAGAAGAAAAAGTGTTTATCAGACGTCAGAGGCTGCATAAAACTGTCTGAATGGGGCACCTGCTTCAATATGCCTCCTGGTTTCAGACTATACATAGTTCGAACATAAACAAAATGCCAAGTAAATCAAAACAAAATGCAGCACGTTCATATTTATGTTTGTAGGTATGTATGTACACGCGGAAAAAAAGCGACTGTCCGAATGGAATTAATTCAAACTAAATTTGCAAGTACGTTTCATTTATGCTGGCATCTATATCCGGAATCCGACTTTTCTTTTACTGTTAACCGAATCTCTTGAGGAAAAATGGTGAAACCTGAACCTGTTTCGAATTAGAATTTTTCTACAAATTTTTTTGTCTGATAGAAGAAGTGGAATAGACCAACAATTACTCGAAGACATATGGGAATATTTTTTTATAAAGTTAAATCAAATTGCTTTTCTATTTAAATTCCTAAAACTTGGGTCGAACCAAGGTTCAAACCAAATCCTTAATTAGGAACCTCAAAATTCCGAACCTTTACATAAAAATGATTTGGTCTTGCAACTCTGCTTAAATTTATAAGAATGATTCTTAAATACATAATCGACCATTAATATTATTTAAATAAGAACCAAAATGCTGGAATCAAGAAATTAGCATACTTAAAATAAGTCACTTTGCTTAGGAAGTAAAGATAGGACTGGGACATAAGGTTATACCTTCTTGGCATTTGGTTAAGTTATGGCCTTGGGATTTAATCATTCTAATTTGAAAACTAATACCGATTACCGAATATAACCGCCTAACACGGAACCAGAATGTGAACCAGATCAGAGTATTTTATTTTTTTAAAAACCGTTATTCGAGAACCACATTTCTTGGAGAATATCAGAACCACAACATTGTCCTGCTTCAGTTTCGTTTATTTTTGACGTCTTTGTTTTAAGATCGTCGGCTTAGAATATGTGAGCGGGACGCTTTCTTTAAATGGGGGCTGAGAATGTATGAATGTCTGTATTCAAGCGTGTCTTCAAAAGTGATTAACATTTTTCAAATTTCATGAATATAATTTAATGTATTTTCTGTGCACAAGACCTCTGTCAACAACAATATTTTCGAGTGTT
Organism: Lordiphosa mommai; assembly: GCA_018904225.1. Classification (NCBI taxonomy): domain Eukaryota; kingdom Metazoa; phylum Arthropoda; class Insecta; order Diptera; family Drosophilidae; genus Lordiphosa; species Lordiphosa mommai. The sequence goes on from JAEIFT010000134.1 coordinate 530,355, forward strand.
TCTTGAATGGGTAAAAATATTGAAAACAGATCCGAGAGCAATTCATGTTTTGTTCAGTTTTTAAAGGCCTCATTCCAGATGGCATACAAATTTATTTCGGAACAATGCTTCATTTAAATAAGACAGCTTTTCAAAAGCTATTCAGCATTCAGAGCTTTTCAAAAGTGCTTCTATTTATGTGAAGCAGAAATAGTTTCGTTCACGAAATATTGCGAAGTGTATTGTAAACGCTTACTTACTTTCTTTTTCTTTAAAACCAAGAACATTATGATCTTCTTTTTACTATTCACGTCTTCGTTTCAAAAATGTATGTTTTGGGACTGATTGGAGAATTATATGGACTAAAATATAAAATATTTTGAACATTTTTAGAGTAAGCTAATTCTTGATTCAAATGTAAAACGGAATTGATTTTAAACCATTTCGTGGTTTAAATGAGATTTTAAGAATCTTACGATTAAAATACTCCAAAAAGATCTATTATCAAGTATTTGGGGATTGGAAAAACAATACCTTAAATGACAATTTTATACTTGAATCAAGAGTGCAAATCAGTTCCGAGTCGAGCCGCTCCGTTGTTTGATTCTCTGGGACATTACGGAAGTCCGAACCGAACCTGTACATGAGCAAATTTTTGATTGAAGCTTAGCCTGAAACTGAACCATTTTTGAACATGAATGCCTTAAAATGCCTTTATGATTTCGTCGCTGAGCTAATTGGTTTATATACCTTCAATGCCTTCAATTGCTTCAATGAGCTTGATCTGGAATTAGTCGTGAATGCAAAAGGCTTGATCGCTTTGAGTTAATGTGCTAAATAGCATTACGAGCCTGGTAAATGAGCGAGTGTACTCTCAAATTAGAGGCTCGTTGCCGGTTCTGTTGTACATACTTAATTCTCAAATCCCGCCTGACTGATTTACAAATGCGCAGGCCAAACGGCTTAACCTAATTAAGAAGTTTAAACAGACCTTTATTTCGGAATGGCATTTCGGGCGTCAAGTGGGTGACCAGAAAAGTTTGAAAGAGAAAACCCTCGCAATTTCTGTGTTCCCATTTCTCTCTGAAAGTTTGTGTTATGAATTAAAAATAAATAATTTTTAAAATACCCATTACCGATTTTGACAGGAGTCTTTCTAGCATAGATGCACTCACACTTCACTTTATCAGTTCTTTCCAAAATCAAATACAAACAATTAAATAAAAATAAAATATTTAATTTTACAATACAATTCTTTTAAAATAAAACTTCTTCGTAATAAATGCAAAACATATTCATTAATTGTAGATCTTTAAAAAAAAAAATAACTTACTTATTTTATTATCTGATTTTGCTAGTTATGTATCATTAGAGCGCGTATTTCTTAATTTTATTTTTCCATCTAATTCCAATAATTTTATATTCAAAATATAGTATCAAGTACATATTTAATTTGTAATTTTATTATTAATTTAGCCCAGCACTACAAGTGCAGAGCTTACTTATTGTGATTGATTGTGCTAGTCACTACGGTGTAAACAAATTTCATTTTAAATTTTAGAAAGAAAAATAAACTAATTACTAGCTTAACCTAACACATCAAATTTATTTTTAACATTACTTAGATAAAATAAAATGGACACAATAAAAAAATTATATATAAATTTTCGTACTTTTTTTTCAGTGTTTTTATGTACGTGCCTCAAAGGTCGCCAGATATTTGCATATTGCGTATTTGTGCGATTCTCATTCTTGGGACTCATCATCGATGGCTAAATTTAGATGGCAGCGGATGTTTTGACGCTACAAAGTTGAATGCTAACCCACATCCAGTTGTTGTTGTTGTCAGCAGCTAATTAAAACCAATTTCCTAGGCATTACTTCCACGGCAACGAATTTGGTGCTGTTGCTGCTGCTGCCGCTGCTTCTGCATATGTCAGTCGTAAAAAACTATGCTGCACGGCTTTGCCCAGCATCTCGGGCTAATTTGACTGCGGTTTCTTGCTTTATGGTCCTAGTCCATCCAACAAAGTTGCTTCAGCTCCGCACTGAGGAGTTGCCAATGATGCAGATCGTAAAGTCAGATGACATTAATCCGCACATAAAAAACCGGGCCAAGTTTTAAATTCATTTGTCAACAATGTTGTCCCATTACCTTGATTCATTTGTTGTTTATCTCCCACCAAGCCTGTCACTCATTTCACTGTCATATTAACTTCAGATGAAATATTATTAAATTATTATGTATGGAGGCCAAAACACAGGACAATACGAATGCACGGAATGCAAATAACTTTGCCGGGACAAATGTTCATTGGGGAGCAATTTGTTTTTTATTTAAAACCAGAAAAAAACTCACCGTCGGAACAACCCTCGAGCGTGGGTAACACAAAGGTATAAATATGGCAAACTCACTTGTTTATATCTATGTGTAAAAATTTGCCATGAACCTGCCAGACACAAAAATCTCTAACATGGGGAGTTGAAATTGACGCAGCAGCAGCGCAAATAAAGCAATTTGTATTCAAAATATGAAAGCCAAAAGGAAGCTGACATCGCTCGCCCCGCAACCCTGGCCTTGTTTACAATCTTTTATGCGGTTGCAAGTAATTTTTTGTTCTTTTTTTTTTGTCGACTGGCGCCAGTGTGAAAATTGGTGATAGCTGAGAAAAACTAGTAAAAGTTGATTGCTGTGAAGTGCAAAGCTTGCATCAGGCGACATTAGCATAATTAACTCTCCCACTCTCCCTCTCTCTCTCTCTCTCTCTCTCTGTCCTTCGTTCTACATGTCTGCTTTGCTGGTATTTGCGGCTCATTAGCAGGCAAATTAACGCCGCGCCGCTATTGTTTTGTCGCTGGTGTTGATGTCTTGTGCAGGTGCTGGAAAGTATGCTACAGTTTGTGTCATAAATTAGCGAGACAGCCTGACTCCCTCCGTGTGTGTGTAATTACCGCACAATTTGCGGTGTAAAATATATTTTGGTTGATTTGTGACTCAATTAAAGTCAACGGTAGTCTACCCTAGTGTATTAGCAGCAACATTTTGTCACTGCACTCAACACTCAAGTGGCTTTTGTGGCCTCGGACCAGGCCAACATTCACATTGCAGCCTGCACTTGTCTCATGTGTGTGTGTGTGTATGCAAAGCTAATTAAAGCGGTTAGCCCAAAATGCCACATAATGAGGCGCACAAGTGCTGCCAAACACCGTTGAACACTGCCAGTCATTTGTCAACAGATGTGAACACAGTGTGAGTCTCTCTGTGTGTGTGTGTGTGTGTGTGTGTGTGAGACTGTTGAAAGCATCTAATTGGCTGCGAAGTGGCTTACAATTTGGCCTTGATCTGCCTACTTAGAGTGCGTGTGCGTTTGTGAGTTGAAATTGAAATTAACCAGACTGCCCAAAAATTTATGCTCCTATGCTGGAAAGAACTTTAAGACATTGTTGGTCACTTGAAAAGGTTTTTTTTATAACTTCCTTAAGAAAGTCGGTCAATCCCGACAGTACTATACTCTGTAGCAGTTTTTATATAACTTATTTCTTTTAAGTGTGGGGTCACAAAAACTGTGCAAGTGCTACCCATCACGTTTACGGCCAGTACTGTCCAGTATAATTATTTGTTTTGCTAATAACTCGAATATCGTTCATCTGATCTGGAAACGGAGTATGGTGGATCGATAAATTATAATGAGTAGAATATATGCCTAAAAGGTTCAAATAACCTAACTCAAAAATTGTGGAAGATATGAGGTGTTTCATAAATTGTGGGGGTGGCAACTCTAGTATCCTTCATCTAATCGGAAAACGGTGTATGGTGGATCGATAAGTAATGACGATTAAATTATTTGCCTAGAAGGTTCAAAAAATCTATCATTAAAATTGTGGATGATATGAGATTTTTTCAAGTTGTGGTGGTGGCAACTTTACTATCGTGCATCTGTTCGGAAAACTATGTATGGGGGCTCGATAAGTAATGATGAATAGAATATATGTCTAGAAGGTTCGAACAACCTAACTCGAAAATTGCGGGATATTTGAGGTGTTTTTCAAGTTGTGGGGGTGGCAACTCTACTGTTGCTCATCTGATCGGAAAACGATGTATGAATGCTCGAAAAGTATTGATGAGTAGAATATATGTTTGGAAGGTTCGGATAACCTTACTCCAAAATTGTGGAAGATATGAGATTTTTTTTTTCAAATTGTGGGGGAGGCAGGGGACGTGGCAAAAATCCAAAATAAACTTGGTCTGCCTGCAAGTATAAGAATTATATGTTCCATACACTTCAAAGCTCTAGCTCTTACCATCTCTAAGATCTCTTCGTTCATACGGACATAGCTATATCGACTCGGCTGTTGATGCTGATCAAGAATTTATATGCTTTATAGGTTCGGAGATGCTTCCTTCTGGCTCTTAGATACATTTGCACAAACCCAATATACTCTTAGTACCTCTGTAAAGAGTATTAAAATGATAAGCCTAATTTCATTTCATCAACGTCAAATAGTTCCTTCAGGCTGCATTGTTATACCTTTAATATCATAAATTTAAAGTTCACATACCAGCTATGCCTCTACTAAAATGCCCCTACTGTATCATTCTACTGTTCAGTAATTAAGTCCATTCCCAATTGGCTTATAGTCGAAAGAAATTCAAGTCATTTCTCATCCCCAGGCGCAAACTTTAAGCCAACTGACAAATGTGTCAAACGACATGTTCACATATGTTTCGCATCGATAATATCGACAGTCAGGGCAAAAAAAAAAAAAACAAACTTTCGCAAAACTTTGGCCCTGGCTGCTGCAGTGTCAACGTCACCTTTTCAATAAACTGCGCCAAACGACCAAAAAAACGCAGCCAAAGTATTAATCCGAAAACCGTTTGCCAGGAGTAGACAAGGATGTGCAGGGCAGACAAAACGATTGGGCAACAGCTGTCGCCCTCGACCTTTGTCTGCCAGCCTGCTCCTGCCTGGGCAAAAACAAAAGCTGCAAAATGCCAATGGTCAGCAGAAATGCGCATAACTTTGAAAAGTTCACATGCTGTGCATGGACATGGACACGGAAGGGAGTGCATAGATAAGCCAGCTGCTTAGTCGATGTTCGCACATTTTCCAAAAATACAGGAGCAGGAGCAACAACTTATGACAGGTTAACAAGTGTTGGGCTGGGCCATGATTTAGGGGAGTGGCTTTTTTTTTGGATCGAAGCCAGCTGTCTTATCACTCAAACCACAGGAACGGGAATGGAATTACCTGTTTACAGCAATATTAAAAGCCAGACAAGATCTCCACCTCCCTTTAAATTTCTTGGCAAAACTTTTTAATGTGAACCACTAAAAAGGGAACATTAAATTATTATCTGTAAGATTATGAAATTTTTAACAGCAGGTAATAATCGTTGAAATGAAAGACAAACATACAAAACGAGAAGCTGGCTGGCTGCTTCGTTGCGCAACTTGAAACGGCATAAATGAGAATGGCGTCGAGGCTGGAATGTAACGCTCCCCTGTTAACTGAGGTAATTCAAAAGTTTTGCCAAGGCCTCCCCCGCCTCGTGTCGACAACCGCAGAGGTATCTTTGGGCCTGGCAAATGACAGCAAGAAGTATTCACTTCAGACACCAACAATTAACTGTGTGCGATGGTTAAGAGCGCTGGAAGTGAGACGGGGGCTAAACTCCATTTCCTTAGCAGCACAAATAAAAAAAAAGCAAGTAAAATTTGTTACATTTCCTTTGCGGCAATTGGAAAATTGCTTTTGCCTACGTGTGCAATTGTTTCTTTTTTTCTCGTTTTTGCCCAAAACTTTTTATGCCTGACATTTCTTATCACGTGTCATTGGGTTTTGTACAACTGGACATGAAAATGAATTTTACAATTCAAGGGTTCGACTTTTTGATGCTCCTAACTAAAAGAAGTCGGCTTGCAGCATAGCATAATTTAATTCTAAAATTATTTAGACTTGAAAAAGGCAGAAAAAAACAAACTAGGATTTAAAATTAAAATAATTAGAACAATAAGTATTTTTTCTCAAAATGAATTGAAAATCCATTTTTATACACTTGAAAAGTGTATATTAATTTTGCCCAGAAGTTTGTAACGCATAGAAACATTCATTTCCGACCCCATAAACTATATATATTCTTGATCAGGACGACGAGCCGAGTTCATTTCCGCTTGTCCGTCCGTCCGTCTGTCTGTCTGTCCGTCTGTCTGTCTGTCCGTCTGTCTGTCTGTTTCTACGCGAACTAGTCTCTCAGTTTTAAAGCTATCGAGCTGAAATTTTGTACAGAGTCTTCTTTTTGCTGCACGCAACTAATATGTCGGAACCGGCCGGATCGGATGACTATATCTTATAGCTGTCATAGGAACGATCGGTCGGAAAATAAGTCTTAGTGAGAAAAACTTTTTTATTTTCTATTGTAGCGTCACCAATCTTGGTATATATTAGTTTTAGATGATTTTACATATTTGTGTCGGATGAATATAGCATATAGCTGCCATATAAACGGTCGGTCAAAAAACTAGTTCTAGTGGGAAAAACATTTTTATTTTTCATCGTAGCGTCACCAATTTTGGTATATATTAGTTTTATATGCGTTAACACAATTCTGGAAGATTTTATCAAAATCGGAGGACTATAGCATATAGCTGCCTTAGCACCGATCGGTCGAAAAATGTGCTTTACTAAGAAAAGTTTTGTTTTATGGTATCAAATTTTTGTTATCAATGATTTAAAAATTTAAAATATCTGATAACTTTATCCTCTATATATTTTACCGGTTAAATCAGCTGGAGTAAAGTTTTTCAAGTGTATTAAAACTTCGGCACAGTCGATGTTAGCTTTGCCTTCTCGTTTGAACTATTAAACCAATTAAGCTCATTTTTTCACAATATTTTAGTTTGAGTCTTGTATATATGTTTGTTAATATAACTTCCGATAAATTGGCATTGCAACCTACATATGAAGTCTCGTCATTTGTGCTAGATTTCTCAGGGTGTAAGTATATTCAAATTTAATATAGAGTAAAGCTAAGTTTACACACACTGGCAGGCTGTCAGATTTTTATGTGCCAGTTTCTTCCATATATATGTGAACACCTTCCAGAGGCAGTGCCAGTTAACTGTTGTTATATACACTTAAAAAAAAATCAAGAACAATCAAGTACAATCGATCTCAAAATCTGACTAAGTTCGGAATTTCCAAATCTGAAGCAAAATTCTCATTCAAGTTGGGGATTTTAAATTCACTTAAACTTTAAATAACATCTTTCCGGATTCTTCAATTTGATTGTTATTTATTTCTTAATAGATTTATACATAATGCAATAAAAATAAAGACCGAAATAACGTTAAAATATCAAAAACAAAACGATCTTAATTTAAGTAATTTTTTTCAGCCTTTGTGAACACCTAGACAAATTTCTCAGGCAACATCTGGGCAATATTATTTATATGGTGACCTGTCGGTCATATGCTGCTTGTCGGTTTTTAGATTTTTAAAATGGAAAGTTCAAAGCCGCTGAAAACTGGTAATTATTTTAATATGTTATGAATTACAAATGCCAACGGATTTCTAACCATGTTCATACAAATCTACTAACACAAAGTGGAGGATCCCGAATTATTATGGGACGCCGGTCGCTCTCAACATAAGGATTCATGAATCAGTGGCCGACAGACAGTAAGGCTAAAGGACAACCTGCAACCGTGCAGGCCCAATACAGATCTAACTTTGTTAAGTTTATAAACAAAAACAGTGGACAAGAGACAATATACATTCTAATCTTCCTTACTCAAAAAAGTTTGTTCTCTTTGCGCTTAGGAGCTGTGATGCTAACAGCCTTTTGCCTTTGATTAAAATTAAACTTCGTTTTCTCAACTTGCCCACTCTGAAAAGCGCAAGAAATATAATGGTGTAATTTTATAGCATAAGCATGTTCTTGATTGATTTCCTTCAAGATCTCCCAAATATCTCTGAAATAGTTGGTGCCTAACTGCTCTAACTTGTAATACTTTTTAAATGGTTTGTTAAGGAAGATAGACGTTCTACGATCATAGCGTGTAAAAGGGTTTTATGGTAACACAACTGGCCCATATCGGCCTAAGTGATGAAGTGGGATTCATCCAATACGGCAATTGCCACATAATGTAACCTACGTTGTTGGTGATGACGATTTCTCTTGTTATTCTACGTCTTCTTAACTGTAATGTTGATCTGTTGAGAGCGCTGATCTGTTAGATTGTATTTGATAATAATAACAAGACGCGCTTTTATTACCATGCGATTTCTCGATTATATTGATGCAATTTAGCATTTGCATTGTACCAATATTTGCAATATCTCAAAAATTTAAATACAGATTTGTAGGTTTCTTACCTGATTGAATTTTTGTTCAAGGACTGTTCATTTTCCTTTCAATATTCGCTAGTTTTTTTGATTCGTTCGCTTTGAAATAATGAACTTAAATATATGTTGTCTACTCTTTGGGGCGACCGAAGGAATTACGACATATACTTTTAATTGCGTACTTTTACGGGTAATTGGTCCTAAGGCATTGAGAACTGATAAATGCATTGCCTTGGTTTTGGGGCAACAGTCTACGTATGAGTAATCAAATAATTTTGAGTCTTGTCGCGCCAATTAAAACTTTTTTTTTTTTTCACATTTAAGTTTCCCTCTAAAATATATTCGAATGCAAAATAAATAAGAGAGATAGCTTTGTATTCTAATTTTACAACTTGGCTTTTGCTTTACTTTCCTTTTAAGGAAAGTAATTTTTAAAAGCGAAACTTTTCCCAAACTTATGGGGTCCGGTTCGGTTTTATGTTCAGGTTCGGAGGTTATAAATTACAAAGAATATAATTAGATTAAAAAACCCAAAACCAATTGCTGCTTTGTGATTTGGTTTTGGGCCGTTTTGCAGCCTTGTATATCAATATACCACTCTATGTCATCTTCTTCCTAACATAAAGTAGCAATCTAAGTCTTTGCAATCAGGTTCTACCAAAAACTCGTTTTAGAAACTCTTCAAATATAAATCAATTGTTGCCCAATCTACTTTAGATACCCCTTGAGCACCGGCTAAAACAAAACGCTGACATGTTGCATAGACCAAGAGTTGAGCAATTTGCAGTGTAACCCAACTACGCGGCCTGCAGCCTCCACAGATCCATACGGTATGTATGTGCACCCATCCCTCTGCTCCTCCCTCAAACCAAATACCACAAATGAACGTTCGTCGACTGACCCAAGTGAATGAGTGAGAGTGAGTGAGAGAGAGAGAGAGAGTCGGGGCTTCGGCGCCTGTGCGTATGCAACATTGACATGAAGTTAATGGATGTTTTATGACCGACTAACTTCCCCAACGATAAATCGGTTTTCCATGAGCCAGTAAATTGCGATTTGATTGTTTCTGTTGAACATGCAAACAATTTGTTGCTCTTCGATTTTCATTGTGAAAATGAATGTGAAAAGTGAACGAGTGCAGAGCGCAAAGTTGAAACTTTTTTGTGGCAGCTTTAAATGTATCAATTCGCCACACATAGCAAAGGATCCCCGAAATGGATCAATAAGGCTGTCTCCTGCCCCCCAAAAAACTAACACCGAACCAAATGTGAAAATAAATCAAAGTTTCTCCCCCGCAGCCATCATATAAAATATATGAAAATTTATGCAAGCGATGCCTTTCGCTATGCTCCGCCCACAAATTTGCTTTGTCCAGCTCTTGGTCACCCTCTTCGTGGGGACTTTACCTTTTGTTGTTACTCACACATACAAACACACACATATCAAGTGGACGCTGAATTTATACAACATTTTGTTGTTGTTTTGTGGGTCGGTCAGCCAAAAAAAAAAAAAATCAAATAAATTCATATGATAATGCGACATTCAGATTTTGTTTTCTCTATTTTTCCCCTGTCAGAGCGTTGACATTTCCTTTTCATAGGTAAATTTGGCTCGGTGATTTATGAGGCGAACCGAAATGAAATGTTGGCAAACATTGCCAAGTGACTTTAAGTGGCTACCAAAATGATACAGCAACCAGCAGTGCCACACTAATCGCCTTTTCAACATCAATTTATTTGCTATTAATCCTTCACCTTTTTATTGTTGTAACATGCCCAGGACGCCAGCTCACCCACCATATCCTAAGTAGTCCCCAGTGTCTTGGGTTATTTGCTCTGTCCAGGCAATTAGATGTTTGCGTTTTGTCTGCTTGCCTTTGCTCTTCCCGAGGTAAAATAAGCTCACAGCTATTGGCAATCGATTCCCATGCCGGAACGCCCACCATCCGAACGTGTTCGCCATGGTTAGTTGCATGTTAGTGGCGAATGAAGCAAGAAGAGTGTGTGTTTTTGTGGGTGTGGGGATGGGGATGGGGGAATCGACTTTTGCTTTAATCTTTGCTGCTTGTTTGACAAGCTCTTAACACTAATTGAAGACACAATCAGAAGAGCAGCCCGGCAACTCTTTTGTATCTACATAACGATTGCGATATCGACTTCAAAGGCGCGTGATTTATGCTGCAAAAAGAGTCACGAGTAGAAAACTCACAGAGTTTGCGTGCTTTTTGATAAATCAGTTTAATATGACAGCAAAGCAAGTTAATATGCTGCAAAACAGAAATCAAGTTACATTCTAACAAAGGAAAAAAGTAAACAAGCAGCCGTACATTCATTTGCATTTGATCAACAGTAAGCGATTTCAAACATATCCCAATTAAACTGCCGCTGTCAGCGACCCATACTGACCTACTTAGGATTTGATTCTAGCAGACTCAACTATTCCTCAGTCGACACCATTTCACTCATTTTCGCTTTCTGAGTACTTCCATGACAATGTCCTTCTCGATCTAATCACCGTGTTTTCCTATGTGTATACAGTTATAAAACAGTTTTGGTAAACTCCATAGAAAGGTTCGTTTCAGAATGTTATATTTAATTTGCTCGTACGTTTTGTTATATACGTTTCATTATACACTTGAAAAGTGTATATTAATTTTGCCCAGAAGTTTGTAACGCATAGAAATATTCATTTCCGACCACATAAACTATATATATTCTTGATCAGGACGACGAGCTGAGTTCAATTCCGTCTGTCCGTCCGTCCGTCTGTCCGTCTGTCTGTTTCTACGCGAACTAGTCTCTCAGTTTTAAAGCTATCGAGCTGAAATTTTGCACAGAGTCTTCTTTTTACTGCACGCAACTAATATGTTGGAACCGGCCGGATCGGATGACTATATCATATAGCTGCCATAGGAACGATCGGTCTAAGAACTAGTTCTAGTTAGAAAAACTTTGTTGTTTTCCATCGTAGCGGCACAAATCTTAGTGTGTGTTAGTTTTGTATGCTTCCACATAATTGTGCAAAAATTTATCAAAATCGGATGACTATATCATATAGCTGCGATATAAAGGGTCGGTCAAAAAACTAGTTCTAGTGGGAAAAACTTTTTTGTTTTTCATCGTAGCGTCACCAATCGTAGTATATATTAGTTTTATATGATTCCACACAATTTCGAAAAAATTTATCAAAATCGGATGACTATAGCATATAGCTGCCATAGAAACGATCGGTCGAAAAATAAGTTTTAGTGAGAAAAACTTTTTTGTTTTCCATCGTAGCGTCATCTAATCTTGGTATATATTAGTTTTTTATGATTTGACACAATTCTGGAAAAATGTATCAAAATCGGATGACTATAGCATATAGCTGCCATAGAAACGGTCGGTCAAAAAAATTTTTTTTTTTTTTTTATTTGTTTTCCAGCACAAGATTCTATAATGTGAGATTAGTTTTTTTTTTCCATCGTATCGTCACCAATCTTGGTAGATATTAGTTTTATATGCTTTCACAAATTTTTTAAAAATTTATAATAATCGGAGGACTATAGCATATAGCTGCCATTGGACCGATCGGCCGGAAAATGTGTTTTACTAAGAAAAGTTTTTTTTTATGGTATCAAATTTTTATTATCAATGATTTAAAAATTGTAAATATTTGATATCTATATCCTATATATTTTTTTATAATTAATCATTTGAGTCTTTCGTTTTTATACTACTGTTAAACGAGGAAACAGGGTTTGAGTGGTGTACCTCATCAAAGTAATTGTCTACAATGGGAAACTTAACAGCCCCTTCCTCCATCGCTGACGACACTAACACTATTTTAACAATATTGGGTAGGGAAGAGGTTTGTATATAGGTCATTCTTTTTCAAATCGAACAGACTTTAAACTTTTTATTACCGAAACCCGGTCTCACTAAGGACTAAACGGTCTATGTGTGGTCCCCCTTCGGGGCCAGCCGGAATTACCTAACCTAACCTAAACTTTTTTATATTTGATTTTAATAAACGTAACCCTTATTTTATATAAAAACTTTACTTCAACTATTTAACCTAATTTATATATATATCTTTTAAATTTATCATTTATAAATTTAATACCATAAAAACTTTTCTTATAAACACTTTTCCACCCTCTCCTTCACTTACTTATCTCCTTTTTATTTTTTTAATTATTGAAATAAAACTATATATTACCTTACCTACTAAAACAGCAAACTAACTTTTCTCCAACTTTTACCTGGAAAAATATATATACGATATAATATCAATTTTAAAATTTTTAAATCATTGATAATAAAAATTTGTCCCCAAAAACTTTTCTTAGTAAAACCATTTTCCGACCGATCGTCCTTTATACTTTTTTTTTTTCATTTTAAACATATAAAACTCTTATACCAAGTTGGGGACGCTGCGATAAAAAAACAAAAGTTTTTCTCACTATGTTTTGACCGTCCTTTTACTTATCTTAGTCATCTTTTTTTTTTCATTTGAAACATATAAACACATATATACTACTTAGACGCTTCTAAGTCGTTTTTCTCCAAAGTCTTTTTTTCCGTCTTCCTGGCACTTATGCTTTATCCTTTTTCATTTTTCCTCAATATAAATAACATATACCAAGATTATGACGCTCGTGAAAACAAAATTTTCTCTACTTTTTACCGTTTCTCCTTTTTGTTTCCCGCCGTTCCCTTTTTCTCTAGACTCTTCTTTCTCTCTACTTTCTACTGTTCCGTCAACAGACCAACACCGACACAACTGACTTCTTCTCTTCATATTTTTTTGGGTTTTTTCTATCTTTAACTTCTGCAAATTTATACACTTTTCTTTTTTCCCCTTCTTTCCTTTTTTCCTTCTTTTCTTTTTTTTTTTTTTTTTTTTTTATACCTAAAAAACTTTTCTTATAACACACTTTTCCACCGCTTTCCTTCTTTTTTTTCTTCTTTTTTTTTCCCTTTCTTACCTCTTTACCGTTGGGGACGCTACTAACAATTTTTTCACTCTTTTTGACTCTTTCTCCTTTCTTATTCCTTTTTTTTTTCTGTTAAAATATAACAAATATATACTACGTTACGCTACTTCCAAATTTTTTCTCCAAAGACTTTTTTTCACCGTCGTTCCTTCTTTCTTATCCTTTTATTTTTTTTTACTAACTACTTACCTTTCCTAAAAAATTTTCTAACTAACTTCTTAACCGATCGTTCCTTGCCTTTATAGTTTCGTCGCCGTTTCCGACTTTATTGCTCATAAAAAAGTCTCTTGCAAAAATTTCAGCTCGTCTTTAACTAAGTCTGTTCGCTAACAACAACCACAACCCACCACGACGCGACGACAACGAATAACCGGTTTCGTCCTCAAATATTTATTTTGGGGTCGAATGATTTTCTTGCGTTACAAACTTCTTTAAATTAATATACACTTTTCAATTATAAAAATTTTCTTACTCATTTTTTACCCTTTTTCCTTCTTTCTCCTTTTTAATTTTTCTTTTACCTCTAACCACTTACTCTTACCTCTCTATCAAATTTTTTTCCACCTTTTTTTCACCCTCTTCCTTCCTTTTTTCCCTTTTTTTTTTCTTTTCCTTATCTTACCATTCACCTCTTTAACCTTTTTCTCTCTTTCTACCTCTTCCTTCCTTTTTTCTCCTCCGCGTTCTTTTCTCTTCTCTTCATTTCCTTCTTTACTTTCCTACCTACGCCAGCCGCGCCTCTCTCGTCCTTCTTTTTTTTCATTTTCTTCTTCCAAATCTTCTCATTATACACTTTTCAATGTATAACAAAGTGAAAGCTACTTCGACTGTAAGTTTTAATACACTTGAAAACTTTACTCAACTGATTTAACCGATAAAAATATATAGATTTAGATATCAGATATTTAAAATTTTTAAATCATTGTTAATAAAATTCGATACCATAAAAAAACTTTTCTGTAAACACATTTTCGACCGATCGGTCCTATGGCAGCTTATGCTATAGTCATCCGATTTTGATAAGTTTTTTTCAAAATTATGTGAAAGCATATAATACTAATATATTCCAAGATTGGGGACGCTACAATGGAAAACAAAAAAGTTTTTCTCACTAGAACTAGTTTTTTGACCGACCGTTTATATGGGAGCTATATAATATAGTCATCCGATCTTGATAAATTTTTCCTGTATTATATGAAAGCATATAAAACTAACATATACCAAGATAAGTGACGCTACGATAGAAAACAAAAAAGTTTTTCAAACTAGATATAGTTTTTGACCGATCCTTTATATGGCAGCTATATGCTATAGTGATCCGATTTTGATAAATTTTTCTTGTATTATGTGAAAGCATATAAAACTAACATATACCAAGATTAGTGACGCTACGATGGAAAACAAATAAGTTTTTCTCACTAGAACTAGTTCTTAGACCGATCGTTCCTATGGCAGCTATATGATATAGTCACCCGATCCGGCCGGTTCCGACATATTAGTTGCGTGCAGTAAAAAGAAGACTCTGTGCAAAATTTCAGCTCGATAGCTTTAAAACTGAGGGACTAGTTCGCGTAGAAACAGACAGACAGACGGACAGACAGACGGACAGACGGACGACAGACGGACGGACGGACAGACGGAATTGAACTCGGCTCGTCGTACTGATCAAGAATATATATAGTTTATGTGGTCGGAAATGAATATTTCTATGCGTTACAAACTTCTGGGCAAAATTAATATACACTTTTCAAGTGTATAAAAAACCTAAATTAATCCACGAGATGCCGATCTCTGGATAAATCATTGATTTTATAAACAATTTCAAAAATGTTGATTTTTTTTTAAATTGATGTCTCAGGTTCTGTTTATCGGACAAATATTGGATTTGTTTTAAAAAGAAATTCGTTGAGGCTATTCAAATTATTAACTAACGAGAGGCAAAGCTAACTCTGACTGTGCCGAAGTTTTACCCCCGAAAACTTTACTCCAACTGATTTCACTGAAAAATATATATACATATAGATATCAGATACTTAAAATTTTTAAATCATTGATAATAAAAATTTGATACCATAAAAAACTTTTCTTAGTAAAACACATTTTCCGACCGATCGGTCCTATGGCAGCTATTTCTATAGTCATCCGATTTTGATATTTTCCAAAATTATTGAGCAATAAAACTAATATATACCAAGATTGGGGA
Organism: Lordiphosa mommai; assembly: GCA_018904225.1. Classification (NCBI taxonomy): domain Eukaryota; kingdom Metazoa; phylum Arthropoda; class Insecta; order Diptera; family Drosophilidae; genus Lordiphosa; species Lordiphosa mommai. Next base: position 545,863 of record JAEIFT010000134.1, read on the forward strand.
CGCTACGATAAAACAAAAAGTTTTTCTCACTAGAAGTAGTTTTTTGACCGACCGTTTATATGGCAACTATATGCTATAGTCTTCCGATTTTGTTTTTTCGTTTGTGGAAACATATAAAACAAATATACCGATTAGACACTACATGAAATCAAAAGTTTTTCTCACAAAGACTTATTTTTCGACCGATCGTTCCTATGGCAGCTATATGCTATAGTCATCCGATTTTGATACATTTTTCCAGAATTATGTGGAAGCATATAAAACTAACATGTACCAAGATTAGTGACGCTACAATGGAAATCAAAAGTTTTTCTAACTAGAACTAGTTCTTGACCGATCGTTCCTAGCAGCTTATGATATAGTCATCCGATCCGGCCGGTTCCGACATATTAGTTGCGTGCAGTAAAAAAGACTCTGTGCAAAATTTCAGATCGATAGCTTTAAAACTGAGGGACTAGTTTGCAGAAACAGACAGACAGACGGACAGACAGACGGACAGACAGACGGACAGACGGACAACGCGACAGACGAAATGAACTCGGCTCGTCGTCCTGATCAGAATATATATAGTTTATGGGGTCGGAAATGAATATTTCTATGCGTTACAAACTTGGGCAAAATTAATATACACTTTTCAAGTGTATAAAAATGTATTGTTTACTCAATAATATTACATAATTATTCCTAAAGTTTATGTATAATTTATTCAAAGTGTTAACTACGATAGATATAGCTAAGAATATACAATATATTGCCCCATACATTTCAAAAATATGAAGACTATTATAGTTTAAGAGATATTGATTTTGAAAGTTGTAAACACATAAAAATATGCCTCAAAAGAAAGCTTCGCCACTCAGTCAGTTTCAAAGCAATTTCAACGAAACTTAGCCAGCGTGTGTTATATTAAATTATCTTCACAAAAAGTCAACATCGGCCAAAGCGGACACCTATATTATATAGCTCTCTTCCCAACTTTTTCCTTTTTCTTTTCCCTTTCCCTTTTTTTTTCCCCCTTTTTTTCTTTTCCTTTTTTTTCTTTTTCTTTTTTTTTTTTTCTTTTTTTTTCTTTTTCTCTTCCCCCCCCCCCCCCCCCAACCCCCTTTTCCTTCTTTTCATGCTGAAACCTTGAAACAATTTGATTAATTGCTTTTTTGGTTACAGGTGTTAAAAATGCCTCAAATTGCGAAATGTGCATTAAAATTCTTTTTCTTTATCAATTTTTTTTTTTTTTTTTAGAAATAATTTGATTAATTGCTTTTGGTTAAGGTGTTGGGTGACCAAAATGTGAAATTATGGCAATTTTTTCCATTGTTTGATTTTCCCAATTTTTTAAATTGTTTTGAAAATCATTTTTTTTGCTAAGCCGTGATATATTCAGAGATCGGCATCTCGAGGTCTAATTAATTTTTTATTATTATTATTATATGCAAAAATTAAAATGTTTAATAGCTGAAAGCCCTGGCAGCTAGAGCTCCTTTATTAACAGTTGGTTAAAATTTATTTGTTAACTTTCTCTTTAATAAAACAAATAAAGTAAAATGTTTTAAGTCTGTTCGATTAGAAAAAGAATGTGTCTAGGAAAAAAATGCTGCATTTTGCCGGTATACTGGTTCTCAAGGAGGACCGTTCTGAAGTGCCCTACAAAATCTACAAGAAAAGTCTGCAAAATCTCGCAAATAAAGAAGAAGGCTTTAAAAGAAGGAGGAAATTTACCAATGGTTAAGGTTCAGAGATTTAAGGTTCAAGGTTTTTGAGCTAAGGTTTTGGTTTAAGCTTGGTTTTTTTTTGTATTTTTATTGACCTGAATGAGAGATTTCATTTATTTTCCATTTGAACTTATAAGAAGTATGTCTTCGAGTCATCGTTGGTCTACTTATTGGCTGAAAACCAATTTACGGCGAAATTTGATCAACAATAACTTTAAATTTAGCCCAAAAACTGGGGCAGTTCCTCTTATTTTGACTTTCGTTACTAAACAATAACAAGAACTTTTTGAAGTTTTTTTAGCTCACCTTTAAAAGTAAAACACAAATTGACATCCGTTGTATTCCACCTTTTCTTTCGAAACTAAATCTGTTCGCTTTTACATTTGGCAAAATAAATTGCCTTGTGAACTTTATGAACTCACGCGGGATTAACTTGTACCTTTGATTGAATTTCTTTTTGCACCACCGCGAACTTTTCACCACAGCCAACCAGTCGACTTGCGTCTCAATCTGATAAAAAGCATTGCAAAAGTTACGGGGCGGCACAGGAGACCAAGAAAAGCCTGAATGTACTTATATACGACTCTACAGTCTGTGGCACAGATGCCAGACGACACTCTCGTTGGAGGTGGGGGATGGAGCAGTTGTAGGGCAATCTCAGCAGCTGGAATTAGTCGTTTCCGTTCAAGTGGCCCGGGCTCTAGAAATTTGGAAATTTATGCCACCCAACGGCGAGTGGCGGCGAGCAACGTTTGACTGCTGATTTTTGATTGTGCAATTGGGAGCCTGCTACCTTTTGGACGCGCTTAAGTGGCTCCTTGGTTAACAATTGGCGGGGGACTTATTTCAATTAAGGCGCATTACAATCTCTTGTTGGCCCATACCTTCGATTGGCTGGGGGAAAGTTTTTATGGCGAAGCAGATTCTATTAAAAAGTTTTTGGGTGAAATAGTTTTTTGCCACCATGCGAAAAGTAATTAAAATTCAAATAGCAGACAAACATTTACATTAGCGATTGTCGGTTGAGCCTTTGGCGAGAGGATTGTCAGCCGTTACAAAGCTTTGCTATGCGTGCGTGTGTGTGTGCGTGTGCATGTCTTGCTTTTGTTTGGGTTTTTGTTTGGCCTGGCGCCAGTCTGGCGCTCAGCGCCGCAAAGTATGCTAGGTAAAAATCAGGCGTGTCTGTGTGTGAGTGGATGACTGATGACTCTTGGCGGCTGCTGTCGGCATGATTGTTCGTTCTCCAACACACACTTGTGACTCTGCCATGCGAGATTATTAATATTGTATTTAATATCCAAGCAGCTGAAACGTTTCAACATTTGCTTTTGTTTCTATGTCTCTCTCTGTCCGTGAGCAGGTTTAATGACTAGCCTATAGATGAAGGGAGGGTGGGCGCCATTGACTCTCTTTTTTTTTTTTTTTTCTTTCCTTTCTTTCCTTACTCCTTTTCCCTCTTTTTTTTTTCCTTTTCCTTTCTCCCTTTTTTTTTTTTTCTTTTTTTTTTTTTTTTTTCCCTTTATCTCTTTTCCTTTTCCTTTTTTTTAATCTTTTTTTCTTTTTTTTTTTTCTTCTCTTTTTTTTCTTTCTTTTTTTTTTTTTTTTTTTTCTTTTTTTCTTTTTCTTTCTTTTCTTTTTCTCTTTTTCCCTCTTTTCCTTTCTTTTTTTTCCTCTTTTTTTCCCTTTTTTTCTTTTCTACCTTCTTTTTCCTCTCTCTTTTTTTTTTTCCCCTTTCCTTTCTTTTTCTTTTTCCTTTACTTTTTTTTTCTCTCACTTTCCTTTTTTCCTTCCCTTCTTCCTTTTCTCTCACCTCTTTTTTTTTCTTCTTTTCACTCCTTCTCATCTTCTTCTCTTCTTCTACTTCATCACCCATCATTAACCTTTCACCTTTCTCCAATAATTGCTTATTTCATTTACCATCCACATAATAAAAAAACCCAGTAAATTTATGAACTTTCATTCAAGCCAACAAGACAATACTATAACGTGTGCTATATTAGAAGTTTTCCGTCTTTGTTATGTGACTTTATTACTAAATCATCAGCTTTAAAGGTGAACCTTCTTACCATTTGTTATGAGACAGGCTTAATTAAAGATGTTTAAGTAATATGAAAATATTCTTGTGTTTTAGTAGCCTTATTAAGAAACATAAAGAAAATAACAGATGGGAAAAATAATTTGAGAAAAATATTACTACTTTTGCGTGCTAATTTTGGATTGAAAGAACTTTAAAAACTTTCTTCATAATGATGAACCAAGGCTGCCTACCCTTCAAAATAAAAGCAACAATTATATTTGCCATTTCCCTTAAATAAATAATGAGCTAATGAATTACACAGAAAAAAACTCAAGAGGTTTTATTTGGTAGCAAATTTCAGCAGCCACCATGCACAAAGCTTTAGCTATTCATTTGACTTTTCATAAATTTGCTTTTTTTTGGTGAAATATCATTTAAAGTTTATTTAGAAAATTTTAATTGTCAGATACTACGTTTAGGCACAAATAAAAAATCATGATTTTTGCTTCTCCAAGTATGCTATGTTTTTTAATTAAGGAAAATATATAAATTTTTTTGTAGCTTTAATACTAATCATTTTTTTGGTCCGACAATCTGAGTGAATGCACAATGTGGATTATGTATAATGCTTCCATAACTGACTATAAATTAATTCATAAAGACAATTCTTAAAACAAATTAAGTTTGCATATTTTGAGGGGCAAAAGAGCATGGTTTTAAATAGCATCAACGCAAATCAATTTTGTTTAATTTAATTGTATTCAAAAGATAATAAGATAATGATTTGCTTAACCAAATTAAAAAGAAATTTTAATTTAAAAAAATATATTAGTAATCCTGGATATATTTATTCCACTTACATTTTTTTTACCTGAATGTAACTAAATAAATAACCCAAGTTAATATAAAAAATTACACATTGTTCAAATTTGTTGTTCAATTTAAGTTCGCTGATCAACATTTGGCATCTAAATCAAAGTTTCATTTGGCCATCTCCTTTCAACTGTGAGTAATTACGACCAACGGTGATTTCCGCCCATAACTCCAACCACAACTGTGTGTATAATGTTCTCGTATTTCATTTCGCGAAAAATTCAATATCAAAGCCATGGCGAAACCTAACCCGCCCACTAAGCTCAAAAGTTCATATAAATGAATGGGAATCTGCTTGAGGGGCACAGCGTACGCTGAAAAGTATGCAATGCACAGAAGGAGAGAGAAAGAGTGTGAGAGAGAGTGAGAATGTCCACGTATGCAGAGCACGCGCTGATAACGTAAAGTGTACAGGGTCAGGCATCGTGGCCCGCACAGCATGGACATAATTAATTTGAATCCCTTTTTTCCTGCTGCTGTTCCGCTGCTTTTTTTGTTTTTGTGTTTTTTTTTGTGTGTAGTTGTTGCGTTTTTCGCGTTACTTTTGCGTGCAACCAAAAATTAATCAAGTGCTAGTTACGCGAAGCGCGCAGTTTTTAATTAAAGTCCAGCTTGCCCTGCATCAAAGCAAACTTTTCTATAGATTTTTTTTTATATATTTGCTCCAATGACTGTTCCCTGGCCACAGCGATTAAAGCTTTAAGGCAACTGACACTTTCTGAGGTGTTGCCCCAAAAAGTGCCTACGGCATTGAGACGCGACACAACGACTGCAAAATAATAATACAAACCAATTTCATGCTGAATTAAGCAGTGGGAGAGGAGAAACAACAATAGTTGAAGTATCCTGTCAACAGGCGGCGGTGGCGGCTAGCAATTACAACAACAACAACAGCAACACAAAGGCAGCACGTGCATTGCGCTTTTTAAACAAGGGAGAATGCCACACACTTGGCCTTGGGCGCATTTTATAGCAAATACCCTTTCAAATGCAAGGCACAGATGGTATATTAGGCTTAGAAGTCGAGCATTTTCACTTTGAAGATTTGAAGGCATCAATCCAGATTTTGTTTTGTATTAGCCAAGGCTACAAACCGGTCCGGAACCGAACCCCAGAAAACCGGTTCGGTTCGGGTTTTATGGATTGCCGAACCACTTACATTTTTGACCCCTCGAACCTGACACCCGAACCGGACCATTTATTTAACACAAAAGGTTCGGTTCACGATTTCAAGTAATTTTCCACCGAATTAAATTCTTTATAAAACTTTAAATGACTCTACTTCGGCTTATGAAACAGATAAGAAAAATGGAATGAACAAATATAAATTTGATAAATATCTTCGAAAATTGTCCAAGGTAACATAAATTGACAAATATTTTCAAATTTTTGGAAAGGTCTTATAATTTTTACAAATATTTCGATTACTATAATACCTATTTCTGCAACCCTGCCCAACCATTTTGTTGCTTGTAATCTAAGCGCCAGACAAACACCATCAAGAAGATAAAATGCCGATAATCCTCAACTTAAACTATGTTGCATTAGGTGAGATTAGAGCGGTTGCTGGCGTTTCACCACACTTAGGAAATAAGGATTTGGCCCCTTGTGATGTGACCAGAATTTTTCTTAAAAGAGATTTTAACTATATCTTAGAGGCTTGAATGAAACCAGATATATAGATGTAGGCGCTGTTTCAGATTGTTTCTGTTAGATCAGTAACGTCTATTAAAAAATTCGAGATGATTTTGTCTCCGTTAGATTCAGGCAGAAACAGATGAATTGGGAGACAGACTCTTTCTCTTCCTTATCCCGTCGTCGCGACCAGCCAGAATCCTGTTATGGCCCTTAAACTCCATAGGTTTGTTGAGCGCTTTGCGCATCGAGTTGGCTATGTCTTGCCATTTCTGGTTTGATATTTAGATATTTCGTAAAACGAGCCTACTCGTTGCCATAGGCATACCTGCGTTCTGCTTATCGAAAGTTTGCCTGCTCTGCAGTTGCCTCGATGTCCTGGTGGACTGCTAGAATTTCGACTGCTATGATATCTCTGGAAAGATTTGATGAAATCGTTTTCGTATAATTGCACAATATCGAGTCAAGCCTCTTAATTGTAGCCTGGGTGTCAGAAAAAATTTAATTTAACATTAGGTGTATATTAAGTACTTCCTTTTTTCCGACTTGAAACGCTAAAAGAAGTAATAAAATCTAAAAAGAATTTTTTTCAAGTAAGCTCGAACCAAAACCCGGGGTTCAGGGGTTGCAGGAACCGCTCCCGGGTTCAACCCCCCGAACCGAACCTCATCTAAAATTATGGAGGTTTGCAGCTTTGGTATTAGCACTATCCAGCATATTTTCACGGTTTTCCAAGGTACATCATAGTCGTCACCCCAATCACATTCCATTTGTATTTGTTAACAAAACTTTTGTGGCCCTTGGAATTATCACACGTAGACCAGTCTTTGCTTTGGCTTAGCCATGTGGCTATAGCTATGATTTGTCCTGCTCCCCACCTCTCTCTTAGATAGGAGCGACCACGAAGCTACCGCAGTCAAATGCACCTCAGGCACACCTCGTCCTCGTGGATGAGTGGCGAGCGACGTGTCTCGCATAATTTGCAGCAAAGTGCACAACAATGCCAGCGCCCTCTGTCGTTGGACTGTCAGAGGCAGGCATTAGGCATTATAGTTGGGGGGCGGGGGAGAAGAATTGCGCGTGAAATATTAGAAATTAAAAAACACATGACAAGCGAAGCGCCTGGAACTTTGATTTGTTTGCCAGTCGCAGACAATTCCCCTTCCATTTTTAATAACTCAAAACAAGTGACAGAACAGACGCTTAGTGGATGGGCGAATGGTGCGGGAGGATTGTGGCTGGGGTGTTCGGGGGGTTATGCCAATAAATTAGGAAACACCTGTTTTGCCGACGAGGCGACAGCTGCCCGGGCTGAAACCCCAACCAGAGAATCGTAATGAATGAAAATATTATGCCGACTACATAATTTGTGAGGGCTCCGTTTACCTCTGACCCACCACTAGCCCCAACCATTTCGCCACTTTGTGTTTGTGTAATTTATGTTTTTTTTGCTACTTGGCCGCATTTCGCGGTTTTTTATTGCTACGTGTTGGCTTGTCCTGGAGCAGGAGCACAGACCACGCTCCATGCTGGCCATAATGTCGTCATGACAGACGCGGCCATAAAAGATAATTATGATTCCGGTAATAGGTTTTATTTTCGCGTATACCTCTTTTGTTCCCAGACCCGCCAACCATTGCCAAAAACTGACGCCATGTTTGGCTGTGGTTGTTGTTGTTGTCGCTACACAGGCACAAAGGTCGTCCGCTCTGGGCTGGCTGACTACACAGTGTCTACATTTACTTTTCGGGTGACCAACGTGGCATAGAAATTATGCGCATTATACGCATAGCGCTTCAGCGCCTCGCTAAAAAATTATATCCGCGACCTTATGAAATGAGAAAATGCGAAAGAGTAATGTAGTCTCGGCGTTGCAACGAATTTTGAATATTCTTTTGCATTTTTCAAGATTTAAGTGAGTTGGTGAAATGATTGTCATACCCCAATTCACTCTGTTTACGAGATACAGCATGTGAATCCTATTAAATATGAGCAATTCAAAAAAAAGAATTTCAAATATTAATGGAAGTACTTGAGAGCCTTCCAAGAGTCAGTCAAGACGTCGAAAACTGCGAGATACGAGAAAGCTTTAGGACGATCGGTGATCTGAGAGTCGAAACAAGACGTAGACGGAGACAGTATCGACCTTTGACGAATTAAACAAGGAAATACCTAGGTGTTATTATCGCCACCAAAACATAGTAGTTTTTCAGCAGTCTTGCTCCGACGTCGATCTGCTTGCATTTACGCGCGGTGAGGCCTGCATTGGCAAGCATTTGGCTCGTATGCATTTCAGTTTCCGAATGTGTTTGGACCTCAGGGTATATAGCTTGGGGAACTCTGTGTTAAATTTAAAATTAGCATATCATTAAAATTACTGGCTTTTTGATTTTAAATTCTATGGTATAATTACAGCAAAAAAGTTGAGGACGCAATATTTGTTCGGCTCATTTGGCATAACTTCCGCATCTCTTAATAAACATGTTGTCACTTTAAAATATTAAAAACTTAAGCGCCATGTTGCACAATTTTTATTGGGTTCAAATAGAAGCTTTTAATGTTGACGACCTTTGGTAACAAGCCGATTAACAATCGATCTCTTGCTAACCAAATTTAATAATCAAATCAGTCAATTGGTGATGCTATTGATGCTGCAATTTAACACCGCTGGATAAATTTTTGTTCGGTAACGGTAAAGACAGATGCTATGCGAAGAAAAACGGGAAGGCAAAGCTAACTTCGACTGTGCCGAAGTTTTAATACACTTAATCGGTAAAATATATAGAGGATATAGTTATCAGATATTTTAAATTTTTAAATCATTGCTAACAAAAATTTGATACCATAAAACAAAACTTTTCTTAGTAAAGCACATTTTTCGACCGATCGGTCCTTTGGCAGCTATATGCTATAGTCCTCCGATTTTGATAAAATCTTCCAGAATTGTGTTAACGCATATAAAACTAATATATACCAAGATTAGTGACGCTACGATGAAAAATAAAAAAGTTTTCCCACTTGAACTAGTTTTTTGACCGACCGTTTATATGGCAGCTATATGCTATATTCATCCGATTTTAAAAAATTTTTCCACAAATATGTAAAATCATCTAAAACTAATATATACCAAGATTGGTGACGCTACAATAGAAAATAAAAAAGTTTTTCTCACTAAGACTTATTTTCGACCGATCGTTCCTAAGATATAGTCATCCGATCCGGCCGGTCGTTTGCGTCAGTAAAAGAAGACTCTGTACAAATTTCAGCTCGATGCTTTTAAACTGGAGCTAGTTCGCGTGCGCACAACAACACAGACGACAAACGGACAGACACGACTACCATAAAACCTCGTCGTCCTGATCAAGAAATATAGTTTATGGGGTCGAAATGAATATTTCTATGCGTTACAAACTTCTGGGCAAAAAATCACCGTGTATAACGAGAAGGCAAAGCTAACTTCGACTGTGCCGAAGTTTTAATACACTTGAACTTACTCCAACGAAAAATATATAGAGGATATAGATATCAGATATTTAAAAATTTTAAATCATTGATAACAAAAATTTTATACCATAAAAAAAACTTTTCTTAGTAAAACACATTTTCCGACCGATCGTTCCTATGGCAGCTATATGCTATAGTCATCTGATTTTGATAATTTTTTTCGAAATTATGTGAAAGCATATAAAACTAATATATACCAAGATTGGGGACGCTACGATAAAAAACAAAAAAGTTTTTCTCACTAGAAGTAGTTTTTTGACGTTCCGTTTATATGGCAGCTATATGCTATAGTCATCCGATTTTGATAAATTTTTCGAATTGTTAACATATAAACAAATATATACTACGATTAGACGCTACGATAAATCAAAAAAGTTGTTCTCACAAAGACTTATTTTTGACCGATCGTTCATGGCGCTATATGCTATTGATCATTTTTCCAGAATTATGTGAAAGCATATAAAACTAACATATACCAAGATTAGTGACGCTACGATGGAAAACAAAAAAGTTTTTCTAACTAGAACTTGTTCTTAGACCGATCGTTCCTATGGCAGCTATATGATATAGTTATCCGATCCGGCCGGTTCCGACATATTAGTTGCGTGCAGTAAAAAGAAGACTCTGTGCAAAATTTCAGCTCGATAGCTTTTAAACTGAGAGACTAGTTCGCGTAGAAACAGACAGACGGAAGACGGACAGACAGACAGACGGACAGACAGACGGACGGACGGACAAGCGGAAATGAACTCAGCTCGTCGTCCTGATCAAGAATATATATAGTTTATGGGGTCGGAAATGAATATTTCTATGCGTTACAAACTTCTGGGCAAAATTAATATACACTTTTCAAGTGTATAAAAATAGAAGGCTAAGGCAAGTAAGAAAGTCGGTGTGTAAGTGCTGCCCATCACAGTTGCGGCCGGTACTGCCCAGCGTAATTTTTTCTTTTGTTTATCACTCGACTATCGTTGATGATATCGAAAAACAGTGTATACAGGATCGATAAGTAATGCTGATTAGATTTTTGTCTAGAAGGTCCGAACAATCTATCTTTAAAATTGTGTAAGATATCAGGTTTTTGAAATAGCACGGAGATTAGGGGCGTGGCATCTTACCATCTCGGAGATCTGTTTATTCACACGGACAGGCTAACGGACAGGCTGTTACATATATTTATTTGCAAGTATTTTTATTCGATACTTTGAAGAATCTTACAACACTTCAAAGTTGTACACTTTGCACATTTATGATGCATCGGAAATGTACTACTACTTAAACTTTTGAAGTTTATTATTTACCATTTCAAGCAGACCAGCAACGGTCTTGATATATCTCAATCAGAAGCTTATCAACATTTTACTAGATTGGCCAGAAACTCTTTCTCCCTAAATACCAACTTCATACGCAAGCCAGTGTACCCTCACATCAGTTCGCAACACCAAAAAAAAAAATTGTAAATTTTTATGGCAGGACGCGCGGTTTTGCAAGCCTTTGATAAATTGCAAGCGAATCTAGCGAGCGGTTTAAGATGCGTGTTACATTTTTAATTAGCCAGACCACGCTGCTGCTGCGTAGGATGACAGGGTGTCAGGGTGGGTGATATGGAAATCAATGCCGTGTTTGCTTTTCCAACGAACTTGTCACTCTTATGAAGATTAATGCCACCTTCAATGCTCGCACAGTTAGCACTTTCAATTAAAGGGCCACCCGCGAGCAGCTCGGCAAACTTTCTAACAAAGAATAATTGACTCGACATGATAATTGTTTTAATGACGCGCAGGACGCGCTACTTAGTTGTCAGTCAGCCAATGTTGATTAATGCGCTTGACCCAGTTTTCAATTAAGTTTCCGGCAGGTTTTAATTCCAACTCCAACAAAAAAAACAAAAATCAAACACGAATCGAGGAAATGACAGCAGCAAGCGACCCGCTTTGATGTCTAATGGAAAACGTGTGCGGGCATAAAAATGGTCGCTAAGAAAATGCATAAAAAATTGTGTGCGAGCGCAAACATGTGCGAAAAGGACATGCAAGGACAAACGGAAGTCACATACGCAAGCCTCGCTTATCGTTCTGGCAAGCAGAAAAGTTACTTTACCATAAAATATTCTTTTATATACACCCCGATTCAGAGATACCTCCACGTAAGTGGACCAAGGAGCTAACCAGGAAACGGAATATGGGGGAAATGTTTACACAAGTCATAAGCATTTTTTAGCGAGCCATCGAGGTCCATGCCGATGTCGTTGTCGCTGTCTGTTTGCCAGCGTATAAAAGCTCTTTGGCATTTGCATAAACCTTTCCTAGAACGCAGCTCAGTCTCTGTTTGCCCAGCCCATTATGTTGAGCAAATCATTGCCTCCCACTCCCCCACAGAAAAAAAAACTTTTGCCCAACTGCAATAATCATAACTGCAACGCCCCGACATTGATTCCGTAGAGCAGATTTCTACGTTTTGGCAGTCGCCATTAATGTGGCTTTGTTTTACAAGTCGTTGCCTGTTGGACTGAGATTTGACTGTGGAAATTTCCGCTTGATTTGCTCTTAGCCCACATAAAGCATCCAAAACTTTCTAAAGTGGAAACTGAAACTTTGACGCTTTAAGTTTTATCCAAATGGACATTGTTCAGTGGGTCAGCCAACTTGGCCACGGAAATTGATATGCCCTCAAAAGGTAATGTGAATTCCAGCAGTTCCACCCCTAATGCATTAAGTGCTGGGCAGTCGATTTTCGTGTATTTACTTAGGTGTATAACATTTGCACAGACTTTTGGGTTGATTTGCTTGCATTATGATTACCCAGGGGGGATGGGAATGAAATCCATTTTAATTTCAATTCGGGGAAATTGGTGGAGAACATCTATTTATCAAGTTTGAAACTGAAATGAATGGAGATAAAACAGTGAGGGAAAGCACCGTAATAGTTTGCCTAAAACTACGGTATGCCACTCGTTCTTCTAAGTCATGTGAGTCCGAGCAAAATCTTCACCGTAATCTTTACGTTGGCTTTTAAGCGGGGGCTTATGTGTTTAAAATTTATCTTATTAGATGCTTAGTCGAGTACGAGTATTTGACAACAAAATTGAAGATTCAGCAAGTGGCTATTTATTTAAAATGAAGCAATCACATTCAGGGACTAAAACCGGAACCGGAACCGTTAATCGAAATAAACCGTTTCAAGCAAACGTTCCAGAATCGAAACCGGAACCGAAATTTAATTTTTTTGAGAACCGAAAACCGTTAACTGTTTTAATAGGAACCGAAAAAACCAGAACCATACCGAAACGCTAATAACGGTACTGTTTCGGTTTCTTATTATTTATCTAACTGGCATATGATTATTTTAAATATATATTAAAACTAAGGCTGCAAACCTCAACAAATTTTTAAAGATGTTCGGTTCGGGGGTTCGATCCGGTGATGAATCTTTGGGTTGGGTTCGCGGACCGGTTCCTGGTTTTGGGTTTTGGTTCAAACCAAAAGAGTTTTTTTTTTAAGGAAAGACGTTACGCTTCTCTCTTTTGAGTAGTTTTTTTGGAATAATCATAACACCCCCCCTTCTCTCTTTTTCTCTCTCTTCTTTCTTTTTTCTTTTCTTTTTTTTCCTTTTTCCTTTTTTAAAAATTCGTCATAACACTTAAGTCCTGGAACCGAAACCCTTTTAAAACTGTTTTTAAAATAGTCTTTTCGGTTGTTTCTGGTTTGGTTTTTGGGTTCCCCGAACCGGACCATGAACCTCTTACATTTTTGAGCCCTCGAACCCAAACCCGAACCGGACCACCTTTTCCAAAAATAAGGTTCGGTTCACAATAATAAGTAAGTTTAAAAAAACGAAAGAAATTCTTAATGAGATTATTCAAAATAAAATCTTGGAGAGTCTGATTATAAAGAAGTAACTAATGTCAATAATGTTATAGATTCCGTCGAAAATTGTCCAAGAGAGCATACTTTGAAAAACTAAAAAAATGTTTGGAAAAGATCTAAAAACGAAGACAAAAAACATTGCGCTAACTTAGTTCGCGTATAAATGAAGTTCTCCAGGAAGATATAGTGCCTATACAGAGGATAAAACCCCAGGTATTTGGACTTAAATCCATCCCAATGGATGGGGATTTTTAAATTCTGAAATTCTTGTCTCGATCCCGACTTTGACTCGGGAATGTTTGTTTTTAGCTCGAAATAGTTTTTTATCAACAACACACGGGATTGATTTTAGTTTGTTAATAAATGTAAAAAGAGTGGGGAAAAAATGTTTGAACATTCAGTTACTTTTCGTTCCTTCACTATGACATTGCAATTCCGAACTTGTTTTAATCTTTAATCTTTTTAATCACAGATGCCCCACGGGTTCGAACCTCCGAACCGAACCACCTCCAAAGTTTAAGATGTTTACAGCCTTGATTATATCCTATTTTGAGAAAGTTTCGATTTAAAAATATTAAAAATTTTAACTACTATTTTAGAGCGTTATTAGAGCTGATGCACCCCTTTAAATATTTTACCAAATTGTTAGAGGTTAAATTAAACCCTAGTCTTATAGTATGGTTTCACTAGATCTCTATTTAGCAGGAATAAAGCATATTAAAGGACCATAATTATAATTTCGAACCGTAATTATAAAATATTTTTCTGCTTTTTAGAAAGATTTTATATAAGTTTAGGTCCAATATCTCATCTCATAGAAAGCGAAACGAAATTCCTAAACGAAATTCTCATTTCGGTACATACCGGAACAGGTACCGGATCCGATAATCGTTTCGGGATTAATCCCCAATCACATCCATTCCTATTCAAGTACAGGCAAAGAAAGTAACACATTCTCAAAATAAATTATACCAGAAAATAAGGGACGTCTCTTCTTGCCAATACTTTCTACTTCACAAAAGATTAAACCACTTGACAATAGCAATAAACGATTAAAAGAACAATAAATGAAACATTTTGTCCCTATTCAAGTGCATATCATTGTATATAAAGTTAAGTTTTTCAAAATCATATAACTTTAACATAAAACGCTGCTAAAAATGAACGGTCAAAGTTCACATTTTTTTGTCGTAGTTAGCAACGAATTTTTGAATCACCAATTTTATGAGAGAATATTTCGGGTTAAGAGTATTGAAAACTTGGAAAAAGCATCGTTTAAGATATATTTTTGTTCTGAAACCATTTTTGCACTGAGGAAAAATATTAAAAGTGTCTGCCAGAAATGGAATGCTGTTTTCAAATACATAAGTATAACATCGATTTGCTAGTGTAGACCAAAACACTTGTTTTCTACTTTGACCAATTTCGTGGGCCACCCCCTCCCTGCCAAATGATTTCCCAGTTTCCAATGTCTGCGACTAAAGTAAATAGATTTTTGTGTGGTTTTGGCATTTTAGGTTAAACGATATTTTGTACCGTGACATGTTTGCTTGTCGATGATTTTGATCCATCCATTTTTTCGTCATTTTATTTGGGACGCACAGATGATTGATGACACTTAATTGATGAACATTGTACCGACGGAGACAACAATAACGTTTAACAAAAGCGACTTTCCCTAAATATTTGCACATGTCTGGCTTAAAGTGGCGGGAGCAGCTTAAAGTCAATCGTTGGCAGGGGAGGGGGAAACGGTGGGCAGCTGCTGACAAGCGCAGGACTCTGGTTTTAGGGTTTCGGCCATTTTCCAGGTCACAGGTGCTTTTGTTGTCCGCATTAGATTTGCCTTTGGCCTCTCCTCTGTGTGTGTGCATTTGGACTTTTTGTCCATTTGGCTGTAAAATTTATTTCATTTGTCCAACGTCTCATGCCCCTTGGCCACTATACGCATGACGCTGACAGTTTTATGGCAAAGTTAAGCCGATATCAACGGCAGGACACATGACCCTACTACACAGCCTGCGTCTCCATAAAAGTGTAAAATTTAAAGCCTTTTTTTGTCATACCTTGGCACAACAAGTGGGCGGGGTTTTTAGGTCTGCCACATAATCCCTTTCAATGGAATCATTCATGGTTAAAGCAGATAACAAAATATGTTGAAGTGGCCCCAAACAATTGTTAAACAATTCATAGCAGTTTTCAAAAAATATATATATATAATAAGCATATAACAGTTGACGCATGTAAAACAAACAACGATTGTACGGGGGAGCTGAGACCTCGGTCTCCTGAACCTTAGCCCCATCTGTTTGAAAAAAAGTCCGGTTCCAAAAATGACTTGAGTTAGATTTACAAGAACTTATATATACCAAATCGGTGGTCTAAAATCTACATAAACCATTTAACCGAACCAGTCTCAATTCCCAAGCGGTTTGCATTCCAGATTAAAGGACGGTAAAAATGTAAATTTTTGATCCAAGTATAAATTTTGTATTCCGTATTTCTTTATCCAAGAGTTTTGCTTACTGGGACTCGAAATATATTAACTAAGGCTGAGTTCACAATGTTTGACGCATGAGACATGATAATCTAGTAGGTCCTTATGTTGCCTTGATTTCATTGCCATATGACAAGCTATTTACAATGAAAACATGACAATATAAGGGCCTGCTAGATTATGCGTCGAACAGTGTGAACTCAGCCTTAGGCTTTGGTCCATGTATTTTAAGGCAGCAGAAACTCAAAATTGAAATTGAAGCGGTACTGAGTTGAATTAAAAATTTGGTGTCGAGATCGGGACGGGACGGGACGGAATTAAATTGAATATTTAGTTGACCCTGTCACATTTGCAATGACGATAACGAAAGTCAAAAGCCCAAGACTTAGTACAGAAAATCAATTGAAGCATAGACTCTTCCAACTATCGCCAGACTATGAATTTTGCATACAGCGCTTTAATTCGGCCAAAACGATGGTTATATTGATTTCGAAAATAATCAGCGTTTTCCGACCCATATATTTTGTATCTGATTTGGAGTCTTCTTTACATAAAGCGGATAAAAGTAAGATCGCAGAAGTTCTAGTTAAAAATTTTTGTTTTAAATCGTAGCGTCCCCAATCTTATTGTTAGTTTATATGCTTCCACTAATTCTGTGAACTAGAGCGCTAGGAACGATCGGTCGAAATAGTCGTTGTGGAAAAATTTTTGATTTTCATCGAGGTCTCATCGTAGATTTTGTTTTAATGTTCCACCACTGAAAATAACGGATGACTTGTAGCGCATAACGTCGGTCAACCACCTTGGAAAACTCTTTGTTTTTATCGTAGGTCCAATCTTATATTTATTTTATATGCTTTCCTAATTTTGAAATTACATCGTGACTGAGGCTAGGACCGATCGGTCGGAATTGTTTTTCTAGAAAAGTTTTTTTTTATGGTATCATTTTTATTATCATGATTTTATTTTAATATCTGAATCTAATCTTTTATTACCGTTAAACGTTGAGTAAAGTTTTTCAATGATTAAAACTTCGACAGTCGAGTTCTTTCTTTTTTAGATTTTATCTTTTCGAAGCTATAAAACGAAAATTCAGAGAGATGCCATAAGAGGCGGTGTCTATTATATAAAATATCTTTGCTGTTGTCATTTCTACAAGTTAAGTTGCTCATCGTTGCAAAACTCCTGGAACCAGCCATAGGTCTCCAGCTTGGACTGCACATAGCTGCTGAATACAAACATCGAAATGGGCATATATCTGCCCGGCGCTTCATCCTTTTCATTATAATATTGAGTGATCCTCAAATCGATCATTATGACGGCATGCAACATATAGAGCACTCCACATGCCAGCGATGCAATCGATTGACTTAACATGAAATCAAAAAACGGATGGACGGGAACATCCGCCACGTATTCACCCTCCTGTGGCTCTTCGCCTGAGTACATTAAGTGAAAATCTCGCTCTGCATCCCACATGGTCATTATGGATATCATTGTGAAGGCAATCGAGGCGGCCGAGGCTTTAACGATCTCCATGCACACGGTGGGCGAGTGGCCCGTGCATATGTTGATGCTCTGGAAGAGGGTCAGCACCATGAACACGTAAAAGCAGACCAAATAGAAATATTGTATTAACTGTTTCTCCCAGCCCAGCATGCCCAGATCCACAGCCATGAAGCCTGTGATGTGAAAGGCCATGCAGAACATGTTGAAGACCGTCTCCAGCGTATAAAAGAGAAACGAGACGGGACGCAGGTTTCCCTCCGAATCAGGCGCGTACGATTTTTCCATAATCGTTTTTTGTTTATTACTCTAAGATTTAGGTTTTTGAACTATTTTTTTGAGTGGATAGACTTAAAATGGATGGGCCTACTTCAAATACAGAATGGACTCCCATCAATTATTATGACTAGATAGGAATTTCCATGGCCATGCCCAACAATTCACACGCCAATCGACAAACAAAAACAAAAGTTCACTATCTTGTGATAAGCAGCCAAGATCATGGTCAACTGATCAGTTGCAGCACGTTCTTGAGTTACCTACGCGGTACAACAAATCACGTATTTTAGTTGACTCATTAAACCAGCTGATTTGAAGTTACATAGTGAAAAAACATAATTGTTATACCCATTGGTAAATAAAGTAAATGGGTATATTCTTTTGGCTTAAAACCACTTGTATTTTGGGAACAAATTTGGTTAAATTTACCACACAATCAATTTAGGCATCAAATTAACAACATTTCAGTTGACATTAAAGGCGAAAATGATTTAAAGTTTAATTATTAAATTAAATGTAAATCTAAAAGCATCTAACTATAATATGCGATATTTTAAATTCTAGAAATACAATCCAATTTGATAAGATAAATCGTTATCTTAGACACAAACCTTCTTTTAAAATCTCTCCTCCAACGCATTTTTCGAGAGATCCAACCAAGTTTGATTTGAAACTTGAAACATGTAAGAAAATCGGTCAAGCCCAACTCTAATGTACCCTAAGTTCGCATATAAGTGGTAACTTTTAAATGTGGCGTCACTCGAACTTGCCGCTGCCCAGTTTAACTGATTTCTAGGTATATTTAAGATTCGAACAATCTACTCAAAAATTATGGGATATATGAGGTTTTCTCAAATTGCAGGCAAGGCGAAAGGTGGTGTGACAAAAATTGAAATTAACTTAAAGATTAAAGAGTCCAGCTTTTACCATCTCTGTCATCAACAAAAACATATACTGAAATATGATAAAAATTGTGTTTGTAGTTTTTTCATGGTTTACAATATCCGTTATATCTTATCTCTATCTGTAGATATTAAAAAAACAATAGTCTTTTGGATGTTTTCAACCCATATCTGATGGTTCAGAAAATTTTTCAGTTTTAAACTTAAAATTTAAAGGTTGGTAATATGGAGACATAAACTTTTAGTATCGGTTCCAATCCAGTTAAAATCGGTTTAAAGCCATATTTAAGAACTTACTTAAGCTATGCACTGGAAATTTTGTGTATGGATTGGTAATATGGAGTTACACCTATTAATGGTTCAAGATCTGTTCCGTACCTGCGGGGTTTTTCAACGAAGATATACCATTTTGAATGCAAGTCTTTGCCCACAAGTATGCAATGGTTGTCGCATAGAACTTTCAATATAATTTAATAACAGAACCCAAACAACACCCAACTGTAACAAACGAACCCGGCACTACGATAAAAACAAATTTCCAAGTACACCGTTGAAAAAAATAAAAAACTAGGCTATTTACCGTCGTTCATGCACTATATTACCGTTTTTTTATGCTAAAGCATAAAAACTAACATATACCAAGATTAGTGACGCTACGTGGAAAACAAAAGTTTTTCATTTTCTCCCTCCAGCTCGATAGCTAAACGAGAGATGCATTACAAACTAGGCAAATATTATATACACTTTTCAGTACAAAAAATACATTACTGTTTTTGAAATATAATTCTAACACATGTATTCAAAAGGTAAATATTCGATTAAAAAACTCGCAAAATTATCTGAAACAATTTATATTAAAGCTAAGGAATACTTCTTTACGCTAATATCAAAAAGATTTAAGCCACACGTATTGGTTGCCCACAAAACGTGTCTTAAAATGGTCAAAATAAGCACTTTTGCCAACTAAAGGCTAAAATTACAAAAAATCCAAACGTGTTGAAGCATTTTTGCACAGATTTGTGTTAAGCACTCGAAAATCTTTTAGAATTCACTCCCATTCAATAAACTGAAAAAAGTTGTATTTTGTCGGCCTGTGTAATTTATTCTAATCAAGCAAAAATATTTTATTCAAATCACTAAACTATTGATCTAGTGGTCGGCTACGGCTGGAACTGATATCGAAAATAGGCCCAAGTTCCAAATTTGTACAAATATTATAGAAATCGCAGACAATCTGAAATAACAGGACTGTTTCCGATCGGTTTTGATCAAATGATGCGTAATCGGAATTTATAAATTTTCCCTAATCGAAATTTTTTAATTCGGCTTTTAACTTCAAATTTCTATTAATTTCATATAACTATCTTGATGGTAAACAATTTTTAGCTTAATTAACTATTTCTTTCTTGGAAATCAAATTTCTTAATAAATTTAATCAAATTCGGAAATAAGAACTGGGCTGCAAATCAACTAAACTCGTCATGCTGCTTCGTCTTGCAAACGCTTCTATGAGTTAAATACATCTCTTTGAAATTTGAATACCCTTTAAAGTAGGGATGTCGGATATTTGAAAAATATCTTTATCGATATTTTCGATAATATTTCGATATTGATATTTTGTTGACAAAATAATCAAATTTATCGATATTTTTACGTTTGGGGTAATTAAGGTGTCATTAATCGTATTAAAAATTCAGTTTGCGTTCAAAATCAGAGCTCCCAAACCCAAAAAATATAGATCAAATGTTTTTTTAGAAGTTTGACAAACATATTTTATTTATTTTATAATTGTAGTGGAAACCTATACAATAATTCATAGGGAAAGAAGACGCTGAAATTGAAAAGTAAACATAGTAAACAACAAAGAAAACATAAAAAAAATCATAAGCAGTTAAATCCAAGAAAAGTTAGAACTTTTTTTTACCAATAATAGTTAGACAGAAATTTTTGGAAGACGCGTTGAGTTACATATGTGCTTATCGGTTACTCGACTTCTGTTGTCGGAAACCACACTTTTGTAGTCGAAGACAAACTTTTTATGGTTGAAGCCAAGCGATCCGATGGCACCAAGCTTCCTGGTGAAATAGCATATGCCAATGCCAAGTCGAAAAGCGCTGGCAATTTGTCTTAAAAATATCGCCGAAAATATCCCAAAAAAGAATTCGATATGCGAAATATGTATCGCATAAGTAAAATATCCGATATTGATATATCGTTTTTACGACAAAAATATCGATAATATTTTCGACAACGCTGCTTTAGGCCCTGGCTCCTGGCTCCCTGGCCGCCACCTTGTCGCGCACGCAATTGCGTCGCTTCGGAAATAATAACAAAAACAAAATGAAGGCAATTCATGGCTCCAAATCACAAAAGCAGACGGCAACAAAAACCAAATACACGCAGTGTGTGCGACCAAAACTTGGGCTGACAGACGACTGTAAAAAATCAATAACAAACTCACTCTGTTACTGCGTTTATGCTATGAAAATCATTCTTGCTTTAATTTGCAAAATGAAAAAGCTCCCAAATTCAAATATCATGGCCACCACTACTTAATTTTATGCAAAGACCCTCTACTCATATAAATTGTTCAATGATTTTGTAAACTTCAAAAAAAATCTGACGTCTTTATCAAATAGACTGTTGGAAACAAAATTTTTTTTGGTTTCTTTATAAGAGCATACAATCTTTGGCACAGCCGAATATAGCCTCGCTTTCTATTTATAAGTGGTAGCTACCAAATTTCTTCTATTTTTTGCAATTATTTCATAGTGCCTACCATTTCGAGGGTAATTGCGCAATGCTCTTTGTTTTAATTAAAATCGTGTGCAACTCGCTATCAAAAGTTTGGCTTATCAATTTGGTAAAAGAATACAAAAAAAAAAAAAAAGGCCGGCATGGCCATCGCTAAAAACAATTTATCTCGCAACATTGTCGACTTGGTATGGGGAAATTGGTAAAAGAGTTGGCAGTTGGGTGCGGCACGTAGACACCTCAAGAAGCAGCGCACAAATAATGATGCACTCAACCAAATGGATATTCGGCTACCTTTTGCTAGGATTAGTTCTGTTCCAGGGGCAAAATGCTGAAAAAAGTCATTCCACTTCGGTGGCGGGAATGGTAAATCTACTGGAGCTGGAGACACAGTTAATTGATAATCTCAGTGACTATGCAAAAGAACTACAAAACAAACTACAAGTAGTGCGCAAGTAAGTAAAGAATTTAGAATGTTGATCAGCTTTACTGATCCCTCTCTCTTTCTCTCTTTCGGTTTTAGTGGTATTGCCAAAATGCGTGCGGAAAGTGAAAAAGCGCATGTTTCGAGGGAAGACTATGTGTCCAATCCGCTAAATGCACTTTCTCTAATTCGACGTATGCATCAAGATTGGTTACACTGGCAGCTGTACATGGAAGATCCCGTGGGCTTGGAGCAAGTAGATTTTTTACAGCAAAACAGAGAAGCCTTGCCAAGCTCAACAGATTTGCAGGAGGCGGCCCACTCGTTAGATCGCATTCAAACCACTTACGATCTAAGTGTATCCAATGTGACCAACGGTCTGCTCAATGGCAAGCAATACAAGTGAGTGGTGGAGGAGTGTTGAAAGAAGAAATGTGGAACTAAACGACATTTTCCTACCAAACAGTGCCAGCTTAAGCGCTTTGGATAGATTTGCCGTGGGTCAGTATCTCTTTGATCAAGGGAAGTATGCATCAGCTAGTGCATGGATATATGAAGCCATTGAGTATCTAAAAGAGAATCCGCCATCCACTCCACTGGAGCTACCGTTCTGGCAAGTGGTGCAGCTCTATGCCGAGATCCTCATCAAACTGAGTAAAAAAATTTGATTTTTCATTTACTTTTTTAGCTAGGCACTTTAAGACAAGAAGTCTTCTGAGCTATACTAACAGTATAAATTCCTTCCAGTTTAAACAAAGGTTTTTTCCTGAGTGTAGCCGCTTATCAATATCCATTTCCTCCACAGATCGTTATAAAGATGCCGTGCAGGTTCTTAATATAGCATTGTCGGAAAAGAAAAATGATATTAAACTTATGCAAAGGAAATTGCACGTCGAAGCACTGATAAGAACCGAACCCAATAGCATACCCATATCGGTAAGAGCTCACACGTTAACTTTCATATCAGCTAACTAATTTTCAAAATTTGACAGTATAACAAGGCCTATGTGGGTGACTATGAGCGGGGATGTCGTGGTGAGTTTGCTCCTTCAACAGATGCAAAACTGCATTGCACCTACAATGTCACCAATTCGGCATTCCTACGATTGGCGCCACTAAAAATGGAGTTGGTGGGCTTAGATCCCTATATGGTGATGTATCACGATGTGTTATCGCCTAACGAGATTCGGGAGCTACAACTTATGGCAACACCGAGTCTAAAAAGAGCTACAGTCTACAAAAAAGCTATTGGTGCTAATGAGGTGGTGAAAACACGTACTTCCAAGGTGGCCTGGTTCACGGATAACGTCAGCCAACTCACCACACGCCTGAATCAACGTATTGCGGATATGACGCGCTTTGATTTGAATGGCTCGGAAATGTTGCAGGTTATGAACTATGGTCTGGGTGGATATTACGACCAGCATTATGATTTCTTTAATACGACCGTGAGTAAATCTAATTCTAAGAATTAAAATTACTTTGCATTAACTGTCGTTTAATAGGAGAGCTCTGACGTAACTAAAATGAATGGCGATCGCATAGCCACTGTGCTGTTCTATGTAAGTACTTCTTCAATTATCACAAATTATTTTACTCACAACTTCCCCCTTTTTAAGTTAACCGATGTGGAACAAGGTGGAGGCACCGTATTTCCCAACATACAAAAGACTGTTTTCCCTCGGCGAGGATCAGCCATTATGTGGTATAATCTGAAGGATGACGGTGAAGGTAACACTCAAACTTTGCATGCAGCCTGCCCAGTAATAGTTGGATCCAAATGGGGTAGGCATTTTACTTATATCAGATGAGTGAAGTATTAATTTTATAATTACTTTTTCAGTGTGCAACAAATGGATACGCGAACGTCAGCAACTTTTTAGACGACCCTGCCTTAAACAATAAAAACTTTTGGAATGCGATTCTCAACAGACAATTTTTGATATATGATATTAGGTGATAAGGTGAATCTTCTTAATTAGGTTAAAGGCTAATTTTTTCGAAATTATACAATTTATTTTTTAGAAGAATTGATAAACATATTTTCCACACTTGCGTCAATAAATGTGATTTTTTTCAATACTTATTCCTTCTCTTTTCGAATATCAAATGGGGTGATAAGAAACTAATCGATTGATTTCACTGTATCTGTGAACTAGACATATCATCAGTGTGCAACTGACACTTAAAGCGCCTTCGACTCCTTTTCGAACCTTTTTCTCTCACGCTCACTTTCGAGCTCTCATCAATAACTTTTAATTGACAAATTTCTGCCGCCATCTCACAAGAAATTTTTACACCTTGCAGGCGCGAGTGCCCCATCTGGTATCAGGGTAGAATTATATATGAAGTGACAGATGCGGTCTGTGGTCAACTCAAAGCATTTGCTAGCTAAGAGGAAATATCTTTTTTTTCAGCCGCACGTTTTAGAAATGCCAAGCCAAGGTGTATCTATTACTGGTGCGGCGGTCATTCAAAAGCTTTAATTTCATAGCTTACATCAAGGTGTATCTATAAACTTAGCAAATAGCATCGAATTTACAAATTTTATTGTCCGTCACACCTGTAATAGATACATCTTGTGCCAAGCCACACCATATTACTTCATGATTTAAGTTGGCAGAGAAAAGCAGTTAGATTCAACCAGCGAGGTTTGAAGCAGAGTTCGCCAGATATAGCGCCTGGGGGCCGAACACATTCGGCAATTCACACAGACACGAGCCGAACGCTTGCCGAAGTGTTGCCT
Organism: Lordiphosa mommai; assembly: GCA_018904225.1. Classification (NCBI taxonomy): domain Eukaryota; kingdom Metazoa; phylum Arthropoda; class Insecta; order Diptera; family Drosophilidae; genus Lordiphosa; species Lordiphosa mommai. The sequence continues at coordinate 570,575 of JAEIFT010000134.1, forward strand.
CTCAGCTTGGCAAAGAGAGCACAATTTCTAAGTCGCAGTCACAGAGTAGCGAATTATAGACCAGTGAGGGGGCGCGTCCGTATAGCGTGTGAATAGGAAAAGGTCGCTGAAGCAGCGGACAGCACTATAAGGTCGCTGCGATGCTGTGAATTTCGTACCGGTTGATATAGCCTGAACGATTGCGCTGCTTTTTTGGTTGCGAGGCTGACGTTTGATTGTTTGAGAGAGAAAAACGCTGACGTTCGATGGTTTGAGAGAGAATTACGCTGACGTTCGATGGTTTGAGAGAGAGAATTGCGCCGAACTGAGGTTGCGAACAGCTGTTTGCTTAGATTTTCAGTACAAATTAGTCGGCCACATCATACACGTATCGTTCATGTCGAACTCTTACCTATCAAAACGCTGCCTTTGCTGGCAGAGAAGAGGGACTGTGCAAACGGGCAGTCTAGGTTAGTTCGTTTATGTCGCAGTCCGTGCGGCTTAACGAGCACACTTGCGGGCGGTTGCTGCTGAACTACAATACACAAAAAAAAAAAATCACAATGGCTACTATCAACATTTGTATATATGTTCCTATATTTGTTTTTCTCTAATTAAGGCCTGCTTTTTAAAGTTGTAATTTATATGGTAGTTTTTGTAGTATTTTGGTTTTTTTTTGGTTAAGAAGTATCGAAGGTGTAGCCAAAACATTACTTTATCGATTAAAAAAAATTTTCTAAGTATCGATTTGATTCCTCAAATTATGTAGTAATGATATGGCGAATTCGATTCTTTTTTAAATTAAATGTGTTTTAATTTATTCAACAAAATCAAATATCGAAATAAATTCAATACGCCAATTAATAAATGAGAAGATTAAATAAAATAATTTTTTATGCAATAGCCCTGCTTTCCTTCTATTTTTCAATAGCCTTAAAATAAGTGCGCTATCCAATTTTGCGCAGTGCACTTACACACAAGTACATACACACTTTTGCTGTCTCTCTTCTTGGGAATCCCTGCTTTAAAGCTCTCTATATTCTGCCTGGGCTTGCTGAGTCTGCCAATCAAATCACAAACGTTAAGCTATTAAAAACTCTCTGCATGTTATCTGTATTGGTATACGATTATTTGCACAGTTACCATTGGCAAATTCTCTGCTTTCATTGCCGACCACCGCTTTAGAATAACTAAGTCCAAATTTCAAATTAACAACCTTTATCTATATTTTCGCCTAACTGCACTCATGGACAGTTCGACGAATAATATCTATTGTAATTCTTGGGAAGCGTGTGAAATTACTCATTTCAATTTCCTAGAAAGTTATCGAACTTTTACAATAAATCTCTACCAAGCGCCTTTACGGTGACTAAACTAAAATTTGATAAAGCAAATCGATACGTCTTTTCCACGCTTATGTATTATTATCTCTTTTGACTGTCAATTCCAATCAACTCTGAAACGGTTTGAAAGATAAGACAAATCTTAGTGTCAAACCGAAATATTTCGCTTGATAAGACTCATTGATGAATTCCCCAATTTAAGTGTCTGCTTCTGTATAGCTTATCAAATGCTTGACATACATACTTGAAAATACATACAACCATCATTTCCAAAACTTAATATCGATACAGAAAACGTATCGCTATCAGAATACTCAAATAGTAGGCAGAGCAATTCTATTGTCAACTACAGTACAATTAATTAGTAGTTTTTTTTGGGGAAATGTGGCTTCCATATATTTTAAAGAAATGGTTTTTGAGTGGCCTACTCGCGACTCTTCTACTTGGCCTGTTTACGGTATATGCAGAAAATGGTGAACAAAGTCATTCCACATCGGTGGTTGGCATGACTAAGCTGCTAGAGTTGGAAAATCAACTCATTGAGAATCTTGATAACTATGCAAATGAGTTGAAAAAGAAGCTTGAAATAGTGCAGAGGTAAGAGTCAACTATAAATTGCGTCAGTATGTAGTAAAAAAACTCCAAAGCAATCCTCAGCTATATTTGGCAATTGCGCAATGAGAATAGCAAAGCACGACATAATGCTGTCCAGTATTTGTCCATTCCTTTGAACTCCTTTGCGCTAATACGACGCATGCATCAGGACTGGCATAAATGGCGTAAGTTTATGGAGCGACCTGTGGGTAAGGTTGAAATGAGGTTCTTTGACCAAAAGCAAGAGAAACTGCCCACTCCAGTGGACTTAGAAGAAGCTTGTGAAGCCATTAGACGTATACAAGATACCTACGATCTTAAGGTAGAGCACTTTTCCACAGGTCAACTAATGGGAAAGCAGTACAAGTGAGTATCAATCAACATGAGCAAGTGAACAAAAAAGATTCGCTCACTAAACTGAACAATTGGACATGTTCGGTTGCCATTGCTCTTTTTTGGTTTATTTGTTCAGTTGTTCACTCGATTGTTCTTTTTTAGAAGAATCGTTGAACAATCTGACTTTGCTCACCATCGGCAACGAATTGAACAATTTTTAACTAACCTCTAAACACTATGTTTAGCGTCAGTCTTAACGCACTGGATCTATATGCCCTGGCTCAGTACCATTTCAATCAACAAAGCTACAAAATGGCCACTCAGTGGCTTCAATTGGCTATTAATAGGCTTAAGAATCAGACTTGGCCCGTACCTTTGGCTATTAATCAAGCGAAAGTGTATCAGCTGTACGCCGAGATCCATGTTAAAATGAGTCAGTATATTGAAACCTTTTACAAAACATGTCTTTAACTTGCCCTTTTTTCCAGATAATCAATCCGGTGCTTTGAAAATGCTGGATAGGGCTCTGTCTCAACAATCGTACGATGCTCGATTATTACGTCTCAGAAGTGAAGTGAAATCTTTGAATGCGACTGCATTCCAAACTGCTTGTCAGACGGTATTTATTTGGTCAGGACTTTTATTCCTTAGTTTAATTTTTTGTCTCTATTCAGGCTGTGAAAAGTGAAAAACAGTTGGAAGACAACTATAAAATTGGTTGTCGTGGTCTTTTTGAGCAACAGTCTAAGTTATACTGCTGCTACAATTCGACAACTACGCCGTTTTTGCTGCTAGCACCGCTCAAAATGGAACTGCGTTCTCTAAGCCCATACATGGCGCTCTACCATGATGTTCTTTCCCCCCGAGAGATAGCCTCCATACAGAATATGTCAATACCAAAATTGGAACGTGCCAAAACCTATAAATTTGGTGTTAATTATGTTAGCCAAATTCGAACCACAAAGGATACGCACTTTCCATTTGACACAAATGCTTGCACCAAGCGCATAAGAAGACGTTTAAATGACATGACTGGCTTCGAAATGGTTGACGAGGCTGGCTTGCATGTTATGAACTATGGGATCGGTGGACATTACGGCATGCACTGTGACTTTTTTAACGTTTCTTACGTGCTCTCATCTGAGAAATCGATACCTGAGGCCAAAGAACGTCTGATCCGAGAGGGAGATCGTATAGCAACAGTATTGTTTTATGTATGTATTGAGTCGATAAAATTTCAACTTACGCTTACTCTAAACTCTAACTAGTTAAGTGATGTGGATCAGGGTGGAGCTACGGTATTCCCTAAAATCAATCAAGCCGCTACTCCAAAAAGTGGCACTGCCCTCTTGTGGTACGACTTGCATGCGAATGGTGAAGGTGATGGGAGAACCTTACATGCAGCTTGTCCTGTACTTGTAGGTTCCAAGTGGGGTAACTATGGCTGGAACTGTTGTTTTTATGATTTAAGTAACAATCGAATTCAATAGTTATGACTTCGTGGATCAATGAACGTAACCAACTTTTTGCCAGGCCCTGCCTTAAGTTATGATGGATGTACCCCCCTCCAGCTTAGGCTGATTCAATGAAGCGTTAAATAAATGGTTAAGCTTATTGAAATGTTGACAAACACTTACCAATTAAAAACTTTTAAATCTGAAAAGAAATTTGATTTGCGTAAATAGGAATGATGGGACTCGACCGCTGCCCAGCACAATTGCCCAGCAAAGTTACGTGGGTTGCTATTTCAGTTTCTGGCCTAGGTCACTTCTAGTCATTTTAGGACCAATTGGCCTTTTCTCAAAAAAAGTTTGGACTTTTATCGATAAAAGCTCCATACAACTCTTTCATGAGTGACCACGTTTGATATCGATTAACGATTAATCAAAAACTTACCTCGGCAGAAAAATGGAATTAACTCGTGAAAATTTTCGTGCAATCATTTTTCACTACTTTCGACGTGGATTATCACGACAAGACTTAAATCTTTGTATGGCGATGAAGCACCATCCTATAGCACCGTGAAAAATTGGTTTAATAAATTCAATCGCAGGCGACGCTCTTTAGAAGACGAAGGTCGTAAAGGTCGTCCAAAAACAGTCGTTGTGCCAGAAAACATTGACGCCGTGCGTGAACTGATAATGCAAGATCGTCATGTGACACACCGTGAGATAGAGGCATCCTTGGGCATTTCTCCCACCAGCATACATTCGATATTGCATGAACACCTGGGCGTAAAAAAGGTTTGTTCTCGTTGGATCCCTCACAATTTGACAATCGCTCAAAAAAAGGCTCGTGTGGATTGGTGCAAAGAAATTTTGAAAATATATAATCTCGTTTTTTCAAAAGACGTTTATAAGATCGTCACAGGTGACGAATAATGGATCTATGCTTTTGAGCCCGAAACAAAACAGCAATCGACCGTGTGGGTCTTCGAAGACGAGCCAAATCCAACGAAAGTCGTTCGTGAAGCAAATGTTCGCCTGTTTCTTCGGTAAAACTGGTCATGTGGCGACTGTTCTGCTTGAGCAACGTAGGACGGTCAATTCTAAGTGGTACACCACAATTTGTTTGCCTGAAGTCTTTGAAGAAATTCGAAAAAACGAACAAGAGAAGACAGATCATTGTGCACCATGACAATGCGACACCAGCTTAGCTCACACCAGCGCCTTTTTGACCGCCCAAACGTCGAATTGATGGGTCATCCGCCGTACAGCCCTGACTTGGCACCCAATGACTTCTTTTTATTCCCGCACATCAAGGGAAAAATGCGTGGTCAACGATTTTCGTCGCCATAAGATGCTGTTAAAGAGTTCAAAAACCATGTTTTGAAGATGTCTCAAACGGAGTGGAAAAAGTGATTCGACAATTGGTTTGAGCGCATGCAAAAGTGTATAAATCTTGCTGGAGAATACTTTGAAAAACAATAAAACCATTTTTCATTATTAGGCCAGAAAAATATATAGCACGTATACGTACGTATATCTGGCTTTACAGCCCCAAAGGGCCAGGCCGAGCTTTTCTCAATCACTTGGCAAAGTGAATGTCTAATAAGCAAGTTGTGGTGAATACCCTGAATAATTTTTAATACTAATAAATTTTATTCTGGTTCTGAACCGGTCCTGAAACAGTTAAATATTCAACACCAGATTATCAACCCACACAGCACACACAGAACCGGTCTTAAATCTGTAAGTAATACTTTCAGGCCTTAACTTTTATTTGCACCTTACTAAAGCTCTTACCGTTTCCGGAGCAGGAAGGACTCGGACAATACTCGAAAAATATATAATTTTTATTAATTGTAACTGAGATTTCTAAAACCGTTTGACTCTGTCTACCGGTAATGACCCGAGGGACAAGCAAAGGCAATCCGGCATTTATCAGGTCATGTTAAAAGTTGTAACTCAATCGCTCAATCATCCCATCGTTTAAATTGGCGCTAACACGTATGCAGAATCATGGACAAACAAATTTCCGGCATAATCACTTTACACACTTCACAAAAACCACCAATGTCCCCTCCATTCCCCTGCCCCTAAACCATGCAAATTAAATGCCTTTTAAAATGCCAACACGGAAAAAATAAAGTGCTGAGTGGTTGAGAGGACTTCAGTTTGGCTAGGCTAGGTAAACCCAAAGCAACCGCAGCCACATTTTAGCATACTCCTAGGCGACCTCGTCCTCGCCTGTTGGCGTCTAGTGTCTGACACCGCGTACGTGATATGCAACTTAATGTTTCAATTAGAGGTGAAGTGGCGCCCACGGTGACTGGCTTTGGCTCTGGCTCTGGTTTGGGCTCTTGGCTGGTGGTTATCGTTATCGTTTTGGGGTATCTCTATCAGTCTGTGCACTTATCTGCTTTTAAAAACTTTTAATAATGAACTCTCGCTTACCGCCGGGAAACGTGTCTGTGTCGTCAGCCAGGGACCAGATGACTCGGCACTTTTGTTAATTTGTTTACCATCAACTCAACGCACCTTTAGCCTAAGCTGAAATAGTAGAGGACGTACTTATGGCATTAAATTGAATTTTGCTTAACTTTAAACTAAACAGAAATTTGGCAAAGAAACTACCCAATGGACTGCCGCTTCATCTTCAGGTTTATTCTAGGCGTCCAACACCTTTTAATAAAGCGTAATGTCAATAAATAAAAAAGAAAATTGCCAGCATATGCGAAAAATTGTACAGACGACAGCTAGCCAACCCAGCCCAGCCAAAGGGGTTAACTAGCGATTGCGCTACAGAAAACCGAGCATATGTGTTTTGTACGAAAGCTGTGGAACAATGTTTTTTGTAAGAAAACATATTTCTTTTAAAATACTTTAAATTTAGGCACGGAAAAGTCCTAGTATGGGGTATCCAATTACAAATAATGACAGAGGGTTTAAGTTGCAATCAACGTAAGGCCAAATCCGAACAGGCAAGCGAAGTTACAACTCAAACAGTGTGGATTGTAAAATTTTTAAAAATTACAATTCCAATTAATTTTCAGATTTTTGTAACACCAAAACTCTACCTGTTTTCCATCTAAATTGAAACATTCAGTGGGCGCGGACTGGGTACGGTCTTAACTTTCTTTTACAACCTCCGATCCTCCTTGTTTAAGAAATACGAAAAGACACGCTTGTTTTTCATTTTAGATTTATAATAATAGAGGATTCCTGAACTGTTTTTTTAATTTATTTCTTTTGATTTCGTGAATATGAACACGCAATATGGCCACTTTATTTAGTTCTCTAATATTTCTAAAACTGGTTTGTCGGTTATAAAATGTGTCGTAATGATGAGTTTTTTATACGCGACGAGCGTCATGAGAAGTAGCTCAGCAGAGACACTTGATCACTGATCAGCTTAATAAAAGTAATCATATTATTTAGCATACTTTTAGAGTGTCTTGGTAAATTGGCAATTGGAAAAGCTCTATGAAAATATCAAATTTAGCACACGAGGAAAAATAGGCTAAGTAATTAAATAAAAATATATCATTGATCAGGGAGCAAGTTCTTCTGCTGAACACTGCACGAAAGTAGTGCCTCTGTCCCATTCGACAACACCCGATCAAGTTGTCCAAAAAAGATACCTAAAACGTATTTCATTTTGATTGTGTGCACTTTATGGTGTGTCCTGGACCCCCTTGTCCCACTCCACTCCTGGTGGGCTGCTCAGAACCACAGAGATGATTACATATGCGCAGACCAATAATTTTGCCCAGCACACAAAAAAAAAAAAAAAAATCTAACAAGGTTAAGAAACGTTGTAAGGCAACATTGATTGTATAAATCTAGTAAAATGTTTTATATGCACAGGGCAGAAGAAGAAGAAGATGAAGGGCGAAAGGGTTGCATGTGGCGGCAGAAGAAGCGTCGCCCACATTTTGTGGTCAATGAAGGAAATATGATTTGGATTTTGTTACTTTGATTACACACATTACATGCGAAAAATGAAAAAGTAGCCGCCCAGACAGACCAAAGGGGTCAATTGCGTGTGTGTGTGTGTGTGTGCAGTACAACGTGTGTTAAATTTCAACTTGCGGTCCCTGGGAGCGCATCGTAAAGTATTTGATGGGCAAGTCTATGCTCAGGAAATTGAGTTTTTCAGCAGCTGTACAGATGTTCCTACGTGAATGTAAATAATAGCCGAAAAAAAATTTATGCACGCACTCAAGCGAACTGCGAAATTCTGTGTTTCTTTTTTCTCTCTTTCTGTCTTGCTCAGGGTCAGCCTGATAAATTTGTTCTTTTAACAATGTTGCCTAAGCAAATCAATAAAAATGCGTTTGCTCGTCGCGAATTAAAGTAATTTAAAAGTGAGATGTGGGAATGACCGACCTGCCTTTCAACAAGTCCGCCGTTTACCTTGTAACCAAAAATAATGCCATCGCCTATTAATAGTTGGAAATCAAAGAAACAACGTGAATAAGCAGACAGACGCATTGTTGATAGCACGCGCTGACAGGTGCAAACGCATTTGGGGAGACAAAATGTTTTCCACTTGGATTTGTCTGCGATTTGGCATACACACAGAGAAAAACAAATAAATGTTAAAATTTTTCTTAATTATGGAAAAAAAATTTATTCAAATTTTATTTGTTGGTTTCCTGAACGGTTCAACGAATACCAAAAGTGAACAATTTTATTTGACAAGGCCCAATTAAAAGTATTCGTTATTCCAAAAAAATCATTATCGAACCGTTTCAAATATGGAATATAAATATAAGGAATATACAACCTTTAAAACAATGGCACTTCTGAAAAAAAGCAAGCCTGTTTCAAACATTCAGCAAAGATTTTGGACATAAAATTAAAATTTATTTGTGTAAATAAAACGAGAAGGCAAAGCTTACTTCGACTGTGCCGAAGTTTTAATACACTTGAAAAACTTTACTCCAACTGATTTAACCGGTAAAATATATATAGGATATAGATTTCAAATAATTATATTTTTTTTAATAATTGATAATAAAAATTTGATACCATAAAAAAAGACTCTTCTTAGTAAACCACATTTTCCGACCGATCGGTCCTATGGCAGCTATATGCTATAGTCATCCGATTTTGATAAATTTTTTCCAAATTGTGTGAAAGCATATAAATCTAATATATACCAAGATTAGGGACGCTAAGATAGAAAACAAAAAGTTCTCACTAGAACTTGTTTTTACTCCGACCGTTTATATGGCAGCTATATGCTATAGTCATTCGATTTTGATAAATTTTTCCAGAATTATAATTCTTTGTGAGAAAAACTTTTTTGATTTTCATCGTAGCGTCTCCAATCGTAGTATATATTTGTTTTATATGTTTCCACACAATTTTGAAAAATCAGGGTGTCAAACCGGAACCCGAACCGGAACCGTATACCGAAAAGAACCGATTGAAACTCAGAACCGAACCGTAACCGGAACCGTTTTTATTTATTTTTGGTACCGGTATTTCGGAACCTTTATTTTTGGAACGAATGACCGAAAGAACCTAAACATTGTACGGTAGTTTCGGTTCTGTTTTTTTGTTATTTCATTTTTAATTGCTTTAATCGGATTTCTTCAGGGTAAACGCAGGTAAACGAAAAAAACTTACAAATGTAAAGTTAAGGGACCATCTGGTATTCAGAAATTTTCAATAAAAATAACAATTTCATCTTATTTCGTTGTCTTTTGGTTCATAATTCCAAATTTATTATTTTCTTTTTTTGCATTTACAATGAATTACTAATTGCCCTGGCTTAACCTAAAGGGTTAAATTGTGATCGGTAACGTTATCTGAAAACATGTTTTTTACATTTCTGTATCAAAAGTCTTCTTCTCTTCTTTTGGACTTTTTTCTGGTAGTTTTAATGTTTAATTTTCCTTCTTTATAACCACTTTCTGTTGTTGGTTGCTACCATTTCTATTATATCTTTGGTGAAAGGTTTTTAAATTATACCGGTACATACCGGTACGTACCGGTATCCGAAATAAAAACAAGGTACCGGTACGGACCGAATCCGTAAACTGAACCTAAGAACCTTTTACCGAAACATTAGTTTCGGTACGTACCAGAACCGGAACCGGAACCGAAATTCGATTCGGTTTGATTCCCTGGGAAAAAATGTATCAAAATCGGATGACTATAGCATATACAATCGATTTTGATCAATTTTTCCAGGATTATGTGAAAGCATATAAAACTAATATACACCACGATTGGTGATGATACAATGGAAAACAAAAAAGTTTTTCTCACTGGAACTTCTTTTTGGACCCACCGTTTATATGGCACCGATATGCTATAGTCATCCGATTTTGATAAAATTTTTCCAGAATTGTGAGGAAGCATGCAAAACAAATATATACTACGATTGGTCCTGCTACGATGGAAAACTATAAAGTTTTTCTTACTAGAACTAGTTTTTGGGCCCATCGTTTCTATGGCAGCTATATGATATAGTCATCCGATCAGGCCGATTCCGACAAATGTTTAGCCTATGTGTATTTAAAGACTTTTTACTAAGTTTGGTCAAGATAGCTTTACAACTGAGAAAGAAGATTGCATAGAAACAGACAGACGGACTATTCATGCTGATCAAGAATATATATAGTTGATGGGTTCGGAGATGCTTTCTTTTATGCGTTACAAACATTTGTAATATACCCTCTGCAATGGTATAATTCGCTTCGTGAATTCCGATTTTGATTTTACTGAACGAGTCGACTATAAATAAGTGTGACCATCAGTCGACAAAAAAAAATGCAGTAATTTTACAGAATCCGGTAGACTCCGGTAGACTCATTGTCTTAGAATTTTTTCATACTGTCAAATTTAACTCAAGTTAGGTAATGTCGTGATTGTGTAGTGTTTTGTCGTGTTCGTGTTTTAAGGGCTCAAAACTGGCACGCACGAATGTTGCAACACGAACACGTAGTGTTGAGGCGAGGGTAAAACACGATACTCTCCCAACTCTAGATTAAACTAAACTCTTCGGTGAAAAACCTCAAACCATATATTTCCCAGCATTGTCCTTTGGTAAATCCTAAGACATATTTCTAGTAATAAGCATAATTTAAAATTCCAGCAACTTTGGGTACGATCAGTTAGCAATAGTCAAGTTGTAAGTAAATCAAACTTTATTGAATGCTTCTCTTTTTACTGAGAATGTAAAAATAACAGTGCATCCAAGTTTTCTGTCTTAAGATTTGTCCTTCTATCGTCTAGCATTGACTTTTGCAGAGCAATAACATCGCTCACTCGACGAGCTGTATGTATTTACTAAATACAAAAAAACCTTAATATGAAACAAGACGAAAAGATTGCACTTGAATAAAAAAGAGTAATTTCCAATTAACGAAATTTGTTCTAAATGAAAGTTCATTTAACATCTTGACCAGGGCGACTGCACCGATCAAGTAAAGTTAGCTGTTTGTAGGTTAAGTGTTCGATAGTGGCGACCGTGACTCAAACCGACAAGCTTAAACTCGTTTCGTTACCAATATCTTTTTCTCTGTGTATGTAAATTGATTAAATGTCAACTTTGATGTCGGCTAACATCGACTCACAATCAATTACAAAATGACAAATTTGACATGTGAGTTTGGGAGTTGTGATTTGATGGGGAGGGGGGGAGTGGACGAATCATTGCATAATCTGGACAGTACGTCACAGTTGCATACGAAATCGAAATCTACATACATTTCCCAGTTAGTGGAAATCAATGACAAAGTTGATTTACGTGCGGCCGGCAATTGTGTTCAAGTGAAGCCCAACGTTCCGAAAAGGGGAAGTGGAGGACATGGACTTGGCCATATCGAAATGATTTGCAGCCAACAACGAGGACAGCAACAAATGCAGCTAAACGAATTATGTCTAATGGCATTTCAGGTTGAAATGCGATTAAAATGCAATTTGAAATGCAAAACATTTTGTGTTGTGTTGAGGGAATGGAGAAAGTTTTGTTTGCTCATGCCACAATTTCAGAGATATCCAAATGCAGTTGCCGTCGAGACGGAGACGAAGATGTTGTCTGGCCTGGCTGGCTGCCAACAAGTTTCCCAGGAGCCAAAAACAAAACATCATGTTGTGGTCATATTAGCCTGTCTACCTGCCTGACTATTCCCCCTCCTCCTCCTCCTCACACTCGTTGGCTGACCATTAAGACGCTGCGAGAAATTAACTTCAAATGTTTTAGAAAATCTTAAATCACGCAACGCGCATAACACAATTTATGTTCGCCACTTTGGACAATTAAAAGTCCATTGCGCTGACAATACAGCCGGGCAGGCAAAAGAAAAGCATTTGTTTGCCAAGAATTTGTTGGTTTCCCAGTCGTCTTCCTGAGTTTCTTGTACCTTTTGGCACCTCCAACTCTCTCAGTTCACCAGGCAACGGAGACGACAACGAAGCATAATTTATGCGTTAGCCAGACACGCTGGGATTGGGATTGGGAATGGAATTGGGGATGGACACATTGCTAGACAAGCGAACATGACAGCGGCTATGTCGTTGTCGTCTGCTCCACTCGGCGGAATTTCACGTGGAAAAAGTGCAGCCGGCAAAACGTAGCCAGAAATTATTTTAATTAAAACAGCGCCAGGCAATGGAATAGAATAAAGTAAAGTTGCCAAATGATTAGCTGAAGTGTGGAATACCCTTGCTGATCTAAATAGTATGTAGGTATCAAGACGATAGATCACCCAAAAAGGCATATCTGGCTAAAACCTTATTGTGTTTTTTAATATCCTAGACAAGGGGTACTCAAAAATACTTTTTGGCAAGTGCTTCTCAATGTATCATTGGTCAGATAACAACAAAATTAACGTCCATGTCTTCCAAGACCTGATGTGAAATCAATCTTTGGACTAAGTTAGCGCCGTGTGTTCCTATGTTTAGCCTGTAGGTGCGTGCTTTACATAAACATTTTCGCAGTTAGTACCTACCCTTTGGTGTCCCTCAGCTCAAGCGCACGAAAATATGACAAATATAGCAAAAAATCTGTATTCTGTAAACTTAGGATGCCGGAAATAGAATTGATATACTAATTTTTATACCCGTTACTCGTAGAGTAAAAAGGGTATACTAAGTTCGTGCAAATGTATGTAACAGGCAGAAGGAAGCATCTCCGACCCCATAAAGTATATATATTCTTGATCAGCATCAATAGCCGAGTCGATATAGACATGTCCGTCTGTCCGTCTGTCTGTCTGTCTGTCTGTCTGTCTGTCTGTACGTCTGTATGAACACCTAGATCTCAGGAACTATAAGAGCTAGAGCTACCATTTTTTCAGTGTAGACTTGTATCTTCTGCACGCAGATCAAGTTTGTTTCAAATTTTTGCCACGCCCCCTCCCGCCCCCGCAATATGAAAAAACTTCATATCTCCCACAATTTTGAAAATAGATTTTTCGAACCTTCTAGACATATATTTTAATCATCATTACCTATCGATCCGCCATACATCATTTTTCGATCAGATGAACGATAGAAAAGTTCCCGCCCCCGCAATTTGAAAAATTCCTCATATCTCCCACAATTTGGGCAACCTTACCCTGAGTAACGGGTATATCGAAGTCGAGCAGGGCCGACTTCAACTTACGCTCTCGTTATACACTTGAAAAGTGTATATTAATTTTGCCCAGAAGTTTGTAACGCATAGAAATATTCATTTCCGACCACATAAACTATATATATTCTTGATCAGGACGACGAGCTGAGTTCATTTCCGCTTGTCCGTCCGTCCGTCGTCTGTCTGTCCGTCTGTCTGTCCGTCTGTCTGTTTCTACGCGAACTAGTCTCTCAGTTTTAAAGCTATCGAGCTGCACAAAGTTTGCACAGAGTCTTCTTTTTACTGCACGCAACTAATATGTCGGAACCGGCCGGATCGGATGACTATATCATATAGCTGCCATAGGAACGATCGGACTAAGAACCAGTTCTAGTAAGAAAAACTTTTTTGTTTTCCATTGTAGAGTCACTAATCTTGGTATATATTAGTTTTATATGCTTCCACATAATTCTGGAAAAATTTATCAAAATCGGATGACTATATCATACAGCTGCCTTATAAACGGTCGGTCAAAAAACTATTCTTAGTGAGAAAAACTTTTTAGTTTTCCATCGTAGCTTCACCAATCATTGTATATATTAGTTTTATACGTTTTCACGTAATTCTGAAAAAATTTATCAAAATCGGATGACTATAGCATATAGCTGCCATATAAACGGTCGGTCAAAAAACTACTTCTAGTGAGAAAAACTTTTTTGTTTTCTATCGTAGCGTCCCCAATCTTGGTATATATTAGTTTTATATGCTTTCACATAATTTTGAAAATATTTATCAGAGTCGGATGACTATTGTATATAGCTGCAATAGGACTGATCGTTCGGAAAATGTGTTTTACTAAGAAAAGTTTTTTTTTATGGTATCAAATTTTTATTAATAATGATTTAAAAAATTGTAAATATCTGATATATATTGTTTTTCAAGTGTATTAAAACCTCGGCACAGTCGAAGTTAGCTTTGCCTTCTCGTTATATCGATATTATATATTATACCCCGAAGATATAGCTTGAAAAATGATATAACACCATTGCCATATTTAAAAATCGAATATATTTTGGTTATCTTTGATTTGATGAGAAAATCAAAATGTTAAAATATCTTTTTCTTAGAGTTGATGTTAGATCGACCCGAAACATTATCCCTATATACAATATTTCAAACGAGCCTTTTCGTGTCCTCAGGGGTAATTAGAACAGACTTTGCTGATAGATCAGTTCGCTGACACTTGTGATATAAGCGATTTAAGTTTTTTGCGTCACGCACGATTCATACACGATTAAAGGAGAGGTCACGAATGATCACGCACGATCAACAACCCCAAACATTTTTGCTTGGAGAGACCTTATTTCTATCATGAGTGTCATGGCCACTCACGCCTTTTGTATGGAGCAGCTGTGAGCAGCGTATTCACAAAATCAAAAACAAATCAGTTCTAAGAATAATATTATAAATCAAATAAAATAGAAAAAAAGTTCGTGAATACAGGACGGCTTCTATTCACTAGGCATATTTTAACACGCACGAATCACGCACGGATCACGTGTTTTCTCACGATCATGTCGTGAAACGTTGTGACACACCGTGGCACGTTTAAATTCACGTCACGCGCTAAGAGATGCTAATATATATGACGATTCTTAGAGCTACACCTCATCGAGGCGGCCATTAAGTGTACTTCAAATATCCTCAACGTATCAAATTTGAATTTTTCATATTATACATAAAGATATGTAGTTTTAATGCCCGTCAAATGATACCTCAAATCAAAATCATAAAAGTTTTTTCACTAAGATCCATTTTCCCACCGATCGGTTCTTTAGTTCTTTATATGATATAGCCTACCGATTTTGAGCAAAATTGCAGAACTGTTGGAAAGCACAAAGTATTCATAATTATAAGGTTAAAGAGTGCTTACATTGAAAACAAAAAAGTTATTCCTTCTAAATCCCATTTTCAGACCGATCCGTTCTAAGGCAGCTATAAGAAATAGTCATCGGATCCGGGCCATTTCGATATATATAGCAGCGTGCAGCAAAAATTATATTCGGTGCAAAATTTTAGTTGGATACCTTTAAAGCTGAGAGACTAGTTTGGGTTGCCTCAGACTGACAGACAGACAAAGTTAAATCGACTCAGCTCGTCGATCTAAAAGCGCAATGATATCGAATAAACTTGAGACGGAAAGTTGAAACGGAAATTTTTAAAACTTTAAGAACAGTTTTAGGAATTATTTAAACTTGAAAGTAAGAGATTAAGAAAAATATATATAACAATTTTCACTTTAAAATAAAATAATGTGTATCTAAAAAACAAACCATCGTGTTAGGTTTTTCTGTATCTGTAAACCAATGTGGTTTGAAAATGTTACTTAATGTGGTCATACGCCCTGAAAGTGTAAACATATCTCGCATAATACATGTTTATTAAAATATTTTCTGAACAAGAAGAACCAGGGAAAAACGGACGATTGGTGTGAATTCAGCGCTTAAAAATACATAAGAAACATGTGATATCTGCTCTCGTCCAAAACCTTGTATACGTGTGTTATTACTCCATTTTTTTTGGCATAAATAACGTTATGTCTTGAATTTTATAGATTTTCTAAATCGGGGAAACTAAATGTCTAGTTTCAAGTCAATCGGATTTAAAAAAAGTATTTCCTTACATCATTTAACAGGCATTTTCTTTGTGGGTGCAGTTCCTGAAATCGGGAAAATACGTGTCCAATTATTTCCCATATTTTGCTTACAAAACGAGTTTATTGCCGATTGTGCAAAAAAAATAATGTTCCTCACCTGGGAGTGGGATTTTTCAATACCCTGTCTTAGTTACCACTTTCGCCAAATATTTACATATTCTGGGAGAAACTCTTTTTATAAGAAAACATAATTTAAAATTTATAATACTTTATTCAAATAAAGAGTATGCGAATATAAATACCTGAAAAAGCATCACAACCAGCAGACAATGCAAGAGGTGTGTTTTTGTTCACCATGAAGGGTCTTAGTCGGATTCACGCGATTAACGCAATGCATTTGTCATGATCTGTTTATTTTGATATACGACCAAGTGATTAATTTGCTTAGCTCATGGAATATTGTCGAGCAAATGCATTTGATTTAATTTGGTTTTGAATTTGCACTTGATAGGCAATCTTAGCTGGGAAATACAAGGGCACATAATGGTATTGATTTGCCATTTGGCAGAATTTTTATGTACCCATCACCTGTTCTCAGACATGCCTCCTCATTTGCATAACAATAGACTTGCGTTCTTCAATAGGTAAACCGAACGAAATCAAATCAAGGCAAATGCTCGCTTGGCAGCTGCGCCCCCTCAGCGACAGCGACACCTCAGACCGAAAGTATCCGTGTATCTGTATCTGTTGCTGTAACAGCTGCACACACCTACATACAATTTGATTTTATGTTTGCACACGCAGCAACAATTTCATTGTTTGCAAAATAATTGCAAACCTTTGCAGCAGCTGTGTCCCATTTCAAATTCGAGGGTAGAAATTGTGGTTCAAGGTGGAACGCTCCACATCAACTGGAATTGTCAGCTGAAAATGTTCAATGGGGAAACATATAGATTTTGCACTCCACTCTTGCGCCACACTTGCAAATTGGTCAAAAAAAAAAAAAAAGCAAACAATTAGCGCGGAAACAAAAGGACGACCCCAATATTTGGTTGATGGCGCTAAAAATGGATTATTGCAATGGGCATAAATTTTGCAGTTAGTATTTCTTTTTGCCACTCGATTTGGATGAAACGCCGCTTTCACCAAACCGGAAGTTCAGTCCATTTATTGTACGAATTTCGCGCCATTTTCGTTGGTCAACTTTGCGTGTGTGTGAAAAGTTTTTTTTTTTTTTTTAGAATTGTTTGGTTTGAGCTTTGAAGTGGAAAGGCTTTTGCAGTGAGTGTGACAAAAAGGTACACCGCAAAATGGTTTTATAGAAAAAAGCTAAAATTGGCTCCAGAAACGTTTCCGTTTTCGAGGCTTGAAGTTATCAACCAAAAATAAGTCAAGTTTAAACTGAAGTGGGGAGGAAATTGTGAATAGTGTTTATTTGAACCCGCAGTTTATTTGGATGAATTTAAGAGCGTGGTCACACAAACTGTGTCAGTGCTGCCCATCACGATTCAAATAAATGTCTAGAAGGTTCGAACAATCTATCTTTAAAATTGTGGGAGCTATGAGTTTTTTTTTAAATTGTGTTAAACTCTACAATCGTTCATCTGATCGGAAAACAATGTATAGGGGCTCGATAAATAATGCTGAGTAAAATATATGTCTCAGGGACATTGTCCCTATATAAAATAATAAACGCAATAAAAGTTATCAGCAAATCAAATTATCACGCTGGGCAACTCTGGCCCTTATCATGATGGGCAGCACTTACACACTTACAAGTTATCAGTTATATACAAACTTTGACGGGTACAGAGTAGATTACAATCGGGCTTGAGCGACTTTCTAACTTGTTTAATTTGTAATGGAAAATTGGCTGTTACAGCCCCAAAGGGTCAAGCTGAGCTTCTCTCAATCACTTGGATCGTGTGTCTTTAAATTTTCGCTCAAGAGAAAGGGAGTTAGTTTCACGCCGAAACCGAACGGCAAAGTTTAATTAACTAATTTTAAATTCATCTTTTGACTTGCTAAAGAGTTTTAAATATTTCTGACCAGCCTGAGGAAGCATTTTAATTCGGGCTTGCGAAAATCTCGTCCCGCGCCCGACTCTAGTATTAAACAATCCAAATATGAGGAAGTGCTATATTTATACAGTAAATGTCACCGCGGATTATGCTCAAGGCCGAATCAGTTTAAAGGTCAAGATTATTCAGCTGAATAGCTTACGATTAGCTTCGGTTTCTCGTGGTTACCGAAACCGACAGATGAACCTATTTCACAGGAAAAATGTTCCTCCGCCCTATGTCTTAACTTTAAGCAGTGCCAACTCTTTAGATATAAAATGCTAGGGTTACTTAAGGAGTAAAAACCCAATTCCCTGCCCTGAGCACACTCGCAAATCACAGGCAGAGCTCCATACCGACGCAGTCCAGCTTATTCGGAGCGTCATTAAGCTTATCAATCAGCTTATCAATTCTTATCAATTGAACTTTACAGGTTAAGACTTTTTAACCACAGACCAAAAAAAAATCTTTTCCTTAGAATTAATTTTTCTTCCAAATTTAGCTAATAAATGGAATGGAATGCTACAAAAAAATTCTGAGTAACGTTTAGCCTTATCGCCTATTAAAGCTGACCAATCTATACTTGAATAACTCAGTTCAGTCAACCTTTTGCTTAGCAGAAGACCTTCCAAGTGAAAGTGTTCGAAAATGGCAAATTATTTTAAATTCATTTTTGTAGTTATTTAAATATGCGTCATGCAAGTCGTAAGCAATAACTCTGACTCCCAAGACGACTACGGCTCTTCATACAGTCGATCCCCTGAAGTAAGCAACAATTATGATTCTCAAGATGGATACGGCTCTTCATACAGTCGGATACCCGAAGTAAGCAACAACTATGATTCCCAAGACGACTACTGCTCTTTATACCGTCGAACCCCTAAAGTAAGCAACAACTATGATTCCAAAGACGACTACGGCTCTTTATACCGTGGAACCCCCGAAGTATGCAACAACTATGATTCCCAAGACGACTACGGCTCTTTTTACCGACGAACCCCCGTATTAAGCAACAGTTATGATTCCCAAGACGACTACGGCTCTTCATATCGTCGAACTCCTAAAGTAAGCAACAACTATGATTCCCAAGACTCCTCTTCATACCGACGAACTCCTGAAGTAAGCAACAACTATGACTCCGAAGACGGATACGGCTCCTCATACAGCCTGACTCCCGAAGAAAGCAACAACTATGATTCTCAAGACGGATACGGATCTTCATACAGCCGGACACCCAAATTAAGCAGCAATTATGATTCCCAAGGCGGCTACGGCTCTTCATACCGACGAACCCCCGAAGTAAGCAACAACTATGATTCCCAAGACGGCTCTTCATACCGTCGAACCCCTAAAGTAAGCAACAACTATGATTCTCAAGACGGATACGGATCTTCATACAGTTGGACACCCAAAGTAAGCAACAACTATGATTCCCAAGACGACTACGGCTCTTCATACCTTCGAACCCCCGTAGTAAGCAACAACTATGATTCCCAAGACGACTACGGCTCTTTATACCGTGGAACCCCCGAAGTTAGCAACAACTATGATTCCCAAGACGACTACGGCTCTTCATATCGTCGAACCTCTAAAGTAAGCAACAACTATGATTCCCAAGACTCCTCTTCATACCGACGAACCCCCGAAGTAAGCAACAACTATGATTCTCAAGACGGCTACGGCTCTTCATACCGTCGAACCCATAAAGTAAGCAACAACTATGATTCCCAAGAGGGCTCTTCATACCGCCGAACCCCTAAAGCCGTAAACCCCTTTAACCCCAACTATGATTCTCAAGACGAATACGCATCTTCATACAGTTGGACCCCCGAAGTAGGCAACAATTATGATTCCCAAGATGGCTACGGCTTTTCATACCGACGAACCCCCTAAGTAAGCAACTATTATGATTTCCAAGACGACTCTTCATATCGTCCAACCCCTAAAGTAAGCAACAAGTATGATTCCCACGACGTCTCTTTATACCATCGGACGACTATGATTCCCAAGAACAGCCAAAAACTTGCTAGTTATCGAACCTGACAAAAAATTTGCATTTCTTTACGCTGCACATTGGGCCAACAAACCAAACATTTGGACCAAAATAAAACAATTTCTATTTTGGGAAACCACTTATATTTTGGTGGGGGTTTTTTATAACATTTGGCAAGTTTGTGTTATGGGTTTCACATGTGAGATTCATTTTTTTTAAATACTGCACATTTGTCTGAGGTAAGTGCTTGTGCGTGATTTATTTTAATTAAATTTGAGTGACAAAGTTTTGTCAAAAAATTACATTTGTGGCCCACTGTGCGCCGAAAGCACAATAACAAGCGCAACTAATGAAAGTAAGTCCGAGCCGCAAGGCTCACGGACAACAATCAGTTTGTAAGAAACTTAATTGAAATAATTTCGCCAGGCGTTTCCAGGCAATGTGAGTTTGAGACGGGGATAGACAAAGTTTGACTACAAACTGCGCAATCAAAGAGTACAATTAGCTTAAGGGTTGGAGTGCGCTCTGAAGATGAATTGGCTTACCTTTGCTCTTCGATCGCCATGAAACTCATTCACATGTAAAATATATATAGAAACATTCTAAGGAAAATCTTTAAGTAAATTACAATCCCTGGCACACATATCTTTCTACAATTGAAAACTTTTTGAAAAACGAAGTCTTGCTGCCTCAGGCTATTTGTGAGCCAAACTTTTGGCAGTTACCATCCCCCAAATCCTCATTTTCGAGTCACCTCGCTGCAGCGCGTTGAAGCGACGCGTGTGAGCTAACGAATCACCGCGGGCACTTTGGAAAAGTTCAAGTATCTGAGTAGCTGCAGCTCATTAGAATTCATTATACATTTTTAACAAATAAATGATTTTGCTAGATAAGCCTCGAAGAAAGGTAAATAAGGAACACCTGTCTATTGTTTGTTATAAATGAAGCTTGCAGACTTTGCCTTATTGACTGTAAAATGTATATATATTTTTTCCATATGTTTTATTTTAAATTTTTTTCGAAGCAGATAGATGATTCTGCTTTCACACTTGAAGAAATTTTGTTTAACAGCTGATAAAAAGCATTTGTGTTAAAGTGCGATTTTAAGACCATTCTTCTAGCTTTTTCTGGCTGGCTGTCTGACTGCCTTAATTTATATGCATTATCAACGCACAGGCTAAACGTTAAGTGCAAAAAGTGCTTATGTAGTAAAAGTAAGCATTATGAGTATAAATATCCCACTATATCCCACTAAATAGGAAAACAATCTTATAATACAAAAAAAGTTAACCAATTCGCAGAGTTTTGCAATTTTCTAATCTGAGTAAAAAACCACTTCCGTTTTATGTAACGTCACGACAGGGCATAATTTTACTCAAATCTATTATTTCTCTGAGTCGTTTCTTGTAATTTTGTTCTTCTAAATATAGTGCTTCTTAATTACTACCTTAATACGTCACGCCAGATTGGAAATGCCCAGATACATTTTTTTTTTGCCTTTTTCTATAAAATTATACTTAAATTGAGCAATCTGTATTAATTTTTGCGAGTGTATGTCTGGTCATGGCTACGTGAGATAATTGCCGCGAATGTTTCTATTAGCAGACCTGGTTGCATTTATTATTAATGTTCCGTGCTCCACGATGCCTAATTTATGTCGCAACTTGGTTTGCAATTAGTGGCTGGGAAATAATGGCAATTATGAGCGGAGAAACTTAAATCCAGCAACAGGAACCGGCACTCGCATGGCTTATTTAACTTAAACGAAACTCAAACACACATACACACAGCACTAAGGGAGGGCAATCCCCAGAAAGTCTTTGGCAAAGTAAACGATTAAAATATGCACAACACGAGTAAACATATTTTCAAGAAGTAAATATCCTTGAGCAGCAAACCAAATTCAGGAGCGCATGAAATGTATTTAAAATATGCCAAGTGGCAGACATTTTGTATCAGCCGGAGGGAGGGAGTGGGGACCGTGGCCGGGACACGTAGCTTGGGCGACGACAGCGAAACGAAACTGGAAGTGGAAGAAGTGCACGTGGGCACAAAAGGCGCAAGGTAAATAAATATTGTAGTACAAAATGCTACCCAAGAAGACGCAAACGACGAAGACGACGCACCAGACCAAGATGCCGGGCAACTTGAAAGACACCCCCACTCCAATGCCAGGCACACTCCAGCTAAGATACTTACAAGGATTAAAGAGTCACTCAAGTTAAATGCATTGAAAATGAAGTAAAAGAAGCGTAAAAATGTTGGCGCACTCTGCCGAAAAACGGACGAGTATAACGTTAGCGCACCGTGGTCCCTGTAGGTGTATTAGTTGCGAGTGTTTGCTGTTGCCTGTTTTCCGTCCTGCTGCTACTTGGTTTAATTTTACTCACAGTTTATTTAATTTTGTGCTTTTTATTTTGAGAGAACGTTCGCGTTGGTCCTTGATGGAAAGTGGCAGTTGTTGATTTAGCGGTATTTAAATTGAGGCGTATTAGTTGGATTAAGCGAAAGCCGCTTAAGGTTTGGTTGCAAAATGTGTGGAAAAATGAATATAAGCAAAAAAAAAGTCAAAAGCTGTGAGTTATTTTCGTATTACAGATGCTCAAGCGATCTGGGAAATGTTCATAAGTTTGTATAGGGATTAGGAGTCCAAAAATGTTAAGGAACAATTTTGAACTAGTTGATTTATATTCCATACTTGGAACCAGGGCGGTAAACCGAGTCTAACCGCTTCAGAGTCGGAGTCTCAGGGATTTTTCTGAAGTCCGAACTGTACCTTAACCGAAGCTAAATTATTTTAACTGCACGATCCCAAAAATGACCTGGAGCAAAAAAACCCTAAAATAATTTAATTTAAAAAATAGAATTTTTTTATAAATTTATACAAATGTTACAAATACGCAAATGTTACCCCCGCAGCGATCGAGAAGCGCTTTCAATTTTCAAATGCAATTCCAATTTTAATATCTATATTTTGTGAAATGAAAAAATGTTTCTTAAAATAAGTAGTTAAGAAACACAAAAAAAAACACACATAGGCTTAATGGTACTTATACACAATGAAATTTAACTTACCAGCAAGCAATTTAAGCGTTTCCTGACTCTTTTCTGACACATTTTTATGAGAATTCACCGTCATAAATTACTCATAATGTGTCCAAAAAAAGAGTCCAGAAAGAGCGTTATTATCTATGAAAACGGTCGCACTTAATGTGGAATATTTCTGAGTCCATTCTGACTCTTTTCTGACCCTGATAAAAGTGCTTTCACTCTCCCAACGAAGCATTAAAAGCCCTCAGAAAAGGCACATAAAAGTTAATTTTTCAGGCACTCGAATCGCCTCCTGGTAGGTTCTTTTCTGACCCTATCTCGTTGAACGATAGCCAACGAATGAAGCATATTTACTCTCTTGGCGAAGTGCTCGGCATGTGTTCGGCTCGTGTCTGTGTGAATTTGCCGAAGGTGTTCGGACGCCTGTGACTTAAGCGAGGACCTCTGATCTAATTACATGGCTCTTTGAATGCGCTCTGAGAATGTTCTCTCTCCCTAAAGCGCATGACGATCAATCAGACTCAAGGCGAATGCAAGCAAAGCCCTTCGCCAAGAGAGTAAGCCAATAAGACAAGACAATCAGTAGCTGGTTAGCACACACTCTCACTTTTCGCCTCGTTCTTCTTGAGAAACGCTGTTCTAAAGCTAAAGTTTAAATGCCGGAAATACAGGTGGCTACCAGATCGATTATCAAAAGCAGCTGATAAATTCCCGCAGGAAGGGTTTTCGAATTATAAAGCCTGATAGAAAATTCTAAGGGCCGCTTTCATATTTGGCCGATACAGACTACTTTAGCAGAAGTCGACTTTATGTTAAATATGGTGAAAACGTGGCAACTTCTTGCTAGAGCTGTGGAGCGAGTTGCCAATGCAAGCGGAAAATGTCAGAAATATTGCCAGTGTAAGGAGAAATGTATAAAGTTGGATTTTGATTGTCTAACTAAAAACTAAAAATCAAATGTTTTTTCTCTATTTTTAAAAATCTAAGTTAGCACCCAGTGATACGCTACAGTTGACCAATGACAATTAAATTTCTCATAGCGGCCAGTTTAAGTAGCCTTTAATGTTATTAGCAAGATATGAAAACGGTCCTAAGAGTTAAGAATTGAGCACACAATTTAATAAAATGGATTCTAAGAAGACACACAGACAAAACAGAAATAATATGAAGAACTTTTCGGAGGATAAAACCCATTTAAAGGAATTTGGTCAACAATATGCTGCGCTGTCGTAAGTTCCTCCTTATTCAGCGCTACACAAAATGCACGCCCATTACCACTGCATTTCACATAGAGCCTTCCATTTTTAATTTTATAAACATTTATTTTACAGTCCGCTATTTTTGTAAACCAACCACAGCTAACATAACCAGAGTGACCATTTCGGATTCAATGACTGTTGACAGACATCTTGCTGTTGCCTGGTCACCCTTTTTAACCTTCTTAGATCTTTAATTTAATTTCAGCTCTTTGCTGATGGTGTCAAGACAGAGCAAGGGTTTAGATTTATTAGATATATGGTTCTTATTGCTATATATACAGGACTTGTTTTGAAGCACTAATCACAACGACAATTACATAAACCGATAGGTTGATTACAATATGATGTAAAATAAAGCCCACATAGTTAACTTAGGTTCCATTCATGTGCTGTTAAGCGCAACTCTCAGCTCCGTATGAGCACAATGCAGATCGTGAAGGAATCATTACTTCTGCTTCCTCTTTCCACAAATTTTCAATAAAACTTCGCGATACTTTGCAGGTCCATATACAGCTAAAGCATTTATTGGTTTTCAATTTTCTTAACTCAAAATTTGTCAAACTAATTAATATAATCTTCTTTCTAATGATCGGTTTTAAATTCTTTTTGTTGTAAATTACTTGCTGATAAACGGTAAACTCCAATACTACTATGGGTCAGTATAGGCTCTAGGCCAGAGAGATTTTAAATCATTCAACCTTTTACGTCATCGCTTAATCAGAGTCCAGGGGCCAGCCTCAATTAATATTTTGATGCATTTTTATTGCATTTGGCAATGCAACGGGCAATGCATCATTCAAAAATTTGTCAATAGATTGGCCCGACCGCAGCACATTTAATATTGCACATTCGATGTGGCTGTGGCTGCCTATCAACGACAACGCTTCACCACCTCATCCATGCCATGCTTTCTGGCACAGGGCACATTCCCTATAGGTATTTTATTATTTATCTGCCGCACACGATCGTCGATAGGCCCAGCGCTCTGGACTGACTGCTATTTTATAATATAAAAGCAATATTTTTGTGACCAAAACAATAAAGTCGCGCTGTCATTGATTTATTTGTCTGCTGCGTAGCAACAATAAACTGTGCGCGAAAGCGAAATGCACTCGCACAATGCACAATGGCCACCTCAGCGGTGGGGCACCATCAGAGAGAGCCCTCCAACATAATTCATTTCCGCTCATTGTCAGCGCCGCTTTTTCGTTTTTATTTTATTTTGCATTTACAATAACACCAAAACCAAAGAATCTCAAGTGTAAAAATATGAAATGCGCACAAAAATATCTGAGGAGAAAAAAATAAATAAAGAATGGGGAAATGCACTCGAAACAATGCAGGTAAATTGACTGCAGACTGCAGATTTGTTAAGGGATTCTTTTGTCCCGCCATGGCAAATAAAACTGCACGTTTCATTGGGCAATCCTACCATATGGTCGCAAGGACAACGACCACTCCACTTGACAGCGATGACATAATTAAATCCTTGCACTAATTAAATTTCCCAAAAATGTATGCAAATAAAACCTTTTTTTGGGGGGATCCCAAAAACTACCTTAATTGCTTGAGATAAGCCGTTAGACGGGGCGCATACGTAATGCAAATTATTTTCAACATTTCACATTTAATTGCAAAGAGAAGGACGCAAAGGGCACACCATTCATTAAGCTCCAGCTTCAGGGGTTGGTCAAGTGTCCTGCGTCCAGTGTGTTCGGTATGTGGCATACATGGCATACCAGCTGGAAATTAAGTTTTCGCATTTTCCTACCTTTTTTCTCCATGTGGGATTTTTTGTAAGCTCTCCTTTAGTTGATAATCCAGCATAATGCGCTTTTATTTGAAATAATAATGTTGCTGCCGACATCGGTCTGGGCTCATTAAATTCCCCAAAAAAACACACACACACACACAGGGAAGGGGGACAGAAAAAAAAGGTTGTCAACCGCAAAACTGACTGCATGAGGTGTCAAAGTTCATTTCGTGGCTCGGAATTAATTCTAAAATGTTCTGACCAGTTTTAATTGTTCAAAATTTTCCAGCAAATTAACTTTGATGCGGACTTTAAAAGGTGTAAATTGTTGAGATGCCTTTGTTTGGAGAGATGACACACGCAGTCGCATAAATTTCGGCAGTTTCTCTCCCCCTCTAAAGCGGTTAACCAGAGCCACAATAAATCTCACGAAAAACGATTTAAAATTTTCCCTAAAACTCACACATCTGCCTTCTTAGCTTCTTGGCAAGCACAAAATTCTTGCGGCATTTGCCGAAAATAATTTATCATTTTCACTTTTGAATTTTGTATGTGTAAATTCACTTATGCCCAACCCTAACCCCCCCAAAGCTGATACCTTTTTTTTAAGGGGCGGCTTGCGGTTTAAAGTTTTGTCAACTGTTTTATAGTAATTTAAAGTTTTTTATAGTTTTCGGGTTTTGTAATTTGCATAGTTGAAATGCCAAGGACAGTCGCCCCCCTTACCTGGGGGAGTATGGGGGGGGGGCGGTGAAATACCTCAACATTAAAATGCCATTAATGCATTTGCGTAATGTTGTGTGTAATATTTTTGTTGTGCCAGCATGGTTGGGGCACACCTCATTGAAAGCCCATTAAAGTGACTTATGTGATGGCGCGAATCCCGATTCCTGGGTCCTGGGACCTTGGTCTGCGATTGGAGTTGTAATCGGGGCTGAGGGTAAATGTAAAAAGTGCATTAAAAGCGTGGGCTTGGTTGGCGTGGGCGTGGCAGGTGGCAACTGCATCTGTCTTATCAGTTGTGTCCCTGGTCCTGGGTCCTGTTGCAAATGGGCGGCCACATTTGCCTGACCATAATGAGCGGCAATTACCGCATTGGCCGCAATTTGCATTACACACTGCGAAAAATGTTGCAATGTGCCGATAGGGGGTGGCAGGGGGAGTGTGCATTGTGTGTGTGTGCAATCTTTTATCTACAGCAACAATAACAGAAATTACAAAATGCCCAAATGGTAATGGACCAAAGGAGTAGGAGTATTTTTTTTTTAATTGTGCCTACTTGAGCGTAGCAATAAATATTGAACATAAAAATGATTGCACTGCAAGGGTGGATTTTCAAGCAGTTTTGGCGGAATTCTAAAAACATTTGCCCCAAAAGCCATAAGTTTAAATTCAATATAAAGCCCGCTATTTTAAACGTGAAAAATTTCATAATTTTAGACAGTCTTTTACCATATCAAAAAGCCCACATTTAAGTATACAAATTTTCTTTAAACAAGTTCGCAATTGATGAGATATGCTTGTACGTATATTTCACGGGTCCGATTTTGATTCAAGATCAATGGTTTTTTGGTAAAATTTTTTTTAAAATTGTCCCTTGATTTCGATTTTTCTATTTGCTTGGTTAATAATAAACATACTCGTACTACGATAATTTATTTTTTGAAGCAAGATAAGAAAACGGCCCTAATAGTGTTTCGGAGCAATAACATTTTCAATCAAAAAGCATCTGAATCTTACTCTTTAATAATAATGATCTGTGCTTACACAGCTCCAGCACAGTACCAAGTTAACATGTTGTGCCTAAGCTCAGTGTTAAAGAGAGTCGGTAATTTTTCAAGAACCATTTTAAGCACTTATATTCTCAGTTCGTTCTTCGGTTTAGAACGAATATTATACTTTTGAGAACGTGGACTTATTTCAAGAACTGAAAAAATAAGAACGGATTGGGTAGAGAAGTAAGAAATTTGTGCTGCCTTTTAGAACCCCATTTTTTTCTGAGTGTACCTGGGTTTTAATTTCGGTATACCGATACGTACGTACGGCAAAACTTTAAAACCTTAAAACTGAAATAGAAACAACCTCAAAGCCAAAACTTTATCGATCCGATGTTTTGATTCTTTTCGGTTCCAATAACTTCAATTTTCGCATACCGGTTCTCAAAAAAAGTCTGAATATCGATTCCGGATCTGGTTCTGAGCTGAAATCGGTTCCTTTCGGTATTCCTGTTCGGGTTCTAGTTTAATTTCCAGAATGCAACTTTTAATTCATTTTCTTTGTGGTCATTTCTTGGACCTTTCCTTATAACGAAACTTTGACCAATTCAATATCTTAACACTATTAACGGAGCTTTCATTTTCAATTATGCGATTTAAAGACCAAAACTGGTCCATAAACCGATTTCAAATCGCAAAATTTTAGCGAAAGTAAAAAAAGGAGTCCTGCAGCTAAGTCTGCTTTCTTTACAGCTCGACTAAAAAACACCATTAACTGTCTACCCACTCGCTGCTCACTGGCTGGCCAGACGTCCCAGTTACACTTCATAAATTTAAAGAATTATGAGCCGTGACGTAGACGGAAACGCACTTGCAACCGCAAGTGGCCATGGCCAACTCACCGACTGTCGGCCAACAGGTAATAATGGTTGCACGATTGGTTGGTTGAACGGTTCCTTTTTTTCCCCATTTTAAATTTACAATGCTCAGAGCAAACTGGTAGACAGACCCAACCACTCGCTCCAATCGATTGGCTTACCATTATGCAATATGTCTCATCTTGCTGGAGTTATTAAGGCCTCGGGCCAACGCGTTTCAAACGGTAGACCACAACAAGTTGTCGTCATAAATATTGCCTTTTGGTATTTGCTTAAGAGTTCTGCTCTGCTTCAACATTTTATGACAAATCGAAGTTTTATGCCGCATACAAAATCCCAATTTTATGACTGAAACAATCGATGGCAGTTTTTTTACGATGCAAAAAAAGTTCAGGGGCAAAAGTTGAAGTTCAAACTGGCAATCGCTTTAATTGAGTTGCCTCAGAGCCTCATGCATATGCAAGACTCAATTAAAAGAGGGCCAAGAAAAACTGGAAGACAAACAAACAACCGACAAAACAAACAGGAGCCCAAGTCGCGAGCGAGGTATTTTCTCAGCCCTTTCAGAAAAAGTAAGTAAAAGTTGGCAAACGTCTGCAAGTGACTCGCCTGTCTGTTGACATTTCGCGGTATGGAAAAAATTAAATTAAAATGCAAATTAGGCGGCAGTCGTGGCTGTCTGACTTGCAGTCAGCCCCACCCCTACCCAACGACCAGTAGCTGCCTTTGCTTCTTTGCTGACAAAAGTGACAAATTGTTGTAAACACTGGAAGTTACGTATACGCCTCATGGGAGACACTTACAGGCTCTAGACAGTCACCTATGTACTTACAGAGTAGGGACACCGAAGAGACCGTCTTACGGCCAAGATGAATGTTTTTATTTTTGCCTTTTTTTCACTTTCATTTTGTGGTAAATTATGCAAAGTAGTTACGTAATGCTCTTGTTACAATAATTTAATCTTGTAATCTGTTTCTCGTTGCCATAAATAATTCAACTGCATTCCATTTCAGGGCAGCAGCAGCATCTGTTCTTGGCTTGGCTTTCAGCAGATTTTTGCATTTTTAATTTGTAGGTAAACACAAACTCAACCAACTTGGTAGCCAAAAACAGAATCCTAATGAGCTACCAAACTCAAGGTGACTTCCAGCAGCAAATTGACATTTCATCGCAAAGCCTGAGCAGCACGTTAATTCAATTTCCCCGCCAAAGCTCAAAGAAAAATACAACCAGGGAAAAAGTTCTTAAAAGATAAGTTCAACCCTTTTTAAGGAGGGGTGGGTTTTTGTTAAATAACAAACATTACTTGTGGCAAAACATTTTCCCGCTTTAAAGCCAACGCTTAAAGACAAACGCCTGTGCCATAAATCAGCTGGTAAATGTAAATCCAGCTTTGAAAATCGCAGACAACATAAAATTTCAATAACATTTTTTCTTCGCACTGGATAAGGGAAGTGGGAAGAAAATCGCAAGGTGCACAGGCTGAAAGGGCAATAACAAACAACAAACGGAAGCAATACACGTTGACACGTCGAACGGATACAAATGTGGCGCTGTTAGTTCCGCTGCTAGACAAAAAACCGTTGGCGTAATGTAACGGAAACTCTATTGAATTGCGATAAAAATCGCGTTTGCCTGTGTTCCCATTGTCCTTCGCCACCGTCGTCGTCGTTCACACACACACTCGCACACACGCGATTGCAGGAGACACGGGTTTAGCTATTTTAAAGCATACTTTGCGGCTTGTCAACAGGCGACAAAATTTATTGGAAATGTACGCCAAAGAGTTGCAGGCAAACTTCTTTTGGCTATAATTTTAGAGTTCCACATAGGGTATCCCCACTGTTGCATGCAGTTTGTGCAAGTTGAAGTCGTTTTTGATTCATGTTTTGAATTTTGGAATAAAGTTTCTATTTGCAAATAAATTTATCTGTAGTCTGCTGACTATTTAAGAAAATTAACGTTTGTACTGGGTGCATGTATTACAATCTACAATATTTTGGAAATGAGCAAAGAAGATGTCATTAAGAAAAAAATTTGCCCCAAGTGTGGAAGCGAATGCAAAGCATCAATCTGAAGTGCTTTAGCGATTACGTATAGATGCCGTTCCTGGATTGACTGTGTACAGGATAAGATGAAAAAGAAGAAAGTCAAAAAAAAGTCTGCGATCAAAAATATAAAATAAAAACAATTATTTGGAGTAAAAACTACTCAGAAAGTTGGGGAATCTCAAACAGACCTTCAACAACATCAAGAAACGAGAAGGCAATGCTAACTTCGACTGTGCCGAAGTTTTAATACACTTGAAAAACTTTACTCCAACTGATTTAACCGGTAAAATATATAAAGGATATAGATATCAGATATTAAAAAATTTTAAATCATTGATAATAAAAATTTGATACCATAAAATAAAACTTTTCTTAGTAAAACACATTTTCCGACCGATGGGTCCTATGGCAGCTATATGCTATAGTCATCCGAATTTGATAAATTTGTTCAAAAATTTGTAAAAGCATATAAAATTAATATCTAGCAAGATTGGTGACGATACGATGGAAAACAAAAAAGTTTTTCTCACTAGAACTTGTTTTTTGACCGACCGTTTCTATGGCAGCTTTATGCTATAGTCATCCGATTTTGATAAATTTTTCCTGAATTGTATGGAAACATATAAAACTAATATATACCAAGATTGGTGACGCTACGATGAAAAACAAAAAAGTTTTTCTCAGTAGAGCTAGTTTTTTGCCAATCGTTCCTAAGGCAGCTATATGATATAGTCATCCGATTTTGAGAAATTTGTTCAGTATTATGTGGAAGCATGTAAAACTAATATATACTAAGATTGGTGAAGCTACGATGGAAAACAAAAAAGTTTTTTTCACTAAGACTTATTTTCCGACCGATCGTTCCTATGGCAGCTATACGATATAGTCATCCGATCCGGCCAGTTCCGACATATTAGTTGCGTGCAGCAAAAGGAAGACTCTGTGCAAAATTTCAGCTCGATAGCTTTAAAACTGAGGGACTAGTTCGCGTAAAAACAGACAGACGGACAGACAGACGGACGGACGGACAGACGGAATTGAACTCAGCTCGTCGTCCTGATCAAGAATATATGAATGAATATTTCTATGCGTTACAAACTTCTGGGCAAAATTAAGATACACTTTTCAAGTGTATAAAAACAGGAGCCGCTGTGGTTGCACTATTTAATCGACAACGACCTAAAATGAAAATTAAATTCAGATTCTCTAATATAAGATTTTTCGTGCGGCCAGGACCAATGAGCCTTCTTCTGCCTACTTAGTGTTAAGAGAGATTTATCTTATAAGCAGAAAAATCCAACATACTATTTTTATGATGGAGTTTCATCCATTATATGATTCTACATCACATTTGTTAAAGCTAAATTAAATAACACTAAATCCATCTATTTCTTGTCATCGATTTGTGCTGGTGAACAAGGCCATTGATTCCAGGCTATTATACGCTGTTTAGACCGGCCGCATCATTGAAATTTTCCGTTAAACGGAAGGTGCGGAATTGTTTCCCATAAGAAACCTGTGGATAGAAGAAGAGCCGCATGTTTAATGATGCGGCAATGATGCGGAAAGAGTGACCGTATATTGAGGAGTATCGAGTAATGTTTCACAGCGTCGATAGCGAGCAGCTGATTCTGCCATCGAATTTCGATAAGCAACAACAACATAATTGGACCGCGAAATTTAAAAAAATAAATGATCCGCAAAAGCAAGCTCTATTTCCGTTTTAGTTAACGCAGTGCCGTTGCCAAATACACCGCGAGCCATATTTAACATATTATCGCCCATAATTGTCTCTATTTCAATAAATTACATTTGTTCTCTTCTTCTTAATAATTCGGTTTGTTTACGTTTGGCATGGCGAACAGCTGTTTCAATGATTCGATTCGAGATTTCGATTCCGTCTCGGAACATCTAATATTTTTATTTACCTTAAAATTCTTTACACATAAGGTAACCTTTACCATCTATTGGATCCAGCTGTTAAGTATGTAGCCAAGAAAAAGCTGCTCAAACAACTTTTCCGTTCGGCTTTGGCGTAAAACTTTAGCTTTCCTTCAATGGATCGAAAATTAAAAGACACACGAACCAAGAGATTGAGAAAGCTCGGCCTCTGGGACTGTAAAGCCAGATATTTTTAGTTGCATGAAAAATACTAGTGACAACACGATCAAGAACTGATAACCAAGATGTGCTGGTAAGTTAAGTATGAGAGATACATAAAAGCCCAAAGAATCGTCCTGCGGGAGATGGCACCCAGCATAGCTGCCTTTTAATCGCCACACATAATTCAATTGCTGGCAATTTAATATTATTTTTAAATAAATGTTTGTATAATTTTTGATATAACACATTTTTGAGAGCTATGACTGACAGATGTTAGATGTTGCCAGTGTGAAACGCAGTTTCACATTTAACATTAATTCCACGCGTTCCTCTAAAATGTACTCAGTGTGATTAGGCTATTACCGTCTACTGTCAATGATGAGAATAGCCTGGACATAGTAAAAATTAAAATTTATTTAAAAAAATTTAAGAAAGAAAGAAAACAATGCGCACGGTGTGGACTCCAGAAAAGGAGAACTTACTGGTAAATATTTGGGGCGAAAATATAGACGACCCTAAGAGGCACAAGGAAAAATTCCCACATATACCAGGAAATGGCTATGCAATTGATGGTGCAGCGTGACTTTTCAGTCCTTTGGACAGATATAAGAACGAAAATTGAGAATTTAACGCGAAAATATAAGTAAGTTACAAAACACGTTCAAAATAAATCTTTTTCTTATGTACATAAATAATTTATTTCAGAAAAGAGTAAGAAATGATGGGCCCTAGTGGAGGAACAGCATCAACTTGGAGACTATATGATAAAGTCGATCGCATTCTTGGAGTCGCGAATGGCCTAGACGAGTCGTAAGATTATTACAATATTTTTATATACTGAAAATAACAATTTTTTCCGGAATTCAGCAAGTGATGCTACGAGCGTTAGAAACTTGATCTAAATCAAGTGAGACAACTGAAATATGAACCTCATTGACGGTAGGCGGTAAGCGAAAGAAGTTGCCTAGTGTGAATTGACTATAAAAGCAAAGTCTAAACATTTTTTTTTTAAGTTTTCTAGGTAAAATAAAAATCAAATTAAAATTCAAAATAGAAACATTTGCACAGAAATCGACACAGAATTGGGAACATGGCAGATTGTACGTATCTGGGGGCAGGAGTGCATAATACAAGAAAGTTTCAATTTTTAAAAATTAAAAAAAAAGAAAACCGAGTGAGAGAATTCATGAGATTTTACTGGTCATTGGGTGGCTCGGATCATATCCGAGGAAGGAAAATATTATCAATAAAGCTTAGCCTAAGGCCTTAAATGCTATGGCATTCCAATCGATTACAACTTGTATATGTGTCAATATTTTTAAATAAATAAAAAAATAAATTGTAAATAAAGTTGTGCATTTCTCGGAGGTAGGCAACTTGAGCACAATTTTTATTTGAAATTTTGTTCGCCTGCGGCGCAAAGCTCTCAAGATTTTTTTAGCATCTATGCGCGGTGTGTATGGAGGAACTCTATTTGTACCTCAGTCACATTAACATTGAGCATATGTGGGGGCTAGACGCGTTTTGGGCAACCCCAGCTGAATCTTTTAACGTCTTGCTTAAGAAGTAGACTGCTAAAGCGATATCCCTGGGTGCAATTGACAAAATTAACTGGATTTGGTCCAGACTTCTTCGGCTTTCATTAACAAGCGCCAAGAGCCGCCGACTCTCAAGCGTGTGATCATAAAGCCAGTAATACAGATCAATCTCTTGTCGCTCTTCAATATACAGCAACTGCAGAAACAGCGCATAAAACCGCAAAAAAAAAAAAATAAAAAAATATGTTTAAAAAATGTTTATAAAAGAATTTATAAATTAAAATTAAGTGTCTCCTCTCCGACTGGATGTTTACGCCTGACTTCCTTTAGTTTTTTCATTTTCTTAAGCCAAGCGTGTGATCATAAAGCCAGTAATACAACTCAATCGATTGTCGCTCTTTAATATAACACAGCAACTGAAGAAATAGCGCATAAAATAAGAGAAAAAAAAATAAGTTAAAAAAATTATTGTAAAAGAATTTTTAAATTAAAATGTAGTGTTTCCTCTCCGACTGGATGTTTACGACTGAATTGCTTTAGATTAATTTTTAGGCAGTCAAGTTTTTTCATTTCCATAAGCCTACTTAGTTTTTATTTACGGCGGCAGCAAAAGTATTTGGATGATTTCATGAAAAATTGTTCACTTCGACTTGTTTTGAGGTTGAAATAATTTTTTTTGCAATCTTTGTTGAAAAGTGGAGGGCATGTATTTTAAGGGTTTTCTCAAAATTTGACAAATTTGGAAATTTAAGAAAATTAATTATTAATAATTGCCATTGGTAAAAAAAATACGGAAAAAATCTGTAAAATTGCATTGGATCCCAAACTTCTCAATTTCTTACTCTATAAAATAATGACAAAATTTTTTTCTTCGTCTTGTATCCAGGAATTTACTGTATGAAGCTGGATATGGGCACCTGAATAATTTCGGAGTTTATTTTAAATAAAGGGTGATTTTTTAGCTATTATCTTGTTGGCAACACTGGTTTAAACAGCTCACGCACGTTTCGTGTTTTGTTTCACTGTCAAACATCTTCAGTTTGGTCTATAATTTAACCATGAATCGTCTTACAAACGAACAACGCTTGCAAATTATTAAATTTTATTATCAAAATGCGCGCTCTGTTAAGAAAGTTCATCTCGCGCGCTTCTTTCATTTTATGGTCAGTTTAATCGACCCACTGAAGCGGCTATTCGGGCTATTGTGACCAAATTTTGCACCAAATTTACAATGTTGGACATTAAACCACCAACACGCTTACGTAGAGTGCGAACTGATGGGTTATGGGCTGGTGGCATCATTGGACCTTACTTCTTCAAAGATGATGCGAATCGTAACGTAACTGTGAATGGTGAGCGCTACCGTGAGATGATATCCAACTTTTTTTTGCCCAAAATGCAAGAGCTTGACTTGCATGACATGTGGTTTTAACAAGGCGGTGCCACATGCCACACAGCACGCGCAACAATGGACTTATTAAGAGGCTAGTTCGGTAAACATTTTATTTCACGTTCGGGACCAATCAATTGACCGCCTAGATCGTGAAATTTAACGCCTTTAGACTATTTTTTGTGGGGCTATTTTAAAGCTCATGTCTGTACAGGCAAGCCTGCTTCAATTGACGCGTTGGAAGACAACATTGAAGCATTTCTTCGTGAGATACCGGCCGAAATGTTGGAAAGAGTATGCCAAAATTGGACTAAGCGGATGGACCATTTGAGGCGCAGTCACGGTCAACATTTGCATGAAATAATCTTTAAACAATATATTATATAAACCGTACTATCTATTCAAATAAAGATTTCATGCATTTTTCTGAGTTTCATGTGTTTTTTTTTTAAAAAACTTTCCTATAGCTCTTAAAAAATCACCCTTTATAATTCGGATTTTAAGATCCTACCTTATTTCATGTATTTGATTTAAGCGGTAGGCTAAACTTCCGTTCAAATCGCATCCATGAAAGGGTATATCAAGTATGTGTTTCTGCATATTTAAAATTCCTTCACACTTTTTTGTATTTCTCCATTGCTGACAATGTTATCGTTACGGTTATTGATTGAATTTTTTACGGTTTCTTTTGGCTAAAGGTGGGTGGAGCTAAGGCAACAGCTGGTGCCATTTGTGCTCTCTTTTGTTAACTTGCACTCTTACCTACTGTCATCCACTGGCAACACGCACATTCTGTCACTTGCAGCAGCAGCAGCAGCATAAGCATAAGGGTCATCCACATCACCTACATTGAGCTGGAGACGACACACACAATGGCCACATCAATTGTGCATTTCATTTAACTTGCCACGCCCGTGTGACTTTTAAGTGTTGCCGCCGCATACACCCAGTCCGCCCGCACACCCCTTCTTCGGGCCAGCATTCCAACATTTTCTGAGTGCTGGACATGACAGCTTCTGCATGAGCAACTTTTGCTGCCCCTATGCCCAAAACATGTTTGCCAAAAGCCAGCCCAATCCCAAAACTCTGTTGTAGGTTTTTAGGTGTGTGTAAGGTATTATCTTGCGCCCGTTATTGTGCGTCATCATGTCCAATGTCCTACGCAGCTTTTGGCCAAAGTTTGTGTTTGTGTCATTGTTAAATTTTGCGCTCGAACGATCTGCAACGAATGACATCCGTATGGCAAGCAAGTTACTTTTTGATTTACAGTATGCTACTTTTTGTTCATCAAACGCCTGGCTGGTCCCTGCCCTGCCGCCGTCCTCCTCCATCTCCTCCTTCTCGAATATTGTTTGAAGGTGCAGTAAAGGTTGTCGTTTGTCGGTCGTCGGTTTGCCGACTGCTTGTTGGCTGTCGTTAGCATTTGGTTTAAATTGCGCAAAATGCGTGTAATTGCTGGAACTGACGATTGAATGAGCCCGTGTACAATGTGGAGGTCAGTGGGAGTGTGTTCTTAGTTGCAGCTGCTGTCCCTGTCCCTGTCCCTGTGCCAGGGCTTAGCCTTAAGATTTAAACTTTGTGATTTGATTTGATGTTGGCCTCCTCCTCCCTACTGACTGGAGTAATTATGAGCGCATTGTTGTGCGAAAAATTGAGTTTCAGTTTTCAAGTTTGTTTAACTGTAAACTTGTCCCGCTCTAGTTTTGTGGGCGTCCAACAGTAGTGGGCGGAGAATGGCAGATGTTTCCGTTTCCTTTTTGGCACATGGCAGGAAAGGCCAAGTGAAAGTGTCTGTCTGGGTAGACAAGGGTTAAGAAGACAATTTTATTACAACAAAATGCATAAATACTGTGACGCAGTCAGAGGTAAGTGAATGTGGTGAACAATATTCAAAGGCCTAAACAAAATAGAACAAATTTAAGAAGAATTTACAAAAAATATACAAAATTAAAATGCAAGTAGGAATCTAAAATTAGATATTCCATAATAAGCACAAATATTCGGTTATAAAAAATAAGATATATCTAAATTAGGAAAATGCAAATTGTAAAAAATTCAAGTTTCCAATATTAAAAATAAAGAAATCGAGAATTCAGAAAAGCTAAATCAAGATAATAGAAAATATAAAATACCGAAAAGTGATCAAGCTTTCAATAGGGAATGTAGAGACTTTGCTGTTTTAACTGAACGCACTACACCGGTTTGCATATTTCAGAAACAAGAATTTTCGAGTTATTAGTCTAGAAGCTATTATTTCTGCTATAAAAACCTCTATTTTAAAGTATTTAGCCCATAGTTTGCTTTAATTTTTTTTTCTACGCGTCTTCGTGTCGCACGTTTGTGGCAGCGCTCCCCGCTATTTTGCCTAGGGTTCGCGTGTAACAAGCTTCGGCTTGGTGTCGCTTGGGCCGCTTGAACGTACGTCAATGTCCAAGCAAGAAAAAGAAGCTGGTAGCGAATTACACCTACCTAATAAGCAACGTATCTTCATATTTCTGTACTCTTTATACCTGGATTCGTCATATGAATGTAACCACCAGAAGAAAGTATCAACACCCGAGTCCATTTAGTCATGCCGTAGAAACAGATCTCTAATATGGTAAGATCTAGAGGCTCGAAATGGAACGTAGAATATTGGCCAACATTTTGCTTATAGACAATACCAAAGGGATTTCAGAAGTGGCTTAAAAGCAGGCAACATAAATTTTCTGTATATCCAACAAAATTTGAAAATCATGAACATGAGAAAGCGGCCCCTTAGTGGATTTAAGAACAGCTGATAGCTCCATTTCACGAAGTGAAACACATTTGATCTAAGGGCCTATTCTCAGATCACATAAAAATTATTTTCGGCACAATGATGTCATATGAATAGAAACACTTTTGTAGTGCTTGGAAATTTTAATGCTTTAGAACAGCTGTCTTATTTATATGAAGTATTGTGGTGAAAATAATATTTATGTCATGTGAGATCGGGCCTAAGAGCCTCTTGCCAGATGACATAAAAATTTATTTTGGCAAAATACTTCATTTGAATAGAAACACTTATGAAAGCTCTGAAAGCTGAACGCTTTATAAAAGCTGTCTTAATTTTATACAGCATTGTTCCGAACTAAATTTTTATGCCATCTGGATTGAAGCTGTTAACCAAAAATTTAAAAACAAAGTTAGAAAATTAGAATGTATAGTTGGATTTCATTCTACCAATTTGTTGGTCTTAACCATCCGAAAAAGCTTGCCATTTTACCTCCAGAAATAAACACTGAAACGGATCCAATCATTAGACACAATTTTTTCTTTAAAAAGTTAAGCTTGGCATTGAACAACATTCTATATCAGTCTGCAACAAGAAACAATTATTAATCGCTTGTACAGAGTCGCGACTGCGGCGTCGCGTCTGCATGTGTGTGTGTATGGGGATGTGTGTATATTCCAATAACTACTCACAAAATCAGGAGTACAAGGCAATGCCATCCGGAAAAATCAACAGCAGCGCTCTTACGTGTTATATAAAAATGTTGTTCGCCACCTTATCTACAAATCAGGGATTAATCCAGTAACGAATATCGGTTCCGGTACCGGTTCCGGGACGTACCGAAATGAGAATAACTGTTTAAGGTTCTATATCGGTTTTTAATTAATTTCGGTTTTCGGTTCCAAAACGGTACATAGAATTCTATTTCGGTATCTCGGGACGTACCGGTACAAGAATAATTTTGTTTAATATTCAAAAATTTAAACTGTTTCAAGATATAAAAAAAATAAATGAACGTAATAAGCCACATAAAAAAACGTTTTTCAAAAAATACCAATTTATTTTTGGACGAACAATTTCACTTAACGCTTCTGTTCACGCTTCTAGTGGAATTAAGGAATTCTCTATTCTTATGACGCCCAAACAAACTCGCGCTAGGTCAATTTCTCAAAAAGCTGACAGATATTTCTTAATAATGGTTAGAAATAATCCGCTCTAAAATCTGCCGTATCTCTGTCAAAAATTAAATCTTTAGCGATTCGGATAGGTTTGAACCCATACTATAAGACTACGGTGCAATTTAGCTCATAATACGCTGCTAAAATACTCGGTATATCAGCTCTAAAAAACTCAAAAACAGATTAAAACATAAATCCAGCAAAAAACAGTCTCAATTCTATACCCTTGGTTCAAAGTCAGAGTTTCTTAAAAATTATATGGTATATATCTGTATAATTGAAACCCACAAACTATATTAATGCCAAAGTTGAAACCAAATGTGTCGGAGACAATTATTCAGATCGTTTTTTAATTTAAAATTTTTTTATAAGCGTCTAAATTAACTTACTATCGAAAACTATCGTTTCAAAAAACTATCGTTGACTTTCGATGGTGTCGACTATCGATAGTTGTCAACCTCTAGTTGCATGGATTAGTTGATAGAAAAATTAATGTCTACTGTTTTTTCATCAGAGCTGTTTTCCCAATTTTTGT
Source organism: Lordiphosa mommai (assembly GCA_018904225.1). NCBI lineage: Eukaryota > Metazoa > Arthropoda > Insecta > Diptera > Drosophilidae > Lordiphosa > Lordiphosa mommai. The sequence goes on from JAEIFT010000134.1 coordinate 610,758, forward strand.
TTTCTGTGTCTTTTGTGTGTGGTTTTTCATAATTTAAATATATTAAATAAATTCTTTAATTTTACTTCTTTCAATTTTTTTTCCCAAATTTAAGTGTTCTTTAATTTAAATCTTTTTGATAATTTTGAAATTTTTTTCATTTTATTCCTGAACATTTTATTTCATTCTTCGTTTCTGCATTTAAAATTAGTAAATCTCTCAAAACTACTCAAAATCTTAAAGCAACTTAAAACAATCTCTAAGATTTATTTTATTAAAATCTGATGTACTTGGCGCCTCCCTTCGCAGATTTAGTTCTCCTCTTAGCTTGGCCACATCTTCATTATCATTATTATCGTCTTGTGTCACGCGACGACACTCACCTAATTTGAGAGCAACACTTAATCTACGCAGCAACAAGATGAAAGATAAATACCTTTTGTGGCTGGCGTTTTAACCACCCCACCTGACTGACTGGCTGACTGACTGACTTTAATGCCCGTTTCCTGTAATCCCAAGTTCAGTTACCGTTTACCAAGCCACTTGGCACGCTCCCGAATTGCCACTTGAAGCAAATTGCTGTGCAGCACAACTTTTGGAGTCTCGTCAGACTTAACGACAATGGGCCGTGTTGTCTGCGTTTATTACCTGAACATTTCCACCCCTCCGCTCCGCTTATCACAAGTTGTTAATGTATTAATTTGAATTTTTTATGAGGGCAACCCAAAAATATGTTTGACAAGCCAAATTTAGTGGAAAATTGTCGCATTTCATTGGGCAAATATGCAAGTGAAAATGCTACGTGACTTCCATGCCAAATCATGTGTGTGTGGGCGGACAATGCGACAAATTGGCCAACGAACGTAAGCACATTAGTTTTGGAAAGTTTAAAAAACAAATCACACACCTACAGCACCCCGATACCAGCAAGACAAATTTCAAGTATTTTTTTTTTTCTGTTCTCGGAAGTGCACACAAGTTGCCCGTCCGTCCGATGGGACGATGTCAAGGCTTGCCGGTAATGGAGTGGACTGTATTTTTATTTGTGTTTCAATTGCAATGCTTGGCTGGGTACAGGACATTTGTCAGCCTTAGTCCTGGATGTGTGCTCTGTGTGTGTCTGTTTGTGTGGGGGGGAGCATACAAAACAATAAGGTATAAATTTTTAACACTTTAAACTCATTTCATTCAATGTCAACTTGAATTACAATATAGAAAAAAAAGCAAATAATTATCCAAATATATGGAAAATCTATTTTTAATATTTTAGGTGGAAAACATAAATTTCTTTTAAGTATGGAAATCTTACTCCAATTAGCGGAAGAAGCCAATTTACAGTTGACCAAGGAAGAGCAAGCTGGTCGTAACAACTATGTGTCCATGTTTAGCCTAAAGGGCCAGCCTATACTTCCACCTTTGGTAAGTATGAAATGAATTTAAATTAATCCCCAGAAACTGTTTTTGCCAGCCACCATTTTGTTAGAAGAAATTAATTTGTCGAACAACAACTACAGGAAAGAGATGGAGAAAACACGCTTAGATAGATATATTTCTATGAATGGCATCTACTAAGTCTAGTTTAATTTTATTGAAGGTGACTTCCTGAAATAGCACTCAGAGTGAAAGTTGGTTTTCTTTAGTTTCGTTTACACTTGTCACGGTCGAAATATTTTTAGAAGCCATACCTGTTAACATATTGTATTTGTTTATGTCCACGATGATAATGCATCTCCCGTTTGTGCAAATCACTCACTTCAAGACTATCATAACTCAATAAGCAAGTTTTGGAGTTTATTATGCAGAAACATTAGTCTTTTTATGATCTTATATATTCTCCACCTGCGATGCTATTTGTTATTGAGTTATTTTAATCCGTTTTCAAAAATGTTAACTTACAAGAGCGACATATCTCAGTTCTGCAGACGTTATCTTGAGAAGATCGTTGTACCTTCAAAAAAAGCGTCATTCTGTTTCGGTTTTGGTACGTACTGAAACTTAAGTTTCGGTAAAAGGTTTAGATTAGGTTATAGTTTGTTTCTGAATTCGGTTTTAGAGGTTCTTCACGTAACGCATGATTCACGAAATAAAAATATCCAGACTCTCGATTCACGCACAAAATTTTTTGAGCGGTTTGCGTCACGTTGGATTAATGCACGATTAAAGGAGGGGCCACGAATGATCACGCACCATCCACCTACGAATTTTTGCATGGAGAGACTTTATTATGGGTTTCATGGCCACACTACGCCTTTTGTATGGAGCAGCTGCGAGCAGCGGATTCTTGAATTCAAAAGCAAATCAGCTTTAGGAATAATATTATTAATCAAATATAACAGAAAACCCATTTCGTGAATACTCCTTGACTTATATTCACGATGTTTAACTCTAACACGCACGAACCACTTACAGATCACGGATATACACGCACGAAAGTCGGACTTTCCTCACGATCACGTCGTGACCTGTCACGTTCAATTCCTTATTGGTACCTTGGTTTTTATTTCGAAACACCGATAGGGACTGGTATAATTTAAAAATCCTTTGCAAGTTCGGCGGTTCATAAGAGAAGGCATGGATCGGAAGACGGGTGGTAGAATCCCAGATATTAAAGCAATGAAACTTAAACATAAACAAATACTTTGAACCGAAATAGTACTGGTATGAGGATTCAGTTCTGTTCTGTCGAATACCGGATCTCCAAGTATGCAAAACATTGATTCCGATTACGGTTCTGATTCTGAGTCCTAAACAGTTATTTGCGATATACGGTTTCCTTTCGGTTTCCAGTTTGATTTCCAGGTTGTAACATTATACGCAACAGGGTAAGGTAAGAAAGAGAAAAATCATTGAAAACCTCATTGACCTCTTAATTCGACCTAATTGATTTTTGGGAATTTTTATAAAAAAAAAACTACTTTATTAATTGTATGTATATTTATACGTTTTAAGAATATACAGCGAAATTTTTGAAAAAAAATATTAATATTTGTTAAGTTATACACGATCTCCGACGGCCTGAAAAAAAGGTGTGGAGTGGAGGCAGTGGAGGCACTGCTGCAGTAATTCCGGCCGTCTCCGTGGATGAAATTCAAAAAAATGAAAAACTCTGTAAACTCGAAGATATTGTCCGTACCATGACTTCTTCTTTTTAGTGGCTATAACTTCGGCTTCTCTTTAAGTGGCTATTACTCAAAAACTATTTGAAATATCGATATTTCATTTTTAATATGTTATTTTTTAAGGTGTAATCTATCGAAATATGAAAAAATTATTATTTTTTTTTAATTTCACACTAGGTGTGCCCCTTTAAGTCGGTAGCATTAGATTCGCTGCAATTGTTTTTTTAAGCCAGCAGACCAAGGTTGCCAGTGTGTAGAGCACTTCCAACCAACAAGCTTTATAATCTTTTCATTCTCAGTCTGCGCCCATAGGGAAATCTCTAGAGGCCCCGCTTTAAGCTGTCTACTTGACATAACTTCAGTGTGCAACTGACACATAGCAGTCTATGCGCATACGACTCAAATACACAAAGTTTAATTGTTAAACCCTTTCCCCTAAATTCCGCTCCAAATTGACAAATTTCCACCTCACCGCCGCACCAGTTATGATTTCGCCAGGCCGAGTAGAAAATTAAAGGCTAAATAAGAGCTTTTGAAAGCTCTCTGCCCGTATTCTGTTAATGTAACCAAATATTTTCTCAGTCGCCACTGGCAACTTCTTAGTTCCCAATGCCGATCTTTAATTTAAAATTATTACGCGGAAAATTTAAAAAGTCACCGACTTATCAAACTGCATAAAATGCCTAAAATTTCATGTGAGATCAGGATTTCCAAATTTATTACTCGTTTCCTTTTTGTTTTCTTTTTACAGATGACCAATCAGCGACGTATAGAGATGCAACAACATCGCCTGACCGCCTTGGCCATTGAGGATTATCTATTGGGCAAATCTCAGTTGTTATCTAAAGCGAAATGTACCGAAATTGAAACAAATACTAGGCCAAAAGTGGACTTGCGTCTTAAGGGTGGAAATGCTTGTAATCGCTATGTGGAGGCTAGCACTAATACAGATCTTCCCTCGCTGTTGGTAATGGGTCGCTTTCGGCAGCATTTACAGCGTTCGGAAACATTGATCTATGATAATACCTGCAATGCGATTATCAGACCAGTTAAGGCCATACGCCAACCTAGTCCAAAAATGGTTATTCAAGGCCTGCTTTTAGAAGAGCCACCTTTGACAATGGTTCAGCATGCTGTCTGTCATTATCAATCGCCTAAGTTTGCCACCTTGAAGATAACCTGGTTATCACGTCTAACGCCACCCAAGGTAATAAGCAGCTTCCTCAAAAGTCCCAGGGTGCTTCCTAAACAAAAGCCTCGTACTAAAGCTGAACTCGAAATTGAAGCAGAGGTAGAGGAACACAAGAGGATGTTGCAACTGATAAATGATGCCCAGCTACTGCAAACGAATTTACTCAAGAATGAGCGTATACAGCGAGCTATTACCAGTCCAGTTTTGAAAACTCAGCTGATGCCTGCCTTACGCAAGAATTTACCACGTCATCAATCCGGCGATCGCACGGAGAAACTGCCTCATCAACTCTGGCAGCAACATCAGAATTATGCTCCCATTTCACCCAATCTTCAAGCCTCCTCCTTTTCCTGTAGCTCATCTGTTAGACCAGAAGTGAATGTACAGGAGCAGGAGCAGGATAACCTGGAGCATCCTAAGATAACGGTGAAGCAGTGTATGTTGCCCGAGGAGCCAGCCAAGAACAAGTTCAAGCAGAAGCTTACCTTGGCTAAGACTCCTCATAAAATTACAGGTCCTCCCAGCCAGGTGAGCTATGCAGCTCATGCCTCTTCTCATGCTCAGAGCAATAGTGGGACACCAATTAACAGTGCCCAAAGGCGGCTTAACTATGATCCTCGTGCCTCCCTAAAGCGTAATGCTCAATTGAAGAAGTTGGGTAAAAATATAGAAGACAGCCCCCGTTTAATAAAATCCCCTACACAAAAGTTTACTCCTAAACCTATCACCAGTAAGCCCACCCCCTCACATTTGAAGCCTCCGCAGCCGGTTCCCAATCAAGCAGATCGTCTGAAGCGTAAGCTACTGGATGAAATGCAACAACAGCACCGGCAACGTTTCCAGCAATTGGTCACTCAACAGACAAATGAACAGAAGCGTCTTCAAGCTGAATTCAAGGCACAACAGCAGATTTTGATGGACCAACTACTGAGTGATGTCGATTTGCCTGCCCAGGAGGAGGGAGATGTGGAACCAAAGTGAATCTGTACCTGCCACAAATACTTTTAACCTAATCTCTACAAATCCTCACACAGTTGCCAAATATAGCCACCAACTCTAATTATGCTCAACGTGGCAGCGTCTACTTCTGCCTTATTTTTTTGCCACACAAGTTGTCATCTCTTCCTCCACCTGCCCCAGAGTCGTCTCTCACATTGATGTCTCTATGCGGCGCACAGTGGTGCGATTTAGCTAAAAACTGGTTGCATAAGTATAAATATTTTATTTTAAGATAATAAACGTTTATAATTGCTAATTTATGATTAGATCGCAGAAGCTTATAAGTATTCAGTGTATTATATTAATTATTATTATATAAATAAGCTGGATGGAAACACATGCATTAGGAATATGTCCCAATATGACCGTCAATATGGCCGTAAAATATTTTTTGAGTTCCTCAAAATGGAATAGCAGCCCTTAAAACGCTCTTATACAATAAATTAAATAAAATCTGACTTAAGAATTTAGTATGATCGAGTATTAGAGTTCGTACTTAAAAATAACATTCGAATGTAGCACTAAGTGTGGCCGTAATATATTACAAATGATCTAAGATAATAGGCCCTAAAATCGACGTTGACCCGTTTAAATTATTACTTTAATTATCTTTCTCTAAATTAATCTTTCTCTAATTATCTTTTTAAAAAAAAAATGCTGTTTTTTATGACAAACTTTTTTTTGAGTGTATCACTGTATTGAATGCGTCTGTAAATAAATCTATTACCTATCTATATTGCCAGTTTAAATATATTTTTATAATATTCTAAAATAAGTAGGAGAAATTTAAGAAAAAATCGAAAGAGTACCGGTATTTGTGGTTGGGAATGAATCTGGTTTTTTCGATCCCAATTATAAAGGCTCTGTTTTCGATACTAGAACGGTTTTTTAGAGCGAAGCTCTTTAGCGGACGTTTGGCTGGGGGAATAAAACGAGAAAAATGTTGACATTGATTTCTTTGCGACAGCTTTTTTGCGTCAGATTTTCTTTGTTTCAATGATTTGTTTTTATTTGTGCTGATTTTCGTTTGCATTATATAAGCATAAGCAAGCAGGGATCTGGGATCAGAGACCAGGGATCTGGGATTTGGGATTAATCTGGGATCAGGGCTCTGAGATGGGTCTCGGATCTGAGATCAGGGATCAGGGATCTGGGATCAGGGATCTGGGATCAGGTATCTGGGATGTGATTTGGGATCAGGGATCTGAGTCAGGAATCTAGGATCAGGGATCTGTGATTTGGAATCAGGGATCTGGGATGAGGGATCTGAGCTTAAGTATCTGGGATCAGGTATCTGGGATCAGGGATGAGGGATCTGGGATCTTGGATAAGAGATCTGGAATCAGGGATCTAGAATTAGGGATTTGGGTTGTGATCTGGGATCAGGGATCTGGGTCAGAGATCTAGGATCTGGGTCAGTGATCTAGGATCAGGGATCTGTGATTTGAAATCAGGGATCTGGGATGAGGGATCTGCGCTCAACTATCTGAGATCAGGTATCTGGGATCAGGTATCTGGGATCAGGTATCTGGGATCAGGGATGAGGGATCTTGGATCAGAGATCTGGAATGAGGGATCTGGCATCAGGGTTCTGGGACTGGTACAGGAACACTATTTTCCAACACTATTTTATATAAAATTATAATAATCTGGGATCAGGGATCCGGGTCAGGGATCTAGGATCAGGGATTTCTGATTTGGGATGTGATCTGGGATGAGGTATCTAGGATCTCGGATCTGGGATCTTGGATCTGTGATCTCGGATCTGGGCTCTCGAATCTAGGATCTCGGATCTGGGATGTGATCTGGGATCAGGGATTTAGGATCAGGAATCTGTGATTTGGTATCAGAGATCTGGGATGACGGATCTGGGATCTGGGATCTCGGATCTCGCATTTGGGATTTGGAATCAGGAATCTGGGATGTGATCTGGGATCAGGGATCTGGGTCAGGGATTTAGGATCAGGGATTTAGTATCAGGGATCTGGGATTTGGGATCAGAGATCTGGGATGAGGGATCTGGGATCAGGTATCTGGGATCAGTTATTTGGGTTCAGGGTTCTGGGACTGGTACAGGAACACTATTTTCCAACACTATTTTATATAAAATAATAATAATCTGGGATCAGGGATCCGGGTCAGGGATCTAGGATCAGGGATTTCTGATTTGGGCTGTGATCTGGGATGAGGTATCTAGGATCTCGGATCTGGGATCTTGGATCTGGGATCTTGGATCTGGGATCTCGGATCTGGGATCTCGAATCTAGGATCTCGGATCTTGGATCTCGGATCTGGGATGTGATCTGGGATGATCTCGCATTTGGGATTTGGAATCAGGAATCTGGGATGTGATCTGGGATCAGGGATCTGGGTCAGGGATTTAGGATCAGGGATTTAGTATCAGGGATCTGTGATTTGGGATCAGACATCTGGGATGAGGGATCTGGGATCAGGTATCTGGGATCAGTTATTTGGGTTCAGGGAGCTGGGACTGGTACAGGAGCAGTATTTTCCAACATTTTTATACACTTGAAAAGTGTATATTAATTTTGCCCAGTAGTTTGTAACGCATAGAAATATTCATTTCCGACCACATAAACTATATATATTCTTGATCAGGACGACGAGCTGAGTTCAATTCCGCCTGTCCGTCCGTCCGTCTGTCTGTTTCTACTCAAACTAGTCCCTCAGTTTTAAAGCTATCGGGCTAAAATTTTGCACAGAGTCTTATTTTTACTGCACGCAACTAATATGTCGGAACCGGCCGGATCGGATGACTATATCTTATAGCTGCCATAGAAACAGTCGATCAAAAAACTAGTTCTAGTGAGAAAAACTTTTTTATTTTCCATCGTAGCGTCACCAATCTTGGTATGTATTAGTTTTATATGCTTTCACATAATACAGAAAAAGTTTATCAGAATCGAATCACTATAGCATATAGCTGCCATAGGACCGATCAGACGAAAAATGTGTTGTACTAAGAAAAGTTTTTTTATGAAATCAAATTTTTATTATTAATGATTTAAAAATTTAAATTATCTGATATCTATATCCTATATGAGCATGGTTCCTCGTACAGCTGTTTCGGAAATAACCAGATTTCCTCATCAGCGAGGTTTTGCTGCCATCTCCAGAGTTTCAGTGGTCTCTCCTTACAAGTGTTGCTTAGACCAATTCATGGTGCCGGAAAATTCATTTCGTAATCTCCGTATAGACCTATTTTATAAAAATTTTAAAGTTTCTACCTTATCAAGACGACAAGCCTCCACAAATTTCACAAATATCTTGATTTTTGGCTAAATCGCGTCACAGTGCGTCATCTGGCTTGGGTCCGTTTCACTTGTCGCGCCCATAACTTGGCGTGTTATTAAGTGTAGAAAATTAAAATTTCATAAATTGTTATGCTTTATTTAGAGCGCAGTGCGATATCCCGTTAATTGCACCCAACTTCGAGGTGGAAGCGGAGAGACCATGACGAGACCGATGCGTGTGGCTTTTTACTCAGTGATTTGTGCATTTCGAAAACTTGCGATATTGAGTTTTAAGTGGACATAATTAAAAGCACTTAAAGAGTCGACCCAGCTAGCCAGCTAGCTATTTGCTGATTTTTGGAGCGGAGCCAAGTTTTACAAGAAATTGGCTGATATGTGAATGCTGTTATTTTCCATTCCGTGATTATGCCAATTTGTGAAACGAATTAGAAGAAAGTTGGCCAAAATAAAGACTTAATTTAAGAGAGTTTCTTTAATTTATAGACCAAAGGGATTTTAGTTTTTAAAAATCAAAGTATAAGAAACTTTCGCTTGCTTTTTAAACCATTAATAATGAGCGATGCTTTTTATATTTCGGAAAAGCCAATTTGTAGTGTGACCAGTGTTAGTCAGAGTCGTATGGAATACCACGAGTATATATTGAAGTGAATGCTTACTAATAGTCCAGTCGATTGTTCGAGCCTTCTACAAATATATTTTTATCATCGTTACTTATAGTTATACCATACACCGTTTTACGATCAGATGAACACGATAGTAGGGTTGCCACCCCTCGCAATTTGGAAAAAACTTCATATCTCCCACAATTTTGAAGATGGATTGTTCGAACCTTCTTGACATATATTTAAATCATTATCGAGCAGAGCTGACTTTAACGTACACTTTCGTTTTCTTCGTAAAAATAAAATTTGTACGAATAGCATTCAAATACTTGTTTGTTTTTCGATTTCGATCTTGCCACTTCTCACTTCTTGTCTACTCATTTGGCTAATTAAAATGGCATAAACAAACAGCGGGAAGGGAAAATTCCAATTCCATTAATGAATTATCGGTTCAAAATAAAAATACAACACCGTCATGCTGGCTTTCTCCGTTTGCTGCTCCGACAGCTCATAATTCATATATCGAATGTTGTTGGGTTAAATCTTGCAGGAGCCACGGAAATCACGTACCAGGGCAAAAGTTGCCACGTTGCGTGCTGGATTTTAGCTTTATTGTCTTTTAAGCTAAGACAAGGCTAAGGCCCGTCCCCGTCCCCGCCCATCGACCACAACAGCTAATTAACGTTAATTTATTAAATCAGTGTGTAAGTAAAGGCATGCCAGCAACTTTCCCAGTGAGGGAACGGTGGATGAGATAAAAGTTGCACACTCTGTCTCTGCTCGCCTCTGCTCAGGCTTAAGCACTTGGGTTTTTCTTAGCTGGAAAAGCATGAAAACCACACGCAGCAATTATTAATTCAATTATTTTAGCGCAAACAGGCACCTAAGACGCTGTGGCTGTGGCTCTCTGTGCTGAGTCTGAGGCATAAATGAGTTGGTATTATTTCAAGACTCGAGGAAAGGAAAAATGGCTCAGTGCCTGGGTGAAATAGAGTAGCACAAACACAATTAAGACAACACTGAAAGAGCATAAGGAATGAAGATGGCAAGTGAAAGGCAGAGCAAATAAAGTGGCAAATTTAATTAGGAATGGCAAAAGAATGCTGCTGCGGCTGCTTCTGCTGCTGGGAATGTGTTAATACCTGACTCCGGCGGATTTGCAAATTAATAACAGCATCCGTTTCCGGTCAAAAATGTGCACGGTCGCCAACGGTATAAAATTTGAAAGGCTGCACTTCCGCTACGACAAAACGTGTCCGTAACAACATCCGTAATGAAGTAGACATTTTATGCGCCCTCCAACCATCCGAGTGAAAACTTTTCGCTCTACCCAAAAAAAAAAAATAAATAAATAGGTAAAATGTAAAAGTTTTGCAAGTTAAAGTCACCTGCTTTGGTTCCCAAACTACCAATCGTTAGCATGGCGGGGGGGAAGTCCCTTTTGTTTCAATTCACGGCAATTGCCTTGAGCCCAGGCAGCTCATCAGGCATCAAGGTATAATTTGGCCGGAGACTATTTCATTTTACGGCCAAAGTGGCGCATTTGCATAAAGTTTTATTTTCTTTGACCCGCACTTGGGGATTTCTTTGTCGTCCGAATGCTGATTTCCATTTGTGTTTTGTTACTTTGTCGTCATTGTGCTGCTCCTCCTCCTGCTCGTTGTCGCCGTCTACAATTTGCCAGGAAGTGATTTTTTGCAGCTGCAGCTATTGAAATTCAATATCTTGTCTGGGGGTTTCTTGAGCTAGCTTAAAGCCTCAATAATGTTGATGCTTTAACAAATGTTTACACCTAACCCCAGCACACACACACACATCACCATCATCACTCACTTTGCCAACCAATAAAAGGTAATTTAAAAATCAAACACTCCTCCACCAAAACAGAAAGCAAACAATGTTGAAGCCGGCAAGACTTCTCCATCTGCTGCTTCTCGCCTAGCAAATCCTTTCAATTGCTGCAATTTGCTGGATAAATAGGATCAAAATCGAATTTAAACGGCAAACAAATTTTTCGTGATTTTGATTTTGTTGACAGAACTTTTCACTTATGCTGCGAAATAAGCAGATTATGCCAACGACAAGGCGAAGGATAAGCCATCAAGGGTTGTCTATGGAACACCTATGTAAGTATTTCCGCCCACAAGCATACAAATAAAACACTGCTACACTTAGGAAAAAAACGATTGTCAGCGTTCTGGTGGGGAATTTTAAATATCAAGTTTGTTTTGTTCTTGGGCTTACTTAAATTATGTTTTAAACCATAATGTATCCAAAAGCTACCACTATTTTTTTTATTTTTTTCCAGCACTACAAAAATTATTTAATGGGCGCGTTCAGCAGAGACACTTGATCAATCACTTGATCAGTTTAATAAAAACTATTCGTATTATTTAGCATCTTAATAAATTGAGATTTGGAAAATCATATTAAACCTAATAGAAAAAAGTAGGCTATGTAAATTACCAAGAAATAAATCATTAATCAGGAAGCAAGTTCTTCTGTTGAACACAGCCAATGACTTCAAAAACCTTTTTATAGAGGCATCAACTGCTGATTGATCAAAAAAACAATAAACAGAGTGACCATTCAAGAAAAAGTTCTGAATAATATTGTGCTAATTTTTGCCGAGGCGATTTTCATTTTCGTGAAAAGTGAGTGTGCATATAATCGCACAATTTTTACGGCTATAGTGAGTACCTAAAAACACAAAAAAGATAAGATTGTTCAAAAAAGTCAAACTTGCAAATGAAAGTTATCTATCGGACCTGGTCACACTTAAAGAAACAAACGCTAAAAAAATAAATTTCGACTTGCTTATAAATTAATGTTGGATTTCTGACGTACCATTTTGACCGACGGTATGGATCATTCGGTTCCTGGTGTCCTGTAAATCTCTAGAGATTTTTATATAAACTACTGCATTTCGAACCAAACTTAAATGACTTTATATGTGAAATGACATGGTACTAATTAAATCTACTTGGCTTTGAGCAGTCGGTTTCTAATCGCCTTACTTTCGTCATCTAATCCAGTAACCGAGCATACTTGTGCCATTTTTCGTATAAAGTGAAACAATTTTGGTTCGAAGTGCGATCATTTATACGAAAATTTAAAGATCGATTCATATTTAGTTTCGTCAACATGTGTATAACAAGTTGGCAAAGCTCGCTTCTTTTAATTTTGCCGCCATGCTAGCAAATATGCCCATGCTCAAAGATCTCCTCTAATAGATTCTTGAGGCTTTACATATGGATTTGAGTTTTGGAATCACATAAAAACTATTTTATTAATATTGAATATATAATTTAAAAATTGTGATTATCTGAATTTTATGAGATATCGATAGCAACTCAAGTATTTTTTAAAGTATTTTGTTTTTCAACACAGAAATAACTCGGGACGAATTAACACTTATTTTAGTTGTGTACATTATACATATTTTTTCTAATAGGAAAAAGGTAACATGTATATATTTGCTGTAGTGAAATTGGGGTATTAGACCAAGAACATTTTTTACTTATTTTGTGTATTCAATTTTAGTTTCAAGCATCTAATAAGTAGAACACGGATTTTATGCAAAATCATATTTTAAACTAAGTCTGATTGCACAGAAACTTGAGAAGATTTGCACTACGTTATATTTGCATATTCAATTTGCAATAAATAAAGATTGTGGTCCATGGATCGCATACAAAACGAAAGTACAAAACACATTAAGCTGGCCCGTACTCTACTCGCTCCCCTACAGTGTCAGTAATTTCGCGCCTGGGCGGTCATCACACATATTTTAACACATTTTTCCATTGAAATTCGCATTGCTGGAGATGATTTGGACATGCAATATAGTCTTAATCAGCGTTGGGCACATAGGGGCCCGTTGCGCCCTATCAGATCTGTTGTTGCTAAGCCCTTCTGTTATATTTTTGTGCCCACCGCTGGTCTAAATATTCATGACCTTGGTGGCAGATTTAATACTGCTTGTAGTAATGCATTAACTGTTTATTTTTATATATAACGACAAATTTAAAAATTTGTTCGACATATTAAAATAAGAGATTTTGAATTAGTTCAAAATATTCTTAATATACTCCGAAAAAGTTTGGCAACAAGTATTTCGAAATTGAAAAAAATCGTACTAGAAATGAGAATTTTGTACTTACCGTAGCACTTACTTCGCAATTGATTGGAGTGCAAAACTGAAAAGCAATTTTTTTAGTGTCTCATCTTCCCATTTACCCCGTCCGAAACCTAGCATATCGTTTGCCCTGCGACTTGCCTACGTTTTTAAACGCTTCAAATATTTTAATTAAATTGCACATTTCCACTTCAATGGCAAAAACTATTTATGTACCTAACCGAAAAGTGAAATATGTAATTCGATTTTATTTATTTTCACTCAAAACTTTTCACCCGAAACTTATACTAATACTACAACAAAAAGGCAGCCAGCCCAAAGTTGCAGAAAACTTTCGACACGAGTTCTTAGAGTTCTTCGTATTCACAAACATAAACAAGATTAATTTCACATGCTTCTCTATGGGGGAGTGGGGTGTATGACTGCTCAAGTTATTACTTTGATTATGTTTATTCTAGTCATGAAATTCTAATGCCCATTTCTTCATGTGCACTTCATTTAATAAACTCATCCACTCACACGAAGCGCGAAATGATTTGCTTTGGATTTTTGCCTGCTTATGGCAAGTTTTATGTGATTAACCAAGTGAAAAAACATAAGATTAGGCAAACTATTTGTAACTTAATTTTTGGTTTATAAAGAGGTTTGGAGTTGGTGTTGAGTTCGAGGTGAGAGGCAGTCAACTGGTATTTAGTGAGTGCGAAGGGAAAATTTGACACTAGAAGAGTTTAAAGGGCTTTAAGGCTTAACAAAAAAAAAAAACAATCGTGGACTTTTATCAATAACTAATTTTTATTTAAAAATGGATTTTTATCAAAATTTAGAAATTTATATAAATGATAATTGATTAGAACGAGCGGCGAGCGAGCGGCGCTGGTAATCTTTCACGCTCTCCACAACAAAAAATCAAGAGGGAGTAAAATTAAAGGCTCTTTTGCTCGCACATTTTAATTCTTGTTTGTTATAAGCTCTTGGTGATGTTTTCAGTGATGTCATTTTTTTCTGAGCAAAAAAAGCTGGATTTACAAAAAAAAACAGCTAAAAAAGCGGAATTCCAGGAGGAAAAAGCTAAGAAAAAAGCTGTTTTTTTTTTAAATAAATTTTTTGTTTGTTTTTTAATATTTCAAACACATTATATTAAATAAAAGAAACAAAAACGAAAACGAGAAGGCAAAGCTAACTTCGACTGTGGCGAAGTTTTAATACACTTGAAAAACTTTACTCCAACTGATTTAACCGGTAAAATATATATAGGATATAGATATCAGATATTTAAAATTTTTAAATCATTGATAACAAAAATTTGATACCATTAAAAAAAATTTTCTTAGAAAAACACATTTTCCGACCGATCGGTCCTAAGGCAGCTATTTTTTAAGATTAGTGACGCTACAAAAGAAAACAAAAAAGTTTTTCCCACTAGAACTATTTTTTTGACCGACTGTTTATATGGCAGCTATACGCTATATTCATCCGATTTTGATAAATTTCCCCACAAATATGTAAAATCATTTAAAACTAATAAAAAAGAAAATAAAAAAGTTTTTCTTACGAAGACTTATTTTTTGACCGATCGTTCCTATGGCAGCTATAAGATATTGTCATCCGATCCGGCCGGATCCGACATATTAGTTGCGTGCGGTAAAAAGAAGACTCTGTGCAAAATTTCAGCTCGATAGCTTTAAATCTAAGGGACTAGTTCGCGTAGATACAGACAGACGGACAGACGGAATTGAACTCAGCTCGTCGTCCTGATCAAGAACATATACAGTTTATGGGGTCGGAAATGAATATTTCTATGCGTTACAAACTTCTGGGCAAAATTAATATACACTTTTCAAGTGTATAAAAAGTCTGCTTAAATTTAAAAAAAAAAAGCTGGAATTCCCGCTGCCCGCTGTTTTAAAATTTTTCCCGCAATCACACTTCAAAAAAAGCTGAATTTGACGGGAAAAAAGCGGAAATGACAACACTGGATGTTTTTGGTCGCGGCAAGCCGATTGAGTATTTCGCAATCGCTCGCTGCGACTCGTGCTCAATGAGCGACAAGCAAAACGAGCACATCGTCGATTGCAGATGCTCGCAATTTTAATAATGCGCTCACAGAGGAATGGTTTTTCGATATGATCTTGAAGCTGTTGATCGATTAGCTTGCTCGTATCGCATTTTGGGTCAGGTCTCTGGTACACAGAGACACAGCACCCGGAAATGACAGGTTTCTTCTCAATCTTTATCTTGCGGTACTTGTTGTTTTTTAGAAATTATATTCTTGTCATATAGATTAGTGGGAAAGCTACCTGTGGGTACAGCTCAGAAATTTATAGAATTCACCTGGACATTCTGTCCCTTTTTAACGAACTTAGAGCCTTTATATTTTTTAATTCTTTTGTATACTTACTTTCCTAACTTTTACACACACACAAGCAATAAAATGAATTCATTTATAAACTTATTAAATTGCTCAAGTGGCCTACGGTTATTGCTCTCCACATACACTTACATTCAAATATACGAGTATATAATAAACTTTTACAAAAGAATCTAATTAAAGTCAATGCCACAGGCGGCAAAAATTCAACTGCAAAGGTCAAAGTGGTAGCCAAAAGTGAACTAAGGAAGTCAGTCCTTGGAAGTCAGTTCACTGAGTTTACTTGAACAATTCCAATTTCGGACCATGTGTCCACATTATCGTCTCGAGTCTTGATTCTCAAGAAGGATGACAACACAAAGAGGAGAAACGCTTGCAGCTAAGGACGTCGTGTGTGACAATTGAGTTGCAAAGAAGATGATGAAGAAGTGGCAACTGCAAAAGATGTTGAGCATTTAAATTGAAATTAACATCCTGTTGGACCTTATATGGCCTAAAGGACTGTATATGTATGGGTGACTGAGTATATACTAATTATGCTGAGCCAAAGAGTCAAAGGCAAAAACGAATAAAAAAAACTTGACGAAAAACTTGCCAACAAGTGGCGCGTTGGGCAAAAGTGTCAGGCAAACACTCACACACACACACACACATGTGTAATTAAGAGGCCATTGTTATATCGCTGACAAAAGTGAAAGATGGCTTGATGGATAACGTTGTTGTTGTCTCCTTCAGATCCTTCGTTTGCCGGTTGACACTTCAAAGTGCGAATGTCTCTCCTTTGTATATGTATGTATGTGTGTGTGTGTGCGCCTTTTATGTCTTTGATGTAATCAGCTCGACAGTGTCTCCTCAGCCACAGCCAGCTTGACACATTATTCCCAATCTTGCAATTATTCTTACCTCAGCTTTTGACGACAGCAATTAAAATCCTCACAAACACACACACACACATATGCAAAGCTCCCTTCAAAAAAGGACTAATTTTATATGTGTGCCTGTGTGAGTGCTTTAGCGGGGCGCTGATGTATGCATAAATATTTAATGTGTTTGCCTTGTTAGTGGCTGCCTTTTGAGAGCGATATCACTTTATTTTGCGGAAGGATTAAATTAATGCCAAACGTGTGTTGTTCGTGTTCAATGTGTTGCTGTTGTTGTTGTTGCTGTTGTTGTTTTAGGTATCACCAGAAAACATAGAGTGGCTGCCGTAGACAAACAACAAACATGTGGAAACCGCTACTTACACTAGTTAGCTAATAAAATTAGTTTTATTAACACGTACGACAACGACAAACAAGTGCAAAGTAAGCACACACACACACACACCCTGTGGGAGCTTTAAGTGTTAATTGCATGTAAAACTGTTTAATGTTTAAGCCAGCCAAATCGTTGCCTACTTTTTAGGACAAGGAGAGAACTTGATTAAAGTAATTGAAAACTTACACGATATAAAAGGGGGGATTTTTTAAGAGTTAATTTTTACAGGTGGGCAGCACTAATTGGTAATGGCGTCCAAACGTCATCTGTCAAAGGTAAAAGTTTTCAGTATACTCTGCCATTTCATCATGAAAAGACTTACAAACGAGCAACGATTAGAAATTGTTGAAATTTATTATCAATATTCGTGCTCTATGAAAAGTGAAATGTCAATTCGTCGCCGTTCTCAGCAATTGGGCATGTGTTACTCATCCACAAGGAATATTTTACGTGTTGATTTGGGCTTGAAAGCCTATAAAATACAACTTCTGCAAGAATTGAAGCTGAATGACTTACCACAACGTCTTATTTTTGGTGAATGGGCCTTATAACAACTCGATAAAAATCCGCTGTTTTATAAAAAATTTTGTTCACCAAAATTAGACCTTCCGAATGGACCATTTGAAACGGAGCCGCTGACCACATTTTTATGAAGTTATCTTTAAAACGTAAATGGCAAAGGCCAATTTATCGATTTCAATCAAAATTTTAAATAAATGATGCAAATTGTGTGTTTACTCGATTTAAAAAAAAAAAACTACGCTTAAAAAATCACCCTTTATTTCAGGTCAATGCAAAATTTTGAAATAGAAATAATTTTAAATTTTTACCTAATCATCTTTCAGAACAATGCTCTTAATACAACTTTACAACAACTTCCTTCAACTTTAATATGCCTTTGAAATATCAAGTTTGATCAATTGACTGAATTCTCTTTAATTACATTTATTTTCGTTACATTTTTTATTCCCTTGTAGAGGGTATATTACAATTGTCACGATGTTTGTAACGCATAGAAGAAAGCATTTCCGACCCCATAAAGTATATATATTCTTGATCAGCAAGACGAGCTCAGTTCATTTCCGTCTGTTCGTTCGTCCGTCTGTTCGCGTTTCTATGCTATCTCCTCCCTCAGTTTTAAAGCTATCTTGACCAAACTTTGCAAAAAGTCTTTAAACACACATGGGCTGCACATTTGTTTTATAAACGCATGCCGAGCCCTTCGCCAAGAGTGTAAACAAATCAGAAGAGCCAATCAGTCGCTGGCTAGCGTTCAATGAAGTAGGTCAGAGCCGCTTTGTGTCGCATTATACTCGCACACCAATACTCTGAAAGCTTTTTCAGCCATCATAATGTTAATATTTACATTTAATGTTAATATTAATATTTAATGTTATATATACAAAATTTAGCTTCAAAAGTAAAATTGATTGGGGTTTTTATTTACTGAGAAACCTCTCCTTAATTGACAGACAATAATGTTATGGTCCGATGGAAAAGTCAACTCTCAATATATAAAGTAACCCTCGTATCAGTTCAAAGTGGTTTTTGTCACAAACAAATAGCCTGTTAATTAGGCCGCTGACATCAGCAAGTAGTAAAACGCACAAGAAATTTGATGACAATCCCAACTCAAACCTCATTTTCTATATGTTCTTCAATTACAGCATATCACACACACACACACACATACACACACACTGACCACACCATAATTAATGTTAATAAATAATAAATTTACATATAAAAACCCAACTGAGAAACATGTAATACAAGTCAAGTGGCCATTGTGCAAAAGTGAAAGTCCGTAACGGCATACAAATCTCCGTAATTAAAAGCCTTGAGATTGGCTTCGGACGGGGTTGATTCGGAGCGATGCCAGAACTGTGATAACATGCAAAAAACTTTTTTGGCTGCGGAAACGTTTAATTAACTTGTTTTTGCCGGGGACTGAGCATTTTCTGGGGGGAACACAATTCATATGCGAAACGTGGCCAACAAATTGTGTATTGTGTGACCATTTTGTGTTGATCAGATGGAAGGAACCACTTGTCCAATTGCATTAACCAGAGCAAAGTGGAAACTTTTGAAGAGCGCAAAACTTTTGCCTAAAATTAACCGCATTTCGAATGCAGCAACAGAAAGTATCTAATCCACTATCCTTTGTAGCCTCAGAAACATATCTGGTTACATTTATTGAATTGTTTCATGTGTTTGATAACTATTTGTTTGTGGGTGTGTGTGTGTGAGTGTGTGGGTGTGTTTCTATCTGTTCTTAGTTTTACTTTCTACTTGTCGTTCAAACATTTTAGCAACAAAGTTTTTCAATTAGACATACCAAGACGAAGACCAAGGCGATGACGGAAGTGCTCAACAAAAGGGTTGGTTTCATTTTCATTCCCAATTTTATGAAATCAATTTGAATTTCCAACAAAAATGCCGCTCAATTCCCTTCAAGCGTAAAGATAAGAAAAGCATTCGGCCGGCAACTTAAAGCAACAAATTAATTAGCATTCATTGCCCGCCCAAT
Source organism: Lordiphosa mommai (assembly GCA_018904225.1). Lineage (NCBI taxonomy): Eukaryota > Metazoa > Arthropoda > Insecta > Diptera > Drosophilidae > Lordiphosa > Lordiphosa mommai. The sequence continues at coordinate 630,217 of JAEIFT010000134.1, forward strand.
TGAGCTTGTAAATATTTAATTAATCGACGATTTGTGCAAGGCACTCGAAGATGAAGGGCTCCTTGACATTAAAGGCTATCAATAAAAAGCTGTTGATGGATGGCCCAACATTCATAGAAGCTGCTGCAAAATGCTAAAAAGCGGAGAACCGAGCATTTGCCTTAAAATTTGTGTAAAGTGTACAGCAAACAGTTAATAGCGCCAATCTCAGTAAGCATACTATTGCTGGGTTTAATCAAAGCAAGTCTTTGCGTACCTCACTCCTTTGGGTAATATTTGATACGCGCTACCTCTTTATTGGACAAGATGCTTTTCTCTTCAATTATGAAAGTAACTTTCAATTAAACACAATTTGGGAGTATCAATTTCAGACCTTACCAATATCCGATTACATTTTGGAAAATCTTTTTAGTATATCTTAGAACTCTCACGATTTTTAAAATAATTTTCTATTACATCGGTAAAATGAAGCAATTGTCGTTCGAATTTCGTTGAACTTGGAACAGAGCATTTAATACAAGTAAGAGCGCTGCACATTTTCCAATTTTGAAACAAATTTGATCCGCGTATGGTATACACCTATTTACATGTAAAAGTGGCTGTTGATGCTGTTCAAACTATATCCTATAAACTTAACCAAGCAGCCTAGTGTAAATTACGCCTCGGGAAGGGTCTAAGTACGGTCATTGTGCAGGCCCGTAGCTAGATTTTGTATTTCGGGGGGTGCTGAAATAAATTTTTGACAGTAAAATCTACAAATTTCTAAATTTTGATTCGATTAGACAAAAAAATCATTCAGGCCCCTTAATCCTACGGTAGTCTCATAAAAATTGACTGAAGCCTTATATTCGAACTTGTTCTAATTCCAAAGCAGGATATTTTAAGGCAAGTTCGAGATTAATTTGAGCTTGATACTAACTGATAGTGATTTAATCCAAGAATAGATTTTTTAAAGTTTTTCATAGATTGATTCTAGATCAATATTCGGGATCTAATTATTCCAAAAAAATAACTCAACTGGGAGCCTTAATTCTTTCAATCGAACCTAAGAGCTTAAACTAAACACAAATGGCATTTTATCCACACACATATTCATCGCACACGCTTGTTGCTACACGTCTAAGATGATACTTTAAATTTTCTTATCTGAGGTTGAGTTGAGTTGCATTGTGCCCATTTCAAGCCCTTTTTATACACTTGAAAAGTGTATATTAATTTTGCCCAGAAGTTTGTAACGCATAGAAATATTCATTTCCGACCCCATAAACTATATATATTCTTGATCAGGACGACGAGCTGAGTTCATTTCCGCTTGTCCGTCCGTCCGTCTGTCCGTCTGTCTGTCTGTCTGTCTGTCTGTCTGTCTGTCTGTGTGTCTGTTTCTACGCAAACTAGTCCCTCAGTTTTAAAGCTATCGAGCTGAAATTTTGCACAGAATCTTCTTTTTACTGCACGCAACTAATATGTCGGAACCGGCCGGATCGGATGACTATATCATATAGCTGTCATAGGAACGATCGGTCGAAAAATAAGTCTTTGTGAGAAAAACTTTTTTGATTTCCATCGTAGCGTCACCAATCGTAATATATATTAGTTTCATATGTTTCCGCACAACTCTGAAAAAATTTATCAAAATCGGATGACTATAGCATATAGCTGCCATATAAACGGTTGGTCAAAAAACTACTTCTAGTGAGAAAAACTTTTTTGTCTTCTATCGTAGCGTCCCCAATCTTGGTATATATTAGTTTTATATGCTTTCATATAATTTTGAAAAAAATTTATCAAAATCGGATGACTATAGCATATAGCTGCCATATAAACGGTCGGTCAAAAAACAAGTTCTAGTGAGGAAAACTTTTTTGTTTTCCATCGAATCGTCACCAATCTTGATATATATTAGTTTTATATGCTTTTACATAATACAGAAAAAATTGATCAAAATCGGATGACTATAGCATATAGCTGCCATAGGACCGATCGGTCGGAAAATGTGTTTTACTAAGAAAAGTTTTTTTATGGTATCAAATTTTTATTTTCAATGATTAAACAATTTTAAATATCTGATATCTATATCCTATATATATTTTACCGGTTAAATCAGTTGGAGAAAAGTTTTTCAAGTGTATTAAAACTTCGGCACAGTCGAAGTTAGCTTTGCCTTCTCGTTTAACTTAAAATGGCAGAGTCTCGTCATATTGGTTTCAAAATACTCATTTTGCTCACAACGAAAAAGAAAGATTAAAGCGAACGCAGCAGTGGATCGTCTTCTTCCGAACAAAAAAAAAAGCTTTCGCTCCCTTTTTAATAAATTTTTGATCTCAAAAAGGGATTAAATTAATGCTGAGTTTACACTGTTCGACACATGAGACATGATAATCTAGTAGGCCCTTATGCTATCTTGTTTTCATTGAGAATAATTTGTTATTTGACAATGAACATGAAGGCTAACTAGATTGTCATGTCTCATGCGTCGAACAGTGTGAACCCAGCCTAAGAACATTTGGAATGATATGATTAAAAAAAACTTGGGCCAAATATAAAGGGCTTGAACTAAGGCTGGGTTCACACTGTTCGACTCATGAGATATGATAATCTAGTAGGCCCTTGTGTTTTTATGTTTTCATTCTGAAAAGCTTGTCATTTGACATTGAAAACAAGGCAAAATGAAGGCCTACTCGATTATCATGTATCATGCGTCGAATAATGTGAACGCAGCCTAAGTGTGACAGGTTTGAAATTCTAAGCACAAGCCAGGCTTAATCTTAAAATAAAAAGCTTCAATTTATTCATGAAATTTTCACAGATTGTCCAAAGTCTGTAAACCGAATCGAATCGGTTTAAAGGTGATTCAGAGCCCTTTCACTGATAGTTTTTGAGCTATGATCTTGAAATTTTGTGTGAAGGCCGGTAGCAAAAGGCAAGAAAATAAAACTTTTTTTCAGTTTATTGAATGGTTGGCGGTTATTCTCAAAGATTTTCGAGTGCTTAACACAAATCAGTTTTCCAAAATGCTCCATCACGTCTGGATTTTGTAACTTGAGCCTTTAGTTGGTAAAAGTAGCCAAGTTTGATCATTTTAAGCCATGTTTTGTGGGCAACCAATACGTCTGTTTTGAATATCCTTGATTTTAACGTCAGGTACTATTCAGGTACTATTAGCTTTAAATAAATTATCCGTGATAATTTTGTGATTTTTTTAAACGAAGCTATAACATTTTGAATCCATTTTTTAGAATATGCATAATCTCTGATTTAATTTTGCAGCCTAAAGTATGCTTTGCTTGAGATAATTTATTTTAAAGCTAAAGAATATATCAGTCCGATAATATAAACGTATGGGTTGCCCACAAAATATACCATAAAATGTTCAAAAAAGTCACTTTAACCAAATACAGACTTAAATAGTTAAAACTCCGGACGTGATGTATCATTTTGGTAAACTGAATCGTGTTAATCACACGAAAATCATCTAGAATTGCCTACACTTCTTCTACAAACTGGACCATGTTGCCTAGTGTAATAAGTAGTTAGATATATTCCCGCTTTAAAATCGGTTCCGAGCCACTCCTAACCAGATCCAAGGTGGTAAAGAGACATATATTCGAAAATTTCTGACCTAATATTTTAATATTTGGTGTGTATATTTGAAGTAGAAAGTTCGATATCTTAATTTTATCCGCTTTTGAATAAGTTATACACAGTTCAAGTGTAGAAAGTGATTATTAGCTGGCTTGAACTAGATTTTAAATTCTCTTAAAGAGTTATTGAAAATATTTTAGAATTTTGTGAATGAGAAATATCAACAGATTTTTGAGGTTTCGAGTGGTACCGAGTATAAATCTTATTTATTTTATATAAATATTGAATTCGGTGGTCTTTAATTAAAATGAAGACGCTTAACTGTAAGTTTTTAAACCGATTACAGATTTTTTGTATTTTACTCCACTTCAGGTTCCAAAATACTCGGATGTACGGAGCAATGCTACTCCGATTCGGTGTTAAGCCCTAATAGGTTAGGTTAGGTTAGGGCGGTTGCTGAAGGTGGGGAGACCCTTCAACACACTTAGGCCATTGTGTTGGCCCGTTGTGATGCCGCTTGCGGACTGCCCTAATAACAAATATAAAATCTACTCTATCAAATTCAACATTTCGGTTTATCTTATTTGAGAAATCTTTGAAATCAAGCCAATACTAACACAATTCGAACTGAAAAAGGGCTTTCCCATATCGGCCAAACAGGGAAGATTCTAGATCTACATCGAAGTTCGAACTTTATCAAGAATTTTGAAATTTTTTGAATAATTTTTTCTCTGCTCTCAGCTGTCTCCAAAAAAATACTATTTTTAAATTAAGAATCAGACTAATTAAGGGCCAGCCCTCATACAAACATGTCGAAAAGTAAGCTTGCCCCTATTTCCTCAGCTATTTGATTACTTTGTACAATTAAAACTATTCACTAAAACATTACCTATCCTCGCTGCCCTAGTCCACATGTGCGCTTATCAAAGTCCGCAGCCAGCTGGGGGCACCCCCAGAGGATCTCTCACACTCACACTCACACATTTGGGGGAAGTTTTAATTTGCTTGCACTCTCATTTGTGAAAACAAAGTCACTACGGGCACTCCACAACAAAAGATGCCAATTTAATCTAGTCCCTGTTGGCCACATGGGACACTGAAGTCCGAGAACAGACTGTGCCACAGGAAATGACTTCAGTGCCAGTGGCTGCGGCTGTGGCAGTATTTCGCCCTCCCTCTTTCTCTATGTGTGTGTGTGTAAGATGTTGGCGCCAGCAGGTAACTTCCGGCATAGTCAAATTGAAAATGGCATGGCATATACCGCAGGCCACCGGACAGGACAGCTGCTCCACTTTTGTGGCTAAAGTGTAAAGTTGTCTGGACTCGTAAAGTGTGACAAATTAAATTAATGATAAAAGTCTCTTTGAGGCAGTTCCCGTAATTGTTCAATTAAGCATTTGTTTGTTGTTGTTATTGTTGTTGTATTTTAGGTGAAAAAGAGTTGCCTGCTTGACCCACTCTGAGTGGCTGCGGCTTGCGGGCCACGTGAGTTCTTGAACTGCGACCAAACACTTGACTTATGATATTAAAACGCAGACACAAATCTTTATGATCTGTCTGCGTGTTGGTGCCAGGACTCTAAGTAAGAAAAACTACAGTTTCCACTTAAGGCAAAGGCAAAGTCAAGCCGCAAAACATACGAGTATATGTATACGCACACATGCGGGCAGAAGGCACTTTGAGTCGCTGCAAATGGCAACTACGAGTGGACATTGACAAAAAAGCAAATGGTGACAGCGAGGTGGGGGGAGATGCTAAACACTGAGAAAAATTTTGGCCTTAAGTTAGATATTGTGGGAAAATATATGAATTATATTTTTAAGGACTCTAAAAAGTATGCTATGGAAATTTTACTGTCCTTCTAAAGATTTGAACTGGCGAAACATCTGAAACGCAGTTGGTATACACTGAAATAAATTCGGCATCAAGTAAGGCATCTATCGGAAAAACATAAAAATCGTAATAGCGAACACTTAGACAAATTTTGGCATTAAGTTAGAAATTGTGGGAAAATATATGAATTATATTTTAAGGACTCTAAAAAGTATGCTAAGGAAATTTTACTGCCATTCTAAAGATTTGAATTGGCGAAACATCTGAAACGCAGTTGGTATACACTGAAATAAATAGGCATCAAGTATATAAAAACATATTTATAATATTTTGTATGATGCCCAACACTGAGAAAAAATAGTCATTAAGTTAGATATTGTATCAAAAAGCTGACTCCCGAATGTATGCTACAGAAAATGTACCCCTTAAAAACAGTTCGGAAACGGGAGCAGAGAAGTTGCTAGTGGCAGCTTTACAACTTTTCTCTGCTTACTAAGTTTATCCTAATAAAAAAATCATTATTTTTGCCCCTCAAAGTATGCAAAATTTATTTTCTTTAATTATTAAGTTTTGATAAAGATAATTTACAGTCTGTTAAGACAGCATCTTACATCTGACAGCATCCACATTATACATTCACTCAGATTATTTGACCAGTCAAAGGTTTACAAAAATAATAAGTGTTAAGGCTACTAAAAAATAAATATTTTGCTTAATTATTTATATTCATTAACATAGCATACTTTGAAGGGCAAAAATCATGATTCTTTTTTTATTTGTGCATAAACGTAGTATATTTCAGTAAATGGAGTTCTGCCGACTTCTCTGCTGCTACTGCCGATCCCTGGCTTACCCTGAAAAAACTCGGCAGCAAGTATGGCATCTTCAAGGCTTAAGTTCAGATTATCTATGGCAATATTCCTGTTATATTCACATTTATTCGCATTCAAATAATTACTAACTTATTTTTCTCAGTGTTATACTCAAGCCAAGCCAAGAAGCCAGACTGACGCATTGTTGTGGCCATAACTCAGCGAGCGGAGAGCCTGGCCCTGACAAAAAAAAAAAAAGAAAGAAAGAAAACCTGTGCAGTGAGTTGAAAATCTTAAAGATAAATAAAAAGTGCGGAGAGTTGGAGGAACGACATGCCTGAACTTTGACCCCAAAACGGCAACCGCAAACACAACGAAGACGATTATGACGCTGCCGTCGCCCAGCGAAGCGCAACTGATGAAGCCCACTTAGACGACGAGGACGTCGGAGGTGTCCCTGGTCCCTGGACAGCGGTCAGCCATGCTTTGGCAACATTTGTCGTTGACAGAGTGCAAGGCGAAAGGAGAGCAAAAAAAAAAAAGTATGGAGATGGACATACTTGGGGTCGTCTGGACAAACATTACCCGTCGACCGGACATGACCAAATGAAAATGTGTAAAGCTGCCCCGCAGCGTCGCCGCCGCCCGCGTCGCTAGCACAATTATTACTTCAACTTTTCATTTGGTTTTTTGCCGTCTGGAGGTGCAGCAAGGATTTCAGGACGTTCCGCCTCGGCCACTGAGTTTGTAATTTCGCTTCCTGCGTCTCATTTCTCATATTTTTAGCGTGTTGAGTGCCATTTGGCAAACGGCAACTGCGACTGCCCAAACAAGGTAAACAGACAATTTCTCAAGCGACTAATGCTCTGAGTTATTGTAGAAGTTGTAAGCTAGCGACATGGCAGTTCAGAGGGGGAGTAAGTGCACTTTTAAAGAGTTGCGACTTGCATTGAATATATGTGGACATAATGGACTACCTGAATGAAGCACGTAACAATTTAGACCGACTTTAGCTTAATAATCCGAAGACAGCGAGAAAGGCCTAGGTTCAATTGCCGCTTCTGGAACCTTGAATAAAAAGTATTCAGTATTTACGCAGCCATCACCTTTACAGCTACTGGGATTAGCTGTGCAGTAAGTAGCCATAATAAAGATTCTCAATTTTGAAGTTCGAGTTTGGCCTTGAACTGTTGGCCACATTCTGCTGTGCATAAATTTCGGAATTTGAAGATAGAATTTTGTGACTTTTCTTTAGTATGCTTAGTATATTATATTCATATTCAGCAGTTGGTGGCATTTATCTGTCTTTATCTTACTTTATCTATTACTCTATTATATAAATTTTGCAATGGGTTCTTCGGTTTGAGGACATCCTGACACCATCTTCTGCTAGACAGCCCAAAATGTTGTTTTCGTTAAAAATATCGGTATTGGGATTCTTAAGCGTTTATCCATTGGAATTCGAGGTGCTCAGGTAACTGTTTTATTCCTGCTCGTCAAAATAGTCCTGGAACTAATAGATGTCGTCTGCGTATCCGTCTTTATTGAATTACTAGCTATTGTTTGGTGAACCACTATTGAACCGGTTAAGTCAGGTTCGGAACCGGGTTTGAACCGGTAAAATGTCTCACTCCATTTTATTAGCCCATACACCAAGTTCATACCTACAATCATTTCCGAGATATGGCTTTGAACTAGAGTTGGGCGCGTATCGTGTTTAAAGTCGTTTTCAAGTTTTAAGCTTTAATAATTTTTTAGATATGGCTCTTAACCACTTTTGAACCGGATTAGCATGTTCAGAATCGGTCGTAAGCTACCTACATGTCTAACTTAACATACACATGAAATTTCAAGTTCATAGCTTCAGATATTTCCAAATCCGTTCAGGTTTACAGCCCTGACACATAACCTATGACTAATTTCAGATCGTCATAAACATACTGTAAAAATTTCGTAAAGATCGGTTTAGTGTTTTCAGAAATATTATTATAAACCACTTTCAAAAGGTTCAATCCGCTATCGAACCTTATAACAGACTTGCCTAGACATAGCCTATGAGAATATACGATGAGAATTTCATAAAGATCGGTTCAGTGGTTTAGATATATAAGGAACAAATATACTTTCTATTCCCTTGAAGAGGGTATTATAAAAATTATAAAATATATCTGCTGTGATCCGATCCCATATATATTTTTATATTATTATATTATATTTACTATATATTTTTTATCAGCAAGACGAGCTCAGTCAATATTGCCATGGCAAATGTCCGTAAGTCTGTTTCTATGCTTTGTCCTCCGCCGGTTTTAAAGCTATCAAGTCTTAAAATACATATAAGTTACACATATTTTGGAACCCACCGAATCAGATGACTGGCATGAGAACGATCAGTCTTGTGCGAAAAACTGTGTTATTTTCTCTAACTCTAGTGTTTAAATATTAATTTTATTTGCTTCCAAAAAGTTCTGTGAAGTTTTATCAAAATCGGACTACTTTAAAATCTTCTTGTAAGTCCACAATATCTATTGTAAAATAAGCTAATCATATTTTGTAACCTAAAAATTTTGGAACTCCGAATCGGGTATTTTGGCCGACCAATTAAAATTCCGACCGATTCGAATTTCCAAAAAATTATGAGCTCGGTGTCTTTTCGCATTTTTAAGCTCATAAATAATCCTGAAGGCTTTACTTATTATTAAAGATTTTTTATTTACATTTTTTAATATTTTTTTTCCCATGGCTTTATGTAAATTTAGCAAAAAAAAAAAAAAATTTATACAAAGTTTCCAAATAATGCTTTTTCTTAAACAAATATATTGTATGTTAATAAATTAATTAATAATGGAAAACGTTTCAATAATTTTTGCCAACAACAAATTTTTAAACCAGCTTTAAACATAATGGCTTAATTGAATTTCAGGGATTTCAGCCTATTCACCAAAGGTTAATTAACATTAACATTGATGTTAAAGCCCTGTTAACTAATATATGTAGTCATTTAAGTTCTTCTGTCCATGAGTAGCGGGTATATACAATAAAAGTCGGGCTCGACCGATTTTACCTTACGATCTCGTTTTTGTCCAGTTTAACAAATAATTGTTTCAATTTTGCAAATTTTTTTCAATTCCCACAAAATAAATTTTGTTTACATTAATAATTTCGATACGTGTGGGCACCTCGCCATTGACTATAGGAACATTGCACTCCCACACGTTGCACCTGGCGGATGATTTCGCAGTAAGGATTAGCCTAATGCTGGAATCTATACGGTTAGGCCTTAATGCATCCTGTGTAAGATATAGCGAATAGCGCGGCTTAAGAAGATAAAAGCATTAACCGAAACTTTTAAGCGTAGACATTAAAAAGGAGATAATGTAAAATTCCTTAGCAAAGACTGTTGTGGATAGAACCAAGGACCCTTGAAATAGCCATAATTACTACGTTTATGCACAATTAAAAAATCATGATTTTTGCCCTTATAAGTATGCTATGTTTATGAATATGAATAATTAAGGAAAATATTTATGTTTTAATAGCCTTAACACTAATTTTTTTGTATACTTTCAACTGGTGCGTCAATCTGAGTGAATGTACAATGTGGATTATGTATGATGCTGCCATAACTGACTATAAATTATATCGTTCAAATAAATAATTTTTATAGGAAATAAAGTTTGCATACCATGAGGGGCAAAAAAACATGATTGTTTTTGTATCATAAACGTAGTTAATTTTTATTTTTATTTGTGGTATCGAAATAATTTCCAACTTTGAATAGCAAACGGAATTCTAAAAATTGTATGTGCCTGAGCATGTGTCCTTCTTCAAATGCTTGTTATGATGCTAGGGTCATTGTATTCGATTAAACGCTATTTTTCATACTCTCCCCTGCAATGATATGGAACAAGCTACATATCTTTGCATATATAGTCGTAACAACATTCAGCTTTCCAACCGGGCTAAAACCAAAGCCACCGGGCCTGGCTATAACTCTTGCTGGTGCTTAGAAAGCAATCGCCTAGTTCATTGCACCTCACATATTGAGACAGAAAACCAAAGTTGAATAGAACAGTCAATGGTCAGGTTCAATGTCAAATGGCTGACCTTTTTGCACAAGAACATAATAATAATAATGGCAACTCTGGCCAACTGTTACGACCTGTTGAAAATTCGCCGAGTTTCTTTTTGCCCCACAACCAAAAGTCGGAAAGTGCAACCCGAAAAAAGCGCAGCCAAGCAAAATTATACACAAAAAAGCCGCCTACAAAATAGGCAGAATGAGAAAACAACAGGCCAGCGAAGGCAACTTGGCAGAGATGAAAATAGAGACCCAGATAAAACGTCTAGTGAAAATACAGAATGTATACTCGTGGCAGTAGTAGTAAGAAATATGTAAGCCACGAAGGTCATATTAAATTGCTATAAAATTTTATCGATTTTATCTGCAACAAAAGAAAGAAAATCGCTGCGCACAAGCAAGAAAATCTACCAAGTCCTAACGAGGACACTGACACCGCACACAACAACAACAACAACTTGGAGGAGAAAGAAAAAAAAAAGAAAATCCATAAAGAGGCGGCCTGGGAGGCCAAAAAACTTTTACCGCTTCTTTGGCCCCATCTGTGAGTGTCTGTGTGTGTGTGTGTGTGTGTGTGCCTTTGTGGCAGTGGCTAATTAGAAAAGTTGGCCCCCCTTTCCTTATGTACCCACTGCTGCACGCTCATAGGTGCGCCCATCACGGTCGCCAACGCCATTTTTTAGATGGAATGCGCAGCAAGCCGTGTTAACCGGAGGAGAGACCAAGCCAACTAACGTAATGTCACCTACCACCTACCTACCTACTACAGGGGGTGGGGGGAACGTTAGAGACGCCACCATTGGTTGGCATAAATCACGTAGATGCTGCCGTGATGCGCACCTACCGAAAACACTGAGAGTAGAACACACCTTCCAGTCCATCCACTGGCTGGGTTAGTTTGAGGCGCACCTGATACTCTCCGGCTCTCTGCAGCTGGCTGCTGCTGCTCTGAGGTGGAGCCACTCTTGCCATACGGATCTCATTTGTATTTACCTAAGACATGCTGCTGGAGCAGTAAAAAACCGTATGTACGGTACATACAAGAACTAACGAGCGAAACGAAAGCTGCGCACCTCAAACTGCGCTCGAAAAAGTCGAGACGATGAGAGCCGGAGACCATTAAGGTGTTAGCCGAACCAGGAACGACGAGACGTTGACGCGCTCACGATGTTGTTGCTTTGCCGGTGACGTTTGATGAACCACGTTTTAGAATCAGCGAGAGCAACTGCGCAAAACCCAGTACCCAAATCAGGAGCCGTGTCCTTCTAATCATTTCAAGAAGTCAAATTTTTATGACTATCATAAATCACTTTGGGTAGACGCCCACTACTTTGTCTCCGTGCCGTCGGTAAAAAGAAGCTTCCGCTCCCGCTCCAGCTCCAGCAAACGTGAGCAAGCGAAACAAGGTGCTTGGCTTTGGTTGGCTGCCAACATTTCTCTGCACACCTTAAAAACCGTAGGTAGAACGGTATATTGGCGCGTGCGAGCGAGTGAGCCAGCAAGCAACAACCTGTCTGTGATTCTGGCTGCCTGTGTGTGTGTGTGTGTGGTGAGAGCGCAAACGAATACCAACGAAAAACGCACGACGAATGAACGGTGGAGGAGCCCCAAGACCAACGGGTGCAAAATAAACGCAAAACAACTGTTACTTGTGGTTTGGAGGATACCAGGAGCAAAAGTAGAAACTATACCAGCAGACGTTACATAAAAGCAGCAACCGAGGAGACAGCAACTGAGTTTGACTGACGAAAAGCGTCTTTTAAGGTGGAGGGGGGAGAGGAGAAGGGTGGACCAGATGCACGGCAGGTGCCTGCTGAGCGAAAGGCACCTACCACAGCATGCTGCTCTCTTCTATTAGAGCAACGACGCTGCTAACGACATCGCACGAAGACGAAGACCCCAACACCTAGAGCAGGTACACAAACACACCCACAGACAGACCGAAAGACGAAGTACATACGCTTCTTTGTGGGGGGGAGGTGAGTGGCGCAGGTAGATTGGTGGATGCGTAAGGTACATTATATACACAGACACGTGTACCAAGTTAATGGAGGTGTGAGGCACAAACATGCGCACTACAGACATCTAAAAGAGAGAGCATAGAGCAGACTGTTAGCACTTAACATTCCTCCTAACAGTGCACTGTTCAGCTTTACAGCAAGGGGAAATTGCACTGTTAGTTTAAGGCCTCTGCTAACGAATCTTTCGGTTGACCTCCTACCAAATAGTCTCAAAAATTCATAAATAATGTTAATTTATTTAGAAAATGCAGCTGTCTAGAGCAGCAGGGTGTTGACAGTCGACCAAGATGTAGTCATAAAATACGAGTAGACATACATGTTGATCTATATGCATGGGTAGTGGGCATGTGCTTGTGTTTGTTTATATATGTATGTGTGTATGTATTTGCGGGGATATGCGAGACATTGACCTATAAAACGAATTAACATAATTGTTGATTCTTGCGTTTTATTGTTGACTGCGTTTTGTGTTCCTCGGCCTCGGCCTTCTCAACTGGGCGCGCGAATCGATTTTGTACTAAAAGGAAAAGTGATGACCAAGCGCAGCAAACAAAAAAGAAGTGGTAAATTATTGTAAAGTTAAATTAAAGGGCCAATTCTAGGCGCTATTTAAGAAAATATATGTTGCCTACTTTTGGGCCTTCTTTAAATCATATTGGGGTCGTTGTATACACAATCATAGATAATTAAATATAGCCTAAAAGTAGGCAACGCAAATTTGTTTTAAAAGCACCTAGATTTAAAATCCATGAAGATAAGATAAGCGAATAAGCATAGGTTTGGAAAGGATAGATAAAAATTTCATATATCTGGAATAGTACAAGCGCCAATCACATTGAAAAGAACACAAGTAAGATTATGTACAAAGATTTACTCGACAAAAATCATAATTTGTTATTTTTATCAGAATTGTAAACAAAAATTTTATAACTTATAACGAATGTTTCTCTCAATCAATTGTTCACTGGTTTATAAAAAAATCGTGTCCAAGGACCCTCAAAAATCATGTTAAGAGAAAAGTCCGATCGAGCAAAATTTAAAAATCTCAGAGTTTTATTCTGATTGGCTTAAGACTTTGGGAAATATTCTAAACCATGTATGTATATTATTCAAGCTTAACACACGGCTTAGCTCACTTATAAATAATAAAGTTTCTACAAAAATATATAATTATCATTAAAAAGTACGCTAATAAGGAACCAACTATAAGCAACGGGGTTTCCAATTATAGGAAATCCGCCTGCAAAGTTGAAACAAAAAAATAAGTTCTAGCATGAATAACAAATACAAATTTTTCCAACCATTATGTAGAGCTTTAAAAATTGTAAAAAAAAAAATAAGAGGCTACATCGGCTACGCCGATGTTTTAAACACCCTTGCAGTTTTTGAAAAGCGCTACCATTGATAACCAAAAAGTTTTTCTCCTAATAGTTTTAGACCGATCGTTCCTTGAGCTATATGCTATAGTCATCCGATTTCGATCAATTTTCCAGAATTGTGTGGAAGTATATAAAACTAATATATACCACGATTGGTGACGCTACGATGGAAAACAAAAAGTTTTTCTCACTAGAACTAGTTTTTACCGATCGTTTCCTATGGCAGCATATGCTATTGTCATCCGATTTCGATCAATTTTTCCAGAATTATGTGGAATCATATAAAACTAATATATACCACGATTGGTGACGCTACGATGGAAAACAAAAAAGTTTTTCTCACTAGAACTAGTTTTTTGAGCGACCGTTTATATGGCAGCTATATGCTATAGTCATCCGATTTGATAAATTTTCCAGAATTGTGTGGGAAGCATAGAAAACTTATACATACCACGATTGGTGACGCTACGATGAAAAACCAAAAAGTTTTTCTCATTAGAACTAGTTTTTGGACAGATCGTTCCTATGGCAGCTATATGCTATAGTCATCCGATCCGGCCGATTCCGACAAATGTGCAGCGTATTTGTATTTAAAGACTTTTTGCAAAGTTTGGTCAAGATAGCTTCAAAACTGAGGGAGGAGATAGCATAGAAACAGACGGACCGACGGACGGACGGACGGACAGACGGACAAACGGAAATGAACTCAGCTCGTCATGCTGATCAAGAATATATATACTTTATGTGGTCGGAAATGCTTCCTTCAATGCGTTACAAACATCGTGACAATTTTAATATACCCTCTGCAAGGGTATAAAAACTAAAAACTAAAAGAGTTGCATACAACAGCTTTCCGCCCATTTTTCCGACTTTTTGGAATATTTTACAAAATTTAAAAGCAACGTGTTTCATTTGTTTGTATAGTGCAGCTAGAATATGATTTTTGCAGCCAATCTTGCAAAAATTGAAGATTTGGTGCATTTTTCCAATAAAAGTGAATACAAGTTGCTAGTGTAAGCTTTAAAAAAGGATTTTGAACCCAAATGATTTGCAGACAAAAATATTATTTTCCCACGAATCTTAGCCAACTTCCCGGATTTTCCAAAATGTGAAATCGCGTTATTATTTTGTTATGTAGAGCTTTGCTAAATAAGTTTGGAGTTGGTCGGATGAAAAAAAATGAGTTTCATAGAGTTTCACAGTTTTCCGACCGTTTCCCATTTTTTGGAGGAAGATTTTCCACAATTTGAAAGTCATTTACTCTATATTTGTGTATGTTCAGCTTGAAAAAATAAGTTTAGAATTAATCGCTTGGACCATTTTCCCCCAGGGGGTTTTCTTAAAATTGTTTAATCATTTTTTCCGAATTTTCCACAATGTGAAAATCGCGTAGTTAATATTAAATTATGCAGAGCTTTGCAAATAAGTTTGAAGCTTATCGGATGATAAACATATGAGTTTTAAACAACACTTTTCCGGACATCTTCCGGTTGGTTTTTCCAAAAGGTTAAAGTCCAAGTTGTGTATGTGCGGCTTTGACCATGAATCGTTTGAAACTACACTTTCGGCCACTCAACCCATTTTCCATCCAGGGGGGTGTTGGGGGTTAATTTCTCGAAAAACTGGTATGCAGTCATAGTTAAATGCAGTCGAATTTATTTAAATAAGTTTGGTGCTAATCGGATGATAAACAAAAAAGTAGCATACTACAGTTTTCGGTGAATATTCCACATTTTCCGACGGAATTTTTCAAAATATCGCCTTAGTAGTCACTTTCAGCAACAGTCAGTCAGTCAGGTTGAACTCTTTTACTTATGTACAATTGATTTCAAAACCCATGTAAACCCTTTAGCTTAGTACTCAACTCGATAAAACATTATTATTCCGTTGCCAAACCATGCTGATCAAAATATTTTTCACTGATTTGAAATAAGTCTCTAAGCGCACGAATGTAATATTAAGAATACGGCTGGAAATTCACAAATAATACATTTTTGAAGAAATATTCAAGAAATTAATGTTTGAAAATTTGGGAATCGACGACCTAACGTTTTCTGGAATTTCTTGAATTGTCCAAGCCTTACTTGGTACATTGCAGGCGAATGGCGTGATGGCGAATTGAAATATAATTTTAGATATGAGTTTTTACTTAATAAAGCAGCGATTCAATTCTTTAAAATTTATTTTATTTAATCGTTAAAATGATTTAACGATATTATTGAACTATTATTGGTAAAGACTTGGGAGGTCATTAATTTTACAAGATTTGGTTCAA
Source organism: Lordiphosa mommai (assembly GCA_018904225.1). Taxonomy (NCBI): domain Eukaryota; kingdom Metazoa; phylum Arthropoda; class Insecta; order Diptera; family Drosophilidae; genus Lordiphosa; species Lordiphosa mommai. The sequence goes on from JAEIFT010000134.1 coordinate 646,200, forward strand.
GAGTCCCAAAAAAACCTAAACCTAACCGGTTCTAATGTATTCCGATCTAGACCGGTTTGCAGCCTTGATAAAAAAAACGATTGAATTGGATAAGAGAAAGCCTAAAAACACTAAAAGAAAGTCAATATGTAAAATCTCTAGAAATTATTTTGTAGAATACGTTTCTTTGAGAGGGGGTCGGCAAAAAAGATATTTGGCTCGCATTATAAATAGTAGTTATACCCATTGTCAAGCCCTACTAACTCGTTTGAGAGTCTAGCGAGATCGACTTACCTTGTCAACGCGAATTAATAAGCCTACATTTTAGCAATATTGAAAATTAATTATAAATGTTTTATGCATATTTGTTTTCTCTCACCAACGGATTTGGTTTAATTGAATTTTAATTATCGTTGATTGGACTTTCGACCTTTATCAAAGAACAACAATAACAACAAGTGCTGCATCATTCAATTATCAGTAAAAAAACCCACACACAAATGTATGCAATGAACAAAAAGTTGCGCATACGCCACGTTGTTGTCCTAAACCAGCAAATTTGCATTGCCAACGGCCAATGGTTCGCACTGGCGCCAAAGTTTTCGCTCACTTTTTTAACGCCTCTCTCGGGGTCAGAGCCGGAAGCAACAGGAAGTTGGATCCTTGTTGCTACAAATAGCCGGCATCAACTTTAATCACCTCCTTAATTAAATCAGTTTCAGTCTGCGTCCTGGCCAGGAGCCATTGTTTTGCTTTGCTGCTGCCTGTTTAAATTATGCAGCATAATCCCACCGTTCAGTTAGCTTCTGGGCAGTGTCTTTTTGCCACATTCTTTTTGTTGTTTTCTTTTGTTTGGTTGTCTTGATGTCCGATAAGGTGCTTAAATCATTTAAGGTTTTTCTTGAAATTTATTTTATTTTATTTTTGTGTTTTAATTAACTTTCTTTTGCCGTGAGTTTTGTTATATGGAAAGTTGGCAGTTGAGTTTGACACTTGATTTTATTTAAGCCATGTTGTACAGTAAACCAGAGAAAGAGAAATTTCTAATTATTCTTAATCATTTTCAGACACAAACCCTCAATTATAAATCGTAACACGCGAGAGGAGTATCGAAAGATTCCGATCTATCGAATAAAATTTTTTTATTCAAGTACTAGACATCTTGTTAAAGTCTTTTGAGGCAAAAGCAGGTGGCTGCACTTTCACCATGAGGTACAATTGTGATCTAAATGCAAAAATTATATGTTAATAGGATATCCTAATGTAAAATATAGGAAATAAACTGGAGGTGTAGAAAAGATTATCAACGCGAAAAAATTATTTGAAAATTCAATCATAATTTTTGGACCAAAATTTTGTTAATAAAAATCTGAAAGAAAATATTTTTGAAATCAAAATAGGAAGAGAGTGGTTTCTTGAAAAAAACAGTTTTTCTGTTTAACTTTCTAGCCTCATCACTTCCGTCCAATAGCGACTAAAATTTTGGGAGAGTGAGTTTCTTCACTCAGGGAAAAATGCTGTGAAATTTTAATATTTTCACGTTGACTTAAATATTTTTGCCATTGATTTTTGCGTTAAATATGGAATTCGTTAATCTGAAGTGCTTACACTTTAAATCGAAATTAAATATGAAAATAGTCAAATTTATTAGTTTTCATATTAAATATAAAAAGACCAAATTATTAAATTAAACAAAACATCTTAAATTTTAAATATTTCACTAGTAATTCATAGTAATTATGAAATATATTCATATTAAATTTAAATAAATATTATATTTAACTTTAATATACTTTATAGTACTTTAAATTTTTACATATTCAATATAAACACCATTTCATATTGAAATAAACATTTTCCAACTTTAATTTAAAAGTACCCCCCTCAAAATAAATATAGTTTCAATTTAATCCAGCAGGTATTTTGGGGTCAAATAAGTTATGCATAACTGTAGAAACAGATACACACACACAATACACAAATGAGGCTGTATAGATAACCATACAGCTGTTTCGGAAGGTTCCACTATTTTTCATCGTTGGTTTTCTGCCTGACGGAACTACAGCCAATGACACGAATGCCTTAACTGGTTGGGGAGCCCAAAACCAGCAACGTGTAAAAACCTTTAACCATTCAAAATTTTTAAATTAACATATAAAACTATATTTTTAAGATGAGAACCTCTTAAAAAGCAATATTACTCATATTTAAAAATAATATTTAACAAAGTTAAGCAATACATATTTTCGTATATTTGAAATAAATATGATTTTAATTTAATCTGAATACAGGAATATTTGATTTTAGTGAATTTCACTTTGATTTTACTATATTCATATTAACTTCAGAGGTTAAGTATGTTTTCAGTTAAAAATCAAAGCGCTTTATTGACTTTAATACGTTTTATATTTAAAAACAGCATAGTAAAATTAACTATGATTGTATTAATATTTACGATTTGCTTTTTCTCTGGGTGTTATAGATGTTAATAAAACAATCAAAATTTGGTGCTGATAACCGCAGGGGCAGTTTTCCTATGCTTATTCAGCTATGCCATTTCGGGGAATTCATTACTTATGTTGCTGAATTTTTTTAGAAACAAACCCTCAAGATCTGTTCGAATTGCTATAAATACAGCAAGGAAATTCAAACCAATCGTAATTCGATTCCGGTTCTGTTCCAGGTACGTACCGAAACTTCAGTTTAAGGTCATGTTCGCGGGTTCGAACCAAAAAGTTACCAAAGTTGTAGGTTTGACCATTTAAGACTCAAGGTTTTTGTGCTGAGCTTTTGGTTTCAACCTTGGTTCATCCCATGTTTTACCCAACTTCAATAGGAAAGCAATTTTTTTGTTTGAAATAATTCATAATGTCTAAGATAAATTACGTTATCATGGGTAATAAAAATTTTTTCTCAATGACAGCTAGAAGATATAATCATCCGATCCGGCTGTTCCGACAAATTAGTTTCGTGCAGTAAGAAAAAGCTGACGCTGTGCAAAATTACAGCTCTTTAGATTTAAAACAGAAACCTAGTTCGCAACAGCAAGCGTAACTTTTCTCATTTTGATATTTCCATTGCAATTTTTTTTAAAGTTCTTAAGTATCATAAATATCATGTATAATAAATCAAATTTTTTTAAATTACATACTTATTAATTATTTAAATCTAAATGAGCAAAACTGAGCTGAAAAAATTAAGATAGTTGCAAACGGCGGAAAGAAAAAATTGAAGGACGATGAAAAATTTTTGAAAACAAATTGTTGCTTTATATTATTATGTTAAAATAAATACCTTGAAATCTTCCGTTGAATTAAAATCATTTTACTAAGCTTGTTCATTAGAGCGAACCTGCCTTGTATGAAAAATTTTTTTGGGGAAACTTTGCAGCTCAAAAATTCAGTATATTTTATAAAGAATTTCATAGAAAACCAAAATTGGATATTTTAAGTTTCCGCAAAGCTCTGTGGCTTTAAAGTTTCAAATTTTCCCTTAATTTAACTTTTTAATTATTAATGAAGGCAAACCCCTTTTCAAAATTGTCAAAAAAAATAATTTGAGAATTTCACAAATTGGGAAAAACAGGAAACCTGATCGGAGGCCAAACTTGGTTGAACAATGTTCATATATAATTTCGTCGAAACAGTAACTGAAATAACATAATTATCATGATGTAAATATTGATTAAAAATTGTACCTGTTTCACCTATAAAACGTATTAAAAGTCCAATAGAAAGCGCTTGATTTAACGAAAACGTACTTAATCCGAATTTAATACGAATATAGTAAAGTCAAAGGAAATTCACTTAAAACAAATATTGTTATTCAGATTAAATTAAAATCATATTTATTTCAAATATACGAAAATTTTTTTCTTTTGTTAAATATTATTTTTAAATATGAGTATATTGCTTTTAAGAGGTTCTCATCTTAGAGAAAAACTAATTCGACTTGCCGAAGTCTAATTTAACCGGAAAAATATCATATAGGAAATAGATATCAGATATTTAAAATTATGAAATCATTGATAATAAAAATTTGATACCATAAAAAAAAACTTTTCTTAGTAAAACATATTTTCCGACCGATCGGTCCTATGGCAGCTATATGCTATAGTCATCCGATTTTGATAATTTTTTTCAAAATTATGTGAAAGCATATAAAACTAATATATACCAAGATTGGGGACGCTACGATAAAAAACAAAAAAGTTTTTCTCACTAAAAGTGTTTTTTGACCGACCGTTTATATGGCAGCTATATGCTATAGTCATCCGATTTTGATAAATTTTTCAGAATTGTGTGGAAACATATAAAACAAATATATACTAGAACCAACTATGAAAATCAATTACTTTTCGACCGTCGGGCGCTTTGTTGATCCGTTTTGATACACTTTTTCCAGAATTATGGCACATAAAACTACCACGTGGTACGATTTAAAACAAAAAAGTTTTTCTAACAAGAACTTGTTTTTCGACCGATCGTTCCTATGGCAGCTATATGATATAGTCATCCGATCCGGCCGGTTCTGACATATTAGTTGCGTGCAGTAAAAAGAAGACTCTGTGCAAAATTTCAGCTCAATAGCTTTAAAACTGAGAGACTAGTTCGCGTAGAAACAGACAGACGGACAGACGGACAGACAGACGGACAGACGGACGGACGGACAAGCGGAAATGAACTCAGCTTGTTGTCCTGATCAAGAATATATATAGTTTATGGGGTCGGAAATGAATATTTCCTATGCAGTTACAAACTTCTGGGCAAAATTAATATACACTTTTCAATGTTAAAATTAACACATCTAGTTAATTTTACTAGCTGTTTTCAAATACAAAGTATTAAGTCCAATAGAAAGCGCTTTGATTTAACTGAAAACATATTAACCACGATTTAATAGATATAGTAAAATCAAGAAATTCACTCTGAATCAAATATGATATTCAGTTGAAAAATCAATTTATTTCAAAATACGAAAATATATGTTAATTTAATACGTTTTAAGAGGTCCATCTTAAAAATATAGTTTTTGTATGTTAATTTAAAATTTTGAATGGTTAAAGGTTTTTACACGTTGCTGGTTTTGGGCTCCCCACCACTTTTTTACTTTGTGTCATTGACTGTAGTTCGTCAGGCAGAAAACCAATGATGAAAAATAGTGGAACCTTCCGAAACAGCTGTATGGTTATCTATACAGCCTCATTTGTAAATTGTGTGTGTACTGTTTCTACAGTTATGCATAACTTATTTGACCCCAAAATACTTGCTAGATTAAATTGAAACTATATTTATTTTGAGGGGGGTACTTTTAAATTAAAGTTGGAAAATGTTTATTTCAATATGAAATGGTGTTTATATTGAATATGTAAAAATTTAAAGTACTATAAAGTATATTAAAGTTAAATATAATATTTATTTAAATTTAATATGAATATATTTCATAATTACTATGAAATATTTAAAATTTAAGATGTTTTTGTTAAATTTAATAATTTGGTCTTTTATATTTAATATGAAAACTAATAAATTTGACTATTTTCATATTTAATTTCGATTTAAAGTGTAAGCACTTCAGATTTACGAATTCCATATTTAACGCAAAATCAATAGCAAAAATATTTAAGTCAACGTGAAAATATTAAAATTTCACAGCATTTTTCCCTGAGTGTACATGTCCCGTGCGAAAGTGCTTTAAATGGAATTTAAAAATCAGTTATAAGGATTTCTTGGGTTAAATTTAAAACAATTTTGAAGTGACATCAATCCACAACATTCTAAAATTTAACACTTTGATATATTGCCACAGGATTCGCTCAAATCGGCTTGTCAATTGTTGGCCGCAAAAACCTTTTCTGTATTGGTCCCGTGCGAATGCCTTGGATTTTAGCAATTACCTTGAAAAGTAAAAATTGCGTAAAATCAACCGTAGAAGCAATCGTAGGGCTAATTAAGAGCTATAAGTTATAGACGGTCCCGTTCGACATAATGGATATGCCCATATACACTTTTCAAGTGTATAAATATGATCGCCAAAATACGGTTTTCGCCTTTCTTCTATTAATCCTCTAGAAGCCGAAAAAACGCGCTCCTTTGTTGATGAGATTGGTGGAATGCTAAGAACATGCAGGGAAAGCTTTCCTAAATATTGAAAGGACGATCTATTTCTGTAAAACTACTTATATTTTTTGTACAGGAAGCTTAATGTAATTTTGAATTTTATAACTTCTATATTCTTTATCTAATGGGATGAAACTGAAAACTCAGCTGAACGTGTGTTACTATGACTACTCTATGGAATCGTGAGATCTTTTGAATCATTATATTAATACACATTTATGTTACCTTTAACAAAAATATCGTTCCATTGCTTATTGGAAAGAAAACAAAGTTGTTTGTATTCTGGATTTAAGAACAAGGCAACGTAATGCAATAAATGCTGTTCTTAACTTAACTTAAGATTTTTGAGTATTACTATTTACGAATCTCCGGAGTTCGGCACACACATTTCGCCAAGGTTTTCGTACCATAGATCCTGCTTCTGTAAGACTGGTTCTGAATTAGAACTTAACCGCTCTTAATTATTTATAAAAGAAAAATATTATTTGAATGACTTATATTCACGATGTATAATTTGCACGAACAACGCACGAAAATCTACGTTTTCTCACTATCAGGCCGTGAGGTCGTGGAACGCGTTTAAATTAAAGTAACTCGCGATCCCTCTAGTTCCAAATTTTATTCCGGTTTTTTTCGGTATACGGTTCAAAAGAAGTCGTTAAAACTATTATCTAAAAATAGTACTTTGACTTTGCAGATATATAATCTATTGCTTCATACGAATTTATAAAATCTTTTGTTCCAATCAACGCGGGTTAAAGTTTATTTATGATCAGACATATTCTAACTTTTTTTTCGAAAAAATCACAATATGATCACTATATTATAACGAACATTTAAATTTTCCAAGCTCTGTATTCATTTTTCTCACTTGCGAAAAAGTACACCGTGACATAAATTACAAAATCAACAACTAGCACGAACAAAAAATAGGATAAAAATCAAGTTTTGATTTATTGGCTGATGCTGTGACTTTCCCCCGCACCCGAGCAACTGTCCCCTCCACACCAGGCCTAAGTAGACAGCTCAAAGGCCTAAACGTAGGAAAAACAACAGCAACAACAACCGAAAACAACAGGAAGAAGTAAACCAAACAATGGCAGGCATTTTGATTTGTGACTTGCGACTTTGCACGTAGCCCCCGACTCCCTTCCGAACTTTTGCACGCACACACACACACGCCAAAAAATCACCATAAAAAATATGAAAATAAAAATCACGCAACAGGATATTGAAACGTCACACATATGCCACAAGTGCGAGGGCAGGTCGCTCACGCCGGAGCCAGGAACAGGACTTCATTCGGCATTAAAACTGTCAGTGGCGCAGATTGCCTGCGGTGGCTAAGGACACCTTCACACATGATTTATTTGCCAATTGCAGTCGGAGATTGGGAAAGTGAAATTTGGTGCAAAAACGCGCAAAAAATTTGTAAACAGTTGCAGTTGGAGCACGTCTCTGTTGCCCGTGGGGTGGCCAGAGTCGCGTCGTGGCCAATTGTCAGCCCAGACAGACCAGAGGACGACTGATTGGAACTTTTTTTTTTTTTTTTTTTTTTTGTTGGCATTGCAGCTTCTGGTGGTGAACGTGCAGCGAAAGTTTAAATAAACACAGAGAAGTCTTTTGTGGGTGGCTGTTTGGGGGAGGGGGGAGATGATGAACTTAAAGTTCTCAATGGAAATTCTTGCAAAATTGAAGAGTAACCGGAGTAGCCAACAATTTCTCTTTCTGTGTGTGTGCGTAGCCTGAAAGCATATCCATTTCACGCACAAGTGCCGTAGGATGCCTGAACTATGTGTCAAATCCATTAACCTTCTGTTTACTTTTCTACGTTGAGTATAGCAAAAAAAAATGGATGGAAGTGAAAGTGTTTGTGTGTGTGTGAAGAAATTTGATATTTTCACTAAATTGCGTTGCACACTTGAGGCCCTTACTTGACCACCCCTCCTGCCAACCTTCTGCCCATTCACATAAATCTTACCTAGGCAGTTGGTTTGTTACGAAGCGGGTGGGGGTGGCTGCCCAGCGAGAAATGGAGCAGCAAATGAACACCAGGCGCAATCAACAGACCTCCACACCAAATGAGCATTAAGTTGACGTAAATTGTGTTCCATTACATTAACACATAGCCTTCCACTATGCTATGAATGGGAAAGGAGATGGGAATGAAGGGGACTACCAATTAACCTCCAGTTAGTGCTTAATTGCTTTTGCAGTTTTTGGTCAAAACAAAACATTATGTTTACATATATTCAAGGCGTATCTGACACTCCTGCCAATATTATTTAAATTAAATTTTGAATGGTGTCTATTTGCTGTGAAGAGAAGGCGAAGTTTCCTTGTTTTAAAAACCAAAACAGATTGCCTAATACCACACATGCACATACCGCAACAAATTTCACACTTGCATATGCACCTACATACATGGCGCCAAAGGCAGCGCATTCGCCCAACAAGTGGCGCGAGAAAATATTAGAAGCTGGAGTTAGCTTTAACCTTTTAAAGCCATCCCACCCTCCTGAGAATACATAGAGAGAAGCTTTTCTCATGGAGATAAAAACGAGAAGGCAAAGCTAACTCGACTGTGCCGAAGTTTTTAATACACTTGAAAAACTTAACTCCAACTGATTTAACTGCAAAAATATATATAGGATATAGATATAGATATTTAAAATTTTTGAATCATTGCTAATAACAAAATGGTACCATAAAAAAATCTTTTCTTAGTAAAACACATTTTCCGACCGATCGGTCCAATGGCAGCTATATGCTATAGTCATCCGATTTTTATAATTTTTTTCAAAATTATGTGAAAGCATAAAAAGCTAATATATATCAAGATTGGGACGCTACGATAAAAAACAATAAAGTTTTTTCTCACTAGAAGTAGTTTTTTGACCGACCGTTTATATGGCAGCTATATGCTATAGTCATCCGATTTTGATCAATTTTTCCAGAATTGTGTGGAAACATATAAAACAAATATATACTACGATTGGAGACGCTACGATGGAAATCAAAAAAGTTTTTCTCACAAAGACTTATTTTTCGACCGATCGTTCCTAAGGCAGCTATATGCTATAGTGATCCGATTTTGATAAATTTTTCCAGAATTATGTAAGACCATATAAAACTAACATACACCAAGATTAGTGACGCTACGATGGAAAACCAAAAAGTTTTTCTAACTAGAACTAGTTCTCAGACCGATCGTTCCTATGGCAGCTATATGATATAGTCATCCGATTTTGATCAATTTTTCCACAAATATGTGAAATCATCTAAAACTAAATATACTAAGAATAGTGACGCTACAATGGAAAATAAAAAGTTTTTTCTCACAATGACTTATTTTCTGACCGATCGTTCCCTATGGCAGCTATAAGATATAGTCATCCGATCCGGCCGGTTCCGACATATTAGTTGCGTGCAGTAAAAAGAAGATTATGTGCAAAATTTCAGCTCGATAGCTTTAAAACTGAGAGACTAGTTCGCGTAGAAACAGACAGACAGACAGACAGACGGACAGACAGACGGACAGACAGACAGACAGACGGACGGACGGACAAGCGGAAATGAACTCGGCTCGTCGTCCTGATCAAGAATATATATAGTTTATGGGGTCGGAAATGAATATTTCTATGCGTTACAAACTTCTGGGAAAAATTAATATACACTTTTCAAGTGTATAAAAAAGATTAGAGATTTATCCTTGTTAATTTTGATTATTTTATACTGTTTTTTATAGTTTCCTGCAAAAGACAACACTCTGTCCCTGTTATCAAAGAAAATGTTCTGGAGTCACATTTGAACGCCGTAAGATGACTTAAAAAGAAAACAATAAAACCTACAAAATTCTGTTAATTACGTTATTAATAAAAAAAAAACAGCTGATTTTAAGTTGCGTAAGCTTTTAATTGGAAAATGGATTGGATAATGGACAGTCTTGATTAAAGAATAAGAGATCTTGATTCGATAATGGGAGACTCTTGAACTTGAGAATGGTCAGCTCTTGATTCAAGAATGGAGAGTCTTAGATTTGAGAATACTTAGCTCTTGATTCAAGCATAAAAGAATCTTGGTTTTGAGTCTGACAAGCTCTTGATTCAAGAATTTTCTACTACGAATAAGAACTTTTCATTCTTAGATCAAGTATAAACATTATTTTCGTACTTACCGTACAATTGACACAGTTTGTACTTGATTCAAGTACAAAGTTCTTATATCAAGTAAGTTTTTTTCAATCCAGAAATACTTGATTCTAGACCGTTCCGCGAAATATAAGATACATTTTGAACTATATTAAGATCTTATAGATCATACTTTTAGGTCATAAAAGACTTTAGTCCATCCCGATTAACTCTTAAAACAAGAATTTGCGTACTTATAAAAATAACAAAAATTTTTTTCTTGAAGTTTAATAAATTCTTAATTATTACCCAGAAACATTCCTGAAACCAAATAGAGTACATTTAATAACTACAAAATCTTCTTAAAAAGGTACATTAAATTCTTAAAATGTTTTTCAGTATGTCTCTGTATCGAATCAGATATGGCTGCAAAGATCTTATTGCCTTGAGCTAATTAAAGTCGAAGAAATACCTACGCCAGAAATCTACCATCCCTTCATAAGTAAAGTGATAGAACCAGTTGGGAATTTTAGGGACAGATTCGTGTTAAAATATATCGCATTTTCCATTGTATACTTTTTTTGGCTTGGCATTTAAAGATTATTTAGTACACTCAGGGAAAAATGCTGTGAAATTTTAATATTTTCACGTTGACCTAAATATGTTTGCCATTGATTTTGCGTTAAATATGAAATTCTTCAATCTGAAGTGCTTACACTTTAAATCGAAATTAAATATGAAAATAGTAAAATTTAATAGTTTTCATATTAAATATAAAAAGACCAAATTATTAAATTTAACAAAAAAAAATATTTAATTTTAAATATTTCATAGTAATTATTAAATATATTCATATTAAATTTAAATAAATATAATATTTAACTTTAATATACTTATAGTACTTTCAATTTTTGTTGTATTTGGCTTTACTTTTATACACTTGAAAAGTGTATATTAATTTTGCAGAAGTTTGTAACGCATAGAAATATTCATTTCCGACCCCATAAACTATATATATTCTTGATCAGGACGACGAGCTGAGTTCATTTCCGCTTGTCCGTCCGTCCGTCTGTCTGTCCGTCTGTCCGTCTGTTTCTACGCGAACTAGTCTCTCAGTTTTAAAGCTATCGAGCTGAAATTTTGAATAGAGTCTTCTTTTTACTGCACGCAACTAATATGTCGGAACCGGCCGGATCGGATAACTATATCATATAGCTGCCATAGGAACGATCGGTCCAAAAACTAGTTCTAGTGAGAAAAATTTTTTTGTTTTCCATCGTAGCTTCACTAATCTTGGTATATGTTTGTTTTATATGCTTTCACATAATTCTGGAAAAATGTATCAAAATCGGATCACTATAGCATATAGCTGCCATAGGAACGATCGGTCGAAAAATAAGTCTTTGTGAGAAAAACTTTTTTGATTTCCATCGTAGCGTCTCCAATCGTAGTATATATTTGTTTTATATGTTTCCACATAATTCTGAAAAAATTTATCAAAATCGGATGACTATAGCATATAGCTGCCATATAAACAGACGGTCAAAAAACTACTTCTAGTGAGAAAAACTTTTTTGTTTTTTATCGTAGCGTCCCCAATCTTGGTATATATTAGTTTTATATGCTTTAACATAATTTCGAAAAAATTATCAAAATCGGATGACTATAGCATATAGCTGCCATAGGAACGATCGGTCGGAAAATGTGTTTTACTAAGAAAAGTTTTTTTTATCAAATTTTAATTATCAATGATTTAAAAATTTTAAATTTCTTATATCTATATCCTATATATATTTTCCAGTTAAATCAGTTGTAAAAGTTTTCAAGTGTATTAAAACTTCGGCACAGTCAGTTAGCTTTGCCTCTCGTTTATAGTAGTATTGGAAGTGGAATAATATTTAACTAAAATATGTTTCATAATGAAAACAAAAAATTTTTCATATTTATTTTTAAAACATTTCATTTAAAATTTAGGTGTCCTTATAGTAAATTTAAACATTTACATATTCAATATAAACACCATTTCATATTGAAATAAACATTTTCCAACTTTAATTTAAAAGTACCCCCCTCAGAATAAATATAGGCACACTTTAATTTTTAAAAGTTTTTATTTAAAATATATTATTTAAATATATTAAATTAAATTGGTTTGTACATTATGTAACTTTTTCCATTACTTATTATATATAAATGCATAGGATATGTTGTGAAATCAGTAATTTTTTATAATAGTATTTAAATATTTTTACAAATTTCAAACGCTTGTAAATGAAAAAGAAAACCGTTTCACTTCAATTTCATTACAAGCTACAAATATATGTTCATCCTTGTAAAAAAATAATATTGTTTTAGAAAACTTAGCAACTGTTGTTAATATTGATCGCTAAGTAATAATCTTTTTTATACACTGAACCTTTGTATTCGAATTCTTCGCATGTATATAAATAGTCTGAGTCAAATGTGTGTATTGGGTCTTTTAGACATTTAATATCGTTTTTAAAAAACGCGTTTGAATACTGACTTGTTGAATGGGTGGAATACCGTTTTTCATAAAGCATTAAAAAAATACGTGAATTGAAGACACGTTTTTATTGTCAGGGAACGAGATGCGTTGACCCCTCGAGGTAATTGAGTTTAAATACGACTTCGATTCTTTGTGCTTGGCTTCAAACCTCAACCCAGGCATATTTAATAGGCCCACTTCAATATCGAAGTTGGATAGTGCACCATAAAATGGTGTTTTGGTTTTAATGTTGGTCCAAACAGATCAACGTACAAAGTATGATGTGATTTTATATTTTTAATTTCAACGCATTTAAGTCAGAGTAAGTAAAGTTACTTTAAACAAAATATGAATTATTTCAATCAGCTTTGTTAATAAAATCCAGTACTGATTGTTTTCAGGCACTAAATCGCCAATCATTAACGTTAAAAAGTTTACAAAACACAATGTTTCGCTAGCAGTCATTTTTAAATTACAGCTTTTAAGCCTACTCATTTCGATTGCAACTGATCTGTTTCCTACTTCAATCTCGCCAAAAGAAAAGTTGTTTTCTGCTGTTAATTGTTCCTAAAGTAATAACTTTATGATCAATTAAAGCCTCCAAATTTTACAAACATCGTATATGCAAACTCCTTCCAAAACATCATGCATTAAATCGAAATAAAAGTTTTCTGTTACATGAAAATTTTTAAGCTGGTTAAAAATACAATCCCGTCTTACGCCTGTTTCTGAATAATTTTGTTCTTGCAAATCTTCAGAATACGATTGTTTATCTCTCAAATGGTTGATCTCTTCGGTACTATCGCTTCTCATTTCAATATTATTTCTTTGCAAGCCCCTACAGAATCCTTTAGATTTAAATGACCTTACAAAACCTAACAATGAATTCAAACCTAAATTGTCTCCTAATATTAGGCCCAAGACGAAATAAACCATTTGGTTTCCTTGAGTGTTTCAATTTCAATTCCGTTTTCTAACTGTTCAAGCACACGATATATATGATAAAATGCAGTTTTCGTGATCACAATTCGTAAAACGTGCGAAGAAATAAACGCGACACAAGGAAATATAAAATGTAATTTCGATAGTAAGTATTGCGGCAAGGTTGGAAATGTGTAGTAACAACCACAAATAGAAGAAACGTGCTTTCCTAAAGTATTAATCTGAAAATCGTCAAAGTACAAGAAGAATGGTATGACAATGTCGGTCGGTTGGTAATTTTGGAATTTTGCTTTAAATGTTTCAGAATTGGCAAAATTTACAATCGAGTCGTTACTTTGAAGTGCTTTCTGATTTTTCAATCGTCGACTCAAAACATTAGGAAGTTGGAAGAATGATTTAATTTGAAATTGGTCTGGCATTATATGGATATCAACCTTTTTTTGGAAAAATGACAAATTTCCTCTTCTTACTTTTGGAGCAACTGAATTTGACACGTTAAGAGATTGAGGGATCCTCAAATAAATTCATTTCTCTCAAAATTTTAAAAAAGAAGGTGCTCAGATCTTATTTCTCTAAATGGTTCCTTTGCAAAATGACACAATGCATTGTATCTCGATTTTATTTCTTCCGTCGAAATGTTTACGACATGATCCAGCGCATTTGAGATAGATGAAAGTAAATTTAATACCATATCCTGAATAGCAATTACTTTCTTTCTGCATATACACGATTCTGAGTGTAGAGAATTGTTAATACCAAAGCTTGTTTTTTAAGGTTGTTGACATATTCAAGGACATTGAAAGTTGGGTTAACTTCGGGCAAAGTGTTTCTTCTTACATCTAGCGAATTAGTTTCTGACAAACTGACAGATGGACCTTCATTATATGTTTCCAAAGCAATGCTTCTGTTTTCATTATTATGTGACTTGCTTAAATGTACTTTTTAAATAGCGTTATATTTCAAAAATAATTGATTACAATTGTTCACTTTGCATTGCAATGGTAGAATTTTGCGATATAACATGAACATATTTTAAATGATTAATTAATAATTGTGACATTCTTCAACTTTTCCACATTTAAAACAAAAGGATACATTTTCTTAAAATTTATAAATTTAAATGTTCATAAAATTTTAAAATTGCTGTTAAATTGGCCGATTTTATATCATGGCATGTATCGATTTCAAAAAGAACTTTTGAATAAATAGCCACGGTAACTGTGAAGCTGAAGGATACTCAAGGTTCAGTGTATTAAAATTTTAAAACATATATCAATGCAAGCAATAAACGACTCTTATTTGTACAACGTTTTGTCAAAATAAACAAAGAAAGAATTAAACATTCCGAGCTTGCACAGTTGATTTGGACAGGAACCAGGTCACAGGGGGTAAGACCGATGGCAAGAGAATGGCTAAAATATAATCCGATGAGTCTATATAATGAAAAAATTATAATTTAATTAATTAAAATTAGAAGATAAGGGCACTGTAATAAAATTTACCTTACCAACTGATTCCGCACCCTGCAACTCTTTTAATAAATTTTTGCAGCTTTCGTTGCGAATATTAAGATAATAATACTGTTGAATCTTAGTTCTAAATAGATCCATTTGCAGACAGGCACAGCCCTTTACCTGGATATAGAAGATCAAAATCGACCTTAATCTGTAAGAAAATTGCAATAAATTAATAAGTTGTAACACAAAATTTTACAAGCTAGAAAACAAAAGCTATCTTCCTAGTGTTATTAGAAACAGAGAGACGGACAGACAGGTATGTCGAGAGCGATCAGTTTATCATTGTGATCAAGAATATATTTACTTTATGAAATCGAAAATGCTTACTACTGTTCGTTGTATCATAAAATTCTAGTTTTTTTAAGTACA